>CM069459.1:31610876-31832261 GCA_035610835.1 Ophiura sarsii
GAAGAATTCTTAATGGAAAACTCCCGGGATACTCTGATATTTTTTTGGTATGGATGTGCCGTCAGCAACATGAAAATGGACCCACACATTTTCGGGAGGGGGGGGGGGGGGAGGGAATGGACCCATAGATTTACCGGAAACCCATAATTTTCTTATATATTTGACCGATTTTTAATTTTTATCAAATTTCTGATGGCTGAAGAATGGGACCCTATTTGGCGGCACATCCCCGTAACCTCATATCCACTAACGGGGGGGGGGGGGGTATTACTTAATACATGTTCAGGGGAAAGAGCACTTACAAGGTTTTGACAGATGTGTTTTGGCCCTTGAACATATTTAGAGCAGACTACCCATAGGTTATACATATAGGAAGTGTCACTTACATGCTGAAGGTCTGGATAAAGAAACAAGGCACTCGGATATAAGTGGGGAGAATCCGTAAGAATGAAAATATGGATTTAGGATCATGTTTTGATCATAAAGATGATGCAAGCCCATGATCAGGGTTTCAAAATCATCAATTTCACAGAATAAGGATGTCTTTTTTGAAACTTCAATCTCCCCCAAGGGCATCTTGAGCCGATAAGTCACACAAGTAAAATTGTGAGATTCAATACAATTACTGTCGATAATGAGAAAATCAATCGCACAGCTTCATATCTTTTCTAAAAGACAATAAACCCCATCCCAAATGAAGGGTTATATATTTAGTCAATCCAAATCCAGGTGACAAAGGGGGAAAAAAATGTTTCAGGGTCTCAAAATCATCAATTTCACAGAATAAGGATGTCTTTTTTGAAACTTTAATCTCCGCCAAGGGCATCTTGAGCCGATAAGTCACACAAGTAAAATTGTGAGATTCAATACAATTACTATCGATAATGAGAAAATCAATCACAGCTTCATATCTTTTCTAAAAGACAATAAACCCCATCCCTGTGAAGGGTTATATATTTAGTCAATCAAAATCCATGTTAAGGTGACAAAGGTGAAAAAAACTTGTTAAAAAATTGGGGAGAATTTTGGTGTTAACAAAAATAAATAAAAAATTGTTGAAAATTCACAAACATTTTCACCAAAAAAAGAACCAACAAAAATCGCTTGACCGACCGACCCTACCTGAGAGGTCCGTCTTTACATATTTCTGATAGTGGTGCATTTTCTATTGCCCTTTACGAACACAGATTGACCAATAAGGCGACGATAACCTGTTGAACTGGCCCGACTGTTGAAATTGGTGAAAAAATGTTTCACATGCAAATATGCTTGTCAAATATTGGCAAAATGTTTTAGAGATTAAAACAATACATGTGTGGTTATTTTCAAGGGAAAATAAGAAGAAATTTAAAAAAAGCCAGATCGACTGACCCGACCTGAGAGGTCCATTTGCCCGTACAACAGGGGTTATTTTCTTCGCTGGCTTAACCCTAGCAATCCAACTTCTTTTTTTTAAATTCTAATTTGTTGGTAAATCATTAAATTGTCACATCAGGAAATTAAAATCTTAGTTCAGCGAAGGACCTTAATTTTTGTCTAATTCATAAACAAAAACGCATAATTCTGTTATACCCTTCACACCAACATCGGTTAGTATGCGTCGTTCTTAAAAATCACGCACTATGAATACCCCTGTGAAGGGTTTTACAGAATTACTCCACAAAAACACTTAAGGGGACATACTAACTCAGTCACTCACCACTTTCCACGCGGCAGGCGTCTGCAGACGACAGTTCTAAAATTGCACAAAGTGTTGTACAAATGTCAAAAGTATCGAATTTCATCACAATATCTGGAATCATCAAGAAAAATGCATTGAAACAAGTACAAACATGCCTAGTATTGGTTCAGTAATTCAAGAAATAAGACTTTGAAAATTGGGAAAGGTTTCTGAAAAATCTTTTTTGTGTAAGGTGAAACTAATAGCCGCGTGGAAAGTGTTAAACAATACATTGATATGGAGGATCATCTCTGAATGATATCATCAAAAAACAGTCAGGAAATACTGGTTGTTTTTTGTTTTAAAGGTAGATGACCCGATCACATTTTCGTAACACAGAATTATTTCAAACATACAGAGATTTTCATATCATATGAAAGCTCGTATTTTTCTCATCATCATACTGAAATTTGACGGCCTAAATCGGTATAATTACGGAGAAATCGATGAAATAATGTCAAATTACCGTGAATGGTGGTTACCACCGATATAGTTTGTGTACTACTCAATGGGTACAGTTCACAGCATCTTGTGCGTCTTAAATAAGAACCATTAGAGCTATGCAACTACTTTGGAACACAACTTTTTTAAGGATGACCTTTCATGTAGAATAGAAAACTTCAAGTTGAAAATCGGAACATCTACCTTTAAACAATCACAAATCACTGAAGAAAGTAAAAAATTGATTTTCAGATATTGTAACTTTTGCATCTTAGGCCCTTCATTCCAATTTATAATGAAAATTATATTCATTATTAATAATTTGAGATTGATTTTTCGTTCTCAACACAAGATAATAATTACCTGGAATTTTCAGGTGTTGCGACACCTTTCATCAGCAGACTTACGAATCGAACTGACGAACTTGAACTTTCGGAAATGTGACGTCAGAATTGGGTCATAGACGCCAACCAACCATCATTCAACAAAGAGGGGTGGGTGGGGGATGGGATGGGGGGGGGGGGGGGCGATTCTGATGAACTTTCACTCTAATATATTCATTCTGTCTAATTATTTGCTTGCTGTCTTTATATATTGTTGTCTAATCATCTTCTCTTTTCACTTTCCATTTTGTTTAAACAGTGTCGCGGAGTTGCTGTTCATGCGCAATGACCCCGAGGCGATCCTGCTTGCACTGGGCTTTGGAGGAAATAAAAAATCTGACCCTCTGAATCGTATTCCCAACCGGTTTCTACAACATTCCAGGATGAACGGGATCAGCGTGCAGGAGTTTCTTCACAGGATGGAAATGATTGAAAAGGGCGTTGGTAAGGATAAGAATGTGTTAACACTTTTCACGCAGTAGGCATCTGCAGACGACATTCCAAATGTTCACAAAATGTTTCAAAAATGTCCAAATTACGGAATTTCATTACCATATTATGTTTAGAATCACCATGAGAAATGCATTGAAATAAGTACAAACATGCCTAGGATTGGTTCAGTAATCCTTGAGATAGTATTTGAAAATTGGGTAAGAATTCTAAAAATGTGTATATGGAAAACTAATAGCTGTGTGGAAAGTGTTAAACCAAGTAGCCAGATTATACCCATGTGGTTAGCCAGATTATGTGATGGTCAGTTTATACCTATATGGTACCCTGTGGTAACCTGTTTATACACATGTGGTACCCATGGGATAGCCAGATTATACCTATGTGATAACCAGGTCATACCCATTTGGTAACCATGTGACAGTCAGTTTATATGGTACCCTTGCGATACACACGTGGTACCATATGTGATAGTCAGTCAGGTGATACACATGTGGTACCCATGTGCTAACCAGGTAATACCCATGTGGTACCCATGTGATAGCCAGGTTACACTTATGTGATACCCATGTGCTAACCAGATAATACCCATGCAGTCACCTAAGTGATAGCTAGGTTTGCCTATGTATACCTATGTGATAACCAGGTTATACCCATGTGGTACCCATGTGACAGTCATGTTATACCAATATGGTACCCATGTGATACCTATGTGGGAACCATGTCTTACCCATTTGTTATCGAAGTGACAGTCAGTTTATATCTATATGGTGACCTGTGTGATAGCCAGGATATACACATGTGGTGCCCATGTTATAGCCAGGTTCTACCTATGTAATGACCATGTGATACCCCGATTATTCCC
The DNA here is from genome assembly GCA_035610835.1 of Ophiura sarsii. Classification (NCBI taxonomy): domain Eukaryota; kingdom Metazoa; phylum Echinodermata; class Ophiuroidea; order Amphilepidida; family Ophiuridae; genus Ophiura; species Ophiura sarsii. The sequence goes on from CM069459.1 coordinate 31,614,736, forward strand.
ATGTGGTACCCATGAGACAACGCCATTTTGATTATTTACGGTTGAAAGTCACTCTTTCTGTGACTTCCCTCAGTCCTGCACCTCATTAGCATGACTGGTTAAAACTGTTGTGAGTAATTCTTTTTATATTTCTACCAACCAACTTTTAATTAGCCCTCCTCGTAGGGCCACTATTTAAAAACCAGCCTACCAAGGGAAATTACTGTAAGATTAAATATAGAAACACTGTTGGTCATCCTAGCTAACGGGGTGGTTCTCAGGTTGGGGCAGTTCTCAATGATAGCGGTTCTCTTGCGGATTGGGAGCAGTTCCTAGGTCCAGATAGGGTAGTCCTATCCAGGGGGGGGGGGGGGGGGTTCTCACATTGATATGGTATACGTATATGTGCCTGCCTTTTGGGGTGCTATTTCGCAAAAATTGGTATAGCGATGGGGTGGTTTTCATCACAGACCAAAGCGCCCAATTGGCATAAATTGGGTGTATTTGGAGGCATTTTTGGGAAAAGCGCCCAATTTGTGCAAAATTGGGTGCTTTTCTTACAAAATTGGTATATTGATGGGTGGGAAATTAGCCAAAAAAAATAGGTATAGGGAAAGTCACATTTTCGAAGTCCGGCAGGCACATCCACGTACGATTTTGGCGAAAGTACCCCCCCACCGGAGTCCTATGGTAGGACTACTTGTAATCATCCTTCCACTTCATCATAATCTATGGTTTGAGCAGCTATGAAGGACACTCTCTCTTTTAAGCATGAATAAATTCACTCCACAGTATTATTTATACTCAACCTCCAGTAAAAATATCTTCTGGAATCTCTGAGGAAAATATCCAACCTGCATATTACAGTATGACATTTAGATATGATACAGATTACTGTCCTTGTATCAAAATATGGAATCTGCATGTCTAATATAATAGGGCCTAAATAATAAATTGTTTTGTTTGGTGTTCACTCTTGTAAGAAGGAGCGGGCAGAAATTTGGTTTTGATTTCATTTTATCTTTTGATGGGATGGTAAATCAAAAAGGTCTATGAATTAAGTTTCACATATAATTGACTAATCGGCTAATTTGGTTAACGTTTTTAACTGTGTTAAAGTGTGCGTGTAATCATTTATAAGGAAGAAATTTAAATTGAACAATTTATAATGTCATTTTTGTGTGATTTAATTTCACCTGGTAACAAATTTTACTTTTTTTTAAAATCAAACAGAAAACATTTCTTTTTCTTGTTTAATTTTTCGTTGTTGAAAGGTCACAAGATTTTGTGTTACTCCTTGATTTGATCTTAAAAAAACATTTAAATAAAACATTTAAACATTTAAATAAAAACACAATCTATACCTTATGTTGAAACGCAAGTATTTGAGTTGGCATGCTGTTTGGCTGGGAGTTCCTTTAGTATACCCTACCACTGCATGTCTTCAATGGTAACTTTTAAAGTCAAGAGTCCGTAAGGCAAATGAAGCAAAAAAAAGTCTTCTGATGGACAGGTCATTCAAATCACGATGGTCGTACAGACGTGGTTTTTTTAACTATGTATTTTGAATTCTTATTGTAAAAGCCTCTCACCCAGCTCCCTGATTCTTGTTAACATTTTCCATGTGGCTATTGGTTTTACCATTATACAAAACTGATATTTCTGAAACCTTTCAAGGATTACTGAACCAATACTAGGCATGTTTGTACTTGTTTTAATGCATTTCTTATGATGATTCCAAATATGGGGATGAAATTCAATAATGTTGACATATTTGAAACATTTTGTGAAATGTTGGAACTAAAGTGTAAAAGTTTTGTTCCTACTTCTCTTTGATCCATCTGACAACAATCAATCTGTTCAAAGCTGGGTGTACAGATAAATACCTTATAGGGGATTTCCCAACCAACATCGTACACGGGCTGTATAAACATGAATAGGGAATTCCCTGGCGAACTTCCTCAGGTGTTTGTTATAATATCTTTTCAAACAGTTTGTTGATCCCCATCCTGCATCCTTTGAGTGAGTTTGCCCAGAAAAAAACTTATACCTACTATTTTATACTATAAAGGTTATGGTTCGATACATTGTGTGATGGATACAAATGATCATATGTGACCATCACATCAAATTTCAAACAGACCAGTTGTCTCCTAAAAGCAACATTGATATTTTAAATCCATGTTACTAACCTAATTTTATGCTTTAAAATGACACCTAACTTATCAAAATTAAACATAAAAAATAACTAGATTTTGTCAAGCTTGAGAATTGATTAATTCCTTTTATTGTCTGTGTTTTTGTCTGTTTCGATATGAGGAGTCACAATGTGTATGGATGTCAGACTAATAAAACTCAGAGGTACTTTTGACTGTGTCTCTTGTATTGCAACTGGGGGACAAAAGAAACTTCTTTGCAAGGATACAAATTATACAATTCTCCTCATAAAAATCTACAATATTTGTGCACAAGTATACTTCAATACTCATAACTAAAAGCACATGTCAATAATCAATGAATGCCTCAATCACAAAGAAGCTGAAGGCATTCAAATGGAACAGGTTGCGTCCCGCTTATAAATGTCACTTGGTCCGTGCGTGTTTCTTCAAAGTCTGTTGAACCTACAATTCACAACATTATTAGCAAGTGTCTGCTTCATAAATGAATGCTACCATCAACAAAGAAGCTGAAGGCATTCAAATGGAACAGGTTGCGTCCCGCTTATAAATGTCACTTGGTCCATGCGTGTCTCTTCCATCAAAGTCTGTTGAACCTACAATGCTATTTACAACATCATTAGCAAGTGTCTGCTGCATAAATGAATGCTACCTTCAACAAAGAAGCTGAAGGCATTCAAATGGAACAGGTTGCGTCCCGCTTATAAATGTCACTTGGTCCGTGCGTGTCTCTTCCATCAAAGTCTGTTGAACCTACAATGCAATTTACAACATCATTAGCATGTGTCTGCTACATAAATGAATGCTACCATCCATTATTTGATTACAGTCAAAACACAAGTTAATTATTGACTTTCCAATAAATACGCATCACACGGTTTAAGAGAGACGAAGATGGATTGGATTCATCTTTAACTGTGTGTGTAATCTTGGCATTAAATGAACCTTGAGGAAGTTTATGTGTCCCACAATGCATTATGAATATGATTCAACAGAAACTATATGGAATCTTGGCATTGATGAACCTTAACGATTCCCACAATGCATCATAATCTTGGCATTGATGAACCTTGAGGAAGTTTACATGTACCACAATGCATTATGAATTTGATTAATCAAAAACGGTGTAATCTTGGCATTGATGATCCATAACACTTCCCACAATGCATCATAATCTTAGCATTAATGAACCATGACAAAGAAAGTTAATGTGTCCCACAATGCATTATGAATTTGATTCACCTGAATTTGTGTGTAATCTTGGCATTGACGAGCCTAAACACTTCCCACAATGCATCATAAATTTGATTCATCTTAAACTGTGGGTGTAATCTTGGCATTGCCAAACCATAGGAAATTTTACACATCCCATAATGCATTGTTCATATCAATTTTCAATAGCAATTGTTCCATCCAGTGCGATTTTGTTTTCACTTTGTACCCTGGATGTCTAAGGCGAAACCACTCCATCTATCATACATTATCTTGCAATTTCTTGGGCAGTTAAAGATACATTCAGTGACTGTGAAATAAATAAAGAATATCCATCAAAGAAAAATATTTAAAAAAGAGCAATTTTTATACAGCTATTTATAAATAGCAGTTGTGAAATTGGTTAAAATTTCACAGATATTTGACATTTATAAGTCCCAATGTATTTATAGCTTTTATAAATGTGAAAAGATAGTTTGCGCGTGTATAAAGCCTTATTGTATATGTGCAAAATCCTGTTGGACAGAACGGCAACTTGATAACTGTGACGCAAATCCTTGAACTAGTTTTATTCTTCTATGGATTTTATTCTCAAATTAAAAGCGTTTAACAAGACAATTGATGCATTTGTTTGGTTTATCCTTGGTGTAAGACAGCACATAATTAACCTAGCACAACATCCTCTATTTAAGGATTAAATGATTATACAGCTTTATACCATAATGGGGTCTTGTCACTAGACTAACTAATGAATGTCTTACACCAATGATATACCCATTTTTTAACATACAATGTCAGCCAATTTGTTACTTAAAATTTAGAAAGATTTTTACACATATTTTACAGTTTCTAAGTCATAAGAAACAACATATTTTTCCCCTATTTTTTAATACTATTTGTACTTTAATTATTTGTTACACACCGGCTACATTAGTTGATTGATTAATAACTAGATTGATTAGGATAATCTCAAAGTCCAACCAACATAAAAACGAGATGCACCGTCTAGGGAACTACCTGCCAGGTTTCAAACGGACCACTGTGCAGTGACTTATTAGTTAATGGATCTAATAGACAGGGCGGGAAACTAATAAGAGCAAATGGATCAATCCCATAAACCATCACTGGGCTGAACTGTGTTGTTTACGTTGTCTAGTGGAAAATATGTACTCTTTAAACCAGGTCTTGGCCCAGGGCATTCATGTATATCTTAGGTTCCTCTTTAACCTCTCCATAGACCCTTTAGACAAACTGTAACAGAATGAGGAACATATGGCCGCTGTCTGTTAAAACATTGTACTTGTATGTTTTGCCAGCCCTTGTGTGTATAAAGTGAACCTGCCCAACGGTTATGTTTAGGAAGTGTTGCTTTATGCATTCAGGGGCAAGAGCATGTAACAAGGTTTTGATAGATGTGTTTTTGGCCCTTGAACATCGTTTTAGAGCAGACTGCCCAAAGGTTATACATAGGAGGTAATACTTTACATGCTGAAGGGCTGGATGGACATACATGAGGTTTTGACAGAACAGCAATGATATAAAAGTAAATTGATCAATCCCATACACAATCATTTGTCAGAACTTTGGTTTACATTATTATACTCTGGAAAATATGTAACATATTCTTCAAACCAGGTCGGTGCAGAGGAGGACATTTGTGTATAAGTATGCTACCCTAAGGTCCCCCTTTTCTCCATACCTCTGCCAGAGTCTAGTTTGCTTCCACGAGGCAATGACGTCACAGCCGTATCACTGATTGCAGTACATAAACATATTTGAGGCACTGGAGCATACACACATGTATAGAAAAGTGAGCGATACATATTGTGGGTGTTCATTTTGCACCTGTGATGTCACATCCCTGTCCACAGAAGTGAAATAAACTGCTCACAAAAAGTATCGAAACACTTAGAAATGATCCAATATATAACGGCTCGAAAAGGTATGCATTAATCGAAGCAAATAACAAAGTGCATAATTTTGTTCTGCGTATTTTGACACCTCGATCGTTGAGATACGATGTTGCGGAGCGGAGTTATTGTCATTTCAATGATCGTGGGTCCAGTTTCAAAAGTGACACTCATCCCTATTGAAAATCACGAATCTGATCATTCTAAACAGTAATGCAAACCTCTTTCTATAGGATGATTGTCACTTTTGAAATTGGACCCACGACCATTGAAATGACAATAACTCCGCTCCGCAATATCGTATCTTATCGATCGAGGTGTCAAAATATGCAGAACAAGATTAAGCACTTGGTTATTTGCTTCGATTAATGCATATCCTTTCGAGCCGTTATATATTGGATCATTTCTAACTGTTTCGATACTTTTTGTGAGCAGTTTAGACTAGTTAGACCCCTCAGACCTTGGCAGCTTTCTCATAGTCTAAATATTGGGGAAATTTGCCTTCGTAAGCCCCATAAACCAGGCTTATAAGTTCTCTTGGTTCTTATTCCATAATGCCACTTACAGTTCTTCAGGATCATGTTTCAAAATGTTGGACACACAAAGCACTACAGCATCATGTTTTGGTCATTATGTCAACCATTTTATCACATTGTGGACTCAAAAAGCAGATAAATGACTGCAAGCCAGGACGTAAATTTCAAATAAAGGGGGAAAAAACCTGAAACAAACACAATAATTGAGATCAGAGATTCAATGAACAATTGCATTGTTGGATTGTGGTATATGCTGCTGCAATGATATATGTATTATCCATCATTGTCAAGGCTGCCATGCCTGGGGCGCTACTCATACAATTATAATTGCATACACAATCATAGGGAAAAGATTTATGTTATGGGTGCATAAGATGTATCTTATTTAATGTATGAAAAGGGTGATTGGGAAGCTTAATTTGTAATGTGGTCCTGGGATACTGTTGATCAAGTGCATAAGCATGCACTTGAATATGATTTGGATGTGACAAGTGGAATAACAACACTGGCTTGAAGAGTGGCTTTTGGGAGCACACATACAAAGATGATACAAAGGTTATAGTAAGAGCGCCCCCTTCCCCCAACTCTCACCCCCGCACTAGGCTGTAATGGGACTGTTTGATGGGATTCTAAGAGATGATTATTAGTCATTAAGAGATTGCAGCCAACTAATATGTACAGATAGCGCGTAGCAGCAGTTTGCCTAGTCTCAAGCGAGGCGGTTCTGTTCACAAGTATCAAAGTACAAACAGTTACTGCCGACTTAGTGAAGGTTGTCAAAGCGGCTTGATGTGTATCAGGACTTTTGTTACCGGTGTCCAACTTTGCTTATATTCTCAAAAATAGACGTGTATAAAAGCTGTGTTTTATAATGTACTTTCTCTGGTCTGCAGTTGAACATGATGTAATTGTATGTGTATTTAAAGATGTAATGAGTTCAAGCTTTATTTGTCATTGTCAGATGAGCATGTCTTGAATTTTATCTTTTCTGTGCAGGTTTCAACTTGAACGGTGGTTTACGAGGTCTTGAATACGTCTTGGACAGAAGGAGAACGAACTCCTTGAAAAAACAGATAAGCGTTGACGAAGAGAGCATCGCGGACGTGAAACAAGCTCCCAACAACATGGGCGATTCGGGTAGTAAAGAAACCCCAGCGCCCTCAATAGAGCCCGAACGGGCACCTTCACCACCCGCGGAACCCATCGAACCATCCCTGGAAGAGATCTACACTCAACAGCAACCGACTCATTCGAGACTTTACTCTAGTGCAGATTCGAGGGATACTGGGTCGTTGATGAGCAGTATGGACTCTGTGATGAGTGAATTTGATTCGGGATTGGATCGGATCGGTCATCGGAACTCGGTTGAACACCTTATGTACAGGGATAATAGTGTTATCAAAGATGCTGACAAACAAACTTCTGAGGTTTTAAGCAAAGATTCCTCAAATGTTTCCAAAAAAGATTCCTCACATGTTTCCAAGAAAGATTCGTTGTTTGATTCCAGCAAACATTCCGTAGATGTTTCCAGTATAGAATCCTCCACAAATATGTCCAGTAAATATTCCTCAGCTGTTCGCAGCAAAGATTCCTCTAGTGTTTCCAATAATGATTCCTCAAATGTTTCCAAAGAAGTCTTCCATTCTGATACCGAACCACAAGAGTTAGACATTCCAGACAAGGTTGATCCTGATGAACACACGGGTGAATTATCAGAAGAGCGCATTAAAGAGATCCGGGAGGAGCTGATGCTACGAGCCCTTATTGTAAGGGCACGTATGGTGATCCCATCACCACAGCTGGACCCAGTTGACGAAGAGACGGAAAGTGAACCACGCTCTCCCTATCGGATAGGCTCCCTCGATTTGTCGCCTACAACCCCAGATGCGAAGATGTCTTTCATCAATAGTGATGGTGACAAGAAGAAGAGTCCAGATGTTACCAGAGCCTATTCCACATCCGAGTTGGAGCTGCATCAGAGAACGCTGGTGCTGAACACACCTAAAGCAGATAAAAAGAAGAATGTGCCTGGTACAGGCAACAAGGATGACATTGGGACTACTTGTCACCAGGATGTACCTAAGGAAGATAGCAATAAGTTGAAGCCAGTGTCTGCCACTGTCAAAGTTGCCACCGAAAGATTGATGAAAGACAGTGCTCACGGGGGACAGGAATCTTTTGAAATTGAAGAGGTAAGAATTATTTTTGCGAACTTCTTTAAAAAAACCCTAAAAAAACAGTTTAGATACATTTTCCGAGTTGTAGTTAACTCACAAAGTTGCCACTGAAAGATTGATGAAAGACAATGCTCACAGGGGACAGGAATCTTTTGAAATTGAAGAGGTAAGAATTATTTTGGCAAACTTCTTTAAAAATTGTTTAAAAAGTTCAGATACATTTTCAGAGTTATTGTTAAAGCATAGAGCTTATGACCATCGTGGCTTATTTGTAAACATTGTGATGCTGTCCTGTTGTTGGTCATAATAATAATAATAATAATAATGATAATAATAATAATGGTAATTTGTATAGCGCCGGTATCCGTCAGAAATGACGCTCATGGCGCTTTTGTAAACATGTAATATAAGTAATTAATAGCACAAAAATGATAAATAGCATGGGTATTATACATATATTGTTTTGTACGCTTCATTGAACAGATGAGTCTTTAAAGTTTTCTTAAAACTATGAATAGAATCTGTACATTTAGCATCGCGTGGTAGACTGTTCCAAATTCTTGCAACAGCAACGAGAAATGAACGTTCTCCCCATTGATTTCTTACTGGGTACTCGGTAAGAAGCAATTGTTTTGATGAGCGGAGTCCACTGTGTCCAGGTATATAGGGTTGCACAAGCTCAGTGAGATATTGTGGCGCCTTGTGTTGTAAAATTTTGAATGCGAGTAAAGCAAGTTTATATCTGATTCTATGCTCAACAGGTAGCCAATGCAAGTCCATAAGCACAGGGGTTACGAGACCACCTGTTGGTTATAAGACCACCTTTTGCATGACCATGTGATGGCAGATTGTCCAAATTGGCTGGCAGGTCACAGCTATAGGTAAATTAATAATTGAACGAACATCACGAACGCAGTACAAAGATAAATGCGTTCGGAATTATCACGCGAATGGTTGTGCGCGCTTCACGCAATGTACGCGATACGCTGCTTAGTTGTGTTTGTTCAATTATTAATTTACCTATAGTGTCTCAGTTGAGGTTGGATTGCCGAGTCATGATCATGATATCTTGGAGATTTTGAACCAGATTCTAAACATGATTTTCTAGTGAAACCAAGCCAGACAAAGTAGCTGGGATGGCCACATAATTAGCTATATTTTTGTGTCAGCTGGGACTCTGAAAACATTTCCAAGGCCAAAAAAAAAAATTGACTTGCCCTTTCCGACCGACCCGAATTTTCGGAAATCTAGGGTCGCTATTTATTTTATTTTTTTAAAAAGAAAAAAAAAGTAATATTGAAAAGAAGAAAAAATGAAAGAAGTACATAACAATAAAGAAAGATGACAACATGTTTTTGAGTAGTATCTGCTTGTTTAAAATATAAAAATAAAAATAAAAAATAAATAAATTTAAAAAAAATCTTTAAAATGTGTTTTTGTGTAGTATCTCCCTGTTAAGATTTTCAAAAATTAAAATTAAAAAAATTTAAAAAAAGACCCACACTCTGGCCTTGAAAGGGCAAGTCAACGTCTTTTTTTTGGGCCTAATTCTTTTCTCTTATATAATTATGGCATAATCCAATATCCGCGCCAATATCACATACCAGATCGCATACATGCATTTATCAAAAGGTATTCTTCTGTGCAGTTAATAAGGGCTTTGATATCATTTGTATGCATCTAAAAAGGGTTTTTTTATAGCAGCAGTATCTAACATGTACCGTATCTATTACATGTACCCGTAGTTAATGTTGTCATGTATTTTAACTTGGGTTCACAGATGAAACTATTTTTACAAAATTACCACAATTTATGACATGATTTCAAAATTGCTCCTCTAGTTTCATAATTCTTATCAATATTAACCCCCTGAGAACTACCGGCCGATTGGTCAGAAAGATGGATACATCATTTATTGAACCAATGAGAGACATTGTTAGAATAATTGTATCCCTGATAAAGATGGGAGTGAAACATTTTACAAGCTGCATTTGAATTGGCTATTCATATGAGTACATCTTGTAATAAACCAATCAGAACCACTGTAAGATAGACAGGTAGACCCCAGGGGGTTAAAAAGGAAATTCTACACTACAGCTATCTGGCCAACCCCAGCCATCGCGTGAGACAGATATCAGATGTAAAAATCAACCCGATGTCGAGAAAAATATTGTCATGTGAAACACACTGAATACTAGCAAATTTGATTAGAATTAATGACATTTCCTGTCGTCAATTGTGCAATTTGTCAAGAAAATAAAAATGAAATTATCAAAGGTTATGTCAAGTCATACAAATTGTATTTCTGCATTAACCTTCAAGATTTTATTCCATATATTAAGAATTATTTGCTATTTTTTGTATAAACATACGGCAAAGGTATTGTCAGGAATGGTAGATAGCATAACTGTGACCTGGCACTACAAAATGAGCGGACAGTCACGGCGAAGATGTTGCTGAATTGAGCTAGGATAGCATGTTATTGATTTTTGCCATTTGTTGTTAGTATGGACCAAGCCCTTCTATTTATAGCAGGATTATAAAATAAATAGCCTAGCATGGCTGGTAATACTCTTAAGAATAGTATACATACTGTCATTTTAGAATGCCCCTATAATAGAAGGGATCTTGGGTCCATACCAACAACAATTTAAACGGCAAATCAATAACATGCTATGCTGCCTCAATTCAGCAACATCTTCGCCTCTACTTTATGCCCGTTTTGTGGTGCCAGGTCACAATTGACAGCAGCCCTATCTCTAAATAGCTGCCAGTTGTTACATATGTGGTTGTTTTTATGCTGAGCATTTGGTATGAACTAAATGTAACTCAGGGCAGCTATTGAAAATACGGTAGTTTTGTTCAGATACCCAGTTGAAAAGTCACTATCTGTAATAGCTGCCATGTGTTATACACTTCTGGAGCTATATGGCGCACCTAGACTGGGACCCCTCGTCCCTCTATATGGCCGCCATCTTTAAAAATGGCGGACCAAATATAGGGACTGGGAAAAGTACATCCAAAAAGTGTGCGGTTTGTCGTGGAATTACCACGACAACTTTGCATATGAATATATGCATACCAATACCGAGCATGCGCATTTGTACACAGCAACAACAGAAATAGCATCCGATTGGTCCAATTCAAAGTCAGTGCATCGAATGATGGTCACGCTGCGCCACGGGGATGCAAATCGTGCCCCCTATCGCACCACGCTGTGTACAACATCGCATGAAACTACCAGCGCACTGGTGCATGAATAAGCTCATGTTTATTCACGAGTTTATCAGCTCACACTTTTAGAAATGTATTTTTTCCAGTCTTCACATTTGAGCACCCTCGCAGGGGCCGTGTGGAAAATAGGGAATCAGGAGGATCGAGTCTAATGGCGCACCATTGTGAAAATGAAACCTAACACCTGGCAGCCATTTTGGATAGGGCATTGTGGTTCATCAATATGTATTTTGTCAGTATTTGGATACTCTCAATACTCATTCTATAAACACTGAAAAAATAATGATATCTGTCAATCTGATTAGCAAGATAATACTGCAGTGACATAACTGAAGGGAGAGGGAGTAAAAGGGTGTCACTCTGGGTGCCACTTCTTGGGGGGGGGGGGGGGGGCTCCAAATCAGCTTTGTGAAGAAAAACACTCAGTTTTTAGGTCCCTATATTATTTCATGGTCACATAATTGAGGGGAGGGACTTGTAGCTCTGGGCACCACTTTCTTGAGACGGGCTTCAAATCAGCCTTGTGAAAAAACCTGTAGATTTTGATCCTATTCGCTCCAAAGTAGGTCCTTAATGGTATCATATTCACACAACTGAGGGGAGGGACATGGAGCTTTGGGCACCACTTTCTTGAGAAAGGCTTCAAATTAGCCTTGTGAAAGAAGTGTAGATTTTTATCCTATTCACTCCAAAGTATGTCCCTAAATTGTATCATATTCACATAAGTGAGGAGGGCATGAAGCTTTGGGCGCCACTTCATGGGAAGGGCTCCAAATCAGCCTTGTGAAAAAAATCTAAGATTTTAATACTTTTAACTTACTCCAAAGTAGGTCCATTTGAAATTGTATCATGTCCAGTTGACTAAGGGAGGGCATGCCGCTTTAAGTACTACTTCTTGAGAAGGGTTCCAGATCAGCCTTGTTACAAAATCTTAGATTTTGATCCTATTCGCTCCAAAGTAGGTCCCTATACCATGTATCATGTCCAGATAAATGAGGGGGGGGGGGGGGGGGGGGGGTCAGTCACTTTAGGTTGCCAATTCTTGGGAAGGGCCCCAAATCACCCTTGTGAGAAAAAACCTTTAGATTTTGATGCTATTTGCTTCAAAGTGGGTCCATACCTTGTATTGTGCCCACTCTTCTCAACAGTCTGAACACACTGTATCACTGCAAACACTACAGAACACATCGACGCGTAGAGAACATGTCAAGAACGCGTCTGGACGTGTTTAAAAAATGTAGCAAATTTAGAACATGTTCCTGGCCGTTAATAACAGATGTGTTCTTGATGTGTTCTAGAAATGGCCCTTAAACACATGCAGAACACATGGCGATGCGTCAAAAAATCTAGAACATAATAGAACATCTATAGAACACATCTTGAACACATGTGAACATGTTCTATATCTGTTACATTTGGACACTTCCGACACATCCTGAACGCGTGTAGAACACGTCGGAATGTGTTCTGTGAAGCGTCTGATGTGTTCTGTAGTTTTTGCAGTGTAGTATGGGATGGTTACCGACGTGACAAACAGACTGTGATAGATTTCTAAAATGATTACGCATTTATATTGCTAGAATTATGGCATTTCAGAAGAGGTATGCCAATTAAACCTACTAGTGACCTGCTTCAACACATAAACAATGTATTATGATATTCAAAGTTCATGGTTTGTGTTTAGATTTAATATGAATTGAAACACAAATGTTTTGAGCTTATCTGTTTATGAATAAAAATATCAAATGTGTGTTTCAATTTACATTAAATCGTAACACAAACCATATGAACTTTGAATATCATCATACATTAGATGTATGATCAAGCAGGTCACTGATAGGTTTGAATTGGCATAATTCTTCTGAAAAGCCATAATTTTGGCAATTAAAATATATAAACCAATTTTTGAAATATTATCACAGTCTGTATGTCAGAAGCATCCCATACTAAAGTGTGTTCATGTTATTAAAAAAATTGTTATACACGTGTGGATAACACTGGATGCATAATAGCGCGCTAACTCAAATAATAAGGTCGTGCAACAAATTATACTGAATGGTGAGTATCAATTGGCCATCAACTATAACAATACCGTGGCAGACCTGGATCGCTGCTCATGAATGGTATGAATTGGCGCTTCTTATCCCTTTAGGTATATTTGTCTCAGATTGATCCAATATAATTTTTTAATCTTTGCCCACTCTGGGATACCTTCTTATTACTGTATCGTGGAATTTTTCATGTTACATTTCGCGCTTTTCGCGCTCCAAGCAGCTACCACACAAATTTTTAAAAAACCACATATTTATTTTGTGTAGAAGTCTATGTAATGAACTTTCAAACTACCGCAAAAATAAAAACACACAAACATATTTATTTTGTGTAGAAGTCTATGTAATGAACTTTCAAATCGTGAATTTAAAAACAAGCGAAATGGCTAATAATCGACAAAGCGTGAAAATGTAATGAAAATTACCACTTTTACATTTTTAGAGAATATTGTTTCTGATTTTTCAACCCATTATTTTCAACTATTCCCCATTCATCAACTCTATAGATGTACAGACAAAACACAAACTAATGGTGACCTGTTTATTCAGATGGAGACGCTCGATAAACAATAATAATGTGTGAAGGAATTATGCGGAGTGACCTAAATGCTTCAAAAATTTCCATGAAAAAATTAAAGAAATGTGTCAAACATATTTTTGGGAAAACACTATGTGAGTTTTTAAAAAACCTTGTTCTAGGGTTGTACAGGGTAGTCAAAAAGAAGTTTACCCGGATTGGTGATATTTTAAAAAACAAACAAATGACACTCGAGAATTCAGTAAAGCATATATTTAACAAGCATTCTCTCCTGCTTATTAGGAAAAAAGAATGACACAAATTGAGCATTGCTAAGAGGAGTTATGTCTATTTTAATAAAGGTACTCATTTTGCAAGCTGTCCATGGAATACTTTAAACCAAACAAATGTAAAGTATGCATTTTAGCTGCGTACTTTCCTATTGACCGAGATTGGTGATGTTTTTTAAAACAAATAAATGACACTTAAAAGTTCAGTAAAGCATTTATTCACCAAACATACTCTGCTGCTTATTAGAGAAAATCAATGAAGCAAATTGATCATTCCTAAGAGAAGTTGTGCCTGTTTTACTGAAAGCGCTCATGTTTGTAGGTAAGTAAGTACACAGCTAAAATGCTTACTTTACATTGTTTTGTCAAGTATTCCGTGGACAGCTTGCAAAATGAGTACCTTTATTAAAATAGGCGTAACTCCTCTTAGCAATGATCAATTTGTGTCATTCTTTTTTCCTAATAAGCAGGAGAGAATGCTTGTTAAATATATGCTTTACTGAACTCTCGAGTGTCATTTGTTTGTTTTTTAAAACATCACCAATCCGGGTAAACTTCTTTTTGACTCGCCCTGTATATAGACCTTTCAAGTCTCTGTAGGGTTATGCATTTTTCATTATGATTAATTTTATTCATATATTTTTTTAATCTTATAATTTAAACTTGACACTTTCCACGCGGCGGTGGTCTGCAGATGACAGTTCCAAAATGTCACAAAATATTTCAAAATTGTCACCATGGGAAATGCATTAAAATAAACACAAACATTCCTAGTATTGGTTCAGTAATCCCTGAGATAGATTACATCGTTGAAAAAAGCTCTCGAAGAGCTTACACATACATGTAATGTCAAGGACCTCTTGGGGAAATGGTAATGGATAAAGGGTAATATTAAAAGGAACATTAATGTTACAATAGATACAGCAATATATAGGGAGAGTATATAAATGTAATGAAAATATAAAGTAATCTTTTAAACCTGGTTGGTGTGCATACTAAGAGCGTGTTTCTACAGAGAGTCATTAGCCGGTTGATCACGGGGGGTAGACGTCTAACAGCTCTGTAGAAACAGGTCCTGACGCCGTTAGCCGGCTAATCTACCACGGGCAAATTATCCTAGAAAATCAAGGATAGTGGTGGTAGGTTAGCCTGCTAATTGCCCGCCAGAGCTCTGTAGAAACAGACCGCCGCCCGATTAGCCGTCTAACCGGAAATTGCTTTGTTTGTTTATTGCCAAGATATTTGTTTGTTGTGTTGTTATATAATTAATCCGTGTCATTTCGAAATCAGCTGTCCTCTACGCACACACCCCACAAAGTGATTAGTCGTCTTTTACGTTGTCTGTAGAAACAGCCCAGTACTTGTACCACCGCCTTTTTAGCAGGCTAAGTTACCGCCGGCAAAAGGCGGAGGCTCTGTAGAAACACACTCATAGACAGATTTGACAGAAATACAATTGAACTAAGATGCGCTTAAAATAGATTCAGTGCTTTTGCATGTAAGATGGTTAATTGTTTGTCAGTCCTCTGTGAAATTTAATTTGATTAACTGTTTATTTTGTTATACTGAATTGTATTTGATTTTTCCAAAACAATATTGTTTGTTTAAAAAATAGGGGAATCCCGTTATGGCACTAAGATTATAGGCCTATATAATTATGACTACTTGTAAGTCATGGAATGTTCAGTGGTATATTCTTCCGCATATTAGTGCCGGTAAGGGGGGGGGGGGGGGCAGGTCCGACCGGACCTCATCTACTTGAGATGCTACCCTTCAACATTATTTGTTATCAAAATTCTTTTTACCCAAAAACAATCCAAGAATGGAATCTCCTGCCACCAAACATCCGGTCAATAACAGACATTTCAGCTTTCAAGAGCGCACTCTCACAAATGGACATCAAAGAACATGTAAACAGAGCTCACTTCAAAATTTGATCACACCATCCACCACACTGACCTATGTGTTAAAACAGCCTTATAGCTGTGTTTGCATAGTATTAAGCAGAAGCAGAAGCACACAGATACTTTTTGGTAAGAATATGCCGCCAACAAAATAAAAATATTTACACCAAAATTTAAAAATATTTCAAATGGGTTAATTTAAGACTCATACACACTAGGCTTTTAAATACACACACAGTGAATGGTCTAAAAGATAGCTATGTTATTGTAACATGTTGACTGTGAGCAAAATGTATAGATAGTGCGTTCGTTGCAAGTCATTGAGAAGCATCGGGAGCTTAGATTTCATCACGACATCATCAGTGTAGTGCTTAAAGTGACACTTACAGATAGCCGAGAAAAATTAAATTTGTAAAAAATGAATTGCTTCAACATGTTCAATAGACAAGGTACGTGGGAACCAAAAAATGTAATAATATTTTGTACAAGTGTTGAAAGATGGCGCTAAATAGCAATTTGGTTGAAGCAATATATGCGGCGAGTGGTTTCAATGTGATCTATATCGAAATGACCAAATCATGAATTTGTACACGATCGAGTTAAGTTAACCTGTTCCAGATGGTAGTTAGTATAATGCCTAAGTATTACATAGGTGCAAAAACCCTGATTTCCATGGAAATTAAGGGAGCACCCTAACATATCTCTCAGTGCCTCTTTAAAGAAGATGTTGCAATGAAATCAAAAGGTCTAATGTTACTCTGCAATGAATCAAAAAAGGTATCTTTACTTTGCTTATCAACACATTTGGAAACCAATATAAGTCTACATGCTGCTATAGGTGGCTGTGTTTGCATTTCGATTGTTCGAGTCACACACTAGACATTTCCTTACAAAATTCAAGATGGAATAGGGCGAGTGCAATCTCAGTTTACGTGACTGGTTAATAAAAGTGGTGAAATACCTAACAATGGAGTTGTTTTTATAAATAAAATCTTGTATGGAATATTGCAATTAACAAATTCATGAGCATTCATGAGGGATAGTGTGAATCAATGCAATGTATGAACCTTTGTCTTTCAAACAATACACTTTTGGATTTCATTTGGACCGAAACTGAAATCTTTTAATATTTGGCTGGATATGAAATAGTTTGAAATATAGGGCGATTGATACATTTGCGTATATCTCGGCAATGCAAGCATAGAAACAGATAACACTGGTTAGGCAAATTAAATTAATTGTTTGTCTCAAAGCTCCCGCGCGCGTTAGTTTATTGATGCGCATTAGAAAAACAAAGATCTGAAAAAAACTTCTTTTTTTAAATTTTTTTTTTTAAAAATCCAAAAATTTCACAGATTTTTCAGATTTTCATTGATCACATCATCTTAAATACAAAAGTTCACTTTTATAAGGATTTCAATATTTTATATTTAAAAAAAAAAAAACTTGAAAAAAAACTTGAAAAAACCCCCCGCATTCCGCATTAGTTTTACAACAGGAGAGGAGCTTTGAGGCAAACAATTAATTTAATTTGGCCTTAGTTAAAACACACATTACTCTCTGTTTGACACTCTATTGTAGATCTGAAATCCAAAAATGTATATTGTTTGAAATGGCACAGGTTCTTAGTTTGTATTGATCACACTATCTCCCAATGAAATAAGTATGGCGTCTCACAACAAGATCACTTTCATTACATATTGACCAACCCTCATAGTATGAAATGGATAGGTGTTAGTGTGGCACTTTAGAACCCTGGGGCATTGGGATGAGAGAGAACAACCAAAATTAGTATAGGGGTCGATCATAAGAAGGTTGACATTTTTGTTTTAAACAATTTACCAGACTTTACAAGAACATTTTGAAAAAATTAAATGTATTTAAAAAAAACCTGACTGACTGACACCCGGCAAACTGAGACATCTAAAAATCTGGGTTTTTTTTGTCTTGATTTTGAATGAACCTGTCATATTATTCCTTACAGACACTTTTGTGTTGAGACAGTCCCTGACATTTGATTCATATTCCGATAAGGCCACAGGAAGAAAAAAACCTTTTCTACGGGCCAACAGACCAAGGGTTGATCGGGTCGGCATTTTTTTGCCTCAACAATTTCGTGAAATTTGTGTGCCTTTTCAACAATTTTCCCTTTTATTTTTAATAAATAAAATTTAAAAAGAAAATCAACACATTTCCAAAATGTCCCCCAAAATGTTTCAACAAAAAAAAATGGCAAATTCAAAAAAAAAATGGATAAATCGGGCCTGTAGAACAGGTTTTTATTGTGTGTGGCCTAACTGAGAATATGATATTGTTATTGCTGAGCATTTGATGCTTCAATAATGATTCATGAATATGACAAGATATTTATCTACTCAATTATTTAAATTGATGTCTTCATGTCTGCCTATTGCCCTTCCTTGAATATTTAAGAGAAAATTGAATAATATGTGCAATTTGAAATTTGGACTTGATCCTGCTACATGGTTTTACAGATCAAATTGTATAAAGCTCCCTTACTGGTTGAGCACTTTACCTTTTGGATGATTTCACATCTATTTTGGATTGTACTGTATATGTGGTAATTTTTTGCGAGGTTTTATTTGTGAATTTCGCAAGGTGGATATAGACACGCGAAAATCTTCTTTTGCAATAGAGTTAATGTAGAAACTGCGAAATTAAAGAATGCACATTTTCCAAAAACTATAAAATAACGAAAATATCTGTACGTGAAAATTGCCCCTTATACCAGTGCCTCAGGCCAAAATCAAAAGTTGACTTGAGTGTGGGTCGGACGGTCGGATTTTTTTTTTTTTTAATTTTGAAAAACTTAAACAAGCAGATACTACTCAAAAACACGTTTTAACCGTTCCTTTATTGTTATGTGCTTCTATTTTTTTTTTTGAAAAAAAGAAAAAAGCGACCCTAGATTTCCGAAAATTCGGGTTGGTCGGAAAGGGCAAGTCAACTTCTTTCTTTTTTTGGCCTCATTGGTCGCATCACATGCTGATTTATTCAAGATTTAAGTTGGTGTGTGGATATATTTTATTGAGCTCATCAAATCCACCAAATTTCAGACTTCAATTCTGCCTATTTAATGAGATTGAAAATTTGATCACTTTACATATTTTCAAAATTTAGTGTTACACATACAGATCTATTTCGTATACATCATTGCGACGCGATTGAAACACACATAAATGGCAAATCTACAATTTGCGGTTGAGTACAATTCCAGCGCATCGCATAGCAATCAATTCGGGAAGAGTGTTTCACATCATCAAGCTATACAATGAAAACATGTTACATGGTGTTATTCCATCTAACTATAAATTGTGTGTTTCACAGACTGATCTATAAGATTCAACGTCGTAAAAACACTGTTTGTCAAACAATTGGGATCTAAATTCCATCTAACATTTGACAATCTCCCTGATTGGGAAATATTTAATCTGATACATTGTAATTGTCAAAATCTCCCTGATTGGTGAAGAGAATCCCCAAAATCTCCCTGATTGGTGAAGAGAATCCCCAAAATCTCCCTGATTGGTGAAGAGAATCCCCAACATCTCCCTGATTGGTGAAGAGAATCCCCAAATCTCCCTGATTGGTGAAGAGAATCCCCAAAATCTCCCTGATTGGTGAAGAGAATCCCAAAATCTCCCTGATTGGTGAAGAGAATCCCAAAATCTCCCTGATCGGTGAAGAGAATCCCCAAAATCTCCCTGATTGGTGAAGAGAATCCCCAAAATCTCCCTGATTGGTGAAGAGAATCCCGAAAATCTCCCTGATTGGTGAAGAGAATCCCCAAAATCTCCCTGATTGGTGAAGAGAATCCCAAAATCTCCCTGATTGGTGAAGAGAATCCCCAAAATCTCCCTGATTGGTGAAGAGAATCCCCAAAATCTCCCTGATTGGTGAAGAGAATCCCCAAAATCTCCCTGATTGGTGAAGAGAATCCCAAAATCTCCCTGATTGGTGAAGAGAATCCCCAAATCTCCCTGATTGGTGAAGAGAATCCCCAAATTCTCCCTGATTGGTGAAGAGAATCCCCAAAATCTCCCTGAGTGGTGAAGAGAATCCCAAAATCTCCCTGATTGGTGAAGAGAATCCCCAAAATCTCCCTGATTGGTGAAGAGAATCCCAAAATCTCCCTGATTGGTAAAGAGAATCCCCAAAATCTCCCTGATTGGTGAAGAGAATCCAAAAATCTCCCTGATTGGTGAAGAGAATCCCAAAATCTCCCTGATTGGTGAAGAGAATCCCCAAAATCTCCCTGATTGGTGAAGAGAATCCCCAAAATCTCCCTGATTGGTGAAGAGAATCCCCAAAATCTCCCTGATTGGTGAAGAGAATCCCCAAAATCTCCCTGATTGGTGAAGAGAATCCCCAAATCTGCTTTCTACATCGAGTCCGAAGAATGCTGGTATTCATATGCAGCAATGGAAATCGATTGTCTACCCGGGGTAGACGATCTTGTTTATAGCGGCTCTATTCATAATATTGTGTGGGCTGATCATAATAAGGTTTATCGCTAATCGGTAAAAAGCCATTGATTATCCTATTCGGTTGCATTGTGGGATTGAAAAGGGGCAATATATTCCCCCTTTTCTATCCCACAATGCATCAGGAAGGGATAATTAATGGATTTTTTCCGATTGGCGATAAGGCTTATAGTATTGCTTTATTCCGTTAATGTTTAAGAGGGACTAGAATCATGTCCTGGCCAGTTTACCCCTCGCTGATCTAATGGTAGAGAGACATGCTTTGAAATGCAGAGGTCCATGGTTCGATACCCACTAGGACCACTTTTTCAACTGATTTATTTCCTTTCGTAAAAGTTAGGGTTCCAAGTCCAAAAAGTGTGTAGTTCCTATACCTAGACAACCCCGGGTACAGTCATGTTGGTATTTTCCATTTCTGCTTATTCATTATATCAGGGTTTGAATTAATCGAAGGACATTGCCTCTGATGCCCCACCTAGTAGCCTTGATGCCCATTTCTTATTTCAAGGCATGCATTAGGCCAAACAAATAAAAAGGTTTGACTCAAAGCTTGCGAAGGCTTCAAAATCGGGCGACGCGCACGGTTTTTTGTCTTCCATTTTTTTTTTTTTTTTACATTTTTTTTTATTTGTGTGTCAATTTTTTCTGTTACTATTTGCAACCGTTGACACTTTCTGATATTGTTTTTTCTATTTGAAATGAATATTGTGATGTAGTTGTGTAAAGAACAATTGTGCAGCGTTTTATGAAGGACTGAGATATGTAAAAGTTTGAGAAAAGGAAAATCTGCCGATATTTTTAATAAAAACTCGAAATAAAAATTTGTAGGGAAAAAAAAAATTGATTTTACAATTTCCTGCATTTCAGACGCGGTATTTTGGCATTTCAAAACCAATGCGCACGCAAGCTTTGAGACAAACCTTTTTATTTGTTTGGCCTTATATACCTTGGTAGAGCAGAGTAATTCAGATCAAATGTCTCACTCAGCACACAACATGATGAACACTGCGCAACTCAAACCCACCACCTTTCTGTAGTGAGTCCTATGCACTAGCCACTCTGCTACACCTGTCATACATAATATAATCTTAAAGTATTACATTTCTATTTCTGTACAGATTTCTAGCACTGAAAATCAAGAGGAGTCAGGCAATAGTCCAAACAGCAATAAGACCAATGAGAAACCATCTGAACATGGTAAGATAATAGTATCATACCCACATTCACAGTTGGGAGCTATGTGTGTATATATGTGACGCGATCAAGCGGAATGAGTCATATGTCAGGAATATTAATCTTGAGTTATAAGTAAAAAGAAGTGACAAATTCGTATGTTTTACTTTGTTTTCTCAGTTGGTAAACTGTTTGTAACTTAATTAAAACTAGAAGATTGATTTTAGTGAGGTTTGGACCATACTGTAGCATTTTTCACCCGCCTTTGGATGATGGACAAATATCAAATTTTAAAACTGCCGACATGTGACTCATTTCACTTGATCACGTCACATATACTTTTGTATTCTGTGTATCATTATTTGTCCTAACAGCAATAAATCCAATGAGGATCCATCTGAACATGGTAGGATATTAATATCATACCTACATGTAGTATTCACAGTTATGTAAAATTATAAAGTGACCCAACATGAGTAAATGAGGCACAATGCGGCAAGGGAATTTGATTTGAGAGCACAAATGTAGGGGAATTAGGTCATAAGTCAAATTCTGATCTTTGCTACATTTTGTATCTAGCCAAAGACTCAAATTCATGAAAATAAAGGGTTTCCATTTTCATTTTCATTTACTCCATTGATTTGTTAGCAAAACCAAAAACTCAAATGTCCATAACTCGATGATTTGTATTTGCGACTAAGTGATTTTCAGCAATCCATAACTTTGGTTTTAATTAGGAATGTGATATAACATTGACTTTGATACCAAAATTTAACTTGTACATATTATCATGATAGATCAATAACTCAATATTCATATTTCCCTCATCGTGCCTCACTTAATTGCGTTGGGTCACATATGAGTGTACATTTATTTATCCTAACAGCAATAAGACCAATGACAAACCCTCAAAATATGGTAAGATATCATCATCATACCCACATACACAGTTCTAGGATCTATGTGTGTATACATAGACCTTTGTATTCTATGGATCATATATTGTGTTGCATGATAACAATGTAGAGAATTACAGTTAGATGCTGGTATATTGAACTAAAACATTCATTACGGTTTATGCAGACATCGATGTGCATCTTGAACCTACTCTCCAGTTTTCACAAAATAGCCCCTTGAAAAAATCTGGCCTATGGTAAAATGTACTAAGGGGTGATTTTTGGCAAATTTTGCTCAAAATAGCCCTCGTAGCCAGAAAAGCATTTTAACCCTGCTCCTCAAGCCAAGGCAAAGATTAGACATCTAATCTTTGCCTAGTTATATTTTTTAAATGGTGAATCTTGAACTAATTAGGTTTTGGACAGGTGAATCCATAGTGAATCTTTACAAATATTTTAATTTCTCGAATTGTAGAACAAACATAGTGCACTGAGGTGAAAAAAAATGAGTGCCGGCTACGCCCGACTAGCACCGACCAGCTTGTTGACAACCCTGTTTCTAATAATATATTATCCCCTGTGTTTGATCTATTGATATGCAGGCACATTGAGTCGCAATCCCAGCACGCAATCTGATAGCAGCGGTTTTGCAGATGAGGGCGACACACCCAATTCCAACAAGGAGTCTTCCCATGTCACCATGGTTACCTCAGAGATGCAGACGAGCTTTGACACTGTAAGACTCGACAGTTACGATCCAGGCTCAGCGAGTCCATCCGGTAGCGTTGAAACGGTATTGGTCGACCGTAGTCGGCCAGACAGTGTAGATACGCCTACTACGCCTTGTGGTATCGACAGTCAAACTGGTAGCGTGGATGCTCCGTCCGAGGAAGATATGAGGCGCATCGTTGAGCGTCGCGAATCCTTTCGGAAATCGCGGGGTACGAGTATCGTCACCAGTAAGGCTTTCAGTAGTGTTGCTTTCGACGACGATGATGCTTTTGAGGTGGATATTGCCGACGTATGTACCACTGATACAGAAGCGGAACATAGGGCCGGAAATTCACGTCCCCATCCGCTGAGACGTAGTGGTACCTTTCCAGTGCTGCCTATGAAGTCCCATCGGGAAGGTGGTCCTAAGACGGTGCCAGAAATATTGTCCTCTCTGCAGGAAAGCGTTCAAAAAGCTACGCTTGCTAGTCAAGATCAAAACAAGATGTCTTCCTTGCCCAGCCAAGAACCTATCAGGGCTGCGCTTTCTGAAAGAAAAAAACTCATGTCCAGAATTCGTAGCGTAGATGTTGAGTCTAATTACCCGTATGAGGGACATTTACGATCGAGTGCATCTAAACCAGTGTCATCAACAGCATCAGTGATGGGTGACGGAGATAAACCTTCAAAGGAACTAGTGTTGGGAGATATTGAGACAAATGTGCAAGTAACAAATTTACAGCCAGTGTGTGAAGAAGATATAGTGCCTTCCAGTAGAGACAAATCAGAGTGTTACCTTGGTAACCAATCCTCACAGCATCCCGTCCACCAATCAAACAGACAACACAGTACGCAAAGCAAGAGGGAACCTATACCACAATGCATCTCTCCCACCATTGAACCGTGGGATCCATCAGATGTAGATAGGTATTCTCCCGATCAAATGCAGTTTCCACGATACTGTTCACCCACTGGTGAATTGTTGGATACGTCCGCTGCTACAAGTAGATGTTCCCCTATGGCATCAGAGCCAGTGACATCAGGGCCATTTGGTAGTTATTCCCCAATACTTAGTCCGCCTAGAACCACATCCGCCACGACCCAGACTTTAGCTTCCACGACCCAACAACACATGGTGCTTCCCCTTCGTCATGAAGAAGAAACCTCAAAATCAGACAGTAAAACGCCCTCTAGTGACAGCACATGGCAAGTCACAGATACCTCACATCTTCTTGAGCAACACAGACATTCAGAGGGCTCACCGACTCCCCGGACAAGCTGTGTGTCCGAACTGAACGCAAGGTGTGAGCCCCGTGAGGCAGCATTGACCTTAAGGTCATCTTTTGAGATGGATATATCATCCGTGAATTCAGCAGATGTTGTCACATCCAGTGGTGGTGAGGAGAGATGTCTTCCAAAAAACATGCAAGGTCTTCAAGAACAACCAATTTATACATATCAGGTCAGTGGGCTTTTTTGTTATTGACCAAACCAATGTGGTGCAGGCATGAGAATTTTCAGTTTTTAACCTAAATTCAGCTGGGTTTTTTTGTCCAAATGTCTGCACTTTTTTCCTCAGCATGTTTTTGCCCTTTTTAGCCCAATTTCACACACTTTTTTAAGTTTTTTCAATTACTGTAATAAAAGTTGAAATTGTTCGCGCTTTGCAAATTTAGAAAAGTTTTGCTTGTTTTTATTTATGAGATTCTGAGCTTCCTTAACATATAGACCTGTATACAATATGAATATATGTGACGCGATCAAGAGGAATGAGTCGGATGTCGACCCTGGTCGAAAATGTGTTTTTAATACAGTTTTAAAGAAGACACATAGAGCCTTCAGAAACTGAAAACCCCATATCGATACGATGTTTTGTTCCAAAGTTATGTCAAATTGTATACATGAATTTCCATCAAAACTTATGTAAGCCGCCATTTTGAATTGGCCATATCTCAATTTGGGATTCCCCGACATCCGACTCATTCCTCTTGATCGCGTCACATATTTGCACATTTTTATTTTCGTGCTTGCTGATTTTAGCGCGAAAAGTGCAAAAATAAATGTAGCCCGAAAATGTCAACTTTTACAGTATGTTCATTCTTAAGCCTACATGTAGTGGTTCAGTTTATAATGAAATTGTGTATAATCAAGACTGGGGAAAAGAGCTACAATTTTTGACAGTCTACACATTGATACCCTTGCAAAGTCTAACATTGTACCTATATATTGTACCTTTAACTAAAAGGTGTACCTATTATATTTAGCACCCTCTTAAAAGCCAATCAATGGTGATGATGGGGGGGGGGGGAGTATTCAATCTCAATATGTTGTATTGAGAATTTTTAAACAGCTAAGAATGTTTAGGCAATTCTCATTGGTTCTTAGGGAAATCAGCGACTTACAGGCCTGAAAATAGCACCCGCGCATAGCGGGTAACCTTTGCGTCGGGCAGGTGAAAATACAAAGGTTCCTGCCCAACCGGCGGGTAAAGTTTTTCAAACTCACAGTGTAAGGGCGTTACACTGGCTTGTGGACTTTCTGTCAAGCCGGTATTTTTGTGAGTTACCTGCTCCACTGGCTGGTTGAGAAAAAAGTTCCAGCCCTGAGCATTTACGCATGAATATAAACAATCTTTCCTTGTACTCATGTATATTTCAGCACTTTCACTAGGCAAGCCATTAAGAATTCCTATTAATCATAGTGATGTCTCTGTCTCTTGCAAGTGAAATGAATCTTAGCTAACAGTAAACAACCAAAGGCTAGTTACTTTGTGACTATACATTATTAGTCATATGATTGTTGCTCAATGTGTGACAGCATCATTTTGAACATTCTGATAACATTTAACAACTAATGAACATTCTGTTAACTCTATCTTTGGTTTTGTCAAATTTAAGTGCATATTTTAACCTCAAATTTCAGTTATGCAACATTTTATGTTTTGTTTCCAATTCATTAGCTGTCAGAAGAAGACAAAGCAGAAAACTGGCATAAAGCCATGTCCAGTACACCAAGAGGACTTCCTGAAAAGACATTGAGCCAGGTAAGGGTTTATGTAAATGTTGAATGTCAGTCACATGGATTGCACATCCGTGCACATGAGTTTCACATTGGTAGCACATGGGTAGAACATGTGTAGAACATGGGTAGACAAATGAAAAAATTGGTATACAGTCATCAAAAAAAGTAACTATGCAGGTAATAAATGTACTTTTAACTTTAAAAATATATATCCTACCTAGAAATATTAAATCATAAAGTTGTTGAGAAATTTATCTTCTTTAATATGAGATATTGCAAGCTAGGATCGGTTGAATATTTAAGAAGCGACAATCCAAAATGTAAGGTAAAGTCACAATTTCAAATTCACATTTTATATTTCAACACGGGGGAGAGAATGACAGGTAGCGTGTGTGTGGCGTATTGATCCATCGGAACAGTGCTGCCGACTGTCCAACCTGCGCATGCATCCCCCAATTGCACTACCGGTATAATCGATAAGGTACCCGTAGATTGGCCCGCGTGTAGAAAATAAAAATGTGAAAATGAAAATCGGACTTCTCCTTATATTTTTGAGTGCCACTTCTTCAATAATCACCCGATCCTAGCGTGCAGTATCTCATATTAAAGAAGACAAATTTCTCAACAACTTTATTATTTAATATTTTTAAGTAGGGTATATATTTTAAGAGTTAGAAGCCCATTTATTACCTGTATAGTTACTTTTTTTGATGACTGTAAATCCATGTCCAGTACACCAAGAGGACTTCCTGACAAAACATTGAGCCAGGTAAGGGTTTATGTCAATGTTGAATGTCAGTCACATGGGTAGCACATGGGTAGGCAAATGTTACAAAACTGGCACAAAGCCATGTCCAGTACATCAAAAGGAGTTCCTGACAAGACATTGAGCCAGGTAGGGTTTAAGTCAATATTGAATGTCAGTCACATGGGTAGCACATGGGTAGCACATGGGTATGCAAATGTTACTAAACTGGCACAAAGCCATGTCCAGTACGTACACCAAAATGACTTCCTGACAAGACATTGGGCCAGGGGTAAAGGGTGGTATAATCAGCTTCATACTGCTATAGACATAATTCCATCAACATATGCATGCGTGTGTATAAGCGTAAACCTGGAAGTGCATACCTGACACTTTCAAAAATGACCGTGCATCCCTTATTGGTCAACAGTGAAATCGTCACGCGCATGCATGCATGGTTGTTCGCGCTTTTCATGCATCTGGACGCAGCTTCGCGAAGAACAATAAAATACACGCACATGAAATAGCTTTAGTATTAGTCACATGGGTAGCACATGTGTTGCTCATATGGGTATGCAAATGTTACAATGTCTAATACCTGACAAGGCATATGAGCCAGGCAAGGGGTGACAGATGTATGTTGGTAGATATTTGAAGGTAAAAATCAGAAAGTAGATATTTTTCACTCTTAAATGTAGATATTTTTGCCTAAATTTACATTTATTTAGCCAAATTTTAGGCAATTTAGCACAATAGTCTGCTGTTTTTTTAATATTTTAAGGAATTTCAGATTTGTTCACCTGATATGAATATCATGCCTGTTGAGGCAATGACTTTGCCTTGACTGAAGAAGAAAATATTGAAATGAGAAGGACCCTTATTTATTGTTACTGAAATGACCATAAATATTGCTTTTTTGCCTTAGATTACCATATCCATGATTGTTGTTATACTTTACAGTATGAAGCAGAAGATGTTCATGTTCTACATACAGCTCTACAGAGATACAAGAATGACTTGACAAAACTAGAGGACCAATCTGATATGGTGTATGGTCATGTGGAAAGTGATCTTACGGAAAAGGATAGGTAGGTAATCCACCATTAAGACTGGGTCCCCACGTCCCCCTATATGGCCATCAACTACACAAAGCTCTACAGAGTTACAAGAATGACTTGGCAAAACTAGAAGACCAATCTGATATGATGTATGGTCATGTGGAAAGTGATCTTACGGAAAAGGATAGGTAGGTAGTCACATCATAGACTGGGTCCACTTGTCCCTCTATATAGCCGCCATCATTAACACTTAAATTTCCACACCGCTACTGTAAAAGTGGAAATTTATTTTTGCATTTTTCGCACTAAAATCAGCAAGCTGGAAAGCTGGATAATTAAGAAACCTTTCCCAACTTTCTAAGTCTATCTCAAGAATTACTGTACCAATACTAGGCATGTTTGTACTTCTTTAAATGCATTTCTCATGTTGATTCCAAATATGGTAACAAATTCAATACTTATTGAAACATTTTGTGAAATGTTGGAATGTCGTCTGCAGACGCCTGCCGCTTGGAAAGTGTTTAAGATGGTGGGCCAAATCAAGGGAAAAGACATAAAAAAGTGTGCTTCACTTTGTGGAATTTCACCAAGTGCTACGCACTAAACATGTGCATTTGTGTCCAGGAACAACAGAAAACCACATGATTGGCCCTATTTAAAACTGCAGTGCACCAAGAAATCATCATCCTGCGTTATTGGAAGTAAATCACAGTAAATCACCACGCTCCATCAGATCACATGATCTACAACGCTGCGTGGTTATGGTGGATGAATTTGGTCATGTTTATTCATGAGCTGATTAGTGATAGCCAGCACATATTTTATGAACTGTGTGTTTTTCTGTCTTAATCACTCTTGCAAGAGTACAAGAGTTACCTTGAATGAATTGATTTGTTTAAAAATCATTTATTGAGTGAATTTTGCTCTATTCCATATTAATAATAATAATAATAATAATAATAATAAAAATGGAATTACTATAGCGCCCAACGCAAGGAGCCTCTGGGTGCTTCACAAAAGTAAGTGAAAATATACAAAAAGAAAACAATATTATCAACCTAAAAACCATAAAATATTACAAATAGTTCCACATTATACAAGCAGGGAAAACACAACAATTGCTTTAAACATGTTCAAGGACCAAAAATACATCCGTCAAAACCTTGTAAGTGCTCTTGCCCTGAACATGTCTAAAGCAACATCTCCTATGTATAACCATTGGGTAGTTTTGCTTTATACATGCTGAAGGGCTGGAGAAACATATCAGGTTTTGATAGAACATCGACGATATGGAAAATGCAAGATGTGGATGACGAAGATTATTATAGTTGCTTTCAATTTCATGTACATTTCAGAAATGAACTTGATGCGTTGAGTCGGGTCAGGGGTCAGATTATGGGTGAGATTACGACCATGGAATCATTACTGGCCAAGAAGTTACAAGTGGTATCAACAGAACATAAGGTATAGTATAAGGTTGCCTTGATAGATGGCCCCTCCTAACTGTAATTGCCAGTTAGTTTCACTGGGAACCAGTGGTTTTATCTGCCATTGTTTCAAGTTGAGATTGAATATATGGCAGCCTCAAATTGTAAGCTTAATCCCACCCTACTCGTTCCTGGATTCGTAGGACTGGCTGTGTGAGGCGGTTTATTGCTAAATTTTGAGACACACCAGTTCCAGCCACCAGTGACAGATTTAATTTGATTCCCATGTTCTCGAAATGCCTTTTTGGTTTAAAAATAATAAGATGAACATGAAGTCACAAAGATAATACATGTCGAGGGTTAAGTGCAACAAAGGGCTATCTGCATTTCAGCTATTTTGAGAAAAAGTGAATTAAAGATTTGTACCCATTGTCACCTTCTAGTTAAAAGAAATGCTATTCAAACCTGGAACATTGTGCATTATAAATCATAAGGAAAATTAGGTTCCTGATTTTGTGCAGGGTCATTTGGGCCAAAAATGCAGATAGCCCTTTGTTGCCCTAAACCCTCGATATATAATAATAACAACAAAAGCATAGTAAATTGTAGGCTATGAATCGTGAAGATTTGTATATATAGATTGTAGATATAGGGAGTTTAGATCGTCGTGGGAATACAGGAACGTCGTAAGTGACATATTGGTGATTATGCAGGAGAAGCATTTTTGTGCTCGACTTTGTTATTGATTTAACAAGCATAATTGGTTGATTAAAAAAATTAGTTAATTACAATTTCAAGACTGTTAAAATTGCTTGAAATGTGTGGATTTACCTCTATGTTCATAAATGACTATTAACTCAATTTGGATGAAAATGTCACCAACAGCGTTCTTGCATTGCCACAACAAGATGTGATTTATGGTAGTGGTTTCACTATATTCTACTGTTTGCCTATTAAATCTTGAATTTATAATAATTATTCTTTTTCGAGCTCATTGGAAAAGGAAATGTTTGCACTTCACCAGTTATAAGGCCACCAAAAAACACCCTGTTCTACGTGCCCAACTGACCCATTTTTTTTCTTCAAATTTTGAAACAACAAAAAATCAGATTTTTTAACAACAACATTTAGGTTTTTTTAGTTTTTTTTTAAATGTTTTCAAAAATTTCGAAATTGTTTTGAAATTTTGAAAATGGTTGGAAACTAACCAAAAATTCCAAAAATGTTCTGTAATATTTTTATAAAAACCTGACCGACCGACCCTACTTGAGAGGTCCGCTTGCCTGTAGAACAGTGGTTTCTTTGTGACCTTATCCATCCTTAGTTGCAAAAAAACCATCCAACATATCAATGAATCTATATTGGTCTCATTTTTAAATGATGAATACCTGGAAAATGTTAAATGTTGATAATCTTGACTGATTATTGACTTAGCTATCACTTAAAAATATAATTAGCATGCACCTTACCCCCACCCCATCCCCATCCATACCAACACCACACTTTCATGGAAGGAATCATGTACAAGGTGTCGCAGAATGAATCACACTGGGAAAGTTGCATTTATTTGGCGATGAATATCATTTCTATTGGTCAAAGTGCTTATGACTTTATTATCAACATACATTTAGAATTCTTAGGAATTATATATTTTAAAAATTGGTCATTTCATGCAACACCTCTACATTAAATGATACATGAAAGATATGGAAGAGAAAAAAATCATTCTGTGACACCCTGTATAAGGATATGTACAGATAAAGCACCCTGAGTATTTTGAAAAACCATGCAAATTCATCGCTTGATAGCTCCCCAGCTTCCTATAGTTTGTGTCTCCATTTTCTACCCATATGATATGATCCTCATATATATGTGACCCTCACATGCTGTATATGACAGCCATGTGAGTTGTGACATTCACTCTCTCATGTTTATTTTTCTGTGAGAGGAGTTAGAGCTCCCCGTGTGTTTACCCATGTGAATCCTATGTAATACCAATGTGCAAGCCATTCGACATGAGCTTTCTAACCATCAGGCATGAGAATTTTCAAGCTTTTGCCTGAATTCTAGACTATTTTTGTTTTCCAAATTTCTGTACTTTATTTTATTTGTTGGCCCGTTTTGGGCATACAGCCAGATTTCACACATTTTTTCAGGGTTTTCAAGCAAATTTATTCAATCTCATTTAATGCCTGAAATACAATCTTGCTTTCACGTCCCACCCCCATTTCTCCCTGATTTTCCTGGTCCTAGCTATATGTTTTCCTTGGAAACAAACTTTTGTAACCCTTGTATTGTAGAGTAGTGGTTCTCATGTGCTGCCCATGTGGTTCTCATGTGTTGCCCATGTGATTCTCTTGTGCTTTACATGTGATAATCATGTGCTGTCCATGTGATTCTCATGTGTTGGCCATGTGATTCTCATGTGATTCTCCTGTGTTGCAGATGTGATTATCACATATGCCCATGTGATTCCCATGTGCTGCCCATGTGATTCCTATGTGCTGCCCATGTGATTCTCACATGTTGCCATGTGACATTTCACAAACTAACCCGCATGTCTGTACATTGTTCTGTAGGCATCAGTAGATTCAGATGAGGCAGAGCTATTAGCTGCATCAGCTGAAAACCTGGACATCATCCGAGAGGTACATAATGCACGCATCAACACACATTGCATGCACTTATGTGTCTAAATGTGTAATATTTAAGATTTGATCAGGCCATGATGTGATCATTAGGTCGTCTAGGATATCGTATGCACTTATGTCGACATATTTAACATTCACATATATGGCTCGGGTCATTTTGTGACGACCATATCACGAAAAGATTAACATTGGAGAGGTTCATATTTGCACGCATTTACATATTGCATGCGCTATAGTTAAGCCTTTTCGCCCTTGTCCAATGAATCGATCATCCTTTTGTTAGAGCAATAACAGTTGCGATGACGATCAATTCAGAAATAAGTCACTTCGTTGTGCATGTATCCAATGACAAATGAGCGATTCAAATTTTGTGCACGTTTTGAAACAACTGAATTAGGCCTTAAAAAAAAGGTTTGATTGGCGTAACATAGAGAAAAAAATAGGGTAGGTAGGTCTTTTCTTTTTTAAATCTATAAAACGTCTATGAAATTTTATATACCAGCACACATATACTATACTGACATAAACAAATGGCACAAATACACATTTTCACTGTTGTTTTTTTTTTCTCAAGTTTTTAAATAAAATAAAAAATGTTTAGGGTCGGCGGTAAAAAAAGGGTCGGTCGGGTTACGCCAATCAAACCTCTTTTTTAAGGCCTTGGTGTCCCCTTATATCGATGATCGACCATCTAATAGGGATTCAGGAATTCCAGATATGAGGCCATAAAAAACACTGGAAATTAAAAAAAAACCTTCTCTTTTTCCTCCTCTTTTTTTTTCATTTCCGGAATCTGATTATGATATTTCAGCATAAAAAGAGGCAAACATGAGGTTTTTTTTAGGGGTGATTCCCTGTAGCCTATTCTCCAGACATCCCCTCATAAATGTTCGATGCCAGGCGCAAACGCTCGGGCTGTCTGGCCAAGCTCGCATAAAAAGTTCAGGAAATCGATCAATCACCCACTTGCATCCCCTGATATAAAGATTGATCATTGGGCCAGTGTGAAAAGGCTTTATTTATATTAGGTGAAGTCATTTGATAATTCAAAGATGGGTCGGTCCATTTTGTAGCCTCTGTGACTCATTTGTCGAAATATGGACACCGTAACACATTGTACACTCCTAGTTTGTTAATAGAAATATAAACATGTTAAAAACTTGTTTGGCCATTTTGTGTTCTTGACGTCACAAGTGACCTTATCACTAAAATCCTAGACATCTTCATCACAAAGCAACACAATGCATGTACATATATTGCATTGACTATGATATGAAGAGATATTTAATAAATGGTTTGGATCATTTTCTGACCAAAATTAATGATACAGATATGGTGAGAAGTATGGCAATATCCTAAAATAAGTCTACCCTGACCCTAACCTGACATGTCGTTTATAGGGCTGAAACTAATCTGGGAAAGTAATAACAGAAAAAATGGGGTGTGCCACCCCCTGGCTTGAACCGTGCCTCACGCTAAGAGGGTGGCCCTCCCAAAGATGAGAGTGTGTGTGGTCTAGTGGATAAGACGCCGGTCTCACGATGCAAAGGTTGTAAGTTCGAGCCCCGCTACGGCCAACATGTTTGTATCCTTGGGCGACCCAAGCGATATTTGGGGAGCTGTTAGGATATCAAAATTTAAGTAGTGCTGATAGGCTTGTGCACTTGTTGTCTGGTAGCCGCCTAAGTGTAGCGACCAAAGGATTCTGATATCTAAACTGGCAGCGATAATAATTGATTTAAAAAGCGCTTTGGGACTGTGTTTGCATTGTGGAAAGCGCTATATAAGAATGGTAATATTATTATTATTATTATTAAAAATAACTTCAGGAGCCTTTACCTCTCTGATTGTGCAATGAGACTGGGAGATGGGGCCCACCGTCACAGCGCTTCTGTTGGATATGGTGTGTACGGGTTAACACTTTCCACACAGCTATTAGTTTACCATATAAAAACAGATTTATTTTTTTACCTTTCCCGAATTATTTAACCCTCTTGACACTTTCCATGCGGTTAATAAGTTTGACCATTATACATACATAACAGAATTTTCAGAAACCTTGACAAACTTTTATGGTCTATCTCAAGGATTACTGAACCAATACTAGGCATGTTTGTACTTATTTGAATGCATTTCTCATAGTGATTCCAATTATGGTAATGAAATTCAAAAAATTTGACATTTTTGAAACATTTTGTGCAATATTGGAATGTCGTCTGCAGCCGCGTGGTAAGTGTTAAGAAATAAAACATAAGGCAGCAATTTTCTTGCAGTTGATTTACATAGTGCAAATGATAGCTGACGTGTGATGAATTCCATATGAGAGACCTATTAGAAGAGTATGCCAGAAGTATCTAGGGCTAATAAACTGACATGCTTCAATGGTGTGTCAATGGTAAGAAAAGTCTGTGGCAAAGCAAATGCATATTAAGTTCTTTTTTTTCTTTTCTTCATGTTTGGTGGTGGTTAGCTGAAATAGTATGAGTTAGTTGTTAGATATAGTAAAGCTGCAACAAAATGGTTTCAGGGTTTGAGCACAGGAAGCAGAGTTGTACCGAAATTTAGTCCCACAATGCAATGAGTGTAGCATACAATAAAGAGGAATGAACCTTTGGCCTGTAACTAATTTAATTCAAAATTCTCTGTGCATTATGGGATTGAATTTTGGTACATCCCGGCTTCCGTTGCTGCGTATTGAAAATGTTTGATAAAATTGGTCAAATTATTTTACCATATTAAACCCTCATCCATTTAACAAATCTTCACATCCGTTTTATCAGATGGTCGGTCTTTTAGAAGAACAAAGATCTATGCAACAATTTCTACAAGATATTGGCACACACACCGATATCTCGTCGAATCAAGCGGCCGCTTCACCGCTGCAGGCAAGCAGCGAGGGCGCTAGTTCATTCCACGAGACAAGCAATGATAATCTGTTGGAGGAAATGCAAGCAATGAAGAGAGAGATGGAGGACTATAGAATAATGGCGCAGAAAGAACTCAAGGAGGCAGTTAGTGAGGTGAGTGGGCTGTTGTGTGTGAGATACACATGTGAGACCCATGTGATACACATGTAAGATCCATGTGATACACATGTGAGATCCATGTGATATCCATTTGAGACTAATGTGAATTAGGTACTCCATAATAAGCTGTGGAAATATGCTCTATGTCACTGCACATAGAAAATGAATGAATTTATTATTGGATTGTCCTCAACAAGTATTCTGTTAACACTTTCCACGCAGCTATTGGTTTTATTTACCATACAAAACAGATACCTTTCCGAACTTTCAAGGTGTATCCAAAGGATTACTCAATCAATAATAGGCATGTTTGTACTTGTTTCAATGCATTTCAAATGGTGATTCCAAATATGGGAATGAAATTCAAAAATTTTGACATTTTTGAAACATTTTGTGAAATTTTGGAATGTCGTCTGCAGACGCCTGCCGTGGAAAGTGTTAAAGCTATGAATGTGTTTTTCTACCCCAATCGGTTCTTTTCAATGCGATGAGGGTTAATAAAAGTGTGAGGTCCCAGGGCATGCATAAAATACTTCATAATAATTATATGATGCCTTTATTCTGTCCGATATACTTGATGCATGGTGAGAACCCAAAGTACGCTGTATCTGTGATGGGTCGTATATGGGTGCATGTTAGGGTGCATCGTCTCCCCCTTCTGTCAACCAAATTTAATGTAGCTAGTCTTAAAATGTGCCAAATGTTAAATTAATAAGATTCCCAAAATTTAAATTCATTCCAAGTTCGTCTTCTGGGTCCTCCGTGGCCCTAAAGTTTGAATGAATAACCTATGGGAACATTGCGCAATAGCCATATGGCAGCTATACATTTTCTTAAGTAATTAATGGTACATACAATTATGGCTGCCATGAATTTAAGGCTCATGATTACAATGGTATGTACCCAGAGTCTGTTTTTAATCAAATTTAAGTTTTAAATTCAAATGAATATAGCATATATATTGGCCACAATAATGAATAGCTGCCATGTGATATGAAAGGCTTTTTACAAAAGCGTAATGTACTGCCATTTACAAATAATGGCTGTATTTTAACTATATTTTAAAGCACACTGGCTCTTCAATGTAAGTGTCTTGAGGAGGGTAGTTGGGTAGTCCTCTGCAGCTTGTGCATCTGAAGCTAGTCTACTTTGTCGCCCTTTCTCATCAAATCATTACTTCAGCCAAACCAATGCTTGGCACGACAATCTGATCCCATGATCCCAGTGAAAGAAACATTTTTGTCGGGGCGTCGCGGTTTTCGGATGGCAGCGGTTCTCATAAGATGTGATTAGAAGGAAAATAGATTTTAAAAAATGGTCTACAAAGTAGACTATAATCAGAAGCAGGATCAAGACCTTCCACAATCTGGTTGCCAGACAGAAGGTAAGGGTCAAGCCCAGTAGTAAGCTGGGGCCACTACCCTTGCCAGTAGGGAAGGACTGCATCCAGGGGCTGCCACATGCTGGGAGGCATCTTAAAGACAACTCACGATTCCAGGAGGACAACTTGCGATTGCCGCAGGACGATTCATGGTCGATTAAGGGACAGCTCGTCCCAGGGGGCTGGAAAATACCAGGCCTGGACGAGACTCCTGAGGTCCAGCCAGTAACAGGAAGCACCTGAGAGAGGCTCTAACATCCTGAGGGCCAGCTAGAGTGGTGCTACATAGAAGATCCAAACAAAATTTTCTTTTTGGTGGGCTTATTAGCAACAAAAGAAAAAAATAGAGATCTGTGGCACACCACTCTGGCCCTCAGGTCATGAGGGAGATACAGAGCCTCTCTCAGGTGCTGTCTGTTACTGGCTCAGGCTGGCCCTCAGGCTGGCCCTCAGGAGTCTCCACCGGGCCTGTCTCATCCGGACCTTGTGGGACGAGAAGTCCATCGTTGACCATGAGTCTTCCTGAGGTGACCGTAAGTTGTCCACCTGCAATCATGAGCCGCCTTTGAGATGATTACGACCTTGTGGTGGAGGCTGGCCAACCAGCCCACCACCCTCCTGGAAGCAGTCCTTCCCTACTTGCTAGGGTTTA
This sequence comes from Ophiura sarsii, assembly GCA_035610835.1. Lineage (NCBI taxonomy): Eukaryota > Metazoa > Echinodermata > Ophiuroidea > Amphilepidida > Ophiuridae > Ophiura > Ophiura sarsii. The sequence continues at coordinate 31,651,969 of CM069459.1, forward strand.
GTGGCCCCATCTACTACTGGGCTTGACCCTCACCTTCTGGCTGGTGACCAGACTGTGGAAGGTCTTCATGCTTCAGATGCACAAGCTGCAGAGGACAACCCAACTACCTTCCTCAAGACACTTAGACCCAGTGTGCTTTAAAATATAGTTAAAATACAGCCATTATTCATAAATGGCAGTTCTATGCTAAATAAGCATCATATCACATGGCAGCTATTTATTTTTGTGATGTTAATGTCATATTCATTTGAATTTTATCTTCAAGATTGATTGAAAACAGACTCCAGTTACATACCATTGTAATCATGATTCTAAAATCCATGGCAGCCATTGTATGTACCACTGATCACTTAAGAAAATGTATAGCTGCCATATGGCTATTGCGCAATGTTCCTGTAGGTTATCCATTCAAACTTTAGGGCCACGGAGGACCCAGAAGACCAACACCGAATGAATTTAAATTTTGGGAATCTTATTATTTCAACATTTGGCACATTTTAAGACTAGCTACATTAAATTTGGTTGACAAAAGGGGGAGACGATGCACCCTAGTGCATGTTAGCATTTTGTTAGGTTGGTTGCACAAACACAGCTATATTCGTATAATCGACATCTAGTTGGGGCTGTTGTTTAGTTCACATTCTTCTAAAAGCACCACATTTGGCCCAATGTTGCTCATACCATACTATTTTGATTTTTGATGGATGCCAAAAATAGCACCCTCTGGGACGGCCATATTAGAAAAATCCAAAATGGCCACCATCCGAGGTAGAGATTAGTGGCTAGAATCATATATGTTGCAACTTTATAGGTAAATTTGGTGTCTATTCTTAGGTTTGGGAGTTAATGTGCTCGAACACACTAGTTTTGATAACCCTAAACACCCAAGGATACCCTAAATCAAATATGGCGTCCAAAATGGCTGCCGTTTTGGCCAAATATTTTGGATTTTTCCAATATGGCTGTTCCAGAGGGGAGCTATTTTTGGCATCCATCTAAAATCAAAATAGTATGGTTTGGGTAACATCTGGGCCAAATATGGTGCTTTTAGAAAAAAAACTGAACCAAAATATCCCTTGCCCCCCCCCCCCCCCAAAAAAAAAGGTCATGGTTTACTTGGCTACCAGTACCAGTACAGATACTGTATGCTTTAGTAACTGTATGGGAACTGATTTTGTTTTGTTTTCATTTTTCATTTTTAAAAAAAAAGTTTAAAAAAGTTCTCTGTAAGCTTGGATAAGCATAAAAAAAATAGCCCCCCAAAAAAAATCTCATACCTCAAGCCTATTTTCTAACAAAAACAAAAACGCACAGCACTTACCTTTTTTGAACAATGTTTCTGAGACAGACTTTCTTCTTTGTTTGGCCTTACTGGCACTGTGTAGCTACTTGTGTGGTACCTCAACTCAACTAGCCATACATTACTCCATGCCGGTACCTGCAGTAGAGTAACCATGATACCAGGCATAAGAAAATGGCTGTGTAAATACCCTATGTATCCCAAGTTTATCACATGCACATAACATATAATACAGGTAGAGTTAGACAGATGTGGCATCGGTTTTTTAAAGTGTCACAAATGTTTTTGAGGCATGTATATCCAAAATCTAATAACATTTCTATAAAAATCATTTGTTTAGCTTTAATAAAACAAATGCATTTATACAATACCTATACAAACCAGTATATTACCTGAAGTCAGTTCCTTATAATAAATATATTGGTGTCTTTGCTGGCTGAATTTAGAGTGCTTTCCTTCTGAATTGCTACCCTATAGATTAAATTCTATAAAGGACTCTATTATTATAACTTCATAAATTAAAACTAAATAAATGAATGTGGTCCTTTTTAATACATGAAACAAATCTGTTTATTTTGCCTTGTATTAATGAATGATTTTTGTTATGAAATAATGTGGTTAACTGTTCCTATTGGAACATGCATTTTGGTTAGTTACATAGTGCAGACTGTTGTATTGTACCTATTATAACATTGCATTGAGTAAGTGTGTATGAAAGTCCATTTTAACAAAGATATACAGTGTTGTTGGGTATGGTTTAGTGCCTTATGGTCAACAACCACTATATTCACCGCCAAAATACATTAGATGAAATTCTAGATATTTCACATGTGTGCACCATGTGCTGTGGTAAATGTGCATTAAAATGCTGAAATGCTTGCCAATATACAGGTACGCATGCGTGTGACCCTGCATAACACAATTGTCATCAATGAAAATGCACCTGCATTTAAAAATAAAATCTGGTACACACTTCCAGGTAAAGACCTGTATGCTCTTTTTGGTTGGATGAAGTCCAAGGTATTATGATGCTGACTATATAGTGACCAGATGATCTACACTGTACAACCATTAGGTCTAACACCTTAACCCAAAGATGATTTCTTGTGCAGTCCAGCACGCTTCACTTTCATCACATGACCACTGGTTTCTGACACCAGTACAGTGTCTACTGGTTCCCATTGACATTACATTGCAATGATCAAAGGCGTATAATGTTGGTAAACGAGGGTCTTTAAGAAAATCCTCCTGCAAGTAGTGCAATTGATGCAACTTCAATTCAGTCCTCTCTTGTTTTTTTCTTAAAGACCCTTTATTTTTTTAATAACACAGAAGTACATTTTAATTGGGATTCAACTTCCTTTCTGGCATGACACTGTATAGGAGACTAATTCCTAACGTGGTGCACAGACGCGATACTGTGCTGTGTTAGAGACTGAAAAGCAAAGCGTTCGAATCATGCCATGGTTTTTGTGAATGGCGCGATGTGTGTGTCTGATGGCATTACACTGCGCCATCATGTTATCGTGCGAGTTCAATTTCGAGATGCGCTATACACGCACGCACAGCTGCCGGATGTTCACGTCACTCGCATCGCGTATCGATTACCATGAATTGTCAAGAATTCTGTCACAAAAAGTCCGGCACAAAAAAAACTGTAATCGACCCAGTCCCCAAGAGGAAGCCCGCTTTGCATTCTGGGTAATTTAAGCTCTGACTGCGTAGGACGACTCTTGGGGACTGGTGGAACTTGTCTAGACACTGTAGTGGTGCTAAGCATGCTGCACTGCACAAGAAAACTCCTTAGACCCTAACCCTAACTTTCACCCTAACTCTCCCAGACAAAATGGTTGTAGACAACATCGCTATTATGGTTTTGTTTATCTAACTCTGTGCAGCAATGTCAGAGTGTATTCTAGCAGCATTTACACTTGATTGTTCAGATTTGTGTTTGATATATTGCGTGGGTACTTGTATAACATTCAGACGCGTGATGATATAGGTCAATAAATATGTATGGGTTGTTTCGAGAGAAATTAGACAAATCAATGCACGCGCACTGATGTCGATGTGGGAATAATGGCTTGACCCCGCTATTGTGAGCATATCAACATTTGCGCAAGTTCATTGATTTTTCTAATATTCATACATGAACACTATACAAATCAAAATTCACGATTTGAGCATAATTTTGATCTACAGGGTGAATCAAAAAAATAGGACTTTGTTTCATCGGATTGATCTCATATTTTCAGGATATCATAATAATAAACTGGGCTTTACATTGAGACTAAATTGATCATGGTCCAATGATTATAACAAGAATTACATTTCATGAAACAGAGTCCTAATTTGTTTGATGCACCCTGTATGTAATAATGAATAAAAACATGTCAACAAGTTTGCTAACACCTGCAATAAAAATCTGGGAAACCCGTGATGCCTGATGAACAAAGAATCAATCAAAGCGAGTGGTGCGTAACTTCTCACCTTTCCTGATGAATTGAACGGCCCACATGTGGTGTGCATTAGACACTATCAATGCACTCCATGTATTTATGTTTCTTGCTTTCTAATTGGTTCGACACTACTAAGCGTATATGAATAAGGTGCATTCATTGGAATACACCCTGACATAACTGCACAGAAGTAGATGGTGATAGACCAATTAAGACCAAGTTTAAAAGCGGCAAGTAGGTGACCACTCACTAATATTGACCAGTTAAGTATTTTTGTGATCATAATACTTCCTTCGGATGTCTGGCTCAAACACGCCACATCAATATACGTTTGGTATATGATTCATTCATTCATTCATTTAAACTTTATTAATCCCAAACAGGGAAATTCAACTCATGAGAGTGCTCATACATAAACACAATACACGCAATAATAAACAAACAAGACCCCAACTTAAATATCCCCCCGTTTATAATGAGAATTATGAAAAGCAATTGCTTGTGAAGAAAGGAGGAAAGATAGCGGTTTGTCATGGCAGAGGACACACGCATACGGCCGGATCGAGCGATAAGATGACTTGATAACCGCTCATAAAGAGGATGGTTGACATCATCCATCAAACCTTTTTCTTTACAAGCCAAGTATCAGCAATTTTACTTGTTCTGGTGTAATAAAGCAAAAATGAAATTACTAATACTTAGCTGGTAAGAAAAAGGTCTCAAATATCAAATGTACATCAATGTGGCATGTTTGAGCCAGACATCCAAAGGGAATATTATTATCACAAAATACTTAATATTTGCAGCTTGGCTCAGTTGTTCTTATCCCATGCACTCCACTTCACCAACACATGTAGGCATTATGTCATACGTGCATCAAATGAGTACAAACAAGACTAGTCCTTCAGTGGTTCTGGACGAGATCATGTATTTAAGACATGTTTACCACAGGCAATTCTGTGGCCTATGTATAGTCACATGATGCATATCAGCCAATCAGCAACTCTATCTTCTTAAATATATCGTTCACTGCAGTTAAAAGACAGCATTATGTCAGAGGTGAGACGAGAATTTGCATTGGAGACAAATGCCTTGAAACAGCGATTGAAGGTGGGGCTTTTGATATTCTGTTTTGAGGGATTGTTTGGTTTGACATTTTTACTTCTCTCTTTATATAGTGATTTTTATTCTATGCTTAATTTCATTAGTACTTTTCAATCCATTTTATTTGTAATAGTTATACTGTATCCACAGTAAATCTTATTGTTTGGTTTGCCATTTTTATTTCTCTTAGACTCTCTTTATATAGTGGTTTTATTCTGTGCTTAATTTCATTAGTGTTTTTCAATCATATTCATTTAATTTGAATTGTCATATAGTGTATGCACTGAAAATCTCATTTGTTAGGTTTTTCCATTTTTTTCTTTCTCTCTTTATATAGTGTTTTATTCTGTGTTTATTTCATTAGTGATTTTCAATTAGTGTACAGTCATATTCATTAGTTTGAATTGTAATGCAGTGTATGCACAAACAGTCTTATTTTTTAGACCTGCAAAGCACTCAGATTTCACCCAACTCCCTTTCAAACTTGCCATACCAAATTTTCAGTGATTGCAATAATGATAATTCAGCTCAGTGTAGGATATTGCAGAGAGATTGTTAATTACATTGATTCTATTCTATATAGTTTGATCAGTTCCAAATTGTCGAAGCCTCCTTACAGTCAGGGCTACGAAATCTGCAGGAACGGCGTAGAAATGATATTATTTACTTACTTTACATACTTTATGGCATCCACTCTAACTTGGTTGAGTGATGATATACTTCGCAATATTTTGCGCCATTTGCTTCTGTCTTGAGCTTTTCTGCTTGCCTCTGATAAGAATGTCAGACGAAGTCTGTTGCAGTCTGACCAAATACCATCCATCCACCTCTTAGCTGGTCTACCTCTGGGCCTTTCACCATTTACAGTGCCAACAATTTGTGGGTATCTTTGAGGATTCATACGCTGAACGTGTCCATAATACCGCAGTCTTTTGATGGAAATCTTCTCAATGATGATATGCTCGAGTCCCAGTGTTCGACTGATGGTGGTGCCAATTTGGAACTGATTGAACTATACCATGGCTGATTAACTCATTTGATAATGCTATCAGCAATATGTTTGCACTTTTAAATGTGTATGCAAGTTTCATACGATTCCAAGCTCAATGCTGCAAAGTATACATGTGGTATCTGAATCAAGCTGTTCTGTCAAAACCTTGTATGTTTTTCTGGCCCTTCAGCGTGTATAAAGTAAAACTGCCGACGGTTATGCATGGGAAGTGTTGCTTTATACATGTTCAGGAGCAGCGGAACAGGACAGACCTGCATATTTTTCAGGTTCAAAAATCTTAGACCATCTCTTTGGTCTTCTCGGCAGAAGATGTCCAACGCAAAATTCATCCTTCCACAACCTTTTTGCAGTGCAGAGATGCAACTCTTCAGGAAATGTCCTTAAATCAGAAAACAGGTTGTTTTCCCAGGGCATTTTCAGCCTGAAATCAGTTTCCATTGGTTAAAGATAAGAAAAAGATTCAAAATATATCATTTTCATGAAGATTTTGGCATTTTCAGGAAATAAATTAGAGGGCCAGTTACATCTCTGTTCAATGCTACCTGTGTGCCTGCAAATTTAATCATTGATGAATAGATCACATTCCATCCATCAAAACTTGTTATTTACTTGGAAGTGACTACTGAATGCAATGCTCATCAACATGAATGAAGCTACAATGTTAGACAAAAGTGTTCGAACACTTTATGGGTGTAATGTAAAGTGTTCCCCCTTTCTCCCCTGATCAATGTTGAATCCCACAATTTGCCCACCATCAGCACAGGGCCTCGCAACATTGATTGGTGGGGGAGGGGGGGGGGGATATGAGTAAGGGGATCCTTAAGGCTACCAGAAACAAGTTTCGATTTTCATGTGACTCAAATAGCGTGCCTGTTACGGTCCAATAAGCATGGCAATTAGGGTCAGTGATCGAACACCTTTTTTCTATGATTGTAGTAACCAAACGGTGGTGCCCGTTTTTCCACCTAAATTTGATCCGTTTTTCTCCCCTGTTTGTTTTATTCCCAAAAAACATGCCACCAGGGTTTAGTTAACAAGTACAAGGCTGAATTTCAGCAACACAATTTAATCTTTATTTTGATCAAGCATTCAGTAGACGTTTCAAGCTTTCATATAGCTATCCAGTTGCCGTGATTTTTATAATCGGACAACTGGGTATCAATAAAGCTCCATTTATTGATATTCTGTATATTTTATGGCAATATAGTCATAGAGGCTTTTTTAAAGCATGACTGACATTTCTGCATGAATATATATAATAGTTATCCACCATACCTCCCTCAGTATACTGATATAAAGTGTATATTCATAGATAGCAACATGTACATGTGACTGTATTACACCCTCACAATCCACCAAAGATAAGTACTGGCAATGTCTGCGCCCATCACTAGAATACACACTGACACAACTGCACAGAGGTCATGATTATTACACACCTGCCAATAAGTAAGATTTCTGATTTTTTGGAGGGAATTTTTGATCAAAAAGATTTTTTTCTTTTCTTTTTTTCCCCCAAAAATTTAATAAAAAAAAAAATGTTTGACTTTCCAATGTTGGCAGGGATGTTATTATGTGTAGTGTGTACTTTTTGTAAAGCATGAGTTAAATGTTTGCATGATCATATTTAATAGTTGATACCCCGTCGTCCTTTGCCTCTCAGTAAAGTATTAACTTAGTAACGTCAGTGTATATGTGACCTGATCAAGCGGAATGAGTCGGATGTCGGGAATATTGATTTTGAGTCATAGGTAAAACAAAGTGACAAATGTTTTACTTTGTTTTTCTCAGTTGGTAAATGGTTTGTAGCTTAAAAACTGGACATTTGATTTTAGTGGGGTTTGGACCATACTGAAGCTTTTATCACCTGCTTTTCAATGATGGACAAGTATCAAAATTGTAAACTGCCGACATGCCACTCGCTTATCATGTCACATATTCATTCAGGGATAGGTACGCAAGTGATCAGAAACAAGGTCCAGCAATTGCAGCACCTATCCCTAGAGTACACACTGACACCACTGTGCAGAGGGAGGTATACAGGCTATTGTGTTTCTGCATGTTGCATGATATTGTGTATCATATCATGAGGGTGGTTTCACATATCGTCAGCCTGCTTCGATAATTGCCTAACTCATTTTTTCTAGTTCTTAGAAAACAACAAAAGTATGAAACCTGTTACCTGTGTACCTGTTACTAATTTTGCATTTTTGATAGATGGATATTCATTATGTGGAATGTGACTTGTATTGTTGATGCCTCAATTGGCGTGCATGGATGCACTAATCCAAGTCATAGAAACAGATGAACACAGCCATACAATAATTTGATTAATTCCATGGATTTTTCAATGCAAATTCAATAATGCAAAATGAGTAACATGTTGGAGTGGTCTGGTGGCCCTTTTGCAACAAAGCTCTTCATTTATCAACACTTTTGATTGGTCAATGACTTAGGTATTATAACAGCATGTGCATAATGTTATGAAGTCATGATTTATGCAAAAAACTCAATTTTGCTGAAAAGTGAGTGAGGCAATTATCGAAGCAGGCTGACGATATGTTGATCTAACAGTATTAATCCAAAACAGGGCCTGAAGTAAGTAGGGGTCTGCTAACATTTGAAAAGGTCCTTGGTTCATGTGTAAGTGTGCCATGAAGGGCAACTTTTATGATAACATTTACCCCCCCCCCCCCCCCCCCCCCCCCCCCCCCCCCCCCCCCCCCCCCCCTCTGTGCACTACCTGTCTTTCGTACAATAATTCCCATTGGTCAATAATATGATATAATTAGCTTGATAACCAATTACAGTTTTGCTTGTCAACATGTAATGCTAATATTTTGGAAAATTATGGTAATTATTCTAACAATGTCTCTGATTGGCACAATATTTGACTCATTCTAAATTTCAACCAATCCGCAGGTAGTTCTTATGGGTTAATTATAACCCTGGTAATTGCATTCTCCTCATCTTTAGGATGGCATGTTTCTAAGATTTTGTTCTTGAAATGCCCTCGGTTGATAAAAAAATTACCCATGATTCTTGTTAGGATATCCTTTAAGCCAAAAGCAGTATGATCCAAACCAAGGGGCAGCTTGAGTTTTCTGCAAAAAGAAGGTCCTTTGTTCTAAAGCATTTAAATTGAGGGTGAATATGCAAACCAACCACCTTTACACCATAAAACAGGGTATATATAATCTGGGTCTTTGGAAAGCACTGAAAAGCTATGAATAACCAGACTAACAGACTCACATGGTTTAAGGTGTTTGAGCACCAATACAAAGACATGATTATGTTGAGCACTGTAAATTGTCGCTGTTCTGGCCCTTCAACATGTATAAAGTAAAACTTCCCAAAGTTTATGCATAGGAAGTGTTGCTTTATGTTCAGGGGCAAGAGTACTTACAAGGTTTTAATAGATGTATTTGTTGGCCCTTGAACATGTTTAAAGCAGACTGTCCAAAGGTTATACATAGGAAGTATTATTGTACACATGCTGAAGGGCCAGATGGAGATAAAAAGGTTTCAGAGAACAGCGATGAAATTGGTTCATAAATGAAATAAATTGTGGATTACTTTCTGATTTTTATGTATTTTTTTAATTATTCACAGGCTAAAGAAGATGAAATCACAAGACTACGTTCGCTCCTCGGTGAAACGCCACACCTCCACGAAATGCCACACCTCCACGAAACGTCACACCTCCACGAAATGCCACCTACATCCTCGAGTAGTAGCCTGAGATTGCTCCTCGGCGAAACGGAACACCTCCTAGCAATGCCGCCACCAACAATATCCAGTAGTAGCCTACAGGAGAAAACCCAGAGGAGAAAAGACGAGCTGAAACAACTCAAAGATCTCCTGCTTAAGAAGAGTGGTTGCCAAGACAACGATAGTAATAGCCAATCAGAGGATGAGAAGAGGTAGCAGCATGCAGTGTCTGCCAATTGTGGAGTATCGTCATTACCTGCCGGGGAGATGAATGACAAATATATTATAGTCATATTTTGAATAGAAAATTCATCAAATCCATACTTTGTTTATTTGCTTGCCATATGATAGATATCAAAATGCTTGGAAAGATTCAGACGCTAGTTTTCTGATTACTATTGCATAATTGGTTGCGTAACTTGAAGAGGACGAGGCCTTTGTAAAATCTTTCATGGTTCTGGGGGGGGGGGGGGGGGGGGGGTAACATAAAACCTGCTTAAAATGCTCATAAGTAAATATATTACCAAGATGTTAGCTTTTTAAATAGTTATTTTAACAAAAAGGTTATGGAAAAATTAAAGGGGAAAAAGGAAATTATTTAATTCCTGAAAAATGATGCGCGAGGGGACGAGAAACTGCATTATTTTTTACTTGGCCTAATCAAGTCCATCATCATCAGTCCACAAGCTGTTGTCATTTGAATACACAAAAATAGTGTACTTTTGGTGCATGAAGTCTCTGATGGAATAATATGCAGCATAGGTGTGTAAGGAGACAATTTATTCCACCGTGTGATTGATGCATAACCATGCAGGAACTAAAGGAACAATGTATCCATATATGAGCTATATTGTGTAAACAAAAATCTGTTGCCAGATTCCTCGAATCAGAGTCAAAATTGGAAACATATTTGTAATAATATTTTCAGATTTGAAATGCCAACAGTTCAAATGGTAGATGTCATGTTATGATCTGCTTTAATCCTTTTACGTTATAATTTTTTTAATTTTCAATCGCTTATATTTCCTCTGACTTGCACATTTGTGACCATCCAGCACAAAGGGGCAGTAAAGTCGGCAGAGCGTGTACTGAGATATGGCTCAATGAACGTGTCAAGGTATATATTGTGCCTCCCTATAATGGGTTGCTTATTTTCAAGAAATCCCTAAACATGGGGGGGGGGTGTCTTTGGTGGGGAAATGTAGTAAATCCTTAAAATGGTTCCCAACTTCTCACAAAAATCGCAAAAAAAATCAAAAAAGGAAAAAAAAGTCAAATCGGCTTCTTTTTTTAGGTAGAAAAACTCCTTAAAATATTGGTCAGGGTTTTAAAGCTTCAGCAGCAGCACATCCAAAAATTGATTTGAGTAACGCGAGGCACTCAAGTGTAAAATGGATACCATTGTGCAGACCTTAAATTTTAAAGATGATTTTGCTTCTTTTTTTTGCTTAAATCTTCATGTTTTCTTTTGTTTTCAGCCCAATTTGAGCTATCTTACCTCAATTTCACACCGTTTTTCAGCTCTTTTTTTTATAGTATTTTCAGTTTTTTTCACTGAAGGTCAGATTGTTAGGTCTGATTGTAAGGCTGGCACTTACGGTATCTTCTGATCCAAGGGACATTCTTTGACAGAGAATATGAAAAAAATAATGGTTCTTTAAATCTCCAAATTTCCCTCCACACATTTTTTTCAAAAACAGGTTCTTTGAGTGCAAATGTGCACATCGCACACAAATAATTAATAGTTGCAGGTATTTTGATGATTCTCTTTAAAATATTCTCATAATAGGGGTCTTTTCGTGGCATTGGATATTTGTATCTACATGAGAGCTGTGTGACACTGTGGCCAAAAAGGTCTTATATATGAATACTGTAAAGCTGAAATAATCGCGGTGGTTTATTTTCGCGCAAAATCTTTTTCCGTGGAAATTATAACACACAAAAATATTGTTTTCAACATCCATGCAGGGTATCCAGAAGGTCGCGTGCGAAAAAACAAATTCGCAAAATGTCTTTGATATCAAAATGCGCACAAATATCTTTTCGCGAAAAGATTGGCTTTTACAACAGTACCCAAAACACAATGAGTATTCCCTGCGTTTTCTATTCATGTTTAGCCTCTTTGTAAAGATTCGTTTATCTGTTCTTGAAATTATGGCTGAATTGCAAGTGAGCACAGCTTTCATCAAATTATTTGTTTATTATGACAAATATAATGATGAAATATAATTAGGAAACTATATTTATTTTTGTATACAGAGGCTCTTTTTTGAAGATAAAAGATTTGCAAATGTGTTCCAAGTATCCGGGGTGAGGGAGAGCAGTTAACTAATTACACTGTAAGCTTACGTGACCAAAACCAGCACATAACAGCTTTCATGAAATTATTTGTTAATCATGACAAATATAATTATGAAATATAGTTACGAAACTATATTTATTTTTGTATACAGTGGCACTTTTTTGAAGATAAAAGATTTACAAATATGTTTTCTAAGTATCCGGGGTGGGGGAAAAAGCAGTTGAAATTACAGCGTAAGCTTGCGTGACCAAAACACAAAATAAGGGGTGTTAATGCAGGATGCATTACTCGTTAAGGGTTCTAAAATTGTCCATTTTCAAGAATAAGGATACCTTTTTTCAAAATCCTGTCTATAATTTACTGGATGGGGGTTGTCAAATTGGAGAGAAAAAACATGCAATTTCCTCATTTTATGATGAATTCTGGCTTCAGAGGAAATATGTCGAGGGTTGAGCGCCAAAAGGTCGTAACTAAAAAACATGCTATTTTGAGATAATCCACTTTCAAATATTTCGGACTCATTACAATACACTGTAGCACCCAACTTATCTCTAATTTTAGTCAAATTAAGAGTGTTTGTTTATGAGTTATCTATTTATGGTTCTGAAAATCTAGGTTATATAGATTAACTTTGAACCATAATATCAATTTGCCAACAAATTGAGTTACGGCCTTCTGGTTCTCAACCCACAATATGTATTTAATGTGTGGCTTGGTTATTTAGTCAGTAATATGTAAGCAATATTTTGGTTGTAATATTTCACATTTATTTGATATCAGCTACTGTGTAATAGTAGCGTCAGAGTGATTATACACTGAGCCAAAAAAGAAACTTATAAAATTTTAACAGATCACCATAGGGGCAGTGCACATTTCTCTTGTGTCATTGAAGCAAACAATTGGTTATTGACTGCCATTTGAAGCGATACATTACAGTAATATTGTATCCAAATTTGGTACATTTTCATGCACAGAATATTATTTGGTGATCTGTTAAAATTGTATAAGTTTCTTTTTTTATAAGTTTTTTTTTTTGCTCAGTGTACTATAAAAGTGTACATTTTCGCGCTTTGCACATTTTGAACAAGTTTGCTTGTTATTATTTTCGCGATTTTGAGTTTCCTTACATAGACATAAAAGGAATATATTTGCACGTTTTTATGTTTGAGCTTGCTGATCTTAGCGCAAAAATAAATGTAGCAGCGCGAATATTTCCACTTTTACAGTAGTAGATTCGTAAACATTGGCGGATCGGTTATTGATTTAGACTATTCCATTTAACGTTAGAGAACCACAATGGACCAATCACAATGATATCGGCATCGTTTTAGATGCTATTGGTTTCGCTGCGATAGCATGGACTTCAAAGAGTTTAAGCAACACATCCCAAAATATCATGCGTCCATCCATGAATAAACTACCCTAGCAAATAGAGCGCTATTCAAACGTGCCATCTTAACACTTTTCACGCGGCTAGTAGTTTTACCATATACAAAACAGATTTGTCAAAACCTTTCGCAACTTTCAAAGTCTATCTCAAGGATTACTGAACCAATACTAGGCATGTTTGTACATATTTCAATGCATTTCACATGGTGATTCCAAATATGGTTATGAAATTCAATAATTATGACATTTTTGAAACATTTTGTGAATTTTTTGAATGTCGTCTGCAGACGCCTGCCGCATGGAAAGCGTTAACAAGTGACACATATTATTCATCATTTCTAATCCTTGTATAATAGATGAGGATTAAAGGTAGATGACCTGATTTTCAACTTAATGTTTTCTATTTTACATGAAAGGTCATCCTTAAAATTGTTGCATTCCAAAGTTTGAGTTGCATAACTCCAATGGTTCTATTTTTAAAAGCGCAAGGTCAAAAGACACGTGCCCATTGAGTAGTACACAGACTGGTTGATGGTTAACCACCTTTGGCAGTATTCACCCAGGGTGTATTTTAACCGGTATCGCATCGCAGTTTGCGCCACAATCAAGCACAACTGCGACGCACATTTGTACATGCATAGCAAACTTGCTACACAACATTTTTGACTCGGGACACGTATCATTTCCTTCCGAAGTTCCGATTGATTTTATCTTAATATTATTAGTGATGTAAATGGTCATTTCACGCCATTTAATCACGTAGTATTCCGTATTTGGATACGTTTAAATTGATAAACTCCAATTCATTCGTCGAGTTTACTCGCCAGTCGCCACATGACACGTTCCAGACTGAATGTTTACATCATACATTTACACACGGGAATTCCCATAATATTACATGTACAATTCAGATGAACATGTACGCAATTAATTATGCAGTAAACTTCGACCTGACTTTCGACCCGGGCCTGACCATTTTCCAATATAGGGGTGAGAGAGAGGGGCGAGTAATCGTATAGTAAATAATGAATGGTTTTAATTATTGTTTGCTTTTGAACGGGTCAGCGGACAGCTAATTAGTGAAATTATCTGAAATATATATTGTAAATATTTTATTTCATCAGTCTTCTTCCTATTCTAGAAAACAAATTACTCGGAAATCGCAAATGTTTAAAATTGTACCAAAGCTCACCCCCCCCCTTGTTTTTTTCTAAATCGATTTAATAATAATTAAAAGTTTCTGGCAGTACCGCGGCACACTTGAAGATTTGACAGCCTGTTTGACAGCTCTCAGGGATCTGAATCATCTGATCTGATCATCTGAATACGAAAATGGCCAACGTCGGCACAAAATTATCAACAGCGTTGCGATGGGTACAGGAACTAGATCCTGCCGAAGAGTGGCTAAAAATTGATGGAGAGGGGAAACTAGCTATTAAAATGACATGCACTGTTTGTACATCATTTGCGGCAAGCATCAAAGACTTTCAGAAAGATTTGTTCTTGCAGTTGCAGAACAAAATTATTAAAAGAACTAAAAACAAACTAACCTGTCTAAGTCTACCTGTGTGTCAGACTGTCAGTCTCACTCACATTCACATACAGGTCACTCACATACATATATCAATATCAGTTCAGTGTCAGTGACATCACATGATCACAGATTCACACTTCACAGTCTTATTATATTAGTGTTTGATTTTCTTTATTATTTTAACAATTACATAAGCAAGCAAGCAAGCAAGTGAGTACTCATAGTGACATTTGCATTTTCATAAAACATCTGCTGTATTTATGCTGATTGCTGAAACATTTCACAGCTTACATTAACATTACATAATTATTTGAAAACCTAACATTTTACTTGAAAATTGGAACTATTTAAATCAATCCTGCACCTTACCTTACATAAACGTATGTAAAATTGGTGTACTAACTGAAAACAGATTTAACGGATCAACAGCAAATTGGAATTAAAAAAAGTAAAACAAAACTGCTATGCAAAATTTGTAAATTGCTATACAAAAAAATAATTGAATAGCAGTTTTGCTACACACAAAAAAATCCTTAACATACACCCTGTATTCACCACATTTTAGCCTATAATTTCCAAATGAAACATTTCTGGCCCCTAATATTTTAAAGACATAATGAGAAAAATATGGGGATTCTTCTGATACCAAAATATCTTGATGTGAAAAAAAAATCATAGCCCCCAAAAAGTGATCGGGTCATATACCTTTAAATTATAAATAAAATCAATTTGGACAATGGCACAAGAAAACTTTGTTATGATGTAATTCAAAACACAGGGAAGCATAGAACAATTATATTATGTGTTTATGATCAGATTAAGATTGGAAGATATTACCTATTATACTGAAATGGTAAATCAGCTCAAGTCTGTGAATCTACTATAATAGTATATTGTCGCAAATAATTGTGTAAATTAATATTAATATTGATGCAAATCAATATGTAAAGGTGTATTTTTACAAATATGTGTTCCCAATTTGCAGCCCGATGCGCTGGCGCAGCAGGGCTGCCAAAGAACTCCTTCAAACATCACACCCAATTTACTTTTCGTAAGAAATGCAAGGGTTTTCCTTATTTTGTTAAGATTGTTTCCACTTTTTTCCCAAAAAAGGGGATTCTGTGAACATTATTTTGTATTACGCATAAATATTTCCAAACAACATTTTTAATGAAATCTGTAATAATACAATTTTGTAATTTGTTCTCAGTTCTTTATAAAAAAAGCATAGTTTATACACTAATTTTGACCTGAATTATTGATAAATATGGAGAAAAGGATATTTGTGTAACCATCTTATTTTCTAAAATGAAGGTACACTGTCAAACAAAAAGCAATTATGCAGCAGCTTCGAACCATTTTTAGCCTTCGGCGACAAAAAAAACCCTGTTCTATGGGCAAACGGACTTCTCAGGTATGTTTGTTTGGTCGGACGCTGGTAAACAGACCTCAAGTAGTGTCGGTCAGACGGTTTTGGTGGGGTTTTTTACACACATTTGAGAGGGGAATTTTTAACAATTTACGACAACAACAACAACAACAACAAAATCTGATTAAAATTTCCAAAAAAATAATTAGAAAAATAAATGAATTAAAAATTGGGGAAAATGTGTCGATGGGGCCCCTATAGAACAGTGTTATCTTTTTTGCCGCCTTGCTATTAAAATCTCATGGTTCACACATAATCACTTCAATACTTTCCTATAAATGGTCAGCTTTGTTGACTACTTTAAATAGACAAGAAAAGTGTTGATATCACAAAAGAAATGTGAGTGCCTAATCTTTCCTTCAGCAAATATTTGATAGATTTATATATACAACTGTTTTGATGCAATTATTTGTCAGCGATAATATATTTTTGAGATGTTAAAATAAGGAAAATGTGCCTGTTTTGTGATGATTAATAATGGAAATACTTTGTGTATCAGAATTATGTTTTGCAGTGTATTGCTTATACAGGGTGTCCCAAAAACTGGGTTCAAATGTTTGCGAGCTTATAACGAAATAAGTAGGAAACATGGATAGTTTATATTTAAGGATATCAAACAAAATATACCTGACCTTAATTGGAAAAATTCGAAGACCAATCCAATGTAAACCTTTTGAAATACAAAGATTTGAATAGAGCATGGTCAGAACCCATTTGTCCCAATTTAAGGAATAAACCATCCGTGCGTTGCATAAAACTGTGCGCTATGTGCAGTATTCCCGGCATGGGTTTTTTCTCCGAAAGAACTTAACAATAACTCAATATGACCAAGATAATTTTGTTTACTGCCCAAGACTTTGTATAGAATGAATGCGAAGGTAAAACTTTGATAAAGTCACAACAATGCGCCATTACAACACATCGAGGTGTTCCTTGCAAAGGTGGACAAATGGGTTTTGACCACGCTCTATTAACATTTTTGTATTTCAAAAAGTTTATATTGAATTAATCTCAGAGTGTAACCTATTAAGGTCAGGTATATTTTGTTGGATATCCTTAAATATGAACTATCCATGTTTCCTACTTTTCTAGTTATAAGCTCGCAAACTTTTGAACCCAGTTTTTTGGGACACGCTGTGTGATGACCCATCGCACACTATCACTCTTTCAAAGCGATTTAGCAAGACTCAACTATCTTTTTTATAATGTTGCTGTGTGTGGATCGCACAACTCGTCCGCAGTGAGTGTGTAACCTTCAGAGCACTAAATAATACCAGTGTGTGAAAGGAGCCATGGTTCCCCAGGAGCCATAGTCCAGCCTCCATAGACATACATGGTATGAAGCGTGAAACTAGTGTTGCATGTAGAGATGAGTGCCATATACCAACCTATACTTTACAGGGCGGATTATGATCAGTGTTCAAATTAAGAAAAAATATCAGATTTTCCAGCGGATATACATGTTATGAATCAAGATATCCGCTAATGTTTTTGGTTGTTCGCTATTAGTATTAAGGTAACTACAATTCAAACATCAACAGATAACCGGCATTGAAATTAAGGTTATCTGCCAGCATTTTTGAGTTTCAGGTTGACGGGATTACCACTTAATTGAACACTTATTATGCCTCCATGGGGCTATGTCTCCTACTACCGGGTGGTTCAAAAAAAGTTGACCCAAGTTCAAGGTGATTTTTCAACCACATTAATAATGTTAGAGAATTTGTGTGTAGTTAGTCTTGATCAGCAATAAGTTTAACCTATTTAACCTAAAAAATGGTACGTTTATCTTGTTTGGTTTTCAGATATGGTTCATAACAGAGAGCATGCACAAAATTGTCTTGTCCACAGGAGCGACCTTTTAGTAGAGATGGAATGCACAAAACGGAATTGTCCAGGGGAGCTGTGTTGTAAATACACACAATTGTTCACAATGTCCTGCTCCCATGGACAAGTCACTTTTGTCCATGCTTTTTGTTGTGAACCATATCTGAAGAACTAACCAAGCTAAATGTACCATTTTTGAGGATAATTTCAAAACTTACCGCTGTTCAAGACTATAAAGTAAACACAAATTCTCTGAAACTATAAATGTGGTTGAGAGATTATCTTGAACTTGGGTCAACTTTTTCTTTTTTCTTTAACCACCCAGCACACCGGAATCCATTTGTTTACTTCAGTACCATCTTTTTCGTGCAATGAACTAGATTAAATACGCTTAAAACAAACAACAATTTCTTGGTTCAATGCACGCATTAAAAGGACAACAAAAGGGCCATTTCAAACCGTGCACAACTTCTTTTTTTGATTCACCCTGTATACATCGACTTATATATTTGTAAAGATTTATTTTGCTCACTATATTTAATCTTGCGCCGCATTTAACTCAAGCATAAAAATATTTACCATATATATGTATTTCTTTAAAATTGAAATGATATGTTATGTCATGTTAGTTATCGTTGAAAAGTCATTCCAATTCCAATTCTTTCCATCAACAGTTCAATAGATATTAACCCCCTGAGAACTACCGGCCGATTGGTTAAAAAGATGGATACATCATTTATTGCACCAATGAGAGACATTGTTAGAATAATTGTATCCCTGATAAAGATGGGAGTGAAACATTTTACAAGCTGCATTTTAATTGGCTATTCATATGAGTACATCTTGTAATAAACCAATCAGAACCACTGTAAGATAGACAGGTAGACCCCAGGGGGTTAATAAAGTTCAGAACATATACTTATATGTGATGCAGCATATCAAAAAGGGGGGACTTTGCAGCTGTGTGTCTTTCAAGATATAGATGAAAACGGACAGAAAAAATAATGAAAATTATATTATAAGAATTTAGGAGTCATTTTTACTCGTAAAATCTGTGATGAATTTGGTGTCATTTTAAAGGTTAGAAAATGATGTGAGAGCTCATATAATGAACTCAAAATTGACTTCACCTGCAAAGTCCCTCCTTTTGATGTGCTGTATCACATGTCTCTTTTAATGTATGATCTATTAGAGACATGTCCCTATTTTGTATACCCATAATTTTGTATATCAACGGCATCTCTATTTTGTATAACTATAATTTGTATATCAATTGTAAAATAGTGCACTAAATTGAAAGGAAGGCCACATGCTATTTTGAAATATTATAACTATTTTTGTGTAAAAGAATTGTATCTTTTAATATAAAATTTGATCCTCATTATTACCAGGAAATAAGTGTTTTTGGTAAATGGATTGCCAAATGAACTTGTTATTTTAATAAGTTTAATATAAATTTTATAAATAAAAATGAAATTGTAAGACATATTAATTGTTTGTTTGCATTTTTCAGTCATTTGTTTCGTCAGTACAAAAATGGAAAGGCGACGGGAAAACCCGTGATCGACGGGAAAACCCAGTGATCTGCGGGAAACTGACCACTGACCACTCTGTTGGGGTCGGATAGTCGGTCGTCCCCACCCCCCCCCCCCCCCCCCCCCCCCCCCTCCAAGAGTTTGAGACCATTTTTGGTGAATTTTCAGCCATTTTTTTGAAATGTTCAAAGAAAATAAAAAGATTTCAAAGATTTCACCCACAAATTCAAAAATGTCAAAAAAAAATCAGTTTAAAAAAATTAAAAATTAAAATTGCAAACATCTTCTTTTTTAAAAATGGGTCAGTCAAGCCCTTAGAACAGGTTTTTTCTCCCGTCGCATTATGAATATCAGTAGGTTTCGACCCACACCCTCCATTGAGCAGAAAGCAACAGTTGGGGCTGTTAGGTCATTTAATGGGTTGTTTCGCTCAGATTCTTCCAAAAGCACCACATTTTGCCCATACCATACTATTATGATTTTTGACACTGGGGCAGCCATATTGACCTCAAATCATTGAGATCAGAATCAGATTCTAGACACCCCAACAATTGATATCATCTTATTATTCTAGCCATTACAGATTTCAGACTACAACATCTGCTTCAGATGGCGGCTATATTGGATTTTGCCAATATGGTGGCCCCAGTTGGAGCCGATTTTGGTGCCCGTCAAAAATCTAAATGGTATGGTATGGGCGACATTTTGGTCAAATTTGGGGCATTTGGAAGAATCTGAACCAAAATATCCCTAACACCCACAACTACTTCTGTTGACCTGCGTGTTGTGACTAACAAAAATAGGTACTGCGGTTTGCCATGGTTTGGGCTACATACAAAATTGGGCACTCTTGGGTAAGGCCAAACAAAGCAGGTTTGTCTCAGAAACATTTGGCAAAATAGCCAAGTGCTGTGCAATTTCTTTTTTTTAGAAAAAAAGCTATGAGGTATGCGATTATTTTGTTGTTGTTGTTGCTAATCCAAGCTTACAGAGAACTTTTTTTCAATATTTTTAAAAAATTCTAAAAATCCCAACAACAAAATCATAAAAAAAATCCAAAAAACAGCAACAAATGTGTGTTTGGTCTCAGCGCGTAGACCTACGCGTCGTAGCTCATTTCACATACCAAAGCGGGCGGGCTTCTGAGACAAACATTCTTCTTTGTTTGGCCTAAGGGTATGATGTAGAAGTCCCAAGTATGCAAATGAGGATTATGATATTTATTCCGTTGCTAAGTACTGTGTTTGATGTGTGTTAGAGTATGACATTGTATTCAGTGAGATCATTTGCATACTCGGGACTTCTACACACTATGAGCGTGTTTCTACTGAGGCACTGGAAAGTCAACGCTAAGTTACCGTTAACTTTTTAATCCCCCTGTTTCTACTCACGATAAGTTACCGCTAAGATTACAAAAACTTAGTGGTAAGATTTAACGGGTGGCCGTTTCTACTGGGAAAGTTAGCGTTTATTACCATTATCAAAACCAGGTTTTTGCCGTTAGAAACCTAACAGTAATTAGCGTTATTTGGCTGTTTCTACTGGGCAACTTAACGGTAATTACTGTCCAGTTGCCCAGTAGAAACACGCTCTATGCCGTGTCTTTGGCCTAGTTTTAATGGGGAACTCTGTAAATGATAGCTCTGTAGGAAGGTATACAGCTACATACAAAGCTCACCATAGACAATATAACTCCATGGCACAACTACATTTTAGTGCCATACTTATTTCTTCTTTATATAAAGACATTAAAAAAAGTAACTCGGCTGTTGTAAAAGCACCTATAATTTTAAAATTGTTACTCATATTCTGAAAATGAAAATACCAGGAGACAGACAATTTAATTACGGTGATTTTGACACCTTGTTTGTTAAAATCGATAAAGTATTGTTGTCGCGGTATGTGCTTACAGATGAAAAGTGCCCATTTCCATTGTTGCAGTAACTCCTATTGATATCTCTGATTCAGCAAAAAGATAATAGCGGGAATTTTGATAGTTTGCCCATGACGATGACCTGTCCTGTCTGTCTTCTCGGACCTTCTGAGCATTTGGAGTTTTAAATTCATCCTTTTTAATTGTAAAGAAGTACGCCTGTCATCCCCATTAAATTTGTCCCGGATTATGCTAATCAAGTTTACAGCACAACAAGAACAGCTAATCAAAATTCCCGGTGTCAAAATCACCGTAATTAAATTGTCTGTCTCCTGGTATTTTCATTTTCAGAATATGAGTAACAATTTTAAAATTATAGGTGCTTTTACAACAGCCGAGTTACTTTTTTAGCTTACTACAAGTAAGCTAAAGCGACTCGATGCGAAAGGTCACGGTAAAGGTCAAGGGGAAAGTGCGACTATGAAATATGGTTTTATCTTGGTCACCCAAGTGGTATTTGTCGGGAAATGTACTTGAGATAGTGAAACAATATGATCGCATAAATGTGTTATAAAATGGGCTTGATTGCCATTCGACAAAACAGGCAATTTTGCGTTATTTTCTTTGTTGTCAAATTTGTATTGAAAATGCATGTAAAACGCTATAATAGAAAAGATGATTAACACATGACACGCATGTATCATGATGTGCAAGCGTGATTGTCTTATTGTGATTGGTTAAACTACTAGAGATCATTATTATTCATGATACGAAATCAGCGTAAAATAAAAATACAGCCGTCAAAGTGAAAAATGGGGAGGTTGTTTTTCGTTAATTGATGTTAATCGCTTCTGTATATATTCTTCAAACTATATCTCCGATTTCAGCGGCCAAAATTAATGGAAATTGATGTTTTCAAAGGCTTTTCATCATGAGGTGCTGTTAGAAACTCGCGAAAATGAGTAAAACTTGCGACTATTGCCTTGCCAAAATGCTGAATTTGCGCGCTTTATCGCGCCGTAATATTTTGTATTACCCCCACCAGTTTGGTATCGTCGGCCATTCATAAAACTTGTGGACGAAGGATTTAGATTGTACTATTAAACGCCAGGTTATGTTTTAAAGTAAAAAAATAATATGTATACTTTAACCCTCGGACTCGGTTAAACAAAATCAACTTTATTAATGAGAAAGTACAAAAATCATACTTTTATTGAGGCAAACTGTGTCCTAAAGTGGTGGTTTATCATCCAAATACATCGTATTTTCCATCATTAGATTTTCGACACTACGCACTGACCTACCTACTATATAAATTTGGTATCGTCACCTTGCATATATGGTAACATTTAATTAACTATGCATCGTATGTCATGAATATTGATCATTTCTGATTCAACGAATCCGATTGGTCCGCGATGACCCAAGCTACCGGGACAGGTATTTAGAATTGTATTTAGCGTCAGTAGCAGAGTCGGAAGATTGGACCAATCACGCGACAGCTCTTCTGTTTGGTATATTAATAAATTGACACATCAATATTCACGCCCGTATTGATGGCCTAATCGTTAGGGCGTCCGACTAGGAATCGTATTGAAAGCGTTCGCGGGAGTTCGCGCCCAGCCCGGAGCGTTAACTTTTCTTGTTTTTTCCTATAAAATTTTTCATAAATTATATTATTCATTTAATTTAACATTAATGGCGGTAAAAGTGTACAAATTTTTTTTTTTTCTCTGCGAATTATTATTTAATATATTAATAATAATTTAATTTATATTTTTTATTTTTTTATTTGATTTCTTTTTTTTCAATTTTATTTACTATGTTAATTTATTTATTTATTTTATTTGTTATATTTTTTAATTTTAATTTTAAATTTAATTTTTAATTTTTAATTTTTAATTTTTAATTTTTAATTTTTAATTTTTAATTTTAATTTTTAATTTTTAATTTTTAATTTTTAATTTTTAATTTTTAATTTTTAATTTTTAATTTTTAATTTTTAATTTTTAACTTTTAACTTTTAACTTTTAACTTTTAACTTTTAACTTTTAACTTTTAACTTTTAACTTTTAACTTTTAACTTTTAACTTTTAACTTTTAACTTTTAATTTTTAACTTTTAATTTTTAATTTTTATGTTCATTTTTATGTTCATTTTCATTTTTATTTTATTTTATTTTATTATTTTTATTTTAATTTTAATTTTCATTTTATTTCTTTTTTAAAATTTTATTTATGTTATTTTTTTATTTTTTTTATTTTTAATTTAATTTAATTTAATATTTTTTTTTTTTTATTATTATTTTTTTTTTTTAAATTTATTTATTTATTTATTTTTTTTAATTTTTTTAATTTTTTTTATTTATGTTATTTTTTTATATATTTTTTTTTAACTTTTAAATTTTTTTTAAATTTTTTTAAATTTTTAAATTTTAAATTTTTTATATTTGAAGAGCTTTGTGCAAAAGGGCTATGGTGCATTTTTTACAAAAATGAGTTTGATATAGAAATGTATAAGGAAAAATCATGTTTCAAAGAAACAAAGTCATTTTTTTCCAAAAAGACCTACATCTCATTGTAAACAGCCATTGAAATTGTTGTTTTGTTGCAAAAGGGCCTGTATCCAGAATTAAATCGGGATACAGGCCCTTTGCACAGCATAAAACAAATATGCCACTATTATAGTATGTTCAGTCCAAAATGACACAATTACCTTTATTTTATGTAATCTCAACCGAAGCATATGTAGAAGGGCAAATTTGCTTACACTGTGAATGCATAATATATATGAACATGTAGGGTCTATATCTAATTCTTGTTTCATGTAAGGTATAATATGGATTTGAGCTTTACATCATTTGTCATATGCTGGACAGATTATAGTGGTTTCTATATTATAGACATGTTTTATGAATCAGAATCTTCACAAATTCGCAACTTGTAGTGAGCTTCTGCATCATTGATGCTCTCGTTTGATGTCTTTATACCGCACTTTACAAAATACACAATAGTAATCAAGTCCAGTTTGGCACCCTGAGGCAAAAAAAAATCAAAACAAATTGGCCTCATCGCGTAGACCTATGCGCCGAAGCTCATTTCGCATACCAATGTGCGTTGGCTTGAGTCAAACCTTCTTTTTTTGGCCTTAAATGTTTTTGTAGCCACGCATGTATTTTTACAATGTATTAGTAAACTTTGCCCACCCCCTCCCCCTCCGAGAGTTTATGCACAAAAACCTGAGACTATTCAGCTGCCATGTTAGAGAATAAGATTAGCATCATCTGTGCTGTGTCAAACACTACAGATGGAGAAAAAACATTATTAAACGTTTTTGTAGTCACGCATATGTTTACAGTGTAATAGTCAACACCTCGCCCCCCCCCCCCCCCCCCCCCCCTCCCCGGACAAAAACTTGAATCTTCAGTATTTAGCTGCCATGTGGTTAGAGAATAAGATTAGCATCATCTGTGACAAACATTACAGTAAAAACAAAACAGTAGTATATAGATAACATGCTATATGTAATCGCTTTATTTTAGTTTCTTTTTTCTTTTTCTTACAAAAAGTATAACATGCAATATTTCATTTTGTGGTAATATGCCTTAACATAAATAAACATAGAATATATAACTACATGTGAAGAATTTCTTCTGAGACAAATATACCTGATAATTATAGGTCAATAAATGCATATGTGTTATTTCGAGAGAAATTGGACAAAAATCAATGCACGCTTGCTGATGTTGTGATTATTAAAGGTATATTATGTGATCTTTCCAGGGAACGCCCTCAACATCGAAAAAAAAATTGAAAGAATATTTTCTTACAGATTCACATTTCTGATCATAAATCGTACATACATTCCAAGTTACAGGGCAATACGATTCTTAATTACTTCAAAACCATGATTTTAGAGTGAAAATAAACTGTCGGATAATCCGACAGTTTATTATTTTCACTCTAAATTCACTCTAAAACCATGATTTTGAGGTAATTAGGAATCATATCGCTCTGTAACTTGGAATGTATGTATGATTTATGATCAGAAATGTAAATCTGCAAGAAAATCTACTTTCTAGAAAAAATAATGAATAGAGGGCGCTCTCTGGAAAAGATCACATAATATGCCTTTAATGGCAGGGGGAGTGCTATTGTTCTTTTATTTTTTGAGAAACAAAACATACACATGTATTGACCTAATTCATACACGACACTGTACAAATCAAAATTCACAATTTGAGCATAATGTTGATCTATGTAATAACAAATAAAAACATGTTAACAAGTATGCTACCTGCAGTGAAAATCGGCGAACCTGCGATTCCTGAACAACGAATCAAAACAAAGGGTGTGGTGCGAGCATTAAACGGAGCACACACCGAATGCATTAGACACTTCATGCACTCCGCATATTTTAATTTCTTGTTTTTGATTGGTTCGCAACTACTAAGAGTGTATGAAGTATATTCATCTCAGATCCTATATCCTTGCAAATTTGAGATACTGGCCAACAATAGAGTTGTGAAAAATTAATAACATTTTGTTTCCATTATTTTGAGGAAATTGCCTGAATGGATTACAGACCATATCATTATGTTTTTGGTTTATTTGGTTAAGAATAGCACCAGTAACCATCAAGAAGAACTGTATTGGATAAAAAGGTGTACACTTTGCGTATATAATATTGAATGGATTTGAGTGTGATACAAGAATATTTGTATAGAGAGTGCAATATATTATTGCATTGCTACAATGTATATATTCTATCACACGAAAATAAGCCAATTCAATATTGTTATAGGTTTATTATGTAGACTGTTTTGAAAATAATCATCACCAACATTGAAAATGTACTTGTGCGCACCAGCTGAGTACTCACGCGCACATCTTCTGCGCTGCACAATATTTTTTTAAATATTGTTTGCATCAGAGTACATGTAAATGCCCAATATTTAATACACAGTTTTATTGTACCATTTGGGAGCCCCATAATAATATAAAATATTGAGCACAAATCAAATTATTTATTGATTTATTTGAAAACAGTTGATAATTAGTGATCGTTCATGCAATGTTTGAGATTCACACCTATGCTGAACCAAAATTGTTTTCATACGCTTTATTATTCAGTGAAGTTCTCCTCTTCAAAATAAATACTGTAAAAGTGGTAATTTTTGCGCAATTAAATGTTCACGCTTTTCAGATTTTCAGCCATTTCGCTTGTTTTTAAATTCACGATTTGAAAGTTCATTACATAGACTTATACACAAAATAAATATGTTTGTGTGTTTTTATTTTCGCGGTAGCTGCTTGAATTTCCACGTTTACAGTAGTTCAAAAACCAATCTCCTCATTAGACTGGATCCCCGCGCCCCTCTATATGGCCGTCATCTTTAAAAATGGCGGACCAAAAAAGTATGTAGCATAAATGAATATGCAAATCAATACAGAGCATGCGTTTTTTACACAGCAACATCAGAAATATCACCCGATTGGTCCAAATCAAATGCAATGCTTCAAACGATCGTCACGCTGCGCCACAGGAGGCAAATTGTGCGCCCTATCTCATCACACGTTGTTGTACTACTGGCGCACTGTGGCATGATGGTGCATGAATAAGCTCATGTATATTCAGTAGTTTATCAGCGCACACTTTTGGAACTGTATTTTGTCCAGTCTTCACATTTGAGCACCATCGCAGGGGCCGTGTGGAAAATAGGGAAGACATGGAAGGATCGAGTCTATCTCTTCATGAGGCCTAAAATAAAGTGTTGTGTTGTCTTCTGCACCCTGAGCTTGAGTAGTGGCCGGCGGATGTACAGATTATTATTTTCATTTTGGCACAAAGAAGATTTTAAAGACACCACCACAATGCATTGCGTTTTTGCAAAATGCCCCAATTCTGGTCTCCAATTTGTCTCGATTCCCATAGACATATGCACACAATCATGGCTTCATAGCGCGTTCATCGTTGGAGCTCTTGGGTTCTAGTTTACATCTATGAATAAATTAGTTATCAGTGTTCCTTTTTCTTATTTCTAAAACTTCAGAGCTCGACAAATGCATCATGTGAAAAAAAGCTTTAGTTGGATGGCAATCGCGCAATGCATTGTGGGAAGACCTTAAAAATCTTCTTTGATTTTGGCATGTCTAATGATGGGTAATAACTAACCAAGAAGTCCTGTAAATAAAGTGTTCAGAATTATTTACTACTTTTTCGCTTGATAAATGTTTTAAAAATTACCATAAGTGAGGACAAAATTATAGCAAAATAATGTATTCTTACAATTTGTAAATAGATTCACACAAAAAACCAACATTTTTTCAGGAATTTCAAAAAATAAAGGGTAGGTTTTCTTCTTTAAAGTGAAACCTGGGTTTTTTTTCAAGCGATCGATGGAGGGCAACCAAACTACTTTCTGTAAGTCCATTTGTATTTCTTCTATTTTCTACTGTCAGCATATAATGAGCATTATTATCAATGTCCCCTAAGCATGTAGGCTGTCTTAACACTTTCCACACGGCAGGCGTCTGCAGACGACATGCCAAAATTTCACAAAATGTTTCGAAAATTTCAAAATTGTTACATTTCATTACCATAGTTGCAATCACCATGAGAAATGCATTGAAATAAGTACAAACATGCCTAGTATTGGTTCAGTAATCCTTGAAAGTTGGGAAAGGTTTCTGAAAAATCTGTTTTGTATTGGTAAACCAATAGCCATGTGGAAAGTGTTATTAAAAGAAATTCCATCGTCAGTTATCCCTGTGATCTCACGATCATATCAATACATTGATACAATACGGCCTATCAATGTTCTACCAATACATTGATACGTCTTCTGGACTACAAGGGTATATATATACTATCATCCACCTTCCTGAGCCCTGTAACTTAGTCAAGATCCTATTTCTATAGGGGCAGCATATCATGTTCCACCGAAGAATGTAAACTGGCTCTAGTCCTGGACTACAAAGATATACCTTCATCCTTCTTCCCGAGTCCTGTAAGTTCATAATGGTATTTCTCAAGGGGGCATATTTTATGTGTTCCACTGATGAATGTAAACTGGCTCATGGCCTACAATGGTATACCCTCATCTTTCTGCCCGAGCCCCTTAATTTCATGATCATATTACTAAGGGGAGCATATTGTGTTCCAACGACGAATGTAAACTGGCTCATGGCCTACAAAGGTATAGTACCCTCATCTTTCTGCCCGAGCCCTGTAACTTCATTATCATATTTCTCTAAGGGAGCATATTGTGTTCCAACAATGAATGTAAACTGGCTCCTGGACTACAAAGATATACCATCATCCTTCTTCCAGAGTCCTGGAAGTTCAAATTTCTCAAGGGGCAGCTGTTACACGGATGAATGTAAACTTGCTCCAGGGCTAAAAAGGTATATCATCCGCCATCCCGAGCCCTGTAACATGATCATATTTCTCTAGGGGCAGCATATCATGTTCCACTGACTAATGTAAACTGGCTCCTGGACTACAACAAATACCTTTATCCGCCTTCCTGAGTCCTGTAAGTTCATGATGGTATATATTTCTCAAGGGGCAGCTTGTCCTGTTCCACCGATGAATATAAACTTGCTCCTGCTTTAAAAAGGTATATCATCCGCCATCCCGAGCCCTGTGACATGATCATATTTCTCTAGGGGCAGCATATCGTGTTCCACCGACGGATGTAGACTTGCTCCAAGTCCTGGGCATTTACCGGTGGAATCGGGCATGAAATGATCATTCAGATGATTGCACGCTTGTAGTTTGTCGATGGTGATGGCGGTGATGGCATCGCTTGTCCAACATTTGTCTTTGCATCGATCTACCTCGATCCAAGATGGCATCTTCATTCTGCGGAAGGTTTCCAGAAGCCTGAAGTAAGAAAGATGTATACATTTTTTTTAAAGGATTAGTTTAGGCCAAACAAAGAAGGTCTGTCTCAGAAACATTGTGCAAAAAAGCTAAGTGCTGTGCAATTTTTGTCAACATCCTGGGATGTTGACATTTGAATTCAGATTCAGGCCTTGTGGTAGAGTCTATGAATTGCTTTCATGTATCTTGAATCAGTATTTGTACACAGATGTCTTTAAAATGTATATTAGATCTGGATATGAAAATATGAACACATATGTTGTTACAATTGTGGAGAAATGGTTTAAATAATATAAAACAAATGATAGAGTTTTGCAAAATCTGCGACATTCGTCGTGTTTACTATATTGATTATAGACTTGAATTCAAGTCCTTATTTTCTCCCCCCACCACACACCTCTTGTCTACCACCCGCATTCATTTGATACCAGTACAGCGGTCCTATGCCAATCCAATCTTGTCGCGCGCGATCTCGCTGTGACCATGCTGTGACTATCATACGCCAACATAAACCGCTGTAACCATACGGACTTGAAACAGTCGTAATTGGTATTATGCAACACATGCACGTGCGTTCTGGCCGGCACACGAGGTCGTTTCATGGCAAGGGTCACTGGTAGATCTCATTATATTGTGGGAACAAATAAAATGTCTCAAGAGATAACGTTTAATTCTGGACAGATTTGGGACCATTTACAGTACTTATTGTTTTTGCATGTCCATATAAATTACCTTAAAACATTCTTAGTTTTTTTAGTCGGGTTAATTTTCAACCCGACCTCATGAAATGTTGAGATACACAGGTGGGGCCTCATGGGATAGAATAAATGAGTCAGACGATGCACGACGATGGAAGGTTTCAGAGAGAAAAGTGGGCCCAGCATTAAAACAAAGAGTTTTTGTTAAAATACATCATACACTCTAAATCTTCTTTTTCATATTTCCTTTGTGTCGTCTGTTAATTTCATTTTAGGATGTTGACCAGTTTTTTGTAAATACCTTGTTTTTTTTATTTTTAGAAAATAGGCTATGAGGTATGCAATTTCTTTTCTTTTTTTGCTTATCCAAGCTTACGGAGAACCTTTTTTTTTAAAAATCAAAAAAAAAATCATAAAATCAAAAAAAAAAAATCAAAAAAAAAAGTTTTTTAGCCCAGCGCATAGACCTATGCGCCGTAGCTCATTTCACATAACAATGCAGGCGGGCTTCTGAGACAGACCTTCTTTTTTGTTTGGCCTTACTTAAAAATTGATAACTTTTGTAATGCTTGTGAATATTCTTTTAAATTCTAAAGTATGGTAAAATGTCTTATCTATCTTCAATTTGAGAAACAAAAGGTTACGATAACACCAAAAATGCAAAGAGAGACAGGCAAAAAACACCACAAATTTTAAATACTATTACAGATAATGTGTTCAAAACAGCCTTGAGAGCAACATCTGCAAAAGCAAATATTTTATGTGTAAAGACATTTTTGCGCATTTTGACATCGACAATATTTTCGTGAGTTATTTTTTTCACGCATGAAATATCTCCCATCCAGGGGAGAGGCAATGTTGAAAGCAATATTTTTGTGTGCTATAATTTTCGCGGTGCATTTTTCATGCGTGAAAAAGAGTGAAAATAAAACCAATACAAAAATGTTGGCTTCAACAGTATTTGAAATTCACCAGTGTAGTCTTTATCACGCTTGAGTATTGATATTACCAGTAAATATTACTTTGTCATCAGTGGCAGTACCAGAGTCAACATTTTTTAAGGGGGGGGGGGGGGGGGGGGAACAAGAACAAACTTGGGGAGAGGCAAGAAAACAAATTTGGGTGGCAAAATGTACAGTGACTGAAATTAGCTGAATTTTATCTGAATTATATACTTTCTTTTAAGATATGTTGACATTAAAAGTCAACATTTTCAATTGTTTGGGGAACAAAATGGGGTGTGACTTGAGTTGACTGGGGGCAAAGTGGGGCAAAGGTTGTGACTGCCCTTGCCACTGGTGGTAACCCAACCTTATTTGTAACCAAAAAATGACAATATTTTCAGCCCTACACCAAATACCAGACATAACAAAGCCAAGGACCAATCACAATGTTGGTTAGTGAGTGACATTGACTTATATTATAAGCAATAACACTACCCCACGCTGTAACTGTTTGATACTATTTGGTGTAGAAGGGTTTAGGGTTAAATATTGGGTGTTTAAAAGCGGGTTTTTAAGGGACACACCATTTGATTTCTAGGGGGGCATGGAAGTTTGGGTGGGCAGATTTTTATTTTTGCCGCCAATTTTTTTTTTACGTCGCCGCCGCCGAAGACAGCGAAGGTATTTTTTCTCCATTTTAAAAGTTTTCCTTCATTTTGAGTTGTGTGGGGCATTTTTTTTTTTTTTAATCATCAGTGGGTCAAGTGTTTTTTCTGCCTGGATAGTGGGTCAAGTGTTTTTTTCTTCAAAAAAACTTCCATGCCTCCCCCTGGATACCAAATGGTGCACCCAAAAAGGGTTTTCAAAAATATGCTCACTAGAATGCTGTCATCAATGCATTTATGATTTATTTCTCCATCAGATGTTTAATAATATGTGGCAGTTAACTTTCCAAATTAGGGGAGGGG
Source organism: Ophiura sarsii (assembly GCA_035610835.1). Lineage (NCBI taxonomy): Eukaryota > Metazoa > Echinodermata > Ophiuroidea > Amphilepidida > Ophiuridae > Ophiura > Ophiura sarsii. The sequence continues at coordinate 31,683,941 of CM069459.1, forward strand.
GGGGGGGGGGGTCCTAGACCTTTTGGGATTCCCATAATGCTTGCCTCCCCGCTTACATTTGACGGATCTGTTGTTTCTTCTCACAGGCCACCGTTTTGCGGCGGCTCTTCTGCCGGAGTTCTCGTCGTGACCCGATAAGAACCACTGTATCTGGTTTGCGCAGATCATCTGGCCATTCATAGACAAAGTGATCCCTTGGAGGCAGGTTAGATGATCCTTGGCCAACCTCTGAGACAATGGTGAAGGCTACAGTGCTATTCCAGTACCTGAAAACAATAGATGGTTTTATTTTATATTAAAGGCATATTATGTGAGCACCCTCTATCATTGATTTTTACTATGAAAGCAGATTTTTTTTGCAGATTTGCATTTTTGATCATAAATCATTAAGATCTCCTTAACCCTAACCCTAACCCTAACCCTAAGGGTTAGGGTTAGGGTAAGTTACAGATCGATACGATTCCTAATTACTTCAAAATCATAGTTTGAAAATAGATTGTACCGCTCAGGTACAATCTTTTTTTTCGAATTTTACTCTAAATTCACTCTTAAACCATGATTTTGAGTTTATTAGGAATCGTATCGCTCTGTAACTTGGAATATATTTATGATTTATGCTCGGAAAAGTAAATCTGAAAGAAAATCAACTTCCATTTTTTTCGAGGATTGAGGGCGTCCCCTGGAAAAGATCACATAATATACCTTTAAAGAAGAAATGTCAAGATAAGACGTGTGTTAAATAAAACACTTTCTATGTGGCTGTCGTCTGCCGATGACAGTTCCAACATTTCACAATGTTTCAAAAATATTGAAATTATTGCATGTCATCACCATACACCTAGCACATAAAGTCCCTGACCAGGTGCTTTGAGGTTCGCTAATTCAAAATAGATAAATCGGTACCAAAAATCTGAGATAAACTTTGAATGAGCAAATTTCTTTTCCGCAGTTTGATACCTCATTCAACAAAATCGAATGGATACTTTTAAAGTTATGGCGATTTCAATGACCGCGCATGCAACAGAAAAGTTGCACTCGGTATAGAAATCATTGATTTGTGGTTACCACCATTCGCGGTAATTCGACGTTATTTCATCGATTTCTCCGTAATTATACCGATTTAGGCCGTCAAATTTCAGTATGATGATGAGAAAAATACAAGCTTTCATATGATATGAAAATCTCCGTATGTTTGAAATAATTCTGTGTTACGAAAATGTGATCGGGTCATCTACCTTTAAAACCATTCATATTATTTGTGCTACATGTATACTGTAGAAAACTACAACCAATAGTTTTATTCAGTTATGTTCATCTATTTGGCAATTGTATCCAGATAGTTAATATAATATTGAATGGCTTTGAGGGTGATACAAGAATATATTTTATAGCGATATATTCATGTATCACCCGAAAATAAGACATTCAATATTATTATTATTATTTATATAACAGACTGTTTTGATAAAAACTAAATAAGTTAGCCTGAACTGACCTTCTCCGCGTACATGTTTATGTACCCACGCGCACATCTTCTGCTCCGCTATTTTTTGAATATTGGATGCACATCCGGGAACTTGGTGCGCAATATTCAATACACACTTTTATTGTACCGTTTGGAAGGCCCATATCAATAATAATTCTAAATATTGTAAACAAATTGTTCAGATCCATTCCCACCGTGGATGTGATCAATACTTGACAGGTCTAAATATTGTAAACAAATTGTTCAGATCCATTCCCACCGTGGATGTGATCAATACTTGACAGGTCTAAATATTGTAAACAAATTGTTCAGATCCATTCCCACCGTGGATGTGATCAATACTTGACAGGGTCAAAGTACTGTGTGTCACAGGTGTTACTACTCAAATACTGACATAATTGTTTTTGTTTTGTATAATTAGTTTGTGTGAAGAACCACCCCGAAGTCCATTCATATTTAGTATTTTATAAGGCTTTTTAGGCTATTCAAACAAATTATTTGAGTTAGCCTGAAAAAGCCTGATTTGAGATACGCCAAAAAACACCTATATTGTACAGGGTTAATCAGTTTTATTTTCACTCTAAATTCCGAATTGTATCGCGCTCTGTAACTCGGAATACTTTTATGATTTATGATCAGAAATGTAAATCTGCAAGAAAATCTACTTTCTAAAATAAAATCATGAATACTAGAGAGAGGGTGCCCCTGGAAAAAATCACATATTATGCCTTTAAACATGCTTAAGGGCTGGATGGAGGTATTGACGACAAAATGTTCCTCACCTGTCCACGATTACAGGTGCTTTATGCGCCATTTCATCCATCTGCGCCGACAGGATGTAGTTGCCGATGGAATAGAAGGCCGCACGGATTAGTTCGTTCTGTTTATCGAAGGTTTTACGTAAGTGCTGGATACATGTCGGTGGCGATTGCAGACACTGCGCACCCAATGAGTGGCTTAGGCGACTACTTTGCTTGGTGATTCCTGAGAAAAATAACAGACAGCATTATGGCATTTAAGCAATACATGGTTTCTACCTATGAGTAAGATATTCACGAAGTCACCAATATTAAACCTAGGGTTGTCACTACACTGGTCGGCACAAACCAGTACTCAGCGAAGTACTCAAAGGAATTTCTGGCACAAAAATGACAAATTTGTCCATTTTATTCCTTGAAACAGCTGTAAAAAGCTATTATTGTCATCTAAGAAGTGTTTTTATTCAAATTCTTGTAAAATTATGCCCCCCCCCCCCCTGATGACAGGCCTGCCCCCCGCCCCCCCCCCCCCCCCCATTTTTTGTTGTTGAAGACTCTACATAAAATGTAGTTACGCCACTGTACAGATGTTTGCCATTCAATGAATAGTCTCCTTTGAGTTTGATTTTCCTCTATTTAGAATCATCCCCTTCCCCAGGGTAATTGTTTAGAATCATCCCCTTCCCCAGGGTAATTGTTTAGAATCATCCCCTTCCACAGGGTAATTGTTTAGAATCATCCCCTTCCACAGGGTAATTGTTTAGAATCATCCCCTTCCCCAGGGTAATTGTTTAGAATCATCCCCTTCCCCAGGGTAATTGTTTAGAATCATCCCCTTCCCCAGGGTAATTGTTTAGAATCATCCCCTTCCCCAGGGTAATTGTTTAGAATCATCCCCTTCCCCAGGGTAATTGTTTAGAATCATCCCCTTCCCCAGGGTAATTGTTTAGAATCATCCCCTTCCCCAGGGTAATTGTTTAGAATCATCCCCTTCCCCAGGGTAATTGTTTAGAATCATCCCCTTCCCCAGGGTAATTGTTTAGAATCATCCCCTTCCCCAGGGTAATTGTTTAGAATCATCCCCTTCTCCTGGGTAATTGTTTAGAATCATCCCCTTCCCCAGGGTAATTGTTTAGAATCATCCCCTTCCCCAGGGTAATTGTTTAGAATCATCCCCTTCTCCTGGGTAATTGTTTAGAATCATCCCCTTCCCCAGGGTAATTGTTTAGAATCATCCCCTTCCCCAGGGTAATTGTTTAGTGGGGATGTGCAACCAGCAAAATGAAAATTGACCCAAACATTTACCAAGTTTCGGGGGGAAATGAACCCATATGTTTACCGGAGACATCATTTTCCCATATATTTGACAGATTTTGCTAACATTTCTATGAAAAACAGCAAATTAAGGATTTAAGACCCATAAATTTACCAAAAATGGCTATGAAAAGGGGTCATTCATTTACCAGACGGGTGAAAAATGGGACTCTATTTGGCGGCACATCCCCGTAACCTCACATCCACTATAAGTACCCCGGCTCCAACCCTCTCCTTCCAACACCCCTCTCCTCCCACCCCTCCCCTCTCCCCTCCCCTCCCCTGCATACCTGCATCACTGATGCCCTCTATAGCTATCACAGGATGTGCTCTCATTTGTTGTGAAGTCTAGTCTGACAGGCCTCTCCCTCCTCCCCACCCCTCCCCCTCCGCACCTCCATACCTGCATCACTGATGCCCTCTATAGCTATCACTGGGTGTGCTCTCATTTGTTGTGAAGTCTCGTTTGACAGGCCTCTCTTTACTCTTTGGTTCGCTATTTCAAATAGTTCTTGGGTTTCTTGGAACTTAGCACACTGTAAACAAACAGAAAATGAAAAGGGTCATACATTATACAGAATCGATTGCAAATGCAAGAGCATCTCATTATCATTATAATCAATAAGATTGTTACCAAATTATTTAATTGTATTGCATTGTATTGTGTGGCTTAGTTACTGTATTGTTTTGTATCGTTTTACATTCTTTGACAATGTATTGGAGTTTAATATTGAGATGTAGTGTATTGTATTGCATTGCATAGTATTAAATTATAATTTATTCAATGTATTTATTGTATTGTATTGTACAGTTGCATTTTCATATTTTATTTTATCTTAACTTATAATATTGTACACATGTACATATATATGAATGGCACTGTATTGTATTGCATAGTATTATATTGTAACGCATTGTATTGTTTGTATTGTATTATAATTATTATATTGTAGTGTAATGCATTGTATTGTATTGTATAGCATTGTATTGTTAGTATTGTAATACATTGTATTGTATTAAATACATTGTATTGTAATACATTGTATTGTATTGTATGTATTGTTATGCATTGCATTGTTTGTATTGTGTTGTATAATGTATTGTAATGCATTGTATGCATTTTAATACATTGTATTGTATTGTATATATTGCAATGCATTGTTTGTATTGTGTTGTATATATTGTATTGTATTGTTTGTATTGTATTGTATGTATTGTAATACATTGTATTGTATGTATTGTAATACATTGTATTGTATTGTAACATTGAAGAACATAACTATTTTACTCACATATTAATTAGGATTTAAAATAATTAAAATAATGATTTTATTTGATTTTATTTATATGATTTACCTTGGATAATATGTCCATTGCATCCTCAAATCGATGAAAGACACTGTTGTTTTTCTTATGCAAATAGGCAGGATGATAACTCAGTCTCTCAATCACAACCAAACTTTCCTCTACAACTTCAGGCTTCTCCCCAAGCAACAGAACTAATTTCTGACGATGTTCTCCACTCTTCTCAATTTCACACATAAAATAAGCCGCCTGGCGGTATTTCGTCGCCAGTCTGTGCACCGTGGCTTCTTGGTTGGTGGGATGTCCAAGCGGGACCTTTATGGTGAAACCGCGCTCGAAATGATCCGGCTTCTTTGGAAAATAGGAGAAGTTCTTCAGGATCTCGGAGACGGGGAAAGCGTCTTGTAAGTCCTGGAGGAGTTCTTGGTTGCAGAAGTGATTGTCAACGGGGTCCTGCTGTAGATTCAATGGATTATATGCCGTGATAGAGTACAAGGTGACGCCACGGGGAAAGCTGCTGATAAAACTGGGTATGGTTTTCGACACTCGCCTTTCTTTAGTGTTTCGAACCCCCGTTGAATGTCCACTGGGGAGTGTGAGATTCGTACCCATCAACTCCTCGTCATCGGCATGTTTGAGGAAATAGGCGCTGTCGCAGAAGTACAACACTCCCCGGTGTGTCTCGATTGCTGATATGCATTCTAACCAGTCCACGTCTTCATCTGCTATGTTGGAGTCAACGGGCTCTGATTGTCCGGGAAATTCCTTCCCTACCATTGGCGGTTCCATACTCGCTTTATGATAATTCCCAACGAAATTCTAAAGGTAAATATTCTCCACCGCGCCCATATAAAATTAAATCATATCAACCCAGCACGGGTGAAGCTATCATGCTGTACGCAAGTGACATATACCATAAATACCTAAAATCTACCAAGCGTCATGTGGAACAGCTGATCACGAAATGAAGTGAAGTGGAAATCTGAGTAGAAATAGTTCAAGGGGTAATCGATATCTATACGTGCGCGGTGTGCAATTATAATGCCCTGGCCAGGTCGTTCGAAAAGTTCTACCGTCATCTTAACACTTACTTTCGGGTTATAACAAAAGTAACACTAACCATGAATGTCCATGATATTACAGTTGATGGGGTTTTATCAAACACATGAAGAATTACACACTGACTGAAACATCAACCAGGAAAAAATGATGTTGAATTTATGTAGAACCCTCATTGAAAACGGTTCTATTATATGATTTTTAAAGGGCCTAAAAAGAATCTCAGGGCGTTCGTTTACCCTGTTACGTTAACCACTATAATAGGCTACAGTAATCATGATCTTAATTTTGGTTTGACGCACGAACAGGTCAAAAGGTCGATGGCAACAAGTTTATAGTGAATAGTTTTATTAGTAGTATAGTGTATTTATTGGGTACGGAGTAATTCTGTTAGGCTAGTATTAATATAATGTAATTTCCAGTTTCCCGTTTCCCTACCGACCCAACTTTTCAGTTTTACCAAAACTTTCATTATTTTGTGCAAAATTACATTTTCTGGCAAACTTGAATAAAAATCAAAACATTTAGTGGCTCAAAATACCAGGCATGCCAGGCATATCTTCATGTTGATTTTAAGGGATTTTTATGGCAGTGGTGTCATGGTATATGGTTGATAATGAAATTGTTTGCATTACCTACTCAGATTTCAGATGTAATTGACGTTGCAATATTTCAGACAGATTTGTTGACATTTTCAATAACACATCTACAAATGCTTCCTTAATTATTTTTCAAAGTGTTAAACATTGTTAAAGTGTTAATTAAGGTATAATATATACAAATCAATAGGTAGTTAGTAGTTAACACCCCTTTCAGATGCAATAATGAAATTGAGTGAAATAATGAATAATGAATAATGAAATAGACACCTACCCACTCTTTTAAAAATATGAAACGGGAAACTGGGAATCATATTTCATTAGCCTTATACCCTTCACAGGGGTATTCATAGTGCATGATTTTTAAGAACGACGCATACTACCGATGTTGGTGTGTAGGGTATATCGTTATAGAAACACATCTAACCCGGCCCCCTCATCTCAGTACCAATAGGCGCAGGCCTGTTGTGCAGAAATCTGTTTTTAAGCATAAATTGAAGTTTAGGCCTATAGTAGGGCCTATAGGTCATCATGAAATTGTATCTATTTTGTTTAAAAATAAGAAAGACGTAGGCCTATATCTTTTCTGTCAGGAATAGGCTGTCTATGAGGCATTTCGAGTAAAAGACTGATCACCTAAATACCACCAGGTAGCATGATTCAAAATATGGATTTTCCTTATTTGGTATCGTGGAAGGTCATATGGCATAACATATTGAAATGCATTTTAAAAATTCAAAAAATCTCTGTTGCCTTAGCAACAGTCATTTGTATTTGGGGCTATTTTGGGCCATTTTTGCCCATTTCTAAGAAAACAATATGTTAAAATATGCCCTGTTCTTCCAAGCTACTGACTCAAAAGTGTAAAAGATATTAAATAAAGGACTTAAGTATTGCATGGTATTGTCTTTCTTTACTGACCGGTCAACTCGTCAACTTTATTTTGTATCCTATTTTTGGCTCTGGCAACACTGGAAGTTTTTATAATATTAAAAATATGCGTTTTTACCCAAATTTAGCACGCAATAACATCAATTTGCCTGGGCACTCAGATTTTGTTCTTGTTACGTTGGTTTTGAATATCGTATACATTGCCCATTTCAATTCTGGAAAGAACTGCTTGGGCAATTATTTAGGGATAAGACAGGGTTTCCAGAAAGTAGTAGGCTACCTATTTTTTTGAAAAAGACGAATACTGAAATTTAAAATTCATTGGTGTTCTGGGAGATTGGCAACACTTTAAACTATATAAACACTGTGATTTTCTATCCAAATATGAGTCATTAATTGTAAAAATAGTTATATGCAGCCTGTTTATCTCATAAAACATACTTAATCTTAGCGTTTAATTCATCTGTTTTCCCAGTTTTTTTCTCACAAAATGGTAAATCTTTCTAGCAACACTTTCTTATCCCTATAATTGCCCAAGCGGTTCTTTCCCGAATTGAAAGGGGTAATGACTATAATATGCTATTCACAACCAACAACAACCAGGCAAGTTGACTCTTTTGAGTACCAAATTTGAGTAAAAAACACATATTTCAATATTTTAAAACTACCAGTGTTGCCAGAGCCAAAAATAGAATACAAAATAAAATTGACGAGTTGACATTACCTGTCAATAAAGAAGAAAGATAATATCTTGCAACAAGTCCTTTATTAAATACATTTTGATATCTTTTACACTTTTGAGTCAGTAGCTTGGAAGAACAGGGAATACTTTAACATTTCTTAGAAATGGGCAAAATAGCCCAAAATACAAGTGGCTGTTACCATCAAGTGGGTGTTGCCATGGCAAGTGGGTGTTGCCATGGCAACAAAGATTTTTTTTTAATTTTTAAAATGCATCTCAATAATGTTATGTCATAAGACCTTCCACCATACCAAATATAAGGGAAATCCATATTTTGATCATTCACATAAACCTGGTGGTGGTATTTAGGTGATATCAGTCTTAAGAGGGAATTAAAGAGCTAGTTAACAGATATAACTGTTGAAAATTCAATTTCATTTATCCCGACCACGCGCATTACTACATTATTTCACAGTCAGTAGTCTATAGATTTATTATACTTGCCGTACAGGGTAGAACTTTTTGAATGACTTTATGGGTTGCCAGTCGCTTGCATCTCGTCTACTCTATTGTATCTGTTGCCATCGCTGTAATGAATAGCCAGCAGCAAAAGCGTGATACTGGCCTTGAGATTGACCTACTCACGGAAAAAAATTGCACAGGGCTATATATAAGATATACCTCGCTTTTTTGCAAGAAAACCCAATGTATGATTGTGTGCTATAAGACCCATGTGTCCATTTCTCAAAATCCGTGAACAACTGTTAAATCGGCCGTTTTTTTAGGTAAAATTAAAAATACCCCTAAAAATGGGTCGTCATGGTTTCAACCTCTCCGTCAAAAATGAAGTAGGCCTACCACTAGCCACTCCCCCTCCTGATGGGGAGAAGACCGGTATATTTAGCGGTGTAAGAATGTTTACGGTTCGGGTTCCCCGGTTGGTGTATAAGGATAGGATGATCTAAATGGTGTAAGGCAAGCTTTGAAGACTATTAAGGCCAAAACAAAATTGATTGTTTGCCCTCCGCGACCGTCACTAATTTTTAGTTTTAATCTTTCTGTTGACGTCATAAAATATATCAATATTTTTGTATGTTTTGTTTCCCAAAAGTGTAGAAACAATGTTTAACAATTATTTTGCGTGTTTCAAGCCTTAAACGGGAGGCCTTCTTTAGTCTCAGCGTATAAAGACATGAAAGATGTAAAGATGTAGTTTCACTTTTTACATAATGGCCTATGTCAAAATGGAATAGGCCTAAGTGAGAGGGGGAAAAAAGAAAAAGGAGAGACCTACCGACCCTCCAAATGTTTGGCCATTAAGGGCAAACAAACAAACAAAAATGTTTGCCTAATGTTAAAATAATAAGGCCACTTAAAATTAAGTATTAGTTTTTTTGTAGGACTGGCCTTCCAAAAGTAAAGAGGTAGGGCGGTTTTTATTTTTAGGCCTTAAACACTATTGCTGTTTTCACACAAAATGTAAGCCAGCATCTTTCAGCAGCATCAGGAAGATGGTGAGGTGAGGCCCTTTTATTTTTAAGTTTATGAGGTTTAAAACACATGAAAGTGACTGTAAAAGTTCAATTAGGCCGGTCACCATACAAGCAGTACTGTAAGTTCAATACCGGGGTTCAATATAAATAATTTGAAAAATGAAAAAATAGTAAGGTTAACCTTACCCAGAAAATGAGAAGAGAGGGCTACGAGACACGAATTATTTTTAAGTGGCCTAATAGTAATAGATTGCTGTAAGCTGTTATGAACTTGACCTTTAATATGAATGTATTCCACCAAGGGAGATGTACATGCTATGTGCTATAATTAATAGGCCCTACATGTAGTACAAGAGAGTTTCAAAGTCGTAAAAATACTGCACTGTTCTTATTCACGCGCTGAAAGTTCAACCTTCGTGTATCGCTTTGCATGCTTAAACACTCAATTCAGCAACAGGACAAATCGATGCATCGGGTACCGTAGCAAGCAAGCGACATGTGCACGCTGTGTTTCATCATCGCTCTTGCGTCATTTGGACCATTTATTTCAGCTGTTGCCTATTGAATTGCTGGTCGAAAATTAGTCTGTAAAATTCTAGGAATAAAGCATGATTGCTTGCTGTCATGTTTGCATAGGGCCTATGCCTAAAATGAAAGCGTGGGTATCGTCCTTAAAATAAGTTTGTTTCTCGTATTATTTATTTTATTATTTTCGCCAAATTTGCATATAAACAAGGTCTTCTAAAAAACTGGGTGGACAAGTGTTTTTAGTGTCAAAAGGATGAGAAGACTTGGAATGGATCTGTTGAATTTTGTGGAAGTCGGCAAGAGGATCACTAGTGTGTTGTTTCTGGAAGGAAATCACCGAGACGTTATGTGAGCGATAGGCCCTATAGGCTATGTGGTGAAGTTTATGGAGAGAAAAAATTGAAAGAAAAAATATCATAATTTTTATAATTTAATTTAAATTCCAATGTTTATTAATTACGAGAAAAACGTAATTTATGACAAATTCAAAAATCCAACAAAATAACTTGGATTTCCCGGGGCGCCAGGATAATTATTATAATACTAATAGTCAATCGTTTTGTAACAAGGTCTTCTAAAAAACTGGGGGGGACGAGTGTTTAAGGAGGCAAACGGATGAGAAGACTTGGAATGGATCTGTTGAATTTTGTGGAAGTTGGCAAGAGGATCACAGTGTGTTGTTTCTGGAAGGAAATCACCGAGACGTTTGTGAGCTAGGCCTATATCATTATGGTGAAGTTAAGAAAAATAATTGAAAGAAAAAATATCATTATTTATAATTTAATTTTAAATTCCAATGACAAATTTAAAAGTGCACAAAATAACTTGGATTTCCCGGGCGCGAACTTGGGACCGCCAGGATAATTTGTAGTCAATCGTTTTGTAAACATAAATCACGAATACACTGTTACTGTATCATGAAGTTCATAACAACAGCCGAATAAAAAAAAGAAAATCGTGATATTCATGACATAGGTTCATTGAACCAAAAAAGTAAAAAATAATAATAGATAAAAAAAAAGAGTCTCATTAATAAACAAACTAATGATATTGTAAGTAATTAATATAATGGAACATCAAAAAGTACCAATATTATACAAAAAGATATGTGGTCCCCAGCAGAATTGAACCCAAGGTTTAAAGGGGGTGTGGACTCTCAGGTACAGCCTCCGTAAAACTGCCGTAACTTCTTCAATATTCATTTAATCCTTAAAAACATATACAGTTTTTTGCAGAAAAGGGTTCAATGAATCCAACCATGATAATGAAATTGACCATTTTGGAAAAAAATTATAAAAAACACCTTTTTTGACCCATTTTAGGTTTGGAAAAGATAACTCAAAATATATTTTGTTAAATTTTGTCATACTAGTTTTATGATAATCCTGATAACATTCCCCAGGAGCGTTTTTTTTTTTTTAATATCTTATTTTTTATTTTTTGAGTTACAGACCAAAAAGTGCCAAAAAATGTGATTTTTTTACCGCCAAAATCATGAAAATCACCATTTTGGGGGAAAAAAACACATTTTTTGGCACTTTTTGGTCTGTAACTCAAAAAATAAAAAATAAGATATTAAAAAAACAAAAACGCTCCTGGGGAATGTTATCAGGATTATCATAAAACTAGTATGACAAAATTTAACAAAATATATTTTGAGTTATCTTTTCCAAACCTAAAATGGGTCAAAAAACATGTTTTTTATAATTTTTTCCAAAATGGTCAATTTCATTATCATGGTTGGATTCATTGAACCCTTTTCTGCAAAAAACTGTATACATTTATAAAGATTAAATGAATATTGAAGAAGTTACGGCAGTTTTACGGAGGCTGTACTGAGACTCCACAGCCCCCTTAATGCACGACAGGCGGAGGAAACAACCGCTACACCACCGTGGTGTTATTATATATTCAGAAGTCATAAGTTAAAATAATATTGAGACTGTCTGGTTTATCCACTCAATAAACTATTAAAATGTGATATTTGAACTACATGTCCATCAAAACACCATTTTATTTATTGTAATAGACACATATATTATAAAATATCATTAAAATACTAATTTTGCACTGAAAATCTGAATTTGGCGGCGATTGGCGATATTTTTTAGCCTTTTAATTTTATACCAAAGTCTATACTGCCGGCTGTATTAAAAAGCTCAAATTGCATGAAACCACAGATAAGATTCGTTTTTCTATCAATACTTCTTCCTTTATGTATAATACAATTTACATTATTTAGTAAATACAATAATTGTAACGTTTAACGTCACCACTAGCTAATTGAAACAATAATAATGACCCATGACCTTTCATTTGAAAACTAAGGTGTCCAAGTTAACTTGTCCACCAAAAATGCTTAGACCTACTATTTTTGCAATTTTTTTCTAATTTTTGGAGAAATTTTTCTGCAACAATAGTTTTATAGTTTTGCGAGAATCTTTCTTTTCCATTTGTCAAATTGTTTCCAATTTTTCAAGAATGCTTTCATTTTGCAACAATATTTGTTATAGTTTTGCGAGAATCTATTCTATTTTTGCAACAATGATCGTTATTGTGTTTTACACAATAAAATGAGTCTGTTTCTTGTAGCCATAGCACTACCTCCATTTGTTTTCTTCAAAAAGTATTGAGTTTCTAAATAGGCTAGTACGGTGTCCTAGGAGTGCCAATTTGGCATCAAAACATGTTTGTTATTTTTGCAACAATTTTTCTAATTTTGCGGGAATGTTTTCTATTTTTGCAACAATATTTTAATTTTGCGAGAATGTTTTTTTAATTTGTGTGCGAGAATCGTTTCTATTTTTGCAACAATATTGCCTAATTGGGAGGGTTAGGTTTTGCAAAACGTTAAATTATTAATTCTTTTGATCAAGACGGGTGACGGACGCGGGCATGTCGGAAATTGTCTAGATTTTATGAATTACATGATCTGATGATAATCCACCATAGTCCGCAGAATGTCATCACTTAAAATGCTTACTCTTTGAGCAAAATGAGTTTATATTATTATATTGTTCAATTTTTGAAAAGGTTCAACGTTCATACAGTAATACCCGCAGTAATAAAACCAAAACAAATGCAAATTGACCCGCATGCTATCTACTGAAGAAAACATCCATATTATACATGCTATCTACTGAAGATAGCATTCATCATGTGCATGTTGTCACGCGTGCAATGTGGTTTTTAAACCGCGTAATTGCAAATTTACTTCTTAAAATAACCACATCTCCAAAATGGAATTTCAGAATTCAATAAGATTTGGCATTTATGCATAAGGTTAATATGATTTTAAACAAAAAACCGGGGTTCTTAAAAAGCACACATCACTAGATCCAGGTGGTTTGAGGATCCGAGTCAATGTGTTAATAGGAAAATGCGACATATATATGTACCGTCGGACAGGGGAGGCCAGGTTATGAACTTGATATCAATGCACATCCGATTCGGATCACGGGTGGTAGTCCTATTAAATTAGGAAGTATTTTTAAATTCAAAAGTGTCTAAAATCTTCATGAAATTCATAAAATTCGACCGTTTTAAATCAAGGTCTAGCGTACCTCTCTTCTTAGACAGTGAATTTGATATACATTGTATAAAGGCCCTATACCTTGACGTGACGTTGGGAAGTTACAAAGAAACATTGTATAAGGTCTTCGTTCTCTGAGTCGAAATGCATTAAGCCTCACCCCCTCCCTCTATCACTCAAAGCATTACATTAATTGCATCTTGATAATGACGTCAGTTTTCATATTGCATCTTGATGACGTTATTATTCAAATCGCATCGTGATTATGATGTTAAAATATTCAAATTACATCTTGATAATGACGTCAGTATTCAAATTGCATTCTTTTATTATGACTTTAGTATTCACGTTGCATCTTGATTATGACGTTAACGAATTTAACGAACACGCAATAGATCAACCAGTCTTTTGAAAGCTTCCCACAGTAACTTCACAGATCACCGTATAATGTTTGTCAAGCGATCATCCAAAAACCAGTTTTACATCACAAAACAAAAGTGAAATTTCTTCCATTTTTGATATTGTATTTTTCTAAAGATATTCGTAGAGAAGATTTTAATGTAAATCATCATTAGGTGGGTATGGGATTTGTTATGGACTCCTTATTTTTATTTTGGACGCAAATCACAACGCGTAAATGTATGTTTATGTATACATGGTACTTTATGTAGTCTAATTCTGAACCTAGGGCGGACTTGCCCCGGCATATGGCCGAACCTGCACCGGGATCGGGTAACTTCGCCATTTTGAGACACTTATCTTTAAATCCTTTACTCGTGCCTTTACAGTAAGTCCTAGAGCCCTGAGATCATGGTCGTTATATGTAGCCAAGATATTTTAATCTTTCACATAATGTCAATAGTTCCATTCAATCTTAAGAAATTGACGTCTCTAGACCACGTCAAATGAACATAGGGCGAACACGCCCCGGTCTCCCATAGTCAATTTGCATCTTGATTATTATAATAATAATAATAATATTACCGTTCTTATATAGCGCTTTCCACAATGCAAGCACAGTCTCAAAGCGCTTTTTAAATCAATTATTATGGCTGCCAGTTTAGATATCAGAATCCTTTGGTCGCTACACTTAGGCGGATACCAGTCGACAAGTGCACAAGCCTATCAGCACTACTTAGATTTTGATATCCTAACAGCTCCCCAAATATCGCTTGGGTCGACGAAGCAATTGAGACTAAGTACCTTGCACAAGGATACAAACATGTTGGCCGTAGCGGGGCTCGAACTCACAATCTTTGCATCGTGAGACCGGCGTCTTATCCACTAGACCACACACGCTCTCACAGTAGTATTCAAGTTGCATCTTGATTATGACGTTAGTATTCAAGTCGCATCTTGATACGTTAGTACGTTAGTATTCAAGTTGCATCTTGATTATGACGTTAGTATTCAAGTTGCATCTTGATTATGACGTTAGTATTCACATTCAAGTTGCATATTGATTATGACATCATTTTTCAAATTGCATCTTGATTATAACATTAATATTCAAGTTGCATCTTGATTATAACGTTTGTATTCAAGTTGCATCTTGATTATGACGTTCGTATTTAAGTTGCTCCTTGATTATGACGTATGTATTCAAGTTACATCTTGAGTATGACATTAGTATTCAAGTTGCAACTTTATTATGACGTTAGTATTCAAGTTGCATCTTGATTATAAACAGTTCCAATTATATCTTGATTATGACGTTAGTGTTCAAGTTTCATCTTGAGTATGACGTTAGTATTCAAATTGCATCTTGATTATGACGTCAGTATTCAAGTTGCATCTTAATTATGACGTTAGTATTCAAGTTGCCTCTTGAGTATGACATTAGTATTAACTTGCATCTTGATTATGACGTTAGTATTCAAGCTGCATCTTGATTATAACAGTTGCATTCAAATTATATCCTGATTATGACTAGCATTCAAGTTGCATCTTGAGTATGACGTTAGTTGGCAAATTGCATCTCGATTACGACGTTAGTATTCAAGTTGCATCTTGATTAATATGACGTTAGTATTCAAGTTGCATCTTGATTATGACATTCGTATTCAAGTTGCATCTTTATTAGGAAGTAAGTATTCAAGTTGCATATTGATTATGACGTCAGTATTCAAATTACATCTTGATTATAACAAAGTATTCAAGTTGTATCTTGATTATGACGTTGGTATTCAAGTTGTATCTTGATTATGACGTTAGTATTCAAGTTGCATTTATATTATGACGTTAGTATTCAAGTTGCATCTTGATTATGACGTTAGAATTAAAGTTGCATCTTGATTATGACCTTAGTATTCAAGATGCATCTTGATAACGACGTTTGTATTCAAATTGCGTCTGGATTATGACATTCGTATTCAAGTTGTGCTTCTTTTAGGAGTAAGTATTTAAGTTGCATCTTGATTATGACGTTAGTATTCAAGTTGCATTTATATTATGATGTTAGTATTCAAGTTGCATCTTGATTATAACAGTAGTATTCAAACTGCATCTTGATTATGACGTTAGTATTCAAGTTGCATCTTGATTTTGACATTCCTATTCAAGTTGCATCTTGATTATGACGTCAGTATTCAAATTGCATCTTGATTATAACATAAGTATTCAAGTTGCATCTTGATTATGACGTTAGTATTCAAGTTGCATTTATATTATGATGTTAGTATTCAAGTTGCATCTTGATTTTAATAGTAGTATTCAAATTGCATCTTGATTATGTTATTCGTATTAAAGTTGCATCTTGATTATGGCATTAGTATTCAAGTTGCATCTTGATTATGACGTTAATGTTTAAGTTACATCTTGATTATGACATTAGTATCCAAATTGCATCTTGATTATAACAGTAGCACTCAAATTATATCTTGATTATAACGAAAGTATTCAAGTTGCATCTTGATTATAACGTTAGTATTCAAGTTCCATTGCATCTTTATTATGACGTCAGTATTCAAATTGCATCTTGATTATTAATTTAGTAATCAAGTTACATCTTGATCATGACGTTAATATTCAAGTGCATTTAGATTACCCAATTTATTTATACATGTAGGCCTACAGTATCCACTATACACATCTTAATGCAGACAAAGTGTACAAATTGCATTCTAGTTGCATGTTAATTGTGTAATTCAAAATGTATTTTTATTCTTACATTGTATATAAATATGCAAACAATATCATAAATTTGGTTTAGTGCTATACATATTAATATATATTTACATCGATAATCTTCGTTAGCGTGCTACTGTACTGCAATAATGCTATTCAGAATTGTATTTTGCTGGTCGAAAGAACAGCCTATATTAGCGAAAGTCCCTGGCTCACTCACTCCGGCCGTCCGTCACTCACACGCCTTTTGTTCCGTGTTGCCTTTGTGGCTGATTTAGCCCAATTTAGCCCAATGAGTACTCATATAATTCGATTGTCATAGTTTATCAAATAAAAGGCTGTTCCATATCAAATAAACTTACTCCCTCTGAAATAAAAAAAAAAAGGCTATTCCATCAAATAAACTTACTCCCTCTGAAATTTATCTGAATTGGCTATTCCATCAAATAAACTTACTCCCTCTGAAATTAAAAAAAAGGCTATTCCATCAAATAAACTTACTCCCTCTGAAATTTATCTGAATTGGCTATTCCATCAAATAAACTTACTCCCTCTGAAATTTATCTGAATTGGCTATTCCATCAAATAAACTTACTCCCTCTGAAATAAATAGGCTATTCCATCAAAACATTCAAATATCCAGGATAAACCAAATATCCGACCAGCTCTACTGGGCGTGCCTAGTCTTGTTGATTCTATACAGAGTGGGTCCAAAAATGCAAAACTGGATTATGACATTATTTGCATCTTGATTGTGAGCCAGAGAAACCAGTGGATTTTACGTTGCATGTTCATTGTGTAATGTTCAAAATAGTACTTTAATTATTCATAAACTATCATATGCCTAAGTGTTGGTTTAGTGCAATACATGAACATATTTACATTGACATTATATACGTTGTACATTAATTCTCTTCGTGAGCGTGTCAGCATTACAATTCTATCGTGAATATTATGCTAATCGGAATTGCATCTTGAATTTGATTCAGAGTGAGTAAAAAATCCACTTTTTCAAAATCAAATTAATGTTTGGCGTGTTTGGAACTTTGTAAACTTCGCAAGATTCACATATTTAAAATTGTGAGATAGGCTTTTACGACGGGTATTCATAATATAAGTTAAAAGTTTTAACGGGTTCGCCGTCGGACGAGTTTTAATCTGTCAAGCTTTCGTCAGGATTAGCTCTGACTTCTTCAGGATCAAATTATTATAATATTAAACAAAACATAGAGATTGCCACGTCTCTTGTTATCATCATTTGGGCTGCCCCTTGCCCGATGATTTGAGAGTAGGTGCCCTTTCCTACTTGTGAAAGAATTGGTGGCTCTGAAAAGAGCCGTTCAGATGGATTGCTGCTTCCACTGAACAGATATGGTGGCTCTGAAAAGAGCTCTACACGTAGGTTGCCACTGGCCTACTATTTATGAGAGCGTGTGTGGTGTAGTGGATAAGACGCCGGTCTCACAATGCAAAGGTTGTGAGTTCGAGCCCCATTAGGTCCAACATGTTTGTTTCCTTGGGCAAGGTACTTAGTCTCAATTGCCTCGTCGACCCAAGCGAGATTGGGGAGCTGTTAAAAAGGGTGATATTACAATCTAAGTGCTGATGATATTGATGTGCGCCTAGCCGGCAGCCTACGATAGAGCGAAATGAATTGTGACGATTTCCTAACGACAGTGTAATAATACATAGGCTACAGCGCCATGAGCGTCGCTTGCGGCGGATACCGGCGCTATATAAATATCCACTATTATTATTATTATTATTATTATTATAAATTTGGTTCTAAAAGAACCTCCAAAGGACTGCCCCTTGACCAATGGAAATAACGTAAAGACTGCCCCTTGTCTACTATACAGACTACAATAAATCACATATTTGTTATCAACTTCGTGTGAAAGTCAATCACATTTACTGTTTAGTCTGTTGTGAACCTGTTTTAGCCTACTGTTTTTACGCAAATATTGTCCACGAAGTACAGTCATCAAAAAAGTGTGAAGAATGGTTTGATATCAAGGAAGTTGCAGAACTAAAAAATAAGATAAAATACGGTTTCCATTTTTGCATTTTGGCTTTCTACACGCGGACTCCGTTAACGAGCGATTGATTACTGGTATTGCTAATTCATCTGTCGGTAAATGCCAGGTGGATAGTCGCAGAGGTTGCTTCAATGTAATCCCAGCATGCAGTAGAAAAGCACATGTGCACTGTGATGTTGGAGACAGTTCAATACCTGATTTGGATTGAAATGTACATAAACATCATGGTCCATTAGAGGAACTTATCATCGAGTCTCTTCAACTTGTTTGGTATTGAGAAATGAATCCCAATTCATATATTGATACAGATATGAAAAGTATCGATTATTAGTTCCTCAAGTGGACCATGATATTTCGGTACATTTCAATGGAAATCAAGTGTTGAATTATCTCAGTGCAATAGTGCTTTTCTACCTACGCTGGGATTACATTGAAGCAACCTCTGGGATAGTCGGCCGCATTGTTCCGATGGATCAATACGGCACATACGAGTTACCTGTCATACTCTCCCCCGTGTTGAAAAGAAAGATGTGAAAAATGAAAATCGTACTTAACCTTACATTTGAGATTGTAACTTCCTCAATAATTAACCTTCTTAGCATGCAATATCTCAAATTAAAGAGGAGAAATTTCTCAACCACTTCATTAATTCAATATGTTTATATGCGTTAAACTTTTAGAGTTATCAATTCCAATGTGTTCTAGAACGCGTCCGGGTGTTCACAGAGGCGTTTTAGAACACTTGGTGTTCCCAAACTGTTACAAAAAAGGTGTTAACACTTTCCACGCGGCAGGCCTTCCAAACGTTCACAAAATGTTTCATAAATGTCAGAATTATTGAATTTTATTACCATATTTGGAATTACCATGAGAAATGCATTGAAATAAGTACAAACATGCCTGGTATTGGTTCAGTGACCCTTGAGATAGACTTGGGAAATTTGGGAAAGGTTTCTGAAAAATCAGTTTGGTATATGGTAAAACCAATAGCCGCGTGGAAAGTGTTAAGAAAGGTGTAATAAAGGTGTTCCTTTGTTTAACACGGTGTTTAAAATAGAACACGTCGAATTTTCAGCTGACTAAATGCTGTAATGATATCATAGTTTTTGATGTTTTCTAAAAATTTGTGGATATAGGTGGTGTAACAAGAGAATGCTGAAAACATTTCCAATATAAAAGTTAAGAATCATAGACCACCTTTTGGTGTTAATAACCAATACCTTTTGAGGCATCCAACACATTTAGAGTGTTAGTCAAATATAGAACTGGAATCGGTTGCTCACGGCTCATACACTGATGTCGATGTGGGAGGCGACCCGTCTCCTGTTCGGTCTACCGACATCAGCGGCCGATACTTCTCTATTTGGCTTCCTCTGGACAGTGACGTAACTTAACAGGCGCAGCTTTTACGCACGCGTATGTATCTTCCGCTATTCAACGCTCAAGTGTGTATACGCCAGCGCCGCTAGTAGGTGCGCGAGTTATTGTGCTGCAATAGTAGATATACGCGGTTACGTCACTGTCTCGTGATGGCCAAATAGACTAACACTAGGTCTAGTCAAACAATGCATCATGTTCACCTTCCTGCATAAATTCGTCCATACTGGTCCAAGCCGATTCGAATGTCTTCATGTCATCATCGCTAAGACAATACCCGCTCTCAATCTTGTCAAGTGATTGCTTCAGAATGCTGGAGGTAGATTCCACCTGACTGCGTTGCCATTGGTTTGTGTTTTGTGTGAGCAGATTTTCCCACATGCCAATGAGCTGCTTTGTCTCCATCAGCTGCTTCGATCTTAAGATCTCGTCGGGTTCTTCGACAGAAGAGGCAGCGGACGCGGAAGCGGATGGCGATGTGCCACCTGAAGATTGCGAACGCTGCACCACCGCGGGCATCGACGATGGAGCTCGTAATTCGCCTTGAATTTGTCGCATGCTTTCCGTCAATTGCTTGTGGTAATCCGAGAGGTTGGCGCCGTCGTCGCTGAGGCTTAAGGCCTTGAAACCTGCCACTGGACCGGCAAAATCACCCCTGCCTCCTGGTAAGGATTGCGCGCGTTGTGGTGTGGTCTTCCCGGGAGTGTTTACGTAGAAATGTTTTTTGTCCAATTGAGCGATTGTTTTCGCCACATCGTCAGCGTTGGGACGCTCGTGATGATCAGGAAGTAACATGGCGTCAAGAATAGATCGTGCTCGATAGTTAGGGATCTCTTTATGATCAGTTGTCACTCTAAGATCTGGATCGCTGAGCAATGCCATTCCCCATCCAATGGGATGCTTACCCGCGAAATAACAATCTCCGAGATATTGCTTACTAACTAAGGGTAACTTTACAAAACGGTCGAATACCATGGCTCGAAATACAATTCCCATAGAGAAAACGTCCGCTTTATTAGTGTACTTTCCTGACGTGATCTCTGGAGCTAGAAACAAATTAGTTCCTACTTTCGTCGTCATATACTCGTCCGCGATACCAGTAATCTTAGCCAATCCGAAATCGCCAAGCTTCGTTCTAGGATTTCCCGCTTCATCCAAAGCTATTAATATGTTCTCGGGTTTGATGTCGCGATGCGTAATGTCGTTCTGATGCAGGTGGGCAATAGATTCAGAAATTTCTTTCATGAACTGGTACTTGATGGACAGATCTGGTTTCTCTTTCTTCCAAAAAGTATCCAGGTTGCCACCTTGGCAGTACTCTAACTGTAGCATCACGAATCCGTCATCGGATCGGATCAAGCCTTTAAAGTTGACAATTCCCTCATGTTTGACCGCCATGAGAGCTTCAAGTTCGCGCATGGCGTCGGCGGATCCTTTCACTTTCTTCAGGGCGTCCACTTTACCGGTGAGCTTGTCTTCTGCGGAAAAGACCTCACCGAATTGACCCTCGCCTATCTTTACAAGATCTGTGTATCTGTCCATACTGATCAATGCTTTAGAATTTTAGTTGAGGGATAAGTGTTTCGCGATTCAGACGCTCAAGCTGCTGTATGGAGGATATATGCAATATGATGACCAAATCTCGTTTACCATGTTTACAAAACACAACTGGGGTAGCTAACAAATAATGCGCATCAGAGTTAAGGATATGAAAATAAAAATAATCATACCAAAAACATTGACCTTTGTTTTAATGTATAGGCCTATCAATATCTTTCTTTTATCATTTTCGTTATTCAAATAACGATAATGATATCAATAGGTTATTTATTAATTACTATTATTGATTTAATGAAGGTTATTTATAACCATACTTGATTCCCTTTAGATTTTAGATATTTTTTTTTTTCTTTCTCACCTTCATTCTTTCTTTTTTTCTCCCCTTCTTTCTTTCTTTGATTCTTTCTTTATCTTCGTCTGTCTTTCTTTCTTTCCTTGCTTCATTCCTTGCTTACGTGCTTGTTTCATTTATTTACCAAAAAGTTATAAAATCATATCAAAAATAATCCATACCCTTATACCTAGATAACCTTTATTATGTAAACATGGCAACAGACGTTGTAACATTGATATGCTCTGTTTGTTTTTTTGTTCTTCAAATATAATTTGAAACGCATGACCTGAAAATCATAGATTAGGCCTAACAGGGGTCCACAGACTAGTTATCATTGAACGAGACCTGGGAATGGGCAAAGGTTTTTTTGTTTAAAAAATAATTACGTTTCTCCAATGTTTTATCTCAATATGGTTTTTGCTCAAACTCAAAAAGGTATATCTCTAAACTTTCCACGGTATAATTGTATCCTGTTACACACGTATACAACGTCCAAATTGACGCAGATGTAGTCCTATGACTGAGAATTATATGCCCATCTAAACTACGTGTTTCATCTCCACCAAGAACCTGACCTCCACACATCAGTAGTTTCTTAGCTTTGTCTACAAGGTTGTGACTTAATATTCCGTGTGAGTCTATGGGAGCTAGGACTCTCAGTCTCAGTTCATGAGGGAACCATCAAATTTCTTGTACCGTGATTCTTTCCAAATTCGTAATTTATTTGAAGCGAGCGTAATCAAAATGCATTCTGAAGGCCCACGGGCATGACGGGAGCGAATGGAAGATGAAGGGGCAGATCCCCTTTTCAATTTTTGGGGGACATTTTAAACATGTTAAACATAAATGTAGTCCTACATAAATGATGCATGTATATTTTGGTCGTAGGCCATGTCGGATACAGCAAGGGGTCCCTGGGTCAGAAGGTCATACATTTCTGACTACGCTGACTGTTGTTGAATTTGGAACTGAATTTAAAACACAATTGTAAGCACAAAGTGCGGGATTCAAATTTATGTTGATGGGTTTCGTTCAATCTAAAATAATCTGTCCCGCATAAACATATCATTTTGATGATTTATGGCGCGTATAGGCCGAGTCTAGATCCCGGGTCTAGATTAATGACGTGCAACATTTTCAATTGATCTTTTCAGCTGAATAAAACTGCACGAGACATTTTTCATTTCGAAGTGTTTTCCCTGGTCCATAGGAACTGTCCATCTCATAAGGAGCTATCACAGCATAGAACTATAATAACTGCATACGTCCCTCGGTTTACATGGATCGATTTGGCAAAATCGAGAAGATCGCGGAAGGAGGATTTGGAGTAGTGTACAAGGCTATTGACACTGAAACTGGAAAACCATGCGCGCTAAAGCGAATGAAAGAGATTGACCAGTCGGCGCTTGATGAGGTGGAAGCGCTCCAGGAGGTCAAGGGTCATCCGAATGTGATCACTATTCTTACATATTTTATCAGTCGGGGTTCCCTCTGGGTGGTGACGGAATTCTGCGAACTTGGAGATCTCAACCGATATTTCGTCGACAAGCAACCCGATTTCAATGTGCGATTTCGCTTCATGAAACAGATGTCGTCCGCAGTTTCCTTCCTTCATAATCGAGGGATTGCGCACAGGGATCTTAAACCTGAGAATGTGCTGATTGGACTTGACGCTGATTCGCACCCACTTGCGCAATTGACGGATTTTGGTTTGGCGAAAATTCACTGTGGAGAGCAGATGACTCGTCAGTTCATGACAACCTGCGCCGGAACTGCTTTCTTCTTGGCTCCCGAGGTTTTGGTGAGTCAGTTTGGGGGCATTTACACCATCAAAGCCGACATTTTCTCTCTTGGAGTGATCTTCAGAGCGTTGGTTTTCGAACGAGTGCTGCAATGCGGGGATAATAGCAAGTACCTCGTTGCCTGCTTCATTATTGACGGTCAGGCGGTGCCGTATAGCCGAGCGTTGGTTACGGATAAAAATCTTCAACTGATGATTACGAAAGATCTTCTTGCAAGTTCTACGGCTAGAAAGATAATGGATGGTATGGTTCACCGAAATCCAGATGAGCGTTTGTCCGCTAAAGCTGTTCACGATGCGCTGTCTCATTTGAAAGCCGAAGATTTCCGCGCCGTGACAGCCGCGTCTTCGCAGCAGTCTTCGGCGGCATGTTTCTCTTCCGAATCTACCACGACCGTTAAGCCTGCGGGGGCACAACTTCTCAGTCGTTTTTCAACGGCGGTCCGCTCGGTGAAGCCGCAACCACACCAATCAGAGGCACGGAGCGCTGCTACTCAGATACTCTACGATATCCTAACTTCTCAGTTTTCTCAAGAAGAATTGATGATTGTGAAAAGTCACTTCCTCGTGCAGTACCTGATGATAGCTACAAACGCACCACTGACCTACAAGGTACAGCTCAAAAAATGGGCGGATCCGGTCATAGAGGGCTTCGCTAAGATGCAACGTGGGGAGAAATTGAACACTACTGAAATGGCTCGGTTTGCTTTCGGATGGTTGAAATTTTCCGTTGCATAAATTAAAAAGTAACACGTGTTCATATGAACAAAATAGGAGCCGAAATTTGAAACTAAAACAAGGAATTATCTCCGCGGACATCGTTGATACAGAAAGGGCTCTATAGTTGTTTGCATGAACCATAGAAACTATCGTTGTACAAGGATTAACTGATAGAAAAAGCATTAACAAGTTACCATCCATCAACCACCATGACCACAACTTATTAACTCAATGGACGGTCCCGAAAAAGAAACTCTGAATTGTTGTTGAGAGATCAAGTTTACGCTCAACTCGAACTTATGATCAGTAAGCTTGACGTGCACGATCCACAGATCCAGCATTATTATGCTATGCCTACCCATGACACTAGCCTTTCATCAATGCGTTGTTGTTTGTGCTGGTGTGTGAGCACTAATGTAGTCTCGGGACTACTTCAGCAAAAGTGTGAGCGCCCTCTGCATGCTCTGTAATCGCTTCGCTCGGCCTCACGCCTCGCTGCGCTCGGCGGTCGACTGGTCGGCATCCGGCCTCCTGGCCTCTCTTCGCTCGGCGCGCGGGGCGGCGTTCGGACAGGTTTTGTTGCGAGGGTATTTTTGATAAAGACTACCATGACACGCGCTTATCGCTATAAACTAATAATCGAACGGGTTTCGACATGTCAAGGCGATTTGCGACGTATCATAGTGCGATTCTGTGTTTTATTTCTATGGAGCAACCGGTGACAGTATAATATACATGTATATCGTATGTATTGAACCTTAAAACAAACAAAAAAACATTTTGCTTGAATAAATGACGTTGCAGCACATTGATTTGTATATATCTTTTTAGCCGATCGGAATTTAAAAACGTTTTAAGTAACTTTGTAAAGCCACATCACAAACCCGGATTAAAAAGACGTAAGCTGTTTTGGTCACAGGTCACTAATAGGTATATCAAATAAGGTGGGATCGTTTCAAAAAACCCTTAAAATCGTGATACGTGTCTCTATTTTAAATAGAAGTTGTCAAAAAAACATAACATTTTTGGTATCATATTAAAGACAATTTATCCAGCTACCGAATAAAAAAAGAATTAAAGCCACATGTTTAGCAACAGTGAAGTTATCAATCTAAACGTCGAGTGAGTCAGGGGTGGGACAGGTGGACGAGGAGCCGGTGGACGAGGAGCCCATAGGTTTCTACACAAAATAGTGGAAAACTAGAACTTTTGAAATTGATGCCATTTTAAAATTATACATAGGAAAGTTTTCAAACTTCTCATATGTGTTAATAACATGTGCCTGCTACTATGAATAATAATATTGAATTGTTATCTAGACATTCTCTACTAGAATATGATGTTCAATTTAGGGAGTGTTTTAATGTAAAAAACACACAGTTTTATTCATTTTATTGATTAAACAATGGCCAAATCGCAGTCTCTCTATTTCATTTGTGTGACTCTTCGGTCCTTTTCTACCCTGGGTAGTAAAACATTTAACTAAAAAAGCCAGAAGTGTTTCTTCACAGAATTGTTCATAGATTCATGAAAATTTTGCTATTTAGACCTATTTTTGACCACCCTGTATTTAAAATAAAAGGAACTTTAACGATATTCGTGTAGTTCATTTTGATAACCATTTTCCTTTAAATTAAATAGTCCATGCTAACTTAATTTCATAGAATATTATATACAAACCTTCATTTTATGCATTATTTCATCATAATTTTAGACACCCTGTACTTTTCCTGTGAACATTTTGGGCAAGTGATTCTTAGCAAATTTGGTAGCACCTTCTGCGGTTGTTCTGATTTTGGTGACTATCTTCAGCTAAACCCTAATTGTACAAACTATCAAAATATTTTGTGAGGAGCAAAAACGATCAACTTTTTTATGTTCCACCCTATACAAATTTTACACACCCTGTATAATTTGATTCTTTTTTGCAAAAATGAAAAACCTTGAATCATAAGCTTTCCAACGATATATAGTTTGTGGGTCATTAAGTATGTAAAACTTAAGTTTTGTCCCGTTTAATCAGATTTGGTGCATTCCTCAACATTATTAGAAGTGAAACATTTTTTTGGACCAGTCTGTGACTTCTGACCTTTTCGGCAAATAGAGCGGGCTTGACCTCTAGCCTATAGGCCTACTAGTCCAGGCCTCTTTTTCAGAAATCCGTCTAGTCTACTCCGGCCATGATGATCAGCAGGGCAGCGTAGACGCACTGGCCCTCTTGGCGTTCGTACTCTCTAAATGTAAAACGAGTGGAAAGAGCCCGGGAAAGAGTGGAAATTCACTCGAAAAGGAGTGAAGGGAATGAAACGCAGGACAACACGTTTAGAGTGGAAAATTTCCACTCTAAAATGAGTGTGCAAGTTAATCTTTCACTCTCAATAGAGTGGAACATTGTCATATAAAATCCCCTTTCACTCCTTTTAGAGTGTTTTTCCACTCAAAAACGTGTTGTCCTGCGTTTAACTCCTTGAAAGAGTGGAAAACCACTCTTTTACATGCCACTGCCATAATCCTAAAATTGTACATCTTTGCGCGATTTTGTGTTTGTAATATCATAATTTTATAAAAATAATATTATATAAAGAGCATAATTTGAACAATAGCCCAGCAGTTATTAACAAGGTTAATGAACTGAGTGATTAGAAATCAAACTGGTAACTCTCTAATAAGAACTCTAACTTAGAAATGGTAAAAGTGTTGCGTGTGTCACAAATACATAATTATTTTAAAAAGAATTTTGAAATTGTGAAAGTGTTGTGCGTGTCACAACCACGACTGTGCGTTATAATAGTGATGGCCTTGATTTTTATGATTTGTGATTTAATTTAGATTTTCATTTTAGCACCTTAGTACGTCATATAATTATGATTTTCAAATGGTGAAAAGGTGGGTCACAACTACAATTATTTACAAAACTAAAGAAAATCAATTCTATCGATTGTTATTATACTTACTCACATGTGTGATACTTATTACAATATTTTATAGTAGGATACCGTATAAGACCCTCAGTTTGTCTATGAATAATTAATGTCATGTCATGATTGATATCATAATATCATGATTTTGAAATGGTGAAAGTGTTTCGTTTCTCAACCACAATTATGTACATAAAAAATGTCATTGTCTTAATTTTGTTTTATCATTGTCAGATACCGTAAACAATTTCAAATTAAAACATTAGAAATGCTATGTCTATTTCATTAAGGGTGCACACAACTATTACGCGCTATAGTGTGTTTCTATGGGAAATGTGCCTTAGGTAAACGGCGATATCTTGAGTTACCTTGCAACTTCGTTTATAAAGTTTTGGAATAGTAATTAACACACATAGATCTAACTTGGGTCAAAAATTCAGGTCGGGTTGCCCTTTCAGATTTTTCAATATTTCCCTCCTTATACAGCGTAGTCATTTTGAACAAGAAATCACACCTTGTAGCGCGTTGTATTCAATGTGTATCCTTCCGCCAATATTTTTAAATAAAACGTTAGATGTATCCTCTTTTCATTCAGAATATATCGGGTACAATTCAGTGAACAAATAGAGACCAAATTCAATCATCTTTGATGCCAAATAATGTCAATATGAATCATTCTTTCCGTTATTTAGGGACTAGCTGGTTTATGGCGATGGCCGGAAGCTTTGACGGTGACTCTAATAGTTGTGTGCACCCTTTAAGAGGCATTTTTCATTCTATGTTCAGAAATGTCATGTTCATATTAAAGAACAGATAATTTGAAATGAAATTGTGAATTTTCACTTAATTCGTATAACCGGTTCGGTAGATACACCATGTACAAGAAGCTACACTGCAAAAACACCGGTGTTAAAATAACACCATTGGTGTTGTGAGAGGTCCACACCAAAAAAAAATAACACCGGTGTACCGGTGTTAAATTGTTGGTGTTATATCAACACCATGTAGTGTCATTTTAACAACTGCAAGTGTGAAAAATAACACTGTAAGTGTTAATGTAACACTGTAAGTGTTAATGTAACACTGTAAGTGTTAATGTAACACTGTAAGTGTTAATGTAACACTGTAAGTGTTAATGTAACACTGTAAGTGTTAATGTAACACCAAGATAGTGTTAAAATAACACTAATTGGTGTGGACCTCTCAGAACACCGAACGGTGTTATTTTTAACACCGGTGTTTTTGCAGTGTATCTACACCAAGCATGTGCAACCTTTTCTACCACACGGGCCGCATTGTGATTTTGAGATCTATTCACGGGCCGCAGTGATTGTCAAACATTTCAAAACACTTCCGGAGGAGGAGTAATAGGGAGAGGGGAAGTCCATACCCGCTTCTTTTCGTGTAATTTCCTCTTTATACTCGCTGTTTATACACGCAATCACGTCTTGAGTTATAATTACTTAATGCAGCGCGTCACCCTACTAATTATAAGGGAGCACACCACTAAATCAACCCGCCATTTGTGTAAAACTAGGGAGTTCTGGTTAAAACGGGCCGCATCAATGGGAATTATAGGATTGCTTCGCGGGCCGCAGATTAGAGGTTGGCGGGCCGCATGTGGCCCGCGGGCCGCAGGTTGCACACGCTTGATCTACACACTAGAAATGTCCGAAATTTCGAATTCTGGTGCGTTTTTACTCGGTTTAGCCCCCCCCCCCCCCCCCCCCCCCCCCCCCCCCCCCCCCCCCCCCCCCGCTCACACTATCCCGCCCGTGGGACGGAGTTAGACAAGTCATATGCTTAATAGGATTGTTTTGTTATGCCATGGATGTTATATGTTTTGTTTTATTAAATATATTTTTAAAAAATCGAACAAAATGTCGCTCACCAGAATCATTTAGAGATGGTCTGACAAAAATAAAGATGCTACTTTTTGTCAACATTTGCGACGCCACACGTCTTTGTGCCCGTTTGGCCCGTATTTTGACCCACTCGCTGTTTAATGAATTAAAAAATAATAATTATGCCCAATGTTGAAATTATTACATTAATGTATTTTCAAATAATAAATCTAACATCAAATGCTAAACAAACCAATTTTTACAACCCAAATTGCCTGGATTTAAAGACTATCTTGTGCACTTTAAGGGTGCACACAACTATTACGCGCTATAGTGTGTTTCTATGGGAAATGTGCCTTAGGTAAACGGCGATATCTTGAGTTACCTTGCAACTACGTTTATAAAATTTTGGAATAGTAATTAACACACATAGATCTAACTTGGGTCAAAAATTCAGGTCGGGTTGCCCTTTCAGATTTTTCAATATTTCCCTCTTTATACAGCGTAGTCATTTTGAACAAGAAATCACACCTTGTAGCGCGTTGTATTCAATGTGTATCCTTCCGCCAATATTTTTAAATAAAACGTTAGATGTATCCTCTTTTCATTCAGAATATATCAGGTACAATTCAGTGAACAAATAGAGACCAAATTCAATCATCTTTGATGCCAAATAATGTCAATATGAATCATTCTTTCCGTTACTCTAATAGTTGTGTGCACCCTTAATAATGTGTGGTTTTTACACAGCCCCATTAAATTAATTTAAAAAAACATTGGTAAGACTGGTGCACTTCTCACTTGACTCCTCAAAAGTTACTCTCAATACCGCTTAAAAATACAACTACTTGCAGGAAGACAACCCAGACAACATTACAATATTGATGTTTTATTGGCCCAATATTGGCTTACAATATTGGCGCAATACTATTTGCTCATTGGCCCACGCTTGGCCTAATATTGGCACTCGCCAATGTGGGCCAAGCCTGGGCCAAGCCTGGGCCAATATTGGGCCAATATTGGGCGATCCTGGAGATATGTTTAGTAGGAAGAATTCTATC
Organism: Ophiura sarsii; assembly: GCA_035610835.1. NCBI lineage: Eukaryota > Metazoa > Echinodermata > Ophiuroidea > Amphilepidida > Ophiuridae > Ophiura > Ophiura sarsii. The sequence continues at coordinate 31,714,368 of CM069459.1, forward strand.
TTTATATATTGTTTTATTTCCCCCAAGGAGGAGTGAGCGGATCCCCGGCCAACCCGAGGCAAGGACCAACTTTGGCAAAGGGCAAGCCCAGGGCAAGGGAACAAATCTTCAAGGGACAGGACAAGGCACAAGATCCTAGCCAAAAGGCCCGGGAAGCGATAACTTTTAACAGCGGCCGTCATTTTTAGACCACGTCAGAATTTGTATATCAAATCAATGGTGTCGTTTTCCGCCCCTGGTATATCGTTAGGGAGCACATCAAAACTCGACCGCGCGGCAACCGCCGGTTCCGCCCGGTTGGACCGCATATCATTGTTTAGAACAATAGAAACCGGCTGCAACCGCACGGAACCCCACGGAACCGGTGGTTGCCGGCCGGTCGAGTTTTGATGTGCTCCCTTACCATTATTGGACCAATATTGGTTGCCAACATGATGCCAAATGAAGAGCGCCAATTGAAGAGCGCCAATTGAAGAGCGCCAATTGAAGAGCGCCAATTGAAGAGCGCCAATTGAAGAGCGCCAATTGAAGAGCGCCAATTGAAGAGCGCCAATTGAAGAGCGCCAATTGAAGAGCGCCAATGTAAAACCAATATTGGTGACCAAGAGAGTGCCAATCTTGCCAATGCCATTGGCACTCTCTTGGTCACCAATATTTTTCCAATATAATATGCGCCATTTTAAAACCAATATTGGTTCAATATTGGTGACCAAGAGAGTGCCAATCTTGCCAATGCCATTGGCACTCTCTTGATCACCAATATAGGTCCAATATTGGTTGCCAACATGGTGCCAATTGAAGAGCGCCAATGTAAAACCGATATTGGTCCAATATTGGTGACCAGGAGAGTGCCAATCTTGCCAATGCCATTGGCACTCTCTTGATCACCAATATAGGTCCAATATTGGTTGCCAACATGGTGCCAATTGAAGAGCGCCAATGTAAAACCAATATTGGTCCAATATTGGTGACAGAGAGTGCCAATCGTGCCACTCTCTTGGTCACCAATATTGGTCCAATATTGGTTGCCAACATGATGCCAATTGAAGACCGCCAATGTAAACCCAATATTGGTGACCAAGAGAGTGCCAATGCCAATATTGCCAATGGGAACCCAATATTGGCCCAATATTGGTCAACAAGATAATGCCAATGCCAATATTGCCAATGTTGGGCCAATATACAGACTGTAACAAAAAAAGTTATACAATCGCAATTTTATTTTTAATTCAATGTTAAATCATGCAACGTCAAAATCTCTTACACTCTGTGTTAAGTCCCGTTTTGGCTACCAGAATCATTTTATTTGGTCTTTTTAACTACTTGCGTTTAAAAGTTATGACCAATCTACTAAGTCGTCTAGAAATCGGATTGGGCCACTTTCACAATAATATCATACCATCTTGCTTGTATACATTAAATGGTTAGGTTATCATGCAAGGAACATTAGAGAGAACAATATAATTATTTTTTCAAATTTTATTTCATTTGAATAAATAAATTTATAAAATGAATAAATTATATTTGTAAAGACCTAACCTTCTTTATAATACTTTTAACCACTTGAAACGAACCATTGTTGTCTAACAAGAGCGCTCTACTGCTATGTTCCTGGTTCGATTCCATTCATATTCATCCCAGTGATTTTACCATTGATTAAACCAAAGTGGCCCAAGTGATTTCATGACTACTTTAGACAATTGATCATATCTCTGCTTACCGACCATCGATTGTCATGAAACAAAGCTTATTCGAAAGCTAAGAAAATTCCCCTTGCAGACAATTAAAATTCGAAACAGAAATTCTACGGGAGATATTTTTGATATTGTTTTCAAAACTGTATAACTTTTTTTGTTACAGCCTGTATGTATGTTGTCTAGGAATTATCTCTCACCAACACCAGCGCAATCCACACACGGGTTACATGTATGCCGGGTAAAATCACGTTAGTTTTTCTGTTGATGACTTTAATGAGCGATCAAACTGTTGCCAAAAGCACTCGGCTAATCGGAAGCATTCGGAACCGATCGAATATTTTCGGAAAACTTCGATTTGAACTGGTGTCTATAGTAATGTTTTTAATCATATACGGTATGCCTACAAGTGATGTCTGCCACTCGTCCATCACCTGAAGGTAAAATGAATAGTAGGAGACAATGTATGCTGTCGCATACATCAGTCACTAATAATAGTACTGTCCACGTTATTCATAATTGGCGATTTCATGTCTAAAGAGGGAGACATACTCGATGTCACGCCGATAAACATGCAATCTCGTACTTTTACTGCAATATAATGAGCTGTGAACTTCTACAATTTCCTAGATAGTGTCGGTTATGGTTATCAGCCAACATTTCATATCAAACTAATAGATTAGATAGTTTATACGTTCAAGTTTATTTCACGAATGTAATAAGGTCAAATATTGAACAGCTCAGAAGTATGAAGAATTTGTATGATTAGTGCAAAGTTCAGCACATTGAAAAACTACATCACTCTCGTCTCGACTACATTGCTAGCCTCGTTTTCGGAGCACTAATTGCTCTGAGCATGCTCAGTTGGATATCAAGCACGGCCCTCTTTTGCCGTAAGTCGCCAATTATCATGAATAACTATTCACGAATAACATTTGTCTATAGTCACTGTCATATATGGACATAATTCAAGCTATTTCACGCGAGCGTGTTTTGCTGTTGTTCGCGGAACTGAATCCAGCTGGTGCATGAAATGCGTGAACAACTATTCATGCATTCGCGTAACGCGTACATGTGTAACCTCGCTGCGATTGACCAAGGACGCGCGGTCATTTTTGAAAGCGCCCGGTACGCACTTCCGGGTTTACGCATGTACGCATTCACGGATGCACGCACATACGCACGCATTGTTGGAATTATGTCCATTATATTATTACTAGAATTCGCGGTTCGTGGGTTGGGCGGTTCTCGGGTTGGGAGTTTATGGGATGTGTATACTCTTAAAATTCAGTTATCACAGGTGCCATTAATATTCCAAATCCCCATAATACCGGAACCTCATGTTCCCCATGTGCATATCCATGTAATTCAGTACATGTGTTATTAGGCCTAGGGTTAGGGTTTTATATTGGAGTCTTAGTTCAGAGGTCTTTTAGTTTTAGAGTCAGCGAGAGGAGGGGTCTATCGTCATGACTCATGATCATCTGTGCCCAGTCTTGAGAACTGTGTGTCGACATTGATTATTCCTCCGTAGGCATGCATGTTTGCGCACACCGATATCCATGTAAAATTCCCATTTATATAACAGACATCCCATGATTGGCCTAGGGCCTATCCGAATTGCTATAGTGTTCAACTACAACTTTACACTGTACACACTCGCACGCTGAAGGTCTGGGTTTGATTCCTGGCGCATGCAGACTGAAGCCCCCCCCCCCCCCCCCCCCCCCCCCCCCCATCATTTGACTCTTTTCATCCTGATCATGCATGCATAGTTTAACTAATAAAAACCGGGACAAAAACATGCCCGAAAGTTAAAGATATAATTGGAGCTAAATGTTTGCTCACACCATTTATACATGTCCCTGTAACATTCCCATTCATAAAAGACATCCCATGATAGGCATGATGAGGGCCCGCCCGTTGTGGCCTGCGCGCATAGATGGTCCGCGATGGGATGTTGAGGCACTGACATCATACCACGCAATTCGCAATCACTTTAACAATAACATGTTTAACACATAATGTGTTCCTGGATGAAGGCCTACGGTTTACGCTCCCAGTTCCTTTATTAACCCTAACACGCCATCTAACCCTTTTTACCTCCTGATCATATGCATATAGTTTAACTCATACAAATACACGCCCGGGAGTTAAATTTAATTGGAGTCCTTTTTCCCCGTAAGACCCCCTTTTTCATCCACTGGCAGTTCCATAAGACCCCCTTTTCATCCATTGGCAGTTCCCTTAGATCCCAAATTCAGTTCATAAGGCAACATTTTGCCTAAAATCCAGTTTATAAGACACAATTTTGTATAAGAATTCAGTTCTCCAAGACCCCAATTTCGACGACCGTTCAGTTCGGTAAGCCCCTGTTTTTGGTGCCCGTTTAGTTCGGTAAGCCCCTGTTTTCAGACTGCCTAGCCGCACACCCCTACCCTCTTCACTATTTCAGTACCCCCCCCCCCCCCCCTCCCGGCCCTTTTTCTCTCTTTGTTAGCCACCGGACGACTTCCTTTTACCCGCCCCATGAAAAGACCCAGTTTGCGCCACGAACGCGTACGCACCTTATGAAAAGACCCAGTTTGCGCCACGAACGCGTACGCACCTTACGGTCTGCGCCATTACGCGTGCGCCGGCAAACGCGTGCGCCATGTTTTGTTTTGTCAATACGCGAGCGCGTAGCAACAGTTTGTTGTCTACGTGGGGCGATGATCCCTGTGCATAGCGATTATATGGGCAGATAGGCAGGGATCTGCACCCGAAGGCATTGAACGGACAGACAGACAGAAACGCCACAAATAGTATTATGATGACACTGTGCAATGGGTAGGTATACCTATGGGCGGCCAAATACGCCAAAAGGGTACAAAATGTGAAAGGTAGTGTAGAAATGCAAAAGGTAGTGTAGAAATGTAAAAGGTAGTGTAGAAAATGTAAAAGGTAGTGTAGAAATGTAAAAGGTAGAAAATGTGAAAGGTAGTGTATCAAATGTAAAAGGTAGAAAATGTGAAAGGTAGTGTAGAAATGTAAAAGGTAGTTTAGAAAAAGCGATCGGTACGATTTAGTTAACATGTGCACATTTCCAGATATGTGCGCTTTGGTTGAGAGGTACAAATGCCGCGAGGTACTTATTCTCCGCGATGTACGTATTCTTCGCAAGGGGTACAAATTCGTCGCGAGGTACAAATTAAAATAGGTAGAAAAATTGAATTACGTGAGTAATTTGTACACTACCTTTTACATTTTGTACCCTTTTGGCGTATTTGGCCGCCCATAAGGGCGGCCAAATACGCCAAAAGGGTACAAATTCGTCGCGAGGTACAAATTGAAATAGGTAGAAAAATTGAAATACGCGCCGAGTAGTACGGATAGAATTATAGATACGACAGGAATTGGTCGTTTAAGTTTGTATTTGTTTAGGAGTGTCATCAGGGTTACATCAGGGGGTTAGCACTTTGCTTGACACAGTTTTTTTAGGCGTTCAAGGGGGTGTTCAAGGTGTTTAAGGCGGGGTTCAAGGGGTGTCCAAGAGGGTGTTCAAGGGGGTGTTCAAGGGGTGTTAAGGGGGTGTTCAATGGGGTGTTCAAGGGGTGTTCAAGGGGTGTTCAAGGGGTGTCCAAGGGGTGTTCAAGGGGGTGTTCAAGGGATGTCCAAGGGTTGTTAAAGAAGTGTTCAAGGGGGGTGTTCAAGGGGGTGTTCAAGGGGGTGTTCAAGGGGTGTCCAAGGGGTGTTCAAGGGGGTGTTCAAGGAGTGTCCAAGGAAGTGTTCAAGTGGTGTTAAAGAAGTGTTCAAGGGGTGTTCAAGTGGGTGTTCAAGGGGTGTTAAAGGGGTGTTCAAGGGGGTGTTCAAGGGATGTTCAAGGGAGTGTTCAATGGTTGTTAAAGAAGTGTTAAAGGGGGTGTTCAATACCTTTTACATTTGTACACTCCCTTGAGCACCCCCTTGAACACCTCCTTAACACCCCCTGAACACCCCTTGAATATCCCTTGAACACCCCTTGAACACCCCCTTGAACACCCCTTGAACACCCCCTTGAACACCTCCTTAACACCCCTTGAACACCCCTTGGACCCCCCTTGAACACACCATTGAACACCCCCTTGAACATCCCTTGGACACCCCTTGAACACCCCTGGACGCCCCCCCCCCCCCCCCCCCAAAATCTGAAAAAGTCCTTTGTTTGTTCCAATGTAGGCCTACCTTTTTTTGTACCAATGTACCTTTTTTTGTGAAAACGCCCCGTCCCACCCCTATTTTCCGAAAACGCCCCCTTTTTCCATTGTGTAAAGCATTTTTTCTGGCCGTTTTGGAGTAAAATATGTTCTTTTCCAAAAAATACGCCCCCCCCAAAAAAAACACCCCAACACAATCCTGCTTACGGGCCTGGCAATAACTACGCAGGTGTTTTTTTTAATGAGCGCACATGACTTGAGGTATACCTCATTTCAAAAGGTGAAAAATGCGGTGTTCAAGCAAAGACCCTGGTTCAAGAATCTCCGGTCTCCCCTACCGGTTGCAGACGACGAATAAGTGGCCGGCAAAGCGACTGTAGCAGTACTGTAGCAGTCGACGCGTCGCTTGACGCTGATTCGGACATTTCACTCTATGAATGTTATGAATATCCTTACACTCATCCACAAAATGTGCTTGTAAAGCTAGAGAATGGCTCGCTAATTTATCATATTTACTTATAACATTAATAGAATTTTACAACTCTTTATTTAACATGAGTTGCTGGTAATGAAAATGGAAAATTAAAAAGTGTTCTCAAATCGGACGAACTTTTTATAATTGATCGATTACGGCGCAATACTAGCTGGTACTAATAGGCAACGGTAATTCGGTTCTTCACAAAAGTTGGACACGGGACGGGAACAAGTTACGAAGTTTTTGAAGTTTTTCGTAAGCTTTTTAGTTGATTCTCAAGAGAAAAGGTAGGTAGGCTAAGGTTATATTAAACAAATTACAGCCATACATGATCTTTATATATCAAGATTATTCGTCAGTCTAAATAAACGTTTCAGCAGGGCCCACCGGCCCAGTACTCAGCAAGAGGGGTAGCATTATTAATATAATTATTTTGGCTTTGACTCGAGTCGAGTTTGACTTCATTCATGACTTTGATTTGAGGGTGAAAGTCCCTTTTTAAAATTAATTTTAAGATAGGGGGGGGGGGGGCCTTAGTTTAGCCATAAAAAAATAGGGAAACTGAAGTTCAAGACGATTGACTGTCAAGGGTTGAGGTAAACAGTGCCACCGATTTCTAACCTCAATCATAGAAACTGAGAAAACGGATCCAAATTATAGACCAACTAAATTAGGCCTAGCCTGGCCTAGCCTAGCCCTACCTCCTAGGCCTACATTAATCTTCAGAATCTTCAGAATATTTATACTGCATGAAAACGCTTGGAATAGCTTTCTAAACACGCAGTAATTACACTTAGCCTAGGCCTACTATAGGTAAATTAATAATTGAACAAACATCACGAACGCAGTACAAAGATGAACGCGCCCTAAATTATCACGCGAATGGTCGTGCGCGCTTCACGCAATGTAAGCGATACGCTGCTTAGTTGTGTTCGTTCAATTAATAATTTACCTATAACTATAATATTACTTTGGTAGACAGGATCATAAACATTTCAAGTTCAAAGTAGGCCTATCTCTTAGCCTTAGGCCTAAAAAGAAAAAAAGGTTTGATTGGCGTAACCCGACCGACCCTATTTTAACCCCCGACCCTAAACATTTTTTTTTTTTTTTAAATAAAAAAATTAATAATAATAATTAAAAAAAATTGTGTGTGAGAAAAAGAAATAAAGACAGTGAAAATGTGTATTTGTGCCATTTGTTTACGTCTGTATGGTATATGTGTGCTGGTATATAAAATTTCATAGACGTTTTACAGATTTAAAAAAAAAATTAAAAAAATCCGACCTACCTACCCTATTTTTTTTTCTATGACTTTTGTCATTTAAAAATGCAATAAAAATAAACATGACACTTTTCTATACAAAATAATTAATGGTTCAACCATGACTGTAGTGTATTGTAGGCCTGTTGCTGTTAAATATTAACAAAGTTATGACCAAAAATATTTTTTCGGTAGTGCCAAAATCTTAAAAAGTGGTTAGGCCTAGGCCTAAACTAAAGCAAATTTGCTGAGTCATGGCCATCAATGCATCATATTAGACATTTCCTCATAGGCCTAGGCCTGCGCCTAAGCCTTATTGCCAATAGGAAAAAAAATCCATTGATTATCCTTTTCTGATGCATTGTGGGATAGAAAAGGGGCATATTTTGCGATTCGCGATAAACCTTATAAAGAAACCTGCGCAAATTTGAAACCATTTTAGCTTCAATGGGAATGCGCTTTACTTTCATGATCATGATGTCTAGTTGCTTGTGTGTGGTCATATGAATCTTATTACGGTTATTTTGTTCACCTAGGCTAACATACGCAGTAATACACAGTATACATTGCTGTAGTGTATGAGCTATCATGGCTCACTGATGTTGACCAATTGATAGGCTTAGCCAATTGAGAGTTGGACAATAGAAGGTAAACACTGGTTCTTTTGATTCCCGTACTGGTCACACAGACCACGGTGACCAGCCATCAGGGGTAGCACTGGATCAAAAATGTGAGAGGTCCCATGAATTTTTTTCGGGACCCCGTAGGACTTCAAAAAACAAATTTAAGGGGTCCCTCAAGAAAATGAGAGGTCCCGAAGTATGGGTATTTGAAAATGGACGAAACTGATTTAGGAAAATTAGAGGCCATGAGTCGATGACTTATGGTTTTTGTTAGTTAGGGGTCGACGGGTTGATCGATGATGAGGACAGTTTTATTGAATTTATATTGTGAGCAAAGGATGGATATGTAATTTACAGAATTTCTTAAGGTTTCCATTTCCATACATCGTCAAATGTGAGGGGTCCCTTCAATTTTGATCGGGACCCGCAAGGCTTTCCAATTTGAAATCTGACGCGTCACTATTCGAAAGTGAGAGGTCTAGGACGCGCAGACGCGTCATAATGCGATCCTTGCCAGCCATGCCAGCTGCACTGAACATTTACTGAAAATTTACTTTTCGCAGTTGATGATTGGTCCTTGTAAGGTGCCAAATATTATCCAATCGGATTGATATTAAGGGACAACTTGGGAGGGCAGTTCCCGTGCGTGTCTGCGCTTCTACATTTTGATTATCATACACGGTTTGGAAATGGCGCCCAAATTACTGCAACCATCAAGAAAAAACCCGCAATTTCTTAAATATAGCAGCATAAAATGACCCAAAAACATGCCAAACTAGGATATAAATAAATTGTAGAACGGCCCAGAATATTTTTTTAAAAATGTGATATTTATATGTTGTTTGAAAGAAATAAGTTTCCTATGTCACTCAGCGCTATCAATCAGTTTCTACATTTTTAAAAAGTTGGATAGAACTTGAGATATGATTTTTTAAGCGAATTTGGTCGTCATCGGCATACCAAAAGCACAGTACAAATGCGCATGTGGTTTGGTGGTCATTATGGGCTGCTTAGGTGAACACCTAATAAGATTCATATGTACAACTCAAGATTTAAATAAATGGAGTAGGCCTAGACCTAGCCTAGCCTAACCCTAAAGATGGATGTTTCATTTCCCCCCAGGCTTCATCCAGGCTTACACGCTAACAGTAACACAGTACAGTAAAAATAGGCCCTACTGCCAAATTTTGCATACTTGTAATGATGATTAGGTAATAAATACTGCCAACTTTTAAAACAAAGAAGGGCTCTCTCTATGTGATCAATGCTAACTTATGCCTAGCCTACAGAGACTCTGAAGTTGTCCAGTGGGTTAGGCCAAGTAACAAAAATTACGTGTTTCACTTCCCCGCCCGCAACAATTTTTGATGCCGCTCCAATATTTTTGTTATTTGTTATTTTCAAAAATTCCAAAAAGTTCGAAAAAAATCAAAAATCATGTCTTTGTTGAAAAAGACGCGAGAAACACTCGTTGGCATAGATAGTGACACAAATATTGAAACAATTTTTGCAAAAAGCTTGTAATTTGGCTTCTGAAAAATAACCAAAAATCCAAAAATAACAAATAGTAAGGGCCGCCCTCACTGATTTTTAAAAAGTCTGGACGAGAAACACATTATCATTGTTACTTGGCCATATACAGTGGCGGATACAGGGGGGGGCGGAGGGGGCGGGCGCCCCCCGTAAAAATTTCCAATATACCTTTAACGTGTACGCGCCCCCCGTAAAATTTGACAATATACCTTTTTTGTGTACCACTTTACCTTTTTCAGAGACATAGGTAGGTTCCGTTGGTACATTTGACAATTTTTGATCCAAGTGGACTCCTGGAAATTCAAATTCCTGTGTTGTAAATTAATGTAATATTCTCCAACATTTCGTTACAGATATTTATAACCATGCCACGAGCACCTGGTTCAAAGCGAGGAGCAGCCTCAAAAGAACGCTCAAAACAAGCCCCTGCAGCGGAACAGTTTGCATTTAATGATGATAACCAAGATGAATTCCTAGGGGATGGTACAGGTATGTCAGCCTTTAAGTTGTTAAACAAACTGTCATGTCAACCCTCAATATCAACTGGCAGGACTGTCACCACCAGGGGTTTTACTTTTACTAGTTTTAGAACATCTATTTCGCAGCACGGCACAGTGATATCAGAGCGTACTGCCAGATCATTACCGGTAGTGTGAGCTTTACCATTTTTGGTGTGATTAATTAAACTGAAACTAAACTGTTATGTCAGCCCTCAATAGCAGGACTGTCACTTCCACTACAGGTAATGATCTGTCAGTACGCTCTGATATCACTGTGCAGTGCTGCGACATAGATCTTAAAGTAAAACCCCTGCACACAGGCTGAAAAAGTAGGCAATACGGAAAGCTCCTTGCCGGGAAATTTGAGCATTTGGAGGGAAAATTTGGCATTTTGAGGGAAATGTTACTCTTTCATTAAAAAATGCATTCCATTTTGGAGGGAAATTTGGAATCGCTTGCCGGGAAAAAAACATTTTTTCAGGCCATGCCCCTGCAGGGCAGTGGCGTAGCTAGGATTTTTTTCAGGGGGGGCAAGATTTCTAAAATTTTCGTAAAAGGTTGCCCCAAAAAAAATTCTAGTCACTTACCTCGTGAATTTCACGTAAGTGGGGGGGGGGGGCTTCAAAAAATTTCGCACAGTCCAAAAAAAAATCGCACAGTCAAAAAATATCGCACAGTAAATGTACTACATTTACAATTTTGCCTTCGATTTGGCTAATAACCTCGGTCTTTTTTCTCAATTTTTTCCTATTTCCTTTTTTTCTCACCCCTTTTTTTTTATTTAGAGGGGTGGGGGGCGGAGGCACAAATTGGATTTTTTTCGTCAGGGGGGGCATTTGCCCCCCCCCTGCCCCCCCCTGCCCCCCCCCCCCCCGAGCTACGCCACTGCTGCAGGGGTTTTACTTTAAGATCTATGTCGCAGCATGGCACAGAGATATCAAAGCGTACTGACAGATCATTACCTGTAGTGTGTGGGCTTTACCATCTTTGGTGTGAGTGAATCTAAATGGGTTGATGTTTAAACCCATCTGCTCAAAGACAAAATTTGGCAAGTCCTTGTGCATATAATGGTAAATACTGCATCAATTTATACATTTTTGGAGTACACTTTGACTATGATGTCACTATGTTATTGCACTTTAGAACTTCAAAATTAGCTTAAAATGTGTGCAATTACCTTCTCTTTCAAAGAAAAGATTGAGAACAGACGGGAGAACTGTGTGCAACAACATCGTAAGTGGTAGATACTATGTTATTGCTTTCAGAATGCTATGAAAACAGAGTGCAATATTGACGTATGTGGTAGATACGATGTTATTGCACACAACCATACAATTGTAGTGCACTTACGACATTGTTTTTTATTAATTGAAAATTTAGAACTTCAAAATTAGCTTAATATGTATGCAATTACCTTCTCAGTCAGTCCCATTTTGTGGAGGAAAAGAAACAAATTGTTTGACTACCTTCAATGATACAGTTTCAACACGCAAATTTTGACTCATTCAATTCCCAAGTTATAATTTTTATGAAAACAATCATCTTAGGAATTTTATAAAGAGAAATGTAGATCTCCAAAATTCAGTTCCAAAGCACCTACTTGTGGGACCCATGCTAGCGCACTATTACAAACATAAAATAACCTTTGCTGAATTGAATTGCTGCGACACCGGATACCAACTAAATTTCAAGCCTAATTTTATTTTCTGCAGAAGATGAAATTCCATCAGTACCAGTTAAAGGCGGGAAGAAGAGATACTATGAAGAGGATGAGGAAGAAGTACCTGCCACATCAAGTGGGGCAGGTCCAAACCTTGAGTGAGTATGGGATTTGATTGTGCGATGTTTTTCAATTTCACTTTTATTTATGCCACACGGATCATTTTTGAATTCATGTCAAATAATCAGAATTTGGAGAAGCCTGTGAAAGCAATTTCACGTTACCACCCGAACTGTAAATGGTACATCCCCGATATCAAGTGGGGGTCCAAACCTTGAGTGAGTATGGGATTTGATTGTGCAATGTTTTCAATTACACTTTTATTTATGCCACACGGATCATTTTTTAATACATGTCAAATAATCAGAATTTGGAGAAGCCTGTGAAAGTAAATTCATGTTACCACCTAAACTGTAAATGGTACATCCCCGATATCAAGTGGGGCTCCAAACCTTGAGTATGGGATTCGATTGTGCAATGTTTTCAATTACACTTTTATTTATGCCATACGGATCATTTTTTGAATACATGTCAAATAATCAGAATTTTGAGACGCCTGTGAAAGCAAATTCATTATTCCACCCAAAATGTAAATGGTACATCCCCGATATCAAGTGGGGCTCCAAACCTTGAGTGAGTATGGGATTTGATTGTACAATGTTTTCAATTACACTTTTATTTATGCCACACGGATCATTTTTGAATTCATGTCAAATAATCAGAATTTGGAGAAGCCTGTGAAAGCAAATTCATTTTACCACCCGAACTGTAAATGGTTCATCCCCGATGGGTGTTTTCTTTGTTTAGGCCAAACAAAAAAAAAGTTGTTTGATTGTTCTCGTCCGCCCGACCCTCTTAATCATCCTACCCAAAAAACTTTTTTTTTTTGAATTTTTTTTGTTGTTGAATTCTTTTTTTTAAAAATTCCAATTTTTTTTGTTTTGGTTACCACTACAAGTACATCTCATTTTACTTTCGGTACCTGAAAAAAAAAAAGTGAGAAAAAAATAAAAATTCCCGACCGACCTACCCAACTTTTAAAAGTGATCTATGGACAATCAAACAATTCATTTTCTTTTGGCCTTACCGCAAGTGTCGGCCAGGTCTACTCCTATTCAGTGATGCATGTAATTATCCCTCCGTGATCGTGATGACATTTTTGGGCAGCGAGTTTATTCTGTGCTGCTGTCCATTTTAATTGACTTCCATTGTGGAATTGTTAAGAAGGTGCATGTGGAAGCGCATAATTTCACTTGATCTTTGAGAATAGTTTTCCATAGGTACATATGCTGGTACGGCGGTAGGGTGGAAGTCTTTCCGCGCTCTTGATCTCTGTCTGAATCTCAGTTAAATTGATTTCCATAGTGAAAGTCCTATTTTATTAAATGTATATGAATTGTGAAATTTACACTCTACGCTGGGGATGGTCCGTGGCAGTTTGGAAGACGGAAACATTTCCGTGCTATTCACGTTCACATATAATTGATACATTAAATTGATATGCCATTTGTATGTGGCCCTTGGATGTAAATTTGGCATAATTGCAAGACTTTAGAGTCGTACAGAGACTCCGCTACATCCTTGTTTTTCTCGCCATCTTCTTTTATAGTGTCAGGTGGTACAAGGTTTTTTTCAGCCTATGTATTGTTATTTATATTTCCATGTGTCTCATACCAAGAGCTACCAAATCAAACTATTTCTACATGAAGAATTGATTCAGTCTTAGCTTGGCTCACATTTATATGCAATGGTTTTCATAATTAGACCTGCAGTTAAAATGTATGCTTTCTTTGATTTCAGTGGAGAAATGCAGACCATGCTAGAATCATTTGGTGGTAAGTTTTTAAGTATAATCAGTTCACTTATTTCTTGATCCGAGTGTCAAGCCATCATTCATCTAAATTTTGAACGCAAAATGCGCAGTGAAATGACGCACTGCATTCCATTAAATCTTGCTCTATTGTGCAGCTGTTACGTTTACGCAACAGTTGCATAGGATGTGTGGGAATTGTTCCAAATGGTCAAGAAATTATTGTGAACTAATTATAGTAATTTCAAACATGTGAGAAAGCAAAACAAAATTAGTAATAGAGAGGGTTTCACTATGTTTTTTCGAATGCAAAGATTTTTTGTATGGGGTCTGACAGCGAAATAAAGCTCCATGAGGTGAATCTACTACTAACATTTTGAGTCTCTAAAATTTCCTCTTAATCATGAAAAATTAAGAGTGTCAAATTTCACATTTCTAAATATTGAGAGCATTTGCTTCGATGATGGCACTCACTACAGTTTTGAAAGCTAAGTGTTCCGATAAGGACTTCTTAAGGGAAAGATCAATACCATGTTTATCAACTTAGAATACCAAGTAGTTTCAAATTATTACAGGAACAGACTTTTATGTGAGGGCAGGAGAATATCATGAATTCCTGCACACACCAATTCTACACCCCCACCAGTTGACTTTTTTAACATGATCAGATTTTTTTTTATAGTTCCCTCAAATGCTTCAAAATCAAGATTTCTTTGAAACTGTAATAGTCTTGAAAGTATTTTCAAGAGTTGATTAAAAAGCCCATTCAGGGTCAGAAGTTTGTCAAAGGGTGCGATAATCCATTTCTATTCTTGCAATGGATTTGGCGAGAATCTATGGATTCTCCTCCATTCAAATAGTGTGTTTGACAGATCATCTACGAGAATCAACTTGGATTCACGCAACTTTACCGGCGGAAATCTTTGCGAGAATGGATTATCTGATTCTCCTCAAATTTCTGACCCTGTCATTTTACTGGAATGTCATTGCATAATGACATCTAGATTACCCTTTTTGAGCCAATCTAATCTGCTTAGGTTTTTACAATCTTAACTCTTAAGTCCAGATACATTTCCAATCAAATCAAATGTGTTAAAAGTATGTCTTATGCTCGAATCATTCTAAGGTCGCTTTGCGATTAAATCGCTCCTAGTCCTATGACGAGTTTTACGTCATATAAAAAACCCGATCAACATCGATCAAGAGATTGCTTGACTGGAAACGACCAGTCGCGGCCAGTTGACTTCATTTCAACTCGAACGATCGGTCGCTCATGACGTAATGGACACCATACTTTTTCAACCAATGGGGAGAGGTTATTATGCTTCGAAATTAGCATAACCAATCAGCAGCAATTATCCCGGTTTGTTGTCGTCTGCGTGACTTGGGAATACCTGCAACTACCGGCGATTTAGTAGCTCGATGCGACTTTTGGTCGCACCAAGATACTTTTGAGCTAGCGAGTACTACGCGACCTATTGCGACCAGCGACCGGCTAGAACCATCTAGAAATATGACAGTAGGCCTAATCAAGAATTTCTATATAAAAAGAAATGATATTGTATTGCATCAAAGACCGTCTTTGATTACATCACATAAAAATGTATGACACAATGTATTTTCCTTTCTTTGCAGCTGATATGCGAAAGTCCCTCACATCAAAGCGTAAACGACTGGAGACATTCACACAGCAATCATTGAAGTCGGCCAACTCAAAAGTGGAAAAGATATGGAACATGCAACAAACGGAAAGGTATTGTCAAACTAGAATATAGTATTCACCATCCAAAACTTACATGGTTTCAAATGATGGTACAGACCACAACCCGATGTCCCCTACTGGATAGTGATTGATCCCAAGTGTTGATAATTTCCGATTCAGGTCTCAAAGGCCTAAGTGCCAGATGGGAAGCTCCTCAATGAGGCATACACATGATAAATGCCCAGTGCGAGCATGATTTGGTATTGTTCTCGGGTTGCATCCAAATGTTTGATATGCACCAACAACTATGCGCCGATGCATGAATGCGCGTGGTGATTTCATGTTTGACCTAGCAGGTTGCGCGTTTTTTTTTTGACAAGTATGCACTTCCGGGTTTACGCACATGTACACACAAAGTGGTGGAGTTATGTCCCGGGGGGTGGGGGGGGGGCACTCAAAAAAGGGGGGCTTCGGAACTGAACTGAGAGAATATTATGGCAAAAATAGGGTCTTAAGAATTTATTTTCTTGAAAAAGTAGTTCTTAAGAACTGGTTTGTTTTCCAAATTCGATTATTAAGTATGCAATTTTTTTAAATTTTGGGTTAGAATGCACATTTTTCAAAAGATTGGGGCTTTGGAATGAACAATTTCAATAAAATGGGGGGGGGGGGGGGTTTAAGAGCTGATGCAGGCTCAAAAGGGGGGTCTTAAGAGCTAGCAGAAGAGGGTTATTGGGGTCTTCATGGCGGCATATACATTTCCAATGTCAGTGCTCCATAGCATACAACGCTACCTGATGGTCATGCCAGTTCTCTTCAAATGAAGAATGCACTCTTGGTGAACTGTACAAAGCAATTAAATACTTGAAATATCTTCTTTTTTTCAGGAAAAAGTTACAGGGTGAGTACAGCAAGCAACTAACAACTGTACTGGAACAGTGGGAGACAGATGTCAATAAGGTCAAAGACCAGGAGGAGAAGATACAAGTATGTAGCATAACAGAAGGGAGTCTATTCTTCGCCTCAAACTCTGGAGGAATAATTGTACTCTTTTGGGGAAGAATTTCAAGATTTATATTTAAAACAAAGTAAAAAGTAACAAGTAGATGTGATGGGGACAGGAAATGAATTAACCACCAAAAGGGAAGACTTATGTCACATGAAAGTGGGCATAAACTAGACTATCAGTATCACAGTTTTGTTTTGCATCATTTGGGGAAGGATACAAGACTCCAAATATGGCACAGCCTATACTGTACATTATGAAACGTATATAGCAAAACAGTTACAAGCTATATTTGATTCTCTCTAATTGAAGTTATGAATTCATTCAACTGACTATTTCCCTTCTTCCTAAAGCGTGTGCAAAACTTTCTCCCAACAATTAACCATTTCTTATAAATAAATCTTTTCAAAAAAACATATGGCACAACTGAATCATTTAGGTGTTGGCAATTTTGGTGAAAATCTTGCCGAGAATCGCTCTTTGGGTTTTCATCTAAAAATCTACTCAGTCATAGCCTTGAGTCTTCATAACACTGCATTGTAAATGGTTTTGACGTCATACTGGTTCGTAATTATGTACTTGAAACATTATCAAGAATACATTTAGATTTTGCCAATTTGGATTTGGTTTTAACGTCAAACTGGTTCGTACTTGTGTGACAATTATATGTTATATTATGAATGAATTGATTAAACCTTTAGATTAATAGAGACTTAGATCACTCAATATCTCTCAAGGATTTACAAGAGTTACAAGAAAGCATATTGATTCTCGTCATATGTGATATAGAATAGTCAAAAGATATTGGGCCGTATTCTCGTACTAAACTAAACGCGTGTCTAACTTAAACGTGAGTTTATCCTTTAAACGATGTGTTTAACAAAACACGATTTTAAACTCTGCAAATCTCGTTCCCAGAGTGGTCCTGCGTTGATTGTATACAGGTATTTAATTCATTGTGGCCCTAATGGAGTACAATAAATATCGACCGAATGCCTTAAATACACGGTACTTTTAAAGACTACGCGATCCGCCCGTCAGCTTGCACCGGACACGGATGAGTGATCATTCAAGGCATGCAGTTGGTGCGCGAGTTTAGTTAAACACGCATTAAACAACCCCTGTACCCATGTTTAAAGTTAGACACATTTCGGCGAGTTAGGCGCGTGTTTAAGTAAAACAAATGTACGAGAATTGCGTTTAGTTAAACGCTGTGTCTAAAGTCAAAGTTTGGAGCGTGTTTAGCTTAAAACCGTGTTTAACTACGTACGAGAATACGGCCCTATATGATCATGCAGCAATGGAAATACTCACATTACTGTCAACTCGGGGTTGTCTACACACCTTGTGGACTTCAAATATACATGTATTTCTACACACCTTGTGGACTTCAAATATACATGTATTTCTAACGCTAACTTTTACAAAAGGAAATAAATCAGTTGAAAAAGTGGTCCTAGTGGGAAACAAACCATGGACCTCTGCATTTCAAAGCATGCCTCTTACCACTAGACTAGCGATGGATGAACTGGCCAGGACATGTTTTAATCCCTCTCGGAATAAAGCAATATTAATATTATGATCAGTTCACACAATGTTATGAATAGAGCTGCAACACACATGTTCGTCTACCCCGGGTAGACAGTCATGTGGGTATTTCCATTACTGCATATTCTCATTATAACTTGGAATCGAACACACAAGATTAGACAGATTCTCACTATAACTTGGTACTTCTGAAACATTATCAAGAATTCAATAAGATTTTGCCAATTTGGGTGAGAATCTTGTCATAAGAAATGATCTTTAGATTTACACTTCAAAATTTACTGAGATGCTTGAGATTTCATGACACAGCATGGTGAATGGTGTTGACGTCAAACTGGTTCGTAATTATGTGACAATTAAATGTTGAACCATGAATGGTGATAAAACGTTTTGGTAATTCTAGATATTAAATATTTTCCAAAATCTTTTTTTTAAATGAAAATGGAAAGTATGATTCACAGGATTTAGTTGCCATGGAATTGTTATTTGAATCTATACTAGTGTCTCATCTTCAGAAAACGGAAAGAATATCGCAAGTTACTTTGTCAGCGCAGTAACAACAACGTGAAATTCATCTCTTGGAACTGAAATTAATTAACATCAAATCAGATCATACCAATGTTGATTGTTATTAATGCGTAGGGTAGGGGCTTGGGCCAATGTTATAGGGACTGAAGTGTCAAAGTGTCAGGGCTAACTTTCTAGCGCAAACCTGGGGGAATCGCCATCAAAACCATACCTGAATATGCCAGGGAACATGGTCATCTAATTTCTGGGTGTGTGTGATTTGGGATTGAATTCGTAGGTGAGACAGGAAAGGCAGCTACCGCATCTTATCATGTCACAATTTTATTTTATACAGAACGTATTCAGACAGCATCAAAAGTTATTTCAACAGACGAGGATAACAATGGCACAGAGACTGAAGACTATCAAGCTTTTATTTGACCAGTATTCTAAGGTAAAGGGCAATGCATTTGTATCCACAATCATGGTATTTTGATGCACATAATGCTGATGTCAACCACAACTGACTAAAAATCACAGTACCGACAATACCAAAACTTTCTGGTCCCCATGCTCATGTAAAGAAATTGAAAACATCCCCTTTTTCACATTTTTGCAAATTCAATGAATATTTGGGGCTAAAATATACCTCCTCATTTTGCAAAATTACAAGCATTTTTAATTTGCCATCATTTCATGCCAATTTGTCTGTATTTTTAAATGTTCAAATAAAGCATGAAGCGGCATGTTTTAAAGCAGTCAGTAAATAAACCTTTGTATTATTTGCCATCTGTTATACAGTGATTTTATAACCCTCTGGTAACTGGATCACACACCTTTTGTAATGTTTGATCACGCCTTAGACTTTATGTAGCGATTATTTCGATCAGGGTTCAGTACTGAAAGGTGTGATCCAGTTGACATAATTATAACCTAATACAGGGTGGTCCAAAAAAACTATACCCAACTTTGGAGGCCATTTTCTCCTAGATGATAAAATATTTTAGTAATTTGGTTTGCATATTATTAAAGCATATATCGTTGAGCATTATTGGTGAAAATAGGGAAGATATTACATTAATATTTTTTGAGATATTGCTATTTTTAGCGAGTATGTGTAAAAATGGCTTTTCCACGGGAGCTGTCAATGCATCAACATGTTTGAATATGATATGACACAATAATGTAATGACGCGATAGTCCTTTGACAAATGTTTTTGCGAGAGCTTTTATTTACACTAAAATGGATAAATAATGGATAAATAATACTTTTTAATATTAATGCAATATCTTCATTACATTATTGTGTCATATCATATTCAAACATGTTGATGCATTGACAGCTCCCGTGGAAAAGCCATTTTTACACATACTCGCTAAAAATAGCAATATCTCAAAAAATATTTATGTAATATCTTCCCTATTTTCACCAATAATGCTCAACGATATATGCTTTAATAATATGCAAACCAAATTACTAAAATATTTTATCATCTAGGAGAAAATGGCCTCCAAAGTTGGGTATAGTTTTTTTTGGACCACCCTGTACATGTAACAGTTTGCTGGAGTATATCAATATGTCCGTTGTTCCCTGTTTAACACTTTCCAGTTTTCCACGACAGGTCCAAAATTTCACACATCCTATCAAAAATGTCAAATGATTGAATTTCATAACCATATATGGTTTCACCATGAGAGATGCATTGCAATAAGTACATACATGCCTAGTTTTGGTTCTGTTATTCATGAGATAAGACTTTAAAAGTTGGGAAAGGTTTCTGAAATAATTTGTTCTGTATAATTATGATAAAACTATAATAGCCGAGTGGAAAGTGTTAAAATTGGTTGATGGATAGGAATGCCCCATTGTAAAAGCACTCAATCCCGAACAACAAAAGTGATCTTGGAATTTCCGCCCATTGCAGACTGAATCGGAACCGTGCGCATAATGTAGCCTCGACATCACTGCTTTGATTTATTAACTAGAATTTTGTGAATTTTCAAGTATGATTGTCAGTGCGGTTAGTGCGCCCACAAGTGTCTGACTGTGGTCATGTGGATATATTTACTGAGCATCCATGTATGTAGCCATGCCCTTCAGTATTGCCGTGTAATTAATAATAATAATAAAAAACATGCTTATTGAGTGTGTCAGTATAATTATTTTGTTCTCATTATTTGATTTGATTAAACTAGTAGAGGTTACGATCTACACATTTTTTTCAGAGCTTTTGACAATTTTTTTTTTTTTTTCTTTTCTTTTCTTTTCTTTTCTTTTTAAAAATCTAATTAAATGATAGACAATGGGTGATTTAGAGCAATGTCATCAGGATCAACAAGGTCATGTGCAGGGGGAGTTACGTAAAGAGATGAGCATGCTGCAGAAGAAGATACTCATGGACACAGTAAGTTATACTATAGACAGACATCTTCCAATCCGTAGAATGGGGGATTAATACTGTAGACAGATATCTTCCAATCGGTAGAATGGAGGGGGGGGGGGGGGGGGGGGGCGGTCTGGGATATTATAGACAGACATCTTCCAATCGGTAGAATGGGGGGGGGGGGGGGATACCATAGACAGATATTTTCCAATCGGTAGAATGGCGGTGGGGGGAGTTGGCAGAATCAGCTCTTTGCCTTAAAACTATTCCTGCGTCCGATGGATTTATTTTCTTACTTATTTTTACGCAGACTTGAGGAAAGACAGTGAATTAGAAAAGGTTCTGGGTAATTCACTCTTCAGAGGAAATTTCTTGATTCACACAAATAATATGTGACCCGTCACGTCAAAATGGACATGTTGGAGGCCTGAGTCTATTCTGAGTTATTGGTATTTCACCAAATATATTGGCCTCTATCTCAAAACTGTGTTTGTCGACAACATGTCCTTTTTGATGTGACTGGTCACATATTCCCTGGAGTTACTTTATTTCAATTTAATTACTTGGATGTTAAATTGCATGTGATTGGTTGGCGATCACAAAAGCAGATTTATTGTTTTTATACTACTGGCTTCAAGGAATTCATAACATTTGTGATTGAAGTCAATAACTTTGATTAGTGAATTTGGCATGTTTTGTGGATGTTCTTAAATTAACTTCAGATCTTGTAATTTCTGCATATCTCTGGAAATTCCTCTGTACCAGAGTAAAATGTTACGAATTCCCATAGTTTCCCCTAAACACCATACACTATCGCAGTTAGTATTACGCTTTAATCAATATACATTGTGCAAATCCGACAAGATAATAAATTCATAGTAAATAGAACAAATCTGAGGCAAGCAAAGGTTGATGTGTATGTTAGTGTTACCGTCTGTGATTGTCTGTGCTAGGAATTTATACAGTATAGTGCCCTCTACAGTCTGGCTTAGTGTAAATCCATACTTTCTGAAAGTGTAATAATAATTGTGGCGCTGTTGACATAGACCATGATTCAGACAATGGCCGTGGTTGGTTGACTAAAGATTTTTCAGTGTATCGATTTTTGTGATTTGAAAATATACCCATTGATTATTAGCTGCCAATCACCAAAAATGAAAAGAAGAAAAAATTTCACTGAATTTGGTTTTCCAAGTCCAACAGTTTTAGGTTGAATTAATTTATTGAATATGGCAAGTGATATTCACAATCATTTAACCCTAACACTACCAGATACCACAAAATACATTGCCTTGTTTTTCAATGTTTTTTATCATGTCAATTTCATGTAATTTGGCCTTAGGGCCACGACTGTGAAATGTTAATCAAATCAATCAATCAAAATACCATGCATGCCAAATTTTCCATAACGTAATTAGGTGACAGGGGGGGGGGGGGGGGGGGGGGGGGGGGGGGGGGGGGGGGGGTGGGTAAGTAGGAATGTTTTTTACAAAAACAGCTGTAGTTTACAAACATGTCTCACTTCAACAGCAGTGTAACGTCAATGCTGCATTAATTAAATATGGTGGGTGGCTGTTGCTAAGGGCCACCACTTAGAGGGCAGTATTTCAATAATTCAGTGAAAGCTCTAGGAGAAAATCTCAATGTTCCTATTTACCCCACGTATCTACTAACCCCCATCTCCCTATTAACCGACCCTATAGTGAGCGCAATATAATGCACGAACGTGAAGCTGATAGTTGTGGCTTGCCTATGGGGCCGGGCCTTGATGTGTGGATAGTCCCTGGATCGAATCCCGATCGGGGAGCGGCGATTTATTCTTCTTTGAAATCGTTATTTTTGTTAAAAAACAGGCTGGTTGGGTTAGGGTAATGAATATATGTGTGTGTGAACTGGGATTGCGGTGGCAACATGAACAGTGGCTTCAATATATCCTTTGCTAACACTCAACTACTTTTGTATATATAGCATGTAGAAATTGGATTATTGTTTTTTACATCGCAACATTTTCATTTGAAACTTAGTTAGAAGAAAGGGGGAATAACATTGACTGGTTCAGGTCTGTAGGATCTATCTATATTGCTGAAAAGGGGTCACCACCTATCAGTGGAGGTGCTAAATCAAACAACTTTGTTTTTCAAGTCAACAAAATTGTCCATAAACATGACACCTTAGTTTCTATAATACTTTCACTTTCACTTTAAAAAATATGTTGGGATACCAGAGTTCTGTGATAATCGATGTCATGACTTGACTTGACTCAAATCAAAGTAAGCATTTTTTTGATGGGGGGACTTGACTTGAATCATTGAGATTCATGATTTGTACCGTTATGGCACGTTGTTTAGTTCAAAATTAACATTGTTAGAAAAGGTACAAATCGATTTTACCCAAAATGTCTTTTGACTATAGTGACCTGGTCATTTGATACTTATGCCCATACAGGGTGAGTCAAAAAGACTGCAATAGTGGAAAGAAGCCATTTTTGTTTTCCAAACTAAGTTGAATTTTGAAACTTTGTAAACGTTGCAAGAATGACATATTTGTTCCTAACTTTGTGTGAAAAAAATGAAGACGATCACATTTTCCGTTTGTCTTGTGACCCTCTTTGCCGCATACCCCCATTTACGTGTTTGTCCACGAACACAGTGATTTTCAATTGAAATTGCACACATTGCATTTTATATTTGAATATCCTGCTAACCAAAAATTTGAATGGTTCAGTTTTTTCATTCACATTTAGAACATTATAAGCAATTCATAGCATGGGTGAGGTAAATTGATTATGTTAACTCACGTGTAAACAAGAAAGGATGCATTAAATTCCAATTACATCACAAATTTACTCAAGTTTAACCAAATTTGAACGAGAGACACATTTTGCGATCTTATGCATGTTTTGGGTATCTCGTTGACAAACGTGTGAAATTGGTGCCACGGGTAAAAAGGTTCACCAAAGGCAAACGGAAAATGATATTTACTTTATTTTTTCACACAAAATTAGTAGCAAATAGGGTATTCTTATAACGTTTAAACATTTTGAAACTTCTACTTGGTTTTAAAAACAAGATGGCTTATTTCCACTGTTGCAGTTTATTTGACTCACCCTGTATTTTGTTTGTTTTGTTCCTTCCATCTCACTTTTGATACTGAAGTTGGAGTGCAAATTATTCCATTTCGTGGTACAATGGGCTCTTCAGTTAAAATCCATTCACAAACTCAATTTAATACACAAATTCAATTTAGTTAAAATAAGATAAAATTTGACAATTTTAGCATAAAATGGCAATGTTTTTGTGCGCTTTGTGCGCATGTTCTTACAAAATAGGTTAAAGGTATATCATGTGATCTTTTCCAGAATACGCCCTCAATCCTCGAAAAAAAATTGAAAATAGATTTTCTTGCAGATTTACATTTCTGATCATAAATCGTACATACATTCCAAGTTACAGGGCGATACGATTTTTAATTACTTCAAAGTCATGGTTTTCGAGTGAAAATAAACTGTCGGAGTCTGCGCCAACATTTTATTTTTACTCTAAATTCACTCTAAAACCATGATTTTAAGATAATTAGGAATTGTATCTCTTTGTAACTTGGAATGTATGTACGATTTATGATCAGAAATGTAAATCTGCAATAAAATCTGCTTCTAATATTTGTTCGAGAATTGGGCGTCCCCTGGAAAAGATCACATTTGACAAGTTTAACATAAAACAGCTACATTTTGCACGCAAGCACGCATTTTCATACCAAATTAGTTAGAAATTTACACCAAATTTGACAATTTTAGCGTAAAATGGCAACAAACTTTCACGCTTCATGCGCATCTTCTTTTCTTCAGGCCCCCCCCAACAGGAATACAAATACACAGGGGCGAAGGGCAATTAGCCCCCAGTTTTCACAAAATAGCCCCCTGAGAAAATGTTGGCCTATGGTAAAATGTACTCGAGGGGCAATTTTTGGCAGAATTTGCTCAAAATAGCCCTCATAGCCTTAAAAAGTATAAAACCCCTGCCCCCCTAAAAACAATTCTTGCCCCCCCCCCCCCCCCCCCCCCCCCCCCACCCCACACATTATGATGCTGGTGCCACCACTGTTCAAATGGAGTCACCCATTCATGTAACCCCATTTTCATACTCCCCTGCAGGAGGATTAAGGTAATGTTTTACATAGGGGGGTGTATGGATTTCAAATGGAATAGTCCAATTTGTATTGAGCAAGATAATCTGAATTACATAAACTGGTATTGCAATATTTTCACTTGTTAACGCAATAGACATATTTTGTGGGCAAATTGCCATGTGTAACAAAGAAATGTTGAATGCTGTGCTGACTCTTCTCAACTCTTGACTTACAGACAAAACAAACAAATGAACGCATACCTGAAACGTATGTCTTCCATTGAACGTTTTCCTTAATTTATTTCCAATTTGGATGGTATTAAGGATTGTTGCATGAGAAGTTATCGCAAAAGACTTATTTTGTGGGCAAATTGTAATGTGTAACAATTTGAGTGCTGTGACTCAAGTTCACTCAACGCTGATT
This sequence comes from Ophiura sarsii, assembly GCA_035610835.1. Lineage (NCBI taxonomy): Eukaryota > Metazoa > Echinodermata > Ophiuroidea > Amphilepidida > Ophiuridae > Ophiura > Ophiura sarsii. Next base: position 31,739,857 of record CM069459.1, read on the forward strand.
TACAAACAAACACACATAACAAACAAACAAACAATCGCATACCTGAAAGGTATGTCTGCCATTGAACATTTTCATTTAAAGGCATATTATGTGATCTTTTATGTGATCTTTTCCAGGGGGCGCCCTCTATTCATGATTTTTTTAGAAAGTAGATTTTCTGCACATATACATTTCTGATCATAAATCATAAATATATTCCGATTTACAGAGCGATACGATTCCTAATTACTTCAAAATCATGGTTTTAGAGTGAATTTTGAGTGAAAAATAAACTGTCCTGCTAGCAGGACAGTTTATTTTCAAACCATAATTTGAAGTTATTAGGATTTACAGAGCGATACGATTCCTAATTACTTCAAAATCATGGTTTTAGAGTGAATTTTGAGTGAAAAATAAACTGTCCTGCTAGCAGGACAGTTTATTTTCAAACCATAATTTGAAGTTATTAGGAATCGTATCGCTCTGTAACTCGGAATATATTATGATTTATGATCAGAAATGTAAATCTGCAAGAAAACCTACTTCTAAAAAAATCATGAATAGAGGGCGACCTGGAAAAGATCACATAATATATTTTTGTGGTGTAAGGTGTTCTAAATATTCCAATCGCCTCCGTCTTATACAATATTTAGAGCACCTTGCACTACAGTGGTATTACGGATTTCAATAAACATCTTAAATTTTAGATCATCTGTCAGAATCTGTGTGACTGACAGCAAGCCCATTCTTTACTAATGAATTGAAAATATTAGCGGTGGTTGCCCATTCTAGCTACACCACTATAGTAGATTCATAAACTCTGGCCGATCTATTTCAATTTTGGACCTTATCCATTGGGCGTTAAGAGGAACCCATTTTGACCAATGATGAAACAGCGGTACCTTTATAGTTGGTATTATTTGCACTCCATAATCAAATGCTATTCGTGATAGTGTGGCTTTAGTGAATAGGGCTGATCATGTAGCTTTACAATTCATGATAACCAAATACTTAATCCAACAGCTTCAAATATGATACCCCTTTGGAAGCGGTCACCACAATAATACAAATCGACCATCATCGACTTTATACAGTTTTTCGAAAGAAAATCTTTTTCATTCAACCTATTCATAATTTATAATAAAGTTTCCCTTTTTATTATTTTCCATTTTCATTATGTACGTGAAATAAAGGAAACATTAAACTAAAGAAGATCGTTTCTTCGTATTTATTTGTGAGAAAAAACGAGTTAATTCAATCATCATTTTTTGTATAAACCATTTGGCCTAGATGGAGAAAAAATGGTATCAAACTAGATACGGATTATAAACGTTACTTTATGTATTTCTGGCTATGAGACCACCTGAACACCTTTATCACTGAATAGCAACACTTCTCTTTATCAAAAATATGCGGGCAATTGACAACACCTGTTTGCAGGCAAAGTCAATGCAGATAATTTTGCCGCAAGTTCCCGGTCACTAGGTTTAATAATAGTTGTTCACCCTTACAAGGTATTAACCTTGCATATTACGATTACAATTTGAGTGCCTCCCCCTCTTTTACTTCTGATACCTCTGACTGAAATGGTAAATCGGTCAATGTATGCGAATCAACTATAGTTTCTATCCTTCAATGTTCATTAACACAGTTTTTAAAGTCACTACATTGGTAACATCCATATCAGCGGCCATGCATGTCAAGCGTAGGCCTAAGTAACTGTGCATTGCATTTGGCTCTAATCCAAATAAATCAATCAAAAAGTACACCCACTCGTCTCGTATATGAACAAAACTAGAAATTGAAGATATAAAATTGAACACCATTTTTACATCATACAAACTTTTCAGCTTTTAAACTGACTTTATTTTGTTCCTTCAAATGTACGCATTTTCTTCTATTTTCAGTTCATTCCGCTATTCTACCCTGATTTCATACCCCGTCATATGTCTTCTTTTTTTAACCGACCATTTGGATTCATGAAAAAAGAAGAAAATAAAGATTTCAACAATTTTAAATATGTATAAATAAAACCATACAATGTATCTTAAACTAAAAGAATGTTTAGATCCTGTATAGTAACAATATGATAGTTACTATAGGGCTCAGTGGATTTTGTTAATGGACGATAAATTCCAAAATTAAATAGTAACAAAAGATGGGGAAGTAAAATATCTTCAAAAACTTTTTTTATCAGATATTATTTTCCTCCAGTGTTTGAATTTAGAGAGGACATGCTTGTTACTGTCAGTTTAACCCTAACACTCCCGTGGATTTTCCAACGAAATTTTTTTCAAGCAAAAAAAGCACACACAACAAGAGGTGCCACGCCCCGGGGTTTGAACCCACGACCTCTCGTTTGACAGGCGAACGCTCTACCAACTGAGCCACGGGGGAAGCTATGCTGGGCCAGTGTACTGGCCCAGCTTTGTAGCCCGGGGCCATTATTTCACCCAAAAACCTCAGCGCCAGGTGGAACCGACGGGCTGGGAAATGGGATTTCATGGGGTACGGGGCTGTAAGGGTTAAGGAATGTCTGTATAGGTCTCCCTGGTCATTCGGGTATTTTTGTCATTTGCCGTTGACAACAAAGCAAAACGTTTTAACACATCAGTTTTGACGCTCTACTCAACCATACACAAGATCGTTCCTAGTGATCATGTGAGGCCGTGTAAGCGACTGTTGTTTACATTAGCAAACGGCATGTGACGTCATTCCAGACTGACCTGTACTGCAGAAGTGAAAATGTTCTTACAAAATTCATTTTTACAACAATATGGAAAAAAGCTGACAGATTTTTAGGAGTGGCTCAAACAATAGTGTGTATGAAAAAAATACTAAGAAGTAGAAGCTCAACTGGCCTCCTAATCCAAAATCTGACGCAAATTGTTATTATATCATTCCCTGCCTCACCAAATATGCAACACAAGCATTTACGCCAGAAACTCTGTTGCGTATGCTATTTAACACAGACGCAAAAGTAGTTAAAACCGTGTGGTGAGTTGCGCTGTATGCGTCAGTTATAGTCATCAATCAAAACAAGACACACCAGGGAGTGTGTTACAACGTTGCGTGAAAAGGTTAGAATGAAACGCAATCACGCCTTATGCGTGTGTCGACAAAATCAAACAAAAATTGCCAAATATACTCAGATCACACAGTGATCAAGGCCAAAGTTCCTCAGTGTTCGGCTTGTGGTGTGTTTAAACAGGATCCTTCCAAACCCATCCCACACACTCGTCGTTCAATTGCAAGTCATGTCTGACTTCTAAACATAATGACAAGCTTTCTTGCTATCCGTATATGCATGCAACTAGTGTAAGAGGGTTCATGTCTCGGAAATTTGAAACACACTTTACCAATATCCATGAGACAGTTAAAACAAAAATTATGGTAGAGAAAAACATGTAAATCTGTTTCTAAAACCTTGAATCCTGCTTGTCTTAACGTATGACATTTTTACTGCATCCACAGGATCCGTTGCTCTATAGTTAGCTCTGCTGCATCGCCCAGAATTCCCATTATTTGCCCACCCGTGTTTTAGATCTTGAATCCAAGCTCTAGAAACACTTAAAGGCATATTATGTGATCTTTTCCAGAGAGCGCCCTCTATTCGTGATTTTTTTTTAGAAAGTAGATTTTCTTGCAGATTTACATTTCTGATCATAAATCGTACATACATTCCAAGTTACAGAGCGATACGATTCCTAATTACCTCAAAATCATGGTTTTAGAGTGAATTTAGACTAGAATAAAATAAGTTGTCGGATATCCGACAGTTTATTTTCACTCTAAAACCATGATTTTGAAGTAATTAAGAATCGTATCGCCCTGTAACTTGGAATGTATGTACGATTTATGATCAGAAATGTAAATCCGCAAGAAAATCTGCTTTCAATTTTGTTTTCGATGTTGAGGGCGTTCCATGGAAAGATCACATAATATACCTTTAAGCAGGTCAATTATCTACCAACACTCTTCTCTATGCAGTCATCCGATAGTCCATACCGGTGTGTCTGGTGTGTACCATGGTCAGTGACTGGTATAATAGTAATTTGAGCAGTTTGTCTTTGGTCTGGTCACTGGTGTCAGTACAGTAGAGGCTCTGTAGCAGAGCTACTCTATAGTCGGATATAACAAGACTGAAGTCCTTGGAGCAGTTACCAAAACCCACAAATAATTATTAAGAATTATATAAAACACCGACCAAGATAATTTTATCCATTGGATTTCATGTACAAGGGTTCAAATCATGAATAAAACAAACAGCAACATTGCTCAAAGCTTTAAGATAGTGAAAAATTAGTGCTGCTGAAATTGTTCATTTATATGTTTGGACTTCTATCTTATTTTTAATGTCACTTTCATTGGCATTTTTAACCCCTGCACATCATGTGTTTCATGTATTAAATGCATTATTTCTGAGTTGCAGTAATACAATTGATTGGCCCGTCTGAGCTCTCTGTACAGATTTCTAATCATTCACCGTGTTAATGTCTGTTGCGCTGTATTGTGCCAATTTGCTATTTATATTTAAAAAACGTGTCAAAATCAAGAATATTGACAGCATAATGCAATCCAGGGGCATTTTAATCCTGGGGTTTTGATATACATTATATATTTAGTGTTTCAATATATATTATTTGAAATTGTTGATGCATGACTTGAAAAGTTAAAGTAGTAGAATGTTTGTTACAGTAATCATAAATACTGTACTAAGCAAATGCTTTCCAGTAGTTATGCAGTATTTCATGGTATGGCTCAGGGTTTGAATTAAACGAAGGCATCGGAGGCCATTGCCTTCGATGCCCCACCTAGTAAGTAGCCTTGATGCCCTCAATTTCTGGGTGTTGTCACTCCATTCAAAAGTACATAATGGCCTTGGATAAAGTTGGTGCCCCTTTCAAATTGCCTTAAATTGCCTGCCCTTTTCATTTCTTATTTCAAGGCCTGGTATGGCTGGTAGTACACTGTGGCCTATAAGGCCAAATAAAAAATATAGTAGTTTCTTGTCCTCGCCAGCATCGGTTTTGGCTGCCTCATCAAGAAAAGGTTTTTTTGTTAATCTATTTTTTCATTGTCTTTTTCAAGACATTTTACAAAATCTGAGTCATATTTACAATCTATCTGCACTTTTTCTCAATCGAGAAAATATTCTCTTTTGCAGTCTAAGTCTAAGTACAGGTGGAGAAATGCTACCAATGACACTATTATAAATACTGTGATAAGTCTATCCAAACGCATCAAATCCTCTGTGGAATATTCTCGGCCATCTTGGATCGGCCATTTTGGAGAAAAAAAAGAAAAGAAGAAAAAAAAGTGGCCTCCGTTTTTCAAAAAATGCGGACGAGAAATTAGTTGTTTTTTTACTTGGCCTGGGGGAAATTACATTATTAACTTAGAACTGTAACAAGTGAATTGAAATCATTTCATCATCTCATTTGCATTTGATGAAAAAGCACAAACTTGTGATGTGTTCAATCATAAGATTCCATTTTTTGTGCTGCCAATATAACATCACCTGACTCTACTATGATCATATTCACGCAAGACCAATTTCATTCATTGGAAAACCTACATGTAGTGGTAGAGCTAAGGCCACTTAAAATTAATAACTAGATTCTTGTAGCACTGGCATTCAAAAAGTAAAAAGGGAGGGTGGTATTTTTTATTTTTTTACAAAATTAGTAAATTGATTAAAATCAATATAGCTGTTTTCATGCAAAATGTATGTATATTGCAAGTATTTTTCAGCAGCATTAGGAAAATTATGAGGCTCTATTTTATGTTTAAGTTTGTGAGGTGGGACCCCTAGAGTTCTATAAAAATATCTGAAAGTGTATGTAGCTGATAAACACATAATTATGCCTATCAACCATCAACATTTTGAAAGTCAATAAAAAATTTTAAAAATTGTAAAAAAGTTGACCTTATCCCAAGAAGTGAGGAGGGAGGGCTATAAGAATCATATACTTTATTGATGTAGCCTAATCTTAACCCTAACCCAGCTAAATCTCACTGCCACGCACGTGCTGCTGCATAGTAGTATAGGAGGTGACATTTAGAGGAGGGTTTCGGGGAAAAACTTCGGGAGAAAAGTTGGGGGTAAAACATCGGGAGCAAAAGTGAGACTCTGGATCATCCGACCTAAACCCTGCCCTCTGATTGGTTTCTCCCGAAAGTGGAGTGGGGTGGGGAGTATTATCTATACGGTATATAGTACTGTTATATATAGGACGAATGTATAATACAAAATAAATAAGAAAACAACAACAACAAAATTAGTAAATTAGCTGTAATTATCAAACTATGACTCAAATGTATATAAAAGTATACATTTTTGGAAAGGAAATAGGTCAGAGAATCCAAATTTTGCATCAATTTTGACCAAAAATGTTGTTTGTTTGAAAAAATCACAAAATATTCACTTTTTTTACCCAAAAAGTTCATCAAAGCTAACAAAAATAATTGCTGTAATTATCGAACTATGACTCAAATGTATATAAAAGTATACATTTTTGGAAAGGAAATAGGTCAGAGACCCCAAAAAGTTCAACAAAGCTAACAAAAATAATTTTGAGTGAAAAATTCCCAAATTGCTAGATTATGATGTTAAGACACTAACTTAGGGACGATTTTTCTTTTTTAAAACCTTATCTAATATTTTTTTGAAATTTTGACGCATTTGACACATTTGACGACTCATTTTACAACGCAAAATTTAGATTCTCTGACCTATTTCCTTTCCAAAAATGTATACTTTTATATACATTTGAGTCATAGTTCGATAATTACAGCAATTATTTTTGTTAGCTTTGATGAACTTTTTGGGTAAAAACAGTGAATATTTTGTGATTTTTTCAAACAAACAACATTTTTGATCAAAATTGATGCAACATTTGGATTCTCTGACCTATTTCCTTTCCAAAAAATGTATACTTTTATATACATTTGAGTCATAGTTCGATAATTACAGCTAATTTACTAATTTTGTTGTTGTTGTTTTCTTATTTATTTTGTATTATACATTCGTCCTATATATTAAAGTACTATATACCATATAGACAATACTCCCCACCCCCTCCACTTTCGGGAGAATCCAATCAGAGGGCAGGGTTTAGGTCGGATGATCCGGAGTCTCACTTTTGCTCCCGATGTTTTACCCCCGACTTTTTGCCCCGAAACCCTCCTCGAATGTCACCTCCTATACTACTCTGCATTGCCTTGATGACGTCACCTACCGTATGCATATGTGGGCAGGAAGTTGCTGCCGGATATGCCCTGGCAGTTTAGCTCAGTTGGTAGAGGGACAGACTGGGGTGCGGAATGCGGATGGTCCCGCGATCGAAATCTCGTGCTTGGTGATTTTTTCGGGTAAAAAAAATAGTACTTTTCCCCCCTCCCCGATACGCACAAAAACATAGCCGCGGCGGTTAGGGTTAATGGTGAAGGTATCATTTTGGCTGAGAATGGCTTAAAAAATGCATTTACTGTAAAAGCCAATATTTTTGCGTAAAGATATTTTCGCAAATTTTGATATCATAGACATTTCGCGAATTGTTTTTTTTCACGGGCGACCTTAGCACTGCATGAATGTTGAAAACAATATGTTTGCGTGTTATAATTTGCGTTTTAATTTAACATTTCAGCTTTTACAGTATTATTAACTACTAGCGGCGTACCCTCGCTACGCTCGGGCACTCGCTAGCTGAGTATTATTATCTAAATTAGATACCTTCATGATTTGTAGCAAAATGGGCATAGATAATGAGTTAAAATTGTAGATCCCTGAATTATTTTTTTCATTTGAAATAGGCTTTGTTCACAGAAATTGAGTTTTGTGATATCTTTGAATCTCGGACCCAATTTCAATACCCCATTTAGGAGGGAAACAATGTTATAGTTACCCCATTTGTGGGCTCTTTTTACTTCAGGCTTTTCTTCCATCTTTTCTAACTTTCATTTCATTCAGCCAGCATGCTTATATAGGCTTTTTAAGCCTGGCCCGAGTATTTTGCTTGAGCCTGGTCCCTTAGACCCAAGCGTGTGTCCGTACGGACCGACTTAAACAAACAAACCCCCCACCCCCCCCCCCCAATGTGCAGTTCCAACCCCATACCCCATATAGTGTATACATGGTATATAGTGTGCGGTTAGTCGTCAACATGATCAAAGCGTATATAGGCTATTGTGCAATAGCAAGAGGTCCTTGATACTCAGGTGCCCTTAATCCTAATATCGGTGCCACGGCGCCCTTGATAATCCAGGGATCTTAATAAGGCCTACCCAGAAACGCTAAATATTATTAGGTATCCCATAATAAGACATGAAATAACCACTCTAGGCCCTACCCCATACATCCTTAAAATCCAGTTATCACAGGTACCCTTAATATTCCATACTCCAGGTACCCAGTGAACCCTTATAATCCAAACAGGCCTACCCACCCCATGTGTTCATACACACGTGTAGGCCTAGATTTCACAACCCCCTTCGCGGACGCCCCCCCCCCCCCCCCCCCCCCCGCCCCCTAAATGTTGCCAAGTCTCTGATAGAACACGCCGCCGCTGTATTAAATAAATTTAGGTCCGCGACGCTACTGGTTTTTTAAGTTGTTTTATTAAGTAACAATGTTATAGTTACCCCATTTGTGGGCTCTTTTTACTTCAGGCTTTTCTTCCATCTTTTCTAACTTTCATTTCATTCAGCCAGCATGCTTATATAGGCTTTTTAAGCCTGGCCCCCGAGTATTTTGCTTGAGCCTGGTCCCTTAGACCCAAGCGTGTGTCCGTACGGACCGACTTAAACAAACAACCCCCCCCCCCCCCCCCCCCCACCCCCAATGTGCAGTTCCAACCCACGGTTTTCTGGCCTATCTATGTTTTTATATAGCGCGCCTGTTCGTGGCCCGCATTGTGGATGGGTCCGCGATGGGACTGAGGCACTGTCGTATAAACGCATTTTCCCTGTCACTATTTAGTATTAACACATGTTATTCTGGATGCAGGTCTACGGTTTACACACGTGTAGGCCTAGATTTCACAACCCCCTTCGCGGACGCCCCCACCCCCTAAATGTTGCCAAGTCTCTGATAGAACACGCCGCCGCTGTATTAAATAAATTTAGGTCCGCGACGCTACTGGGTTTTTTTAGTGGTTTTATTAAGTTTTATAGTGGGTCTTTCATAGTTGGCGGGAGGCGGGTTCGCACCATGATCACTTGATGTACCCACCCAGTTCAGTGTTAGCCATCCGTTTATTTTATTTTTCAGCCTATTGACATTAAATTATTTCTCCAGTAGGACTATTTCTGCATACATATTTTGCTCTAACAGTTCCTTGTTTATTTATAGGCCTATCCCCCATCTATAATATGATATCACAGTTTTTTGGCCTATCTATGTTTTTATATAGCGCGCCCTGTCCGTGGCCCGCATTGTGGATGGGTTCGCGATGGGACTGAGGCACTGTCGTATAAACGCATTTCCCTGTCAGTATTTAGTATTAACACATGTTATCCTGGATGCAGGCCTACGGTTTGCGCCTTATACGGTTTGCGCCGGCCTTGCTCCCAGTTCCTTCAAAGGGGTTCATGTATACCCTGGCTATATGATTGACTTTTTGTCTCATCATGCCGTTTTCTTGTACTATAGGGTTTGCACTATGGAGCAACGGATGCTTGCCACCTTTACTCTACCACATAACAAACTACGCTTTGAGCCACTAACGCGTGTGCACCTACGCGTGTTCCGGTATCGCCCGATTACGCGTGCGCCGGCATCGGCGCCTGACTAGGCGTGCGCCGGCAATCGCCTGAATACGCGCGCGCCGACAATCGTCCGATTACGCGAGTTGTGCGCCGGCGCATCGCCATGGCGTGCTCAGCGTAGCAATAACATAGCAACGGGCTACAAAACCTCGAATTTCACGAAATCTAACCCAAATTTAAAAAATCAAACATAAACTGGACAATTTTGGGGTCCATACGCACTCGCACAGAAAGTTTGAAGTCAATCGAAGGTGCGGAAAGGGGAGAACATCTCCGTACAAGAATTGGCGATTCCGTATTATTATATAGATAGATGGGGTGACAGCAATGTTTATCAACAAATGCAAAGGTCGAAGGGACTGGACTGTCGAAACATGCTTGAGGGAACATCATATGACCACAACATTGTCTACTATGCCATATTGCCCTAATGCTTTGGCGCAAGTTTTAAAAGCACAGGTCCTAAACAAGACGGGATGCGCGCGCATACCGCTGGGCAAAGAACAATGGCAACTGCCGACCAAATTCCCGGTCTGACGTCACCTGTCACCCCTTCTTTAAAAACTGATATGCGACAATAAATCCTAGTACTAAAAAAAGTTGAAAATTGTGAAGCTTTTATTTGTGTGCAAAGACACGTTTCCTTGCTCGTGCATTGCTTGTGCACAAATCATATACGTATGCTTGCGCTTCAGCAGTGTTTTGTATTTTTCAACAATGTGTTTTAAACAAAACCACAAAAACCCATTTGAAACTTATGCTGGTAGCACAGGTTCCCTGAGTCTACTTCCCCGATGATCCGATATATGTGGATGGAAAAGTTGATTTGGAAAGCGCCACTGGCGAAGCGGACTAGGTCTCTAATATGAATAATGCTGGTGGACCCCTGTTTGAATCCTCCATCAAGCAGGGATGGTTTTTTCTTCCTAAATTCCACCCATTTCTTGCCCTCTTATAGCGTTATCCACGAGTCCGACCCAGGTGTGTTTGAGATGTGATGTACTGAATGTGTGCCATTAAAACGAACCATTTTGCCACGGACATTACCGTGCAAATATGGACCTATCGCTAGAAAAATAAAGCTATAATATTTTGCCCACAATCTGATAGTGATAGATTAATTAACTGACTTACTACAGCTGTATTGTTGATCAAAAAGACTACAAACAATTTGTTAGCGTAGTTACGTTTTAGAATGACCCTCCCATGCCTAAGGGTTCTTCTGGTATAAGCACTTTCATATTTTTTAGCATGCAGTGATTTTTGGACTATATTTAGATACATATCTCATAATATAGCATCTATATCTGCCCAATGTCCATTTTTAAGGCGTAGCTTGTCACTCTCTATTATTTATTAGTTGAATTTTGTTTATGGTGTGTCCTGTCGTCCTATTTATTCCATTATTTCATACCTTTGTGTATACACAAACGAAATAGAGAGTGATTCTTTTGTGCTTGGAATGTCACTGTACAATTCATATCCTTGAAGGAAGTCAAAGTAGTATATAGAGGGATTGCCTATGACGTAGGGAGAAATGCCATTGAATTGTGAAGTTCATTCATGTGAGTGACATACCCCTGGGAAACTGAATATTGTTGCAAGCTCCAGGACTGAAAATATGGGCCAACTTTGAACTGCTGTGATCTGAGGGTCTGCATCTGAGATAGCAAAGTATTAAGATCTTGAACTTTAGAAGCCTGGTGATCTCTCTTCGTATTTAGAGGGGTAACACATATCGCACCAAAATCTTGAAATACCCTTCTATTTGACAGCGTTTCGCGGACAATTTGGCTAATTTGACCCCCTTTTCACCCAAAAACGCGGACACTTTGTCTGAAAATAACCCCCTTTTTTTTCACCATTTCAAGGACACTTTCTATGGAAGTCCCTCTTTTTGCGCGAAAACAAGGACACATTTGGTTCAAATTACACCTTTTTCCTATTCCTGGGACAATTTGATATATTATGACACAACTCTTATTCTAATTTGTTTTTTCTTTTTAGCGGACATAGCCTCCGAAAACACTCCTAATTTTTTGAAATCGCGGTCACAGTTTCCATAATGCCCCCCAAATTTGTGGAAATTGCGGACAAAGCTTCCATAAACCCTCCTAATTTTGGGAAATCGCAGACAATCTGGACATGGTTAATAATTAAAAAAATGTCCGTGATTTTTGGAACGCTAAGCGTACCCAAAGTTAATGTTGACTGAAACCAGGGAGTCTAGATGATGGCATTTTGGTTTCCCCAAACTATTAAAACACAAAACAAACTGCATAGCACATAGCTTAAATTGTCCTGTTTCTGAGACAAATCTTCCCACCTAATTCCATGTATGTGGGTGATTTTCAAATGGCTGTTTGGTCAAGTTTTCTTGCATGATACAATTCTTGTGCATGGAATGTCATTATACAATTCATATCCTTGAACTAAGTCAAAGTAGTATATAGTGTGATTGCCTATGACGTAGAAAAATGTATTGAATCGTGAAGTTCATTCATGTGAATGACATACCCTGGGAAACTGACTATTGCTGCCAGATCCAGGACGCGCAATTTTTGGAACCTAGCGAGGGATTATAACATGTGTTATGGTATAGGATTAGCATTAGAAGGTTTAGGGTTAGGATTATAATTAGGGGGCCCTTGCCAGATTACCAACAAAAATCGCACCCAAGACCGAGCATTTTGGCCAACTTTGTTTTACAAGATAAGGAACTGCTGTGATCTGAGATTCTGCCCTGGGTTCTGTATTATCTGAGATAGCAAAGCAAGACCTTAAACTTTAGAAGATGGCATTTTTCATTTTGCTACCTTCATTTTAGCACTTTGCTTTTTTCCAACTACAAAAACAAACTGCATACATGTAGCACATAGCTTTTGCCAAGTTTCTGAGATAAATCTCCCCACCACCCACCCTAAATTCCATGTATGTGGGTGATTTACGAATGGCTGTTTGGTCGAGTTTTCTTGCATGCTAGAGTTCTTTTTTGCTTGGAATGTCATTAATTCATATCCTGAAGGAAGTCAAAGTAGTATATAGAGGGATTGCCTATGACGTAGAGAACCGTGAAGTTCATTGATTTCATGTGAGTGACATACCCCTGGGAAACTGACTATTGTTGCAAGATCCAAGACTGAAAATATTTGCCAACTTTGTTTTACAACATACGGAACTGCTGTGATCTGAGGTTCTGCATTATCTGAGATAGCAAAGCAAGACCTTGAACTTTAGAAGATGGCATTTTTTGCTACCTTCATTGTAGCACTTTGCTCTTTTTCCAACTACAAAAACAAAACAAACTGTTTACATGTAGCACATAGCTTTTGCCCAGTTTCTGAGTCAAATCTCCCCACCACCCACCCCAATTCCATGTATGTGGGTGATTTTCGAATGGCTGTTTGGTCAAGTTTGCTTGCATGCTAGAGTTCTTTTTTGCTTGGAATGTCCATTAATTCATATCCTGAAGGAAGTCAAAGTAGTATATAGAGGGATTGCCTATGACGTAGAGAACCGTGAAGTTCATTGATTTCATGTGAGTGACATACCCCTGGGAAACTGACTATTGTTGCAAGATCCAGGACTGAAAATATTTGCCAACTTTGTTTTACAACATACGGAACTGCTGCGATCTGAGCCCATCTGAGGTTCTGCATTATCCGAGATAGCAAAGCAAGACCTTGAACTTTAGAAGATGGCATTTTTTGCTACCTTCATTGTAGCACTTTGCTTTTTCCTAACTACAAAAACAAAACAAACTGCCTACATGTACCACATAGCTTTTGCCCAGTTTCTGAGACAAATCTCCCCACTGCCCACCTGAATTCCATGTATGTGGGTGATTTTCGAATGGCTGTTTAGTCAAGTTTTTGTGCGCTAGTTCTTTTGTGCTTGGAATGTCATTATACAATTCATATCCTTGAAGGAAGTCAAAGTAGTATATAGAGGGATTGCCTATGACGTAGGGAGAAATGTATTGAATTGTGAAGTTCATTCATGTGAATGACATACCCTGGGAAACTGAATATTGATGCCAGATCCAGGACGCGCTATTTTTTCGTAATCTAACGAGGGATTATAGCATTTGTTATGGTATAGGGTTAGAGTTAGGTTTAGGATTAGGAATAATATAATTAGGGAATCCCTTGCCAGGTTAGGGGGGGGGGGGGGGGGGGGGGGGGGGGCATATCCCATCCAGGACTGAAAATATGGGCCAACTTTGTTTTACAAGATACAGAACTGCTGTGATTTGAGGTTCTACATTATTTGAGATGACAAAATAATACCTTGAACTTTTAAAAGATTGCACTTTTTGCTACAATCATTATAGCACTTTGCTTTTTTCCAGACTACAAAAACAAAACAAAAACTGCATAGAACATAGCTTTTGTCTAATTTTTGAGACAACGGCGCCATTGGGAGATGTGCCTTCACAATACAGGGTGTGAGTCGGAAAGAATTAACACTTTTTCGCGAAGGCACCATAAAAATTTCAGAGATGCTTGCATATTGCATATTCAAAACCACTGGTTGTGCTAAAAAGATCATACTTGGCTATCATTCCAAAACAAATTTTTAAATCAATCATTGTGTTATTATGTTGCACTTATGTAATTTCAGCATTTTCCAAAAATGTTTAAAAAATGTCAAAATAATTAAGTTCCATTACCATATTTGAAATCATAATGAGATATGCATTAAAATAATTACAAACATTCCTAGTATTGGTTCAGTAGTTCTTGAGATAAGCTTTGAAAGTTGGAAAAGTTTTTTGAAAAATCTGTTTTGAATATGGTAAAACTAACAGCCGCGTGGAAAGTGTTAATAAACCCCTCTATTTCAAAGTCAATCCACTGGATGGTCAAATTATCACACCAGTCTTTCAATGTACATTGAAAGACTGGTGTGATAAATAAAGTAAATCACTGAGATGCCTCTTTTCAGTTTTTTCTTTAATTCAGTTTTTTTTTCATACTTAAATTCCAACAGTTCTATTTATTTTTTCAGTCATTTTGTATCTAAAATTTATCAAAATCACCAGTTTCATTTTTTTTTTTTTAATGTATTGAAGGCAAAATATGTGTTCTTTTAAGCACTTTCATTGGGTTTAAATATGCAGGCTTGCCCGATTTCTTTTTGCGGCGCTTTTGCAAAATATGTTTTCTTTTTTTCTTTCTGCATTAGTCATGTATATTCAGATAATCTTGTGTTTTAAAACTATTCTGATTTTCTCTATTTTACAGCAACATCAAGAGATGGCCAATGTACGCAAGTCTCTACAAACAATGTTCTTCTAAAGATGCTTCAAGCGTATCACTATGTATGGTAAGAGAAACTATTCTTAAACAGCTAAGAAAGTTTAAGCAATTCTCATTGGTTCTCAGAGAAATTGGTGCCATTTACATGACACAATATAACATGGCATACATTAATTAATTGCTTCCTGAATGGGAAATCGGCCCAGACTGATAACACTGGTAGCTAAAAAACAAACACATTTATTCTCCAAATATAACCCTTTAGGGAAAGAGTTTTAAATTAAACATAATGTGTATACAATTCAAAATCATCATAGCAATGATTGCCAAAACTTGAATAGTCAATGTAAAATTAGCCTTAAACAGCATTAAATATCACATCACATACGCAATGTTCTGAACAACATGGACATTTTCGCGATCGCAATACATTAATTTTTCGCGCTCCAAGCAGCTATCCCGAAAATAAAGATGCGTGGTCATATTTTGTGTATGTCTATGTAATGAACTTTCAAATCGCGAATTTAAAAACAAGCGAAATGGCTGAAAGTTGGCAAATCGTGAACATTTAATCGCATGAAATTGACCACTTTTACAGTACTTCAATGATTACAGATGTAAGACACAACATACATCTTTGAGTAAGTAGTAGCACTTTCCAAAATGGTTGAACCCTAACTCTGGCTGCATGTTTGTGGGATTAAAACTCAGGGAGAACTTGGGGTAGGGGGGGGGGACTGGCCCAGGGGATCCAACCCGCGTTGCCTGCGTGGCAGTCAGGTGCCTACCCAACTGAGCTAATGAGGTAGCTTGCAAAATCTCCATTTTCATGTGCATCTGATAGCCTGCCTATCTTGTGCTGCGAATTAGCCTGGTCATCAGGCTTTATATGATTGTTTCACTCTGTTGGAGGGAAACTTTGATGACTAGGCAGTTTACCGGTATGGAACTGGGGTGGGGGGGGGGGGGGTACTCAGATTTGGTTTGGTCGGGGTGTGCGACTGGAGATTCAAAACCCCTACCCAAATTTTTAAGGGTGATTTTGGAAAAAGGTACCCATTTCTAAGGGTTTTGCTTCATTATAGATCCGATTTTTGCAAATGATCGGGAAAATAGACCTAATTTTTGTAAATTTGTACGAAAATATACCACATTTCCGCGAAAATAGACCCATTTGTAAAAAGTGACCCCATTATTAGGGATTTTCCAGCACAACATCATACCCCATGTTTAGGGATTTTTTGCAAAAAAGATACCCATTAGAACGGCACATCACCGTATACCGTATTAGGTGAGCCCCCCGGGACTGGGGGTATATTTTCCAGGGTGCAAAACATGGAATCCCTACCAGCATCTAATAGGCACCTACCTGTGGCTTATATAGGGTTTTAAAAGCATTTAAAAAAAAATTGTGTACCATTTTAAAATGCTACATAAAAAGTTTTTTTAAATTAAAATATCAGGAAAATGGGTACAAATAAAGAAAAATTGCATGCATTTCACCATCCTCACTCAGGTGGTAGAATAGTATGGTTATTTATTTAACCTATATCGCAGTTCAAATTAATAGTATCTTTGACAAATATGATACCGAAAGAACACTGCATAACAAAACAGATTTTTTATCTTTTCACTTGGATTAACTTGGTCATTGAAACTCTCTATAGCATGTAGTAAATAAAAGTAGTTTGTAGTACCTTGGGCTTATAGGGTTTAGTATGTTAAAGGCATATTATGTGATCTTTTCCAGAGAGCGCCCTCTATTCATTATTTTTTTTAGAAAGTAGATTTTCTTGCAGATTTACATTTCTGATCATAAATCATACATACATTCCAAGTTACAGAGCGATACGATTCCTAATTACCTCAAAATCATGGTTTTAGAGTGAATTTAGAGTGAAAATATAAACTGTCGGTGTTATCCGACAGTTTATTTTCACTCTAAAATCATGATTTTGAAGTAATTAAGAATCGTATCGCCCTGTAACTTGGAATGTATGTACGATTTATGATCAGAAATAAAAATCTGCAAGAAAATCTTCTTTCAATTTTTTTTTCAATGTTGAGGGCGTTCCCTGGAAAGATCACATAATATACCTTTAAAGTGGCCATGTTAACAAAAACCTGTTAATGTAATATGTACCATTTAATCCGGAAAATGGGTAAAAATATAGAAAAATTGCACACCCATAGCCAGCCTAATCAGGTGGTAGAATAGTTTGGTTATTTATTTAACCTAAATCGCAGTTTAAATTAATAGTATCTCCAACAAATATGATACCGAAAGAACAATTTCTGACTGCATAAAGACAAGACAGTTTTGATCTTTTCACTTGATTTACTTGGTTGTTTGAACTTGTAGTGATAGCACAGTTATTAGTGATAATAATGTGCAAAATGAGAGAGCTGATTACTTCGTAAATATAATATTATTAATGTTGATAAATAAGGCCCCCCCCAAAAAAAAAAATCTTGAAGTACACATCTATGAAAAAATATTCACCCTTGATTATAACAGAAACTGCTTGAAAGTATGGAATATCCACATATATTATATATTGTATACTGAATTAAAGACAACAATGGAGACAATGAGACTAAATAAAAACAATATACTAGTTGCATTTTCTTTCTTGTACGTGGAGTACAAACCCGAGCTTGTTGTTTGGTTTTCTGGGTTTCGATGGCTTTTACACACATTTATCAACCGGCATATAGGTAAGACCCCCCCCCCCCCCCCCCCCCTAAATGTGTATTTCCTCTGGAGTTAAAATTCACCATAAAATGAAGTCTCTGTGTGTTTTTCACCTCAATTTGACCCCTAAGCAAATATGGACAAGATTTTGAAAAAGCTCGATCCTAACGTCTTATCGATTTTAGACCCCTTAATGCATTACGCACGTAGGACATCTAAAAAACAACCCTTATTATGCGTTTATGTGGTCACCCGCTTACAGTGTCATCAACTGGTCCCTCACCCCAAAGATGTTACAGTGATATCGAGAGCTCCGTAGTAGATGCTCTTCAATAATTTAAAAGGTATCTATAACTTTGCTTTAATGCCTTTAATTCAATCCCCATTTTAACATAATATGTGTATGTGATGATTCGTGACCTGTAAGCTGTGATGGTTTTAATACATTGTAGCTTACTAGCTTTAGACATTGAACTGATGCTGTTAGATGATAGATTGTCTTGCAGTGCATCAGTGTCAACAAATGGTTGGGGAAATACCCTTCTCTTTCCCCACAGCTCTGAGGCTAATGAAAATTGATGCATAGTATCCATGCAGGAGTTGAAATGAGGATTTTTGAACCAAGAGCTACTTGTTACGCAAAGTGATCTGGGTCACAGAATTCCCTTCAGTTTAAAATAGAACCAGCCCGGTGGGGGCGGCAGTCAGGTATAATGTTGTAGTTATCTGTGTTAATGAAAACACGGATTAAGGGTGCTTTGCGAGGTGGTTTTTTTTTCTACCACAAAGCGGGCCAGGCCCGTGGTAAGTGTATCAAATCTGCCAATTTCAGAGAAAAAGGGTATATTTTTCCAGCCTGAAATGCTTAGGGTAGCTTGGGCCGATAGTCACATGTCATCATTTAAAAAATGGCCAAAAATTGTAAGCCCAGAAGAGAAATTTACTATCAAAACTAAATCACACAATTACTTCAAACGGTCATTTCAGTATTTGAGGACCTAATCCTTTGCTAAGAGTTATGATTCGTCGAGCTAAACTCTTGTTAAGGGTCGCTTTTTCCTTTTTTGAGAAAATGCGTTAAGGGTTGTTTTTGAGCGTGCATTCACATGAATGATAACAACTTTTATACACAGTGCCCCTCCTCCCCCTCAAGAACTAGTGGCAATTTGTCACCAAATTATTTTTCAATTATAAACAACATTATTTTTTCAATAGTCAAATGCAGTTTTCAATATTTTGTTCAACAAAGTAATAAGAAAAAACCCTGCTAACCCTTGGGAATGCTGTCCTGTATCTATCAATTCATCGCATCTTTAATTTGATCTTTGGGGTCCAAATTGTCACAATTCAAAATGTTAGCATAAAAAACACATAACTCTGACAAATGTATTCAATGTGACACAGAGGAGGGGAGCTTGTTAGGCCAAACAAAGAAGAAGGTCTGTCTCAGAAGCCCGCCCGCATTGGTATGTGAAATGAGCTACGGCGCGTAGGTCTATGCGCTAGGGGCTAAAAAACTTCTTCTTTTTTTTTAAGTAATTTTTTTCTTTTTTGATTTTTAAAAAAAAAGTTTAAAAAAGTTCTCCATAAGCTTGGATAAGCAAAAAAACAAAAAAACAATCGCATACCTCATAGCCTATTTTCTAAAAAAAAAAAAAAAAAATCGCACAATGCTTAGCTTTTTTGCACAATGTTTCTGAGACAGACCTTCTTTGTTTGGCCTTATTTGTGAGGGTTCAGTCAACTACAGTATGTTTTTTCTTAAGATATCTGTAACTTAAATGTGGTATCATCATTCCTTAGCCCACATGCCAACTGCCATACTGTTACAGTTATTTTTGTGCAAAATAAGTTTTCGTGTTTTAAAGGTAGATGTTCTGATTGTTGGCCCGATTTTCAACTTGATGTTTTCTATTTTAAATGGAAGATCATCCTTAAATTTGTCACATTCCAAAGTTTGAGTTGCATAACTCCAATGGTTCTTATTTTAGAAGCACAAGGTCACAAATAAATAGCCCATTGAGCAGTATACAAACTGGCTGGTGGTTAACCACCTTTGGCAGTAATTCACCACATTTTAGCCTATAATTTCTTAATGGAACATTTCTGGCCCCTAAGATTTTACAGATATAATAAGAAAAATATGGGAATTCTTCTGATATCAAAATATCTTGATGTGAAAAAAAATTAATAGCCCCCAAAAAGTGATCGGAACATACACCTTTAAGCAGCTAGGGCGAAAATAGTGTTAAAGCACAAATTTATTTAAAGGGGCACAGAGAGATTGCTGAGAATAAATGAATTGTTTCAATAGATCAGGTACGTCTAGAACAATGAAGAGTAATAATTTATGGGAAAATGGTTGAATGATGCCCAAACATTTTGTTCAACAAAGTAATAAAAAAGAATGCATTTAACCCTTGAAATATTTGGGAATGCTGATTTCCATGAACTTTGAGGGCCCACTCCGATATGTATCTCTCAATGCCCCCTTTAAAGTCATACAATAAGATTCATAATCTGCAATGTGCGAAAAATTAATTGCGCAAAAATTGCTACTTCTACAGGACTACAATAGGATGAAGACTAAAACTAAGGCAAAAAAAAAAAAAAGTAGTGTTGTCCTCCACAGCTTTCAGAGAGTAGAGGTGGGCGGGCGGATTTTTTCTTCTTCTTTTTTTCTTATACCATTGGAAGCTCAAAGTTCAGCCAACAAGATGTTGTAATCACTCTTAGAGTCGCATGTTATAAACACTTAATTCAATATTCAATGCCATTTAAACTGTTTGAAAGAAAAAAAATGAAGAAAAAAAAATGTGAAGAAAAAAAATCTGGGAAGAAAAAAAATCGGAGCGGCCCTAAATCTGACGAGCGGGCGGTCGAGGACAACATTACAATTTTTTTTTGCCTAACAATGAATCATAACAAAAACTGATTACAATGCTGAGTGAACTTCTTGGACTCTAATCAAGTTCTGCTTTTATGGTAGCAAAGCCTTATAAGGTAAAACTGTATCGAGTATGCAAATTAAAAGTCTGTTGTGATATCCTTTTGTTGGTTGAACTGCTTGGTGTTCAAGCACAATGGCAATTGATTAAGCTGTTGGGGGGGGGGGGGCATTCTTCCTTTCTCCTTTTGTTCCTTTCCTTCTCCTTTTGTTCCTTTCCTTCCCTCTTTGTCACCTCTTCTCCCTTTCTTTGCCTTCCCGATTTTCCAGGTCATGTCTACTGCTCCCACCCCAACCAAGTGTTGTGATGACTCAAGTCAATGAGAGCAATGATTTGACTTGACAGGCCCGTCAGATGGGGGGGGGGCGACGGTTGCGATCGCCCCCCCTTTGAAAATCTTCCCCGGAAAATTTGTACACAGATGAAAAAAATTCGCGCGCTACGCGCGCATTTGTCTTCCCAAAATGCAATATTCTTTGCTACAAGCTTGTTTAGAGCCAAAATGTACCTCGATCGTGCAAAAAATAGGTGCAAATTCACAAAAATCTTCCCGTGATTTTTTTTGAAAACGCCCCCCCTTTGAAAAAAGTGTCTTACGGCCCTGCTTGACATGTTGCTCTACTGTTTAAAAATCTTGACTTATGTCTCATTCCAAAATGTGTGACTTGACTTGACTTGACTCAAGTATGGTACTAACTTGACTTGAGTAAATTTAGTCCTCAGAAAATAAAAATATAATTTTGCAGGACCATGTGGCCGCCGCAAGTTTGTGTCTCCATAATTTATCAAAAACGAAACCCCTTGGTACAGGGCACCACCCTGTAATTAGAATTTGAGGTAATTCAGACCAATAAACGGGGGACACTGATTCAAGAGTTATTTTTTCATCTTGTCAGAAATCTTATGATTCCTTTTTTAGGCTGGTAAGTTTACATTCGGGCTGGTAACTTATAGACTTGCTACCTGCCTGACTGGCTGGTTGGGAAAAAAATGGGGGTAGACCTGGTCTGGATTCAAGTGTTCAGTTACATCTATTTACGACTTGGTTGACTCATGACTAGGGGCTTATTGTGACTCTGTCAAGTTGCAATACTACCATCCCATGCAACCATCCCAATATTTCAATTTAAAATGGGCAAAAACCAAACAGAAGATTATGATAAATTGATATGCCGGCAGTTTCTATCCTTTCTACAATGTTCTATCAATCACTATCCACCTCCTTTCTAAATGTTATTTATATTTTCATGCATTGTTTGCATGTCAAAGTAAAGTTTTGAAAGCTACAAAAAAATGTAACACATCAGTCTTCCGGTGTTACCCGTTTCCTATTGCTTTCCTGTCCCAGCAACTACTTCCAATGCTTGGCCCAGTAGTGGTCTAGAAAATTCTTAACAGGAAGTTACATTGCTACCGGTATTGGATGTGCACACCACCACTGTCACTGATTATCTTGTGTTTATCAGTTCGGTACGATGACATCTTCTGGAAATTTTCCTTTTCGGGAAGTATTACCCATAATGCAATGCGATAATTTTGGCTAGTTTACACCCTCATTTCATAACACAAGAGAACTTTATCATTTAAATTAGACATAAATTAGACCTATTTCGAAATAGGTGAAACATTTTATATAATACAATGATGGATTTTAGAGTCATTCTCCGCATTCAGCGGCTCATTTTAAATTCATGATATTGATTTGAGGGTCAGCTGCAAACGATAAATGAATATCGATTCTTTATTTTAATTTGCGACTTGCTCTAACTTGGTAATAAATATGGTAGATCGTGACAATTATGCAAAAATATGTCTGAGGGAAACAAAAAGTTAGGTGCACTTTAAAAAAAAGGAGTTTGAATATTTAAAGAGCTAATCAAGCCCAACTTCTTAATAACAATAAAATAGGAAAAACACCAAATAATAGCTTTTAATTATGACTTAATTGTTTATTTACTATCTTGACTCAGTATTAAACTGATCGTCAATGTTTCATAGATCCACCATCTTTGTTTTAAATACATAAATTGGTGTTTTTGGTCTGATCACCAATTACCATAATTACTACCAGTATATACTTTTGCAAGGGATTATGGGTAATACTTCCCGCAAAGGAGCTTCCAGAGGTGGTGTTATCGTACCGAACTGTTTATGCTGCAAATTAGGTCAGGCTAAATGTAATGTTTGTGAGCCTTAAAATAGCTTAGAAATGCCCTCGGCTAGCACCTAAATTCAACATTTTCTGGGCCCACAAAAAAACCTGAAATGTAAAGGAAAATATGAGTTAATGAAGTCTGAAATGTCCTAGAAACACCCTCAGAGAGCATCTAAATTCAAAATTCAAAACCATTCCCTCCCCAAAGTTTATTAGGAATCTTTTAGGCCAGCTTAACTACTTCATCTATTTAAAATACCACATGAATCAATTCAGCATGTTGAATGACAGATATAATTGATCTACTCCTCATCATCCTCGTAAAGTTGGTTACTCCAAGCCAGTGGCAGCGTACAGGGGGCATTGCCCCCCCCCCCCCCCCCAACAAATTTCAGTTTAGTTAATATTAGGGAAAAAATGACAATTTTAACATAAAAAGGCAATTTTTTCCGCCCACATTTTCTTACAAAATTAGGTTAAATTGGACCAAATATTGAATATAAAACAGCTAAATTTTGAGTGCAAGAGTGCATTTTCATACCAAATGAGTTACTATTAGACCAAATTTGACAATTTTAGCGTAAAATGGCACAAAAGATGTGCGCGCATCATTTTGTTCATGCCCCCTAAAAAGATTCTTTCCCCCTTTTGCCCCCCCCCCCCACCCAAATTATGAGGCTGGTGCCGCCACTGCTTCGAGCATGCTCCAAGCTACCCTTCCCCTCCCCCAAAAGTTATTTGGAATCTTTTAGGACAGCTAAACCACTTCATCTATTTAAAATACCACATGAGTCAATTTGGCTTGTTGAATGACAGATGTCATTAAGCGTGTTTCTATTGATCAGTATTTCATCCATGAAATCGCTCACCGGATAATAGCAGAGGATAGCGGCGCGAGTGGTGTGTTTCTATTGGCGACTGTTTTCCGGGGAGGATACAAAGTTGTGTTCCGGAGGACAGCGGATATGTCAGTAAATTTATCTCTTATCTGGTTTGACCCAGAAACAAACTAATTGATCCACTCCTCATTATCTTCTTGAAATTGGTACCTATTATTATCTCAAGTTACCCTCATCAAAGATGATTTGAGATATTCTATAGTTACAGTAATAATGCTATTGATGTAGTTCAAACTATTTCACACAAACGTAATTTGTTGTTGTTGTTCCTGGGGCTGCGTCCAAATGCAAAATATATCCGTGAACGCGCGAAAAACTATGCATGCATGTGCGTGATGATTTCATGTTTGACCAATCAGTACGCGCAGTCATTATTTGACCAATTAGGACACGCAGTCATATTTTGAAAGCTTCCAGTACGCACTTCCGGGCTTACGCAAGTGCGCACTCGTTGGTGAAATTTTATCCATAGCATTACAACGCTACAGATCAGCTTAACTACCTCATTTATTTAAAATACCACATGAGTCAATTCAGCATGTGTTTCCACCATCTGTGGTTGAATGACAGGAAAACGTGACATTGATCCACTCGCTCCTCATTATCTCCTAAGTTGGGGACGATGGGGGAAACCCCAGGAACCTTGTCGGAAGCAGGAAGATTTCAATTTGTCCAATCATTTCCTATACCACTTCCTTCCACCGGTCTCGTATATGGGCCGGGGTTTTTTCTGTAGGTGAATGAGTCGCTGACCTTTTTCCAAATTTTAGGATGTTTGGTGGTGCCAATTCAAACCACAATTCCAAAGAAGATTTTAAAGACACCTCCACAATGCATTGCGTTTTTGCAAATGCCATAATTCTGGTCTCCATTTTGTCTCAGGTTCCATAGACATATGCACACAATCATGGCTTCATAGGGCGTTCATCGTTGGAGCTCTTAGGTTATAGTTTACATCAATGATATTAGTTATCAGTGTTTCTTTTTCTTATTTCTAAAACTTAAGGGCTAGACAAATGCATTGTGTGAAAAAAGCTTTAGTTGGCTGGCGTTCATGCAATGCATTGTGGGAAGACCTTAAAATCTTCTTTGCCACAATTCACTCCATATTCCATTTTATCATTTAGAAGCCAAGAATACCGCAATGTCATTCGTCAATAGCATTTTGATTTACTGTAAAAGTGGAAATTTTTGCACGTGGAAATGTTCGCGCTTCACACGTTTTGAGCAATTTTGCTTGTTTTTATTTTCGCAATTTTGAGCTTCCTTACAACAGACCTACATACAAAATGAATATTTTCACGTATTTTTATTTTCGCGCTTGCTGATTTTAGCGCGAAAATAAATTCTCCTTCTATCATTTTAATTTTCTTGATTTGGTAATTTCGATGTAAATCACATCGAATTTATCAGCATCACTCACCAAATAACTTGCTTCAACCAAATTTCAATCTAGCGCCATTATTCAACCGTTTTCCCATAAATTATTGCACCTCAGGGTTCCTAACTTCCTACATACTTTATCTATTGAACCGGGGGGGGGGGGGGGGGGGATACTCGCCTAATACGGGGCTGTGCCGCTCTAATTGGTCACTTTTTTGCAAAAAATCCATAAAAATGGGGTATGATTTTTTGCTGGAAAAGCCCTAATAATGGGGTCACTTTTTACAAATGGGTCTATTTCCTGCCGGGGCATCAAACATGGTGACCTAAAGTCCAAGTCAAGTCAAGTTGTTGACTTGCGTGCACAGCTTGAGTCATTCATGATGTTCATTACAACACTTGACTTGGGGGGCACTTTCGCCAAAATCGTACATGGATGTGCCTGCCGGACTTTGAAAATTTGACTTTCTCTATACCTATTTTCGGGCCAATTGCCCACCCATCAATATACCAATTTTGTTAGAAAAGCACCCAATTTTGAACAAATTGGGGGCTTTTTGCAAAAGATGCCACAAAATACACCCAATTTATGCCAATTGGGCACTTTGATCTGTGACGAAACACCCCATCGCTATACCAATTTTTGCGAAAAAGCACCCCAAAAGGCAGGCACGTATACGTTTACCATCTCAATGTGAGACCCCCCCCCCCCCTGGGACTTGACCCAAAGCTGAGCATTTGCTGGTGGTTTCCCAACATAATCTGAATTTACCACCACCTCCATTGGAAGTGCTTCCATGGTGTAACCTTGCACTAGTTAATACCCGGTTCTTTTGGAATAGGACAATGTAGGAGGGGGAAATTGCACAACATTTTGATAAATTGCTCAAATCCTTCCTTCCTGGATGGTTTACCCTATCGCAATAAATATATATTTAATCAAAAGTTTGGTTGTCCTCTCACCCGTTTGAAACCATATAAAATGCCATGATTGATGTTTGTAAATTATAAAACAGTAGAAAGAAAATCCACATGTCTATCGCAATAAATATATATTTAATCAAAAGTTTGGTTGTCCTCTCACCCGTTTGAAACCATATAAAATGCCATGATTGATGTTTGTAAATTATAAAACAGTAGAAAGAAAATCCACATGTCTATCGCAATAAATATATATTTAATCAAAAGTTTGGTTGTCCTCTCACCCGTTTGAAACCATATAAAATGCCATGATTGATGTTTGTAAATTATAAAACAGTAGAAAGAAAATCCCAACTTTGTACAACTTTACAAAATATGCCCCCTCCTCAATCTGTCACTGCTTTTTGAAAGTATAAAGTGAATGACACAATTTTTTTAACACTCTTCATTTAAGGAGGGTGTGGACCCTCAGCATAGCCTCCGTAAAACTGCTGTAACTCCTTCATTATTAATTTAATCTATTATGAAAGTATACATTTTCTTGAAGAAAAGGGTTCAATGAATCTAACTATGAACATGAAATTGATCATTTTGAAAAAATGATAAAAAACACAGTTTTTGACCCATTTTAGGTTTTGCAAAGATAACTCAGAATATATTTTGTCAAATTTTGTCATTCTAATCCTAATAAAATTCTCTAGGAATATTTTTTGTTTGTTTTGAATATCTGATTTATTTTTTGAATTATTGATCAAAAATGTGATTTTTATGATTTTTGAGGTAAAAAAAACCAAACATTTTTCAACAAATAATTCAACAAATAAATCAGATATTCAAAACAAACAAAAAAGCATTCCTAGGGAATTTTATTAGGATTATAATAAAACTAGAACAACAAAATTTGACAAAATATATTTTGAGTTGTCCTTGCAAAACCTAAAATGGATCAAAAATCGTGATTGTTATCATTTTCTCCAAAATGGTCAATTTCATGTTCATGATGGTTGGATTCATTGAACCCTTTTCTTCAAGAAAATGTATACTTTTATATAGATTAAATGAAGGTGTTACAGCAGTTTTACGGAGGCTATGCTGAGGGTCCACCCCCCCCCCCCCCCCCCTTAAGCAACCGATCGGTGTTTTGGATGGGGAATTAAATGAGGAAGCAGTTGGCGATTGTTTTACCAAAGCTTTGAAAACCACTTCCACAACAAATGCTAGCTAGGTTGTTGCTCTACTTGTAGGAGGGTTATTAGAATTCCCTGGGGTGCTCAGTGGTCATTACAAGAGGGGTATCATGCGTGTCCAAGAAATCACGTAATTAGGGTAGTTTTTCAAGCTGGGGCACGTTACGTACGTAACGTGAATAGGGTATCAAAACAAGCCAAATTAAGAAAAAGGGTATACTTTTTATTAAATCATTGGCTTTTGTATTACTATTAGGGTCCTTATTTGCTCTATGAGGATTATAAATAGCCATGATACATGGGCAAGATATATTTCTCAAATTGTATGCTTCGCAAGTGATCTGATCAGCTCGGCATTTGTTTCATAATACTTTTAGCTTATTAGGAAGGAAAAAGGGTTAGAATTAAATGTGTCATTCACAGTAAGAGGTTTAAGCTAAGATTATACAAATTACTTGCTTCGGGTATCAAAATATTTTGAGTAGGGCCTACTTGTTTATGGTATCAACATATTTTGAGTACTTGTTTCTTGGGTATTGGAAATACTGATATTACTTGCTTAGGGTATGTAAAATACTGTAAAAGTGGAAATGTTTGCGCTACATTTATTTTCGCGCTTTTCGCGCTCAAATCAGCAAGCGCGAATATATTCGTTTTGTATGTAGGTCTATGCATGGAAGCTCAAAATCGCGAAAATAAAAACAAGCAAAATTGTTCAAAATGTGCAATGCGCGAAGATTTACACGCGCGAACATTTCCACTTTTACAGTACTGCGCCATACTTGTTTAGGGGTGCTTTTTCATATTAACACAATTAAGTATTTAGGTACTTTTTGAAAGTCCTTGGACGCGCATGATACACCCTTGTATTGACCACTGAGCACCCCGGGTAGAATTCATAAGAATATCGTCAGCCTGCTTTGATAATTGCCTAACACACTTTTCAGCCAAATTTAGTTTTTTGCATTAAATCATGACTTCATTACATTATGCACATGCTGTTATAATACCCAAGTCATTGACCAATCAAAAGTGTTGATAAATGCACAATTGCAATTCTGCCTAAGTCAGCATTGTGAGTTAGGCAGATTGTACTAATGTTGAAAATTGTTTAAAATGGGTCATATTAACTCGTATTAGGCATATAATAACGAGCCACGTTTAACTTAAAGGTATATCCCCAGCCTAATTCTATCCAACAGTTACTGCTCCTGTTGGAATTCACCTGCACTATTCATGTTGCTATTCAACATAATCGTCAATGGGTCTAAAATTGCCTAACTCACTTTTCATACTTTTGTTGTTTTCTAAGAACTAGAAAAAATGAGTTAGGCAATTATCGAAGCAGGCTGACGATATTAGACCCATACATGGCTATGAAAAGGGGTCATTCATTTACCTGGCAGGTGAAAAATGGGACCGTATTTGGTAGCACTTCCCCATGACCTCCTATCCACTAAGTGCCCCTCCCGATTAGATATTGTGATAACCCTAAATGTTTGGATATGATTTGCTGATGTTTTTAAATTATATATATTCAAATATAAACAATAATTGTAAGGTATTGTACACCTGGATAACTCTGGTAAAGTTTTGAGGTAAACTACACATTGCATATAACAGAATTTATTTTAGATTAAAATGATTGCTTCTCGCATCTTTTAGATGCAAGTTGGTTGTATTATTCAGGGGGGTAATTGGGTCCCATTGAAAATGATTAAGCTACATTGTATTCAGGCCCGAAACCAGAGGGGCAGATGCCCCCCCCCCCCCCCCCCCCCCCCCCCATCTGAAAAAACGCACCCCTTTCCCATTGTGTAAAGCATTTTTTCGGGCCGTTTTGGACTAAAATATGTCGTAACCCCTCCTATTACACACGTAACAATTCGCTGGTGAATTATATATTAACCTCTCTGCATTGAAGACACCCTTTAAACCATATTGTTCGGACCCTTTTTCATCTGCTTTCAGTTCATATGAACCCATTTTCTCACATTTAAAATCTGTAAAAACTTATTTGATTTTGAATTCTTATTCCACATACGAGGGGGTATCATAAAGTTTTAGAAATCACCCAGAAGTGAAGGAGCCAGAAACTTCATTTTGATGCGTGATCCTTCAGACATCTTTACAAAGTCCCTGTGCAAAGTCACACATTTCTCCTACATTTGTTTACCTGTCCACAGACTGCCATTGTAGAGATCCTCAGATTGACAGCGGCCATTGATCGATTCTCAGATTGCCTCAGATTGTGTTATTCCCAAAAACAGCAATAAATAGTTTAAAGTTATGACAGAAAGGGGTCAAAGGTCATTACAAACAAGCTTGGTGACAATGGGTAACATGGGGTGTACACAGATTGACATCTGATGACCCCTACGTGATCTCGTATATATCGATCAAAGTTAAGTTCCCAAGTCCTGAGTTTTGTCTTGAAAAATCTGGAGGGATATACAAAGTACTCAAAATCATTAAAAAACTGGGGGGAAATTTCATTCTCCTCCGATTTTTTTCAGTCAACGTTGACTTTAGGTATGCATGATCGTTCCCAAAATCACAGGAAAAGGGGGTGTTTTCATATCATGTTCGTGATGTCCCAAAATTACGGTTTTGTTGTTGTAGTTTTGTAAGCTATTTACGCGTAAAAGAAGAAAAAAAGATATTTGAAAGTTGTAACCCTAAGCTTTATTTAACACTTCATTATTAAAGTAATGCAATCAATTTGACCTGTTAAAACGATGAGTCCTCAAATAGGTATTTTGAATGTGTTCCCGAAATGGAAAAAGGGGTGTTTTTTTCAGACAAAAATTGTCCTTGTTTTTAGGCAAAAAAAGGGTGTCAAATGAGCATTGTCCTTGAAACGCTGTCAAATAGGGGGTATTTCAACTTCCAGGAACAATCATGCGTTACCCCTCTAAATACAATGAGAAAACACCAGGCATTCTCCACATACATAAGTCCTTTCCTTTAAATATCCGCTCATAGTTTTGGTTCTAGAGGGGGAAACTAAATGAGGAAGCAATTCCTGTTGCTTTACCAAAACGTTGAAAACCACTTCCACAACAAAACTTTGAAAATCACTTCCACAACAAAGCTTTGAAAACCACTTCCACAACAAAACTTTGAAAACCACTTCCACAACAATGTAAAGCTCGGTTATTGCTCTACTTGTCAATGATGGTTGGTTGCATAATTTATAATATTCCAGGTGGTACATTTGAAAATATTTTGCGGAAAAGCACCCCGAAAGCAGTGAAGAAAAAAAACTAGACTCCTCTCCCCGAAAAAGAATCCTCTTGATATTCAAATATGAATAAGAGGATAGAGGACGGTCACATGTTTTGGGGGAAATACACAAGTATTTAGCCAGTGCCAGACCTCTCCTCCCCCCCCCCCCCCCCCCCCAATTGTGTTGGTTGAGATTTGCACTGTTGGTTTTTGGAGATGGAGCTAGATATTTTTGTGCCGATTAATGGGGACGCCAGATCACACTCACCCTGCACCAGGCTTTCAAGTTTTTGACTCGGCTGCAAATAGTTGACAGCCTGGTAAAGTCTAGCCGGTTCACTTTTATTGTTTGCCCCTCGGGAGGGGGTTCTCACATTGATATGGTATACGTATATGTGCCTGCCTTTTGGGGTGCTTTTTCGCAAAAATTGGTATAGCGACAGACCAAAGCGCCCAATTGGCATAAATTGGGTGTATTTTGAGGCATTTTTTGTAAAAAGCACCCAATTTGTGCAAAATTGGGTGCTTTTCTTACAAAATTGGTATATTGATGGGTGGGAAATTGGCCATAGGTATACCGAAAGTCACATTTTTGAAGTCCTGCAGGCACATCCACGTACGATTTTGGCAAAAATACACCCCCCCCCCCCCCCCCCCCCCCGGTTTTCCCCCACCCTCCCCAATATGAAAAACCTAACTAAGCCACTGAAAATTGATTCTCTCTTAAAAGATTCTACTCCTGACATTAAACCCGTGAAATGCATGTGTCATGTTTTGGATTTAATGTACTAGTACATTCCAATATCTCTACACAAAAGGAAGTAATTGCTATTGTTTCACCAACATTTCCGAAACCACTTCCACAATGAATCAATCGACTGGTCACCGTGCATGCTCTACTAATAAAAGAAAACAAAGGACAACATTTATCAAGTAAAAGCCTGGGGGGCGGCCAGTCAGGTATATAATGTTATCATCCGCGTGAACGAAAACGTTGACTAAGGGTGCTTTTTCGACCACAACGCGGGTCCATCCTAAGGGTATCAAAATCTCCAATTTTAGAGAATATGGGCGTCTTTTACAACCTGAATCCGCGCTAAGGGTTTTATTTTGGCCGATAGTCACATGTCATCATTGTAAAAAAGCCGAAAATAGTTAGACTTACGAGAAAAAAATATTTACAAAACTGAATCACACATTTACTCTGTACTGTTACGTTTTTTCGTTTTTTCAGTCTAAACTCTGTCTTGTGTACCCATGTCCTTTGCTATGAGTATGATTCGTCAAGCTAGTCCTTGTTAAGTAAGGGTAACTTGTTCGTGTTAAGGGTAGTTTTTGAGAATGGCTTCACACGGATGATTACAACTTTTATACATGAGCAGTGGCGTAACTAGACTTTTTCATTTGGGGGGGCAAGAAGGGGCAGTGACTTGAAATGGGGGGGGGCTCGTAAGATTTGTTGAGTAAAGTGATGCGCGTGTACCGCGCGAAAATTTTCGACTATACAGCTACTTTTTGGACAATTGAGCTACATTTTGGCTCTAAACAAGCTTGTACCAAAGAATTTTTCATTTTGGGAAGACATATGCGCACGCAGCGCGCGAAATTTTTTCATATGTGTACTTTTGACCATCATAATTCCATGATTCCTTTCGTCAAATGAACCGACAGTGCCAATCTCAACCGACACGATGTCATTATTGGGGGGATTTGGTGTGTACTTTGTTTGTAAATTTCATTTACAGCCGTACTTGATTTCATTTGGGGGGCAAGGGTTCCAAGTGGGGGGGCTCCCGCCCCCCCTGCCCCCCCGCTGGTTACGCCACTGTACATGAGTGCCCCACCCCCCCCCCCCCCCCCCCCCCCCCACCGGAGTAAAAGCACTGTTTTTTTTGAAAATTGCAAAGGACAACATTTATGAGGTTAATTTACTACTGAAGATGAAGAAAATTACTTATATATAGTAAAAACAACAATAATGACAATTTTTAATGTTCATCTTGAATTCTGAATTAAATTAATTAAAATTATAAAAATTCAACACATAGTGTCCCTTTAAAGTTATCAGGCCACTTTATAAAACAAAATCTTCAGTTTTTGGTCTGATAATATTCCAAGCATTGTAAAAAGGTCAAATTTTATGCATAGATCCGGGCAAACCTATCTACAAGGAAGTCAGTGGGTTCAGGTAACATGTGTGTGCATATCTAACCTGTCTGCTACAGGTACATATTAAAATAATTGACTGTTTACTTCCTCATACCAATAATAAAATTCTCTGAAATTTGAAATTAATATTTGTAGTTTGATAAGGCACATGAAACCTTATTTACAGTTTCCCTGTTGATTACTGTAAAAGCCAATATTTTCACGTAAAGATATTTTCGCGGATTTTAATATCATAGACATTTCGTGAATTGGTTTTTTTCGCGGGCGACCTTCTGGATGCATTGCATGAATGTTGAAAAAAATTTCGCATGTTATAATTTTTGTGGAAAAATATTTTGCGGGTAAATAAAACCACCGCAAAAATTTCAGCTCTTACAGTAGTTGATTATATCCACTAATGCACAAGATAATATGCGAAATACAATTTTCTTTGAATTCCTTTTCATTCAGTTCGAAGTTTAGAATTCACGGCATGAACATTTTGCGATATAAACTTTGGAATTATATTGTGTAACTTTGCAAAGTAGATTGGAAATATTCACGGCATGACATTTTCGTGCACACTAACATTTCTGGTTTTACAGTAGTCTCGACAATGTTACTGATTGTTGTCTGTTATGACTTTTATAAACAGAATGATAAATAATTATTATATTTTTGTTAAATATTATACTTTTGTGTAAACTTTGCCAGGTTGTTAAGATATTAATCAATTAGTTTTCATGTGCTATTGTTAAAATCCAATGTTTCATGAAGATTTTTGCTTCATGAAGATTTGAGCCACTTTGTTCATATTAACTCTTAACATGCTAAATCAAACAAAATCCAATAGAAGCACCATGCCATCTCATTGCGCAATCACGCAAAGGTACATAGCCCGGTGGGGGGGGGGGGGGGGGGGGGTACTCAGATTTAATTTAGTCTGGGGTGTGCCGCTGGAGATTAAAAACCTACCTATTTCTAAGAGTGATTTGGGAAAACAGTACCCATTTCTAAGGATTTTGCTTCATTATAGATTCAATTTTCGCAAATTATCGAGAAAATAGACCAAATTTTCGCGAAAAGTTGCCACATTATTATGGATTTTCCAGCACAAATCATACCCCATGTTTAGGGATTTTTTGCAAAAAAGCGACCCATTAGAGCGGCACATCCCTGTATGGTTTTTAAAGTGAAAATAAACTGTCTGCGCAGACAATCTATTTTAAAAAACATGATTTTGAAGTAATTAGGAATCATATCGCTCTGTAACTCAGAATATAATTATGATTTATGATCAGAAACGTAAATCTGCAAGAAAATCTACTTTCCAAAACAAATCATGGATAGAGGGTGCCCCCTGGAAAAGATCACATAATATACGAAATAATGAATGTAGTCCGCCTCATTGAATGGAACATTGAATCTTTCACCTAATGACAATATTCTTTCCATTGCACGAATGAAAAAACAGTCATTATTTGTTTTATACAACATCTAAGAAAATTATTGTCATTGAAACAATAATATTCAGAGATTTATTTATAGTCGTGGGCTTACGTGTAGGCCTAATCGTGTTACGGCCGTCGAGCTTCTTCCCGTGCAATGTATCGTAGGGGTCGATGCACGGCAAATCGTGCAATGGAGCGGATATTTAATCACATGTGACCTATAATAATCCTCCAATGAAATAACAATGATTATCTTAAGGTGTTGTATAATATGCCTTTAATAGTCTTTAGGTGACACTGATTACAATTTAAATCGAATATGAGGTATTTCAGTGACATTCTCAGGAGTTCTACAGCAGGGGTCGCATTCTAATGCGTCTGCGCGTCCTGGACACTTTCTTGTTTGACGCTTCAGATTTCAAATTGGAAAGGCTTGCAGGTCCCGATTAAAATTGAAGGGACCCCTTAAATTTGACGATGTATGGAAATGGAACCTTAAGAAATTCTGTAAATTACATATCCATCCTTTGCTCACGATATAAATTCATTAAAACTGTCCGTAAAGAAGTAATATTTTGAAATACCCAAACTTCAGGACCCCTTAAATTTGTTTTTTGAAGTTCTACGGGGTCCTGAAAAATGTCATGGGACCTCTCACATTTTTGATCCAGTGCTATCCCTGTTCTACAGGCTTACTTGTGTACCCAAAAGAAATTGATGTGCCCCCTCAGGCTCTGAAGCTCAATGTTGCCTAGAAAACCAGCGACTTCAAAAAGTGCATGTCATCCGTGAGGGTCCCCTTCCTTGCATGCACCAACACATAATATTACAAAACCAACCAATGAACACAACACGTGTCATTGATAATAATACAGTAGAGGCGATTTAAAAACACAAAGTCAGCAATTAATGATTGATCAATCATATTACCAAACAAAACATTGTACTTTTTTGTAAACGCATCATAAACCAGAGAGCAAGTTTGCGCTTTCATCGTGTTTCATTCTTTAACCAGTGTCAACCATGATTGCCAATTCTATTCAAAAGTCACCATCTGTGTCGTTTTTGCACATGGGATGTTCTCAGCGGCTACCACCACATGTCAATGTATAATAGGCCTAAAGGGATTATTGTATCATAAAAAAGGTTTACTGCATAAATGTTTTGGGTTTTAAATGCATTTTGGGATCAAAGTGAAGTTTCTGGTCATATGCATGGTTAGAATATTTCAACATGTAATTGAATAAAGCCCAATATTGTGCCCATAGGCTGTGTACTAAATTTGGTCTGATTTTTGAAAGGCTTCCTAGTTCTAGTGAGTTAAGCTGAGAACACCAGTTTGGGGGAGGTAAATGCCCCCCGTCATGATCCGTGCTCCCCTCCCCCAGTCAGATCAAGCCCATCCCATTTTCCACCAACAAAAACAGCATCAAAATTAAGTTAATTTTAGGCAATTTTGCCAGTAAAATCCCTTGAGTATGACAAAACCTCTTAGATCACAGTCACGATCCTTGTTCATCTCCCAGTCAGATCAAGCCCCCACCCCATTTAAAAAACCCAATAGAAAACTGTTGACTTTCACATCAAAATTACCTCAAATTAGATATTTCATACAAAATTAAGTTAATTTCTGTCATTTTGACATTGTAATCCTTTGAGTAGCCTAGGCATAACGTGACAAAACCTCTATCATTTGAGTACAGGCTTAATGTGACAAAACCTCTTAGTCTTAGGGACCGTTCATTATTTATGGTGGAGGGGGGGTTGGGTAAACTATAGGGGGGGGGGGGGGGGGGGGGGGGGGGTCATGTAACTTTCATATGTTGAAATGGGGGGGGGGTTATGTAACTTTTTATTCCTAAACAGGGGGGGTTGTGTAAATTTGTTTAAACTATGAAGATGGTGGTGATTGGAGTGATTTTAGAGGATATTTTGGAGTGTAAATGCCATTTTTTTCTGCGCTTCGCGCAGATTTTCTTAAAACCTTTCAACTTCAAAAACTTTTACTATGAGACGACTTCTGGACAGCAAATCGACGATATGGTGGACAAACATCATCAACGGTCGAGACATTTGAGCCACATGGTGTATAATGTTACAAAATCCAATTTCATGCTTTTCACCTCATCTCAGCTTTGCACCAATGCTCACAGAAGTAGAACGTTTCACTGGATTATACCTTTCT
Organism: Ophiura sarsii; assembly: GCA_035610835.1. NCBI lineage: Eukaryota > Metazoa > Echinodermata > Ophiuroidea > Amphilepidida > Ophiuridae > Ophiura > Ophiura sarsii. The sequence continues at coordinate 31,776,065 of CM069459.1, forward strand.
GCTCAGAATGTTCTAACTTGTTCGGGTTATAAAGACTCACAAAACCTACCAAAATGAATGAATATGGAGAAAAAAATTCCAGCTCGCTACGCTCGCCATTACTAATTTCACACAATAAAAAGAAGGTGCATCATAACATTATTGGCTGTTCAGATAGGGCACACACACAATGTTCCAACGTGTCCATGAACAAAATTCCAGAGGTAAAGACAGCCCCTTAAGTATGTGACAAGTTGATTTTTTTCAAGGAGGGGGGGTTGTGTAAAAAACTACTGGTTAGCAGGGGGGGTCATGTAATTTTCAGTTTCAGCTGTAGGGGGGGTTAGGTAATTTTAACATACGAGTCTCGAATTTGTCCCAACCCGCCCTCCACCATAAATAATGAACGGTCCCTTAACTCACATTTGTGTACTGTCGCGGCAAAAGGGTGCAGTTGTCAGTCAAATGCATTTTGAGATATTGATGGAATTAGGCATGAAAAACAAAGAAAGTAAAGAACATTTTGCAGTAACTTTTCCTCATAAAATCAGAAAGCAGTATCCAATCTAACCACAAAGTATTCAAAACAAAACCAAATTCTTTTTCTTTGAGAGACAACTGCACCCTTTTGCTGTGACTATACACATTTAATATTAAAGGATATCAAAATGATTCTACAATCATCATGATTATTTTGAGATATTTATCATTGACAGGATAATTCCTGCAGAGCATACTAAAATATAATCCCAAAATAGGCCTTTTGTAAACTTGTATTATTTTCTTGTGAAAGGCTCAATCAGAAAGAATAGAACACAACCCTTGTACTTTGATATTCAATTCAACAATAGGCACTAAAAGTATATTTTAAATGTCAAGCCTTGTTTTCTTTTATTGTTTCCTTACTATGCCTGTCAGATCAAAACCTAAGGTAACTTAAGTCTGCTGAAAAATAGAATAGAATGGTCCATGACCTACTGATAAACGATGCACCTGCAGTTCTTGGAAAAAACCCATTGAACACTTTGCATATTTGTTGCTATTTGTTTGTTTTCGTGATCATCAATGTTTTCTTTATTTAAAGCTAAATAGATCACATATTATGTCAATACATGCCACGGTTTTTCCATCTCTATACCCCCCATAAACGATCATGCACCTGCAATTCTTTTGGGAAAAAACATTGAACACTTTGCATATTTGTTGCTATTTTTTTCCCTGATCATCAACTTTAATTTTATCTAAACTGGAATAGGTCACACACTACAAGTATGTGATGATCCATAACTATACCCATTATTCAATTTTGGGACACTTTGACAAACTGCTGAAGACATGATTGCACTGGGGAGAGGGGGATAGCAGTTTTCCAGCCAAACCTGGTGGACTATTATTGATACACTTGTACCGTTATTTCTTGAGGGGCGTTCATTGTGGTTCTTGTGATTGTTAATGTGATTTATTGAGATGCAGGCTATATTGTACTTGTAGTTTTTGTGAGATCATGGAAGTACTTGGTGAGAGGTACCATAGGCGTAGCCAGGATTTGATTTGAATTTGATAAGGTACCATCCAAGCGGTGCGCAGCACTGCCCTCCGAGCTATGCTCGGACAGGGGGTGTCTGAGGGGGGATGTGCCCCCCTCCGAAGTAGAAAAAATTTCAATTTTGGAACTCATTTGGTGCGATCTGGTGTATACTTTTAACCAAAATGTTATCGAAAAGCCACCACTTAATTTCCAATAAATATTTTGTTTTTTATCAAAGCACGAAAGAAGTTGAGCATTATATATTCTTGATTTAAGTATAGAATGGTCCAAAAACTCGAACAGGGAGACTGAGGGGGGATATTCTCCCTCTCAGAATTTGATTTTTTTTCTTCAATTTTCGAACTCATTTGGTGCGATCTGGTGTATACTTTTGACCAACATTTTACCGAAAAGCCACCTCTTCATTTCTAATAAATATTTTGTTTTTTATCAATGCACGATAGCATAATTATACTAATATATTCTATATATTTGCTATATATTACTGGCAATAAAAACATTTTCTTTTGGGTAATTCTATCTTTTTTGTACGTTTTATGAAAATCAAAATCTTAATTTAAAAGAAAACTAAAGCTGCAAATCAAAATCATATATTTTTGAAATTATTATTAATCAGATACCTATAAATTGACGAAGTAAAGAAAAAAAGTGACCTGATACCTTAAAATGTGCTATTTTACAGTTTGCTATGATTGAGGCTTGCCTTCATAAAAGTTTCATAAATATAAAGTTAATGTTTGAAGTCACATTAGCGCGTAGCGCACAACATTTGATACTAATTTGTTATGAAGCTAAATGTAATGTTTGAAGGTTCATGCGAGCTTAGCGCGCAAAATTGCATATTTTACACTAATTTTGTCATAATTGAGCGACTTTTTTTGCTGATAACAAGCTTCTAAAAAGAAATGTAAATATTTTGAGGTTCTAAAACATCCACCCATCCTTCACCCACCCGCTCGGCCCTCAGGTATGCATACGGGGACGTGCCGCTCCAGTGGGTCGTTTTTTCATGAGACATCCTTAGCCATGGGTAGGCTTTTCAGTGAAAAATCCTTAGACATGGGTCCTGTTTTCGCGATTTTCGCGAAAATTTGCCAAAATTAGGTCGATTTTCGCGAAAAATCACCCTTAGAAATGGGTATGGGTTTTGAATCTCCAGCGGCACACCCCCGACCAAACCAAATCCGAGTACCCCCCCCATTGTGTTGGAATCCCCTCCCCCCCCCCCCCCCCCCCCCCCCCCCCCCCCCCCCCCCCCCCCCCCGGGACTGGTCCCAAGTCTTATCGTTTGGGGCATGTGCGTGCGTAGCGCGCAATTTTGTTGCTATTCTACATATTTTGCCAATTTTTGCTGGTACAAGCTTAAAAACTCAAGCAAATATTTCGAGGCACATGAGCAAAACACGCGAAATATTGGCTTCTCAACACTGACTAATTTTGTCATGATCGAGATACATTTTGTTTTATTTTACATAAATTGTGCCGCGATTGAGATACCAACCACGCAAAATTGACTTCTTTACATTAATTTTGCCAAGATTGAGATACATTTTATTTTATTTTTTTACGAAAACCCCTGGCTTCTTTATACTTATTTGCCACATTTGAGATATATTTTGGCCTTATGACACTGCTTTTATTGTTAAATGTTTTGCTATTTTACCCGGTTTTGCTAGGATTGAGGTACATTTTGGCTTCAAACTATCTTCTTAATTTGCAATGAATTTCTTTTTAGGGGAAGGGGCACATACAACGAAAAATGCTATCTTTGTATTGAACGTCATAATTTAACTATGATTTCTCTTATCAAAATTGAGGCGACAATGGCAAAATTGGGTGACAGGGGAGAAGGAGCGGTCGGCCCCTTCTTAACCCTCTGGCTACACCATTATTGCCTCGATATGCCGGGATCTGTGCCAGGAACGGACAAAATAAGGGATGGGGGTATGGAAACTTACTATGTAACAAATAAAGAACTCTATACCCTCTACTATTTCTCTTTTCTTTCTTTTCCTTTTTCTCCTTTTTCTTTCTTTTTCTTTCTTTTTCTTCTTCTCCTTTTTTTTGTTTTTTTGTGCCAGGGACCCGGAGGGACCCGGTGGATCACACATGTAGAGGCCCTGCACATATTTATTCCGGGGTGATCAGTGGTCATTACAAGGGATATTAGGAGCATCCAAGGACCTCCAAACCACCCTAAATAAGTAATTGCATTACTATAATAATAATAATCAGTATTACTGTGAAAAGGCACTCCTAAACAAGTATGGACAGTATTTTACATACCATAAGCAAGTAATATCAGTATTTCCAATAGCCTAAACATAACCCAATCTACCCCAAGCAAGTAATGTGTATGGTTTAAACCTCTTTGTCTCAAACAATACATTTCAAATCCTTTTTACCATCTCTAGTATACGAAACTAATGCTGAGCTGACCAATACAAATTGAGAAATATACCCCGACGGTTTCAGTCAACATTGACTTTGGGTACGCATGATCGTTCCAAAAATCGCGGAAAAGGGGGGTTTTCTGTACCATGTCCGCATTTCCCCCAAATTAGGGGTGTTTTATGAAGCTTTATGTCTTTTAAGCTTTTTGGGGGCTATGATTTTTTTTTCACATCAAGATATTTTGTTATCTAAGAATCCCCATATTTTTCTCATTATGTCTGTAAAATATTAGGGGCCAGAAATGTTTCATTTGGAAATTATAGGCTAAAATATGGTGAATTACTGCCAAAGGTGATTAACCACCAACCAGTCTGTGTACTACTCAATGGGCACATGTCTTTTGACCTTGCGCTTCTCAAAATAGAACCATTGGAGTTATGCAACTCAAACTTTGGAATGCAACAATTTTAAGGACCTCATGTAAAATAAAAAACATAAAGTTGAAAATTGGGTCATCTACCTTTAAATTACATCATAGGAAGATCAGATTTAGAATAGTGACAAATCTCTCTTTGATCCCCAATTAATTATACAAGAAAGAATTCAATCATAAGAAATAATGATGAAGTCACTTGTTAAAATGGCGCATTTGAATAGTGCATAATTTATCTGGATCTGGGCAGTAAGGTTTATTGATGTGTAAATTAGGGCTTAATTAATATGAGGAATAGGTTTAACCCAAAACCCGACGCTGCTACAATCTTGTACCGCTCGGTCAATCGTCACACGTTCAACTTGGGGGGGGGGAATAGTTTTTTAACCTCAATAGCTCAGTCGGCAGAGTCTCAGACTTGCATGCATGCGGCCCGAGTACGATCCCTGGCACATGTGGAGAATGATTTTACCCTCAAATTTGACACATTTTTCTCCCCTGAATTTGAGCTAGCTGAAGATGTTTTCCGTTTTTGAAAATTGCAGATGATGTGCATTCACACTTGTTATACGTTTACTAAAAAATCAACACAAACAAAACCAACAATCTGTTTTATCTATTTCATACAAAAGTAATATATTTTATTGATTGATTACACCATTTCCATTAATCAACTGAGTACAAATATGTTATTATATAACTAGCGATATAAGAATGAGTTGTTCATAGAACATACAAATTACCATTCATAAATCATTAATATTATGTACAGAATAAAAAATTAAACAACTAAAATATTGCCCTTAATTTATCTGGTATTCCATAATCTTACAGAGATACCTACTAGCTGCCATCTAGGCCCAATAATATGTTTCTATACTATATAAAAAGTGTATTTGTTTATTAATATTTACGAAGCAGCAAACATTCAAGTATTTTGCTCGAGCCCGGTCCCTGTAGGTTTTAACATGCACTCAGGTCCGCATTGGAACAAACCCAGAACTGGCAATGTAATGTGCATTCAATACAGGCATGATGTTGTGTAGATTGTTAATACAATTTTGTCTTTAAATTAAAATCTTCTTTAAATTAAATGTGTATTTATACTGTTAAATAAATATCTCAATGTATTTTGTTGTTCTTTTTATTATGTAATCAATGCATGATTTCTGCAATCACCATGACATACATTGATACAAAAAATAACACACCTTACTACAAAAAATAATTTGGCACCAACAATGAATCAGATTTGTTTGGTAAGATAGAAAGAATAAGTTTAAGAACACCCAACAAATGAAGTGACATTTTGCTGTAAGCCATGTAGGCCATATTTTTTTTCATTCATAGCAAAATTGTGCTGAACAATCTAAGTACTGTGTTTCCATATTAATACATTAGGTGACTAATAAAAGAAAGATAGGCCTTCACAATTCACATTCAAAGAATCCCTGTTAATGATTGCTGTTTCATCATTCAAATGCAGCGAAAACCCTTCCATAATAGGCCAGACAGACCTGTACTGTAAGTAATTGATTTCAAACTTCCTTTTACCCCACAAAAATTAAAATAGTTTTGAAACTTTCAATTAAATTCATAAAATATTTGATTGTTTAAAACATTTCCCTCCAAACCTTAAGAGTGAAATATCTGTTTCCCGCATGAAACATGGTTTTTATTTTGGTCAACTATTACTATAAAATACTACTTAGCTAAAATTCTGAAACTAGTGATTTTCATAATAACATAATTGTTATAAAAACTATCAAATAGTACCAAATACTACATTCTAACTACAACTATATTGTGAGTACACAATGTTCTAAATACTGAATAAATATTCTGACTACGTTACTCTTGTGATTAAATAGAACATGGAACCATAAACTTGGATCCATGTATGTATAGGTGCACATTGTTCCATAAAATGGACACTAAAAATTGTGCATACAAAATCTTTCTCATACTGAGAAAATGTTTCATTTGTTTTTGTAAATATAGTGTTACAACCACTTTTTAGGTATATATACAAGTTTCATATATTACAGTGAAGTAGTAAAGTCCAAACAACTGAATCCCAAAAGTTATACTCAAAAACTAGGCCTTATGTGATATAAGTCTGGATCCTGTGTTGCAACGACTTCGCTCAATGGCATTGAGTTGCCCTTTTATACTGACATGACTTGACTTGACAACAAATTCTTCACTTGATCGAGTCCTTTTCCAAAAAAAAACTGAGCTTGACTTGTGTCTTGCGCTAAACAGAATTTAGTTTGACACATATAAAAAAATATATATACATTTTCAAGTTATACCAGTGATCAGAACTTAAGAATTGAGATCATTTGGGGACCAGTTGTTAAACTTCACACATGCAGAGCGTTTGTGTATTAAAATGCTTTTCAACAGAATTATAATAATAATAATACATGTAGTAGTGGGGTTTGATCTTGGTACTTTTCTATTGTGATTTCTAACAATTGAATTTTATAGAGAAAAATAGCTTTAGAATGCAAAATGCAAACTATTTATAAATTATATCAAACATCCTTCTCTCTCTCTCTCTCTCTCTTTTGATCGAAACACCCCAATCTCTTAATGGAAATTGTCCCTCAATGAAAAGCATTTTCCTACTAAACACCCAACAACACTCTATTGATAAGTCTGTCCATGGAAGTACGTTCTGCCATGGTCTGTCAAATATATACATATTTCAGATTTCAACTATATACAGATATAACAATTGTTTTTGTTTAAAAATATAAGTACTTTCAAAAGTAGTACATGAAAAACATGTTATGGGATAATATTACAGGTGTACAATAAATAAATACATTAAAAATGTCTGTGTAAGTCACATAATTATGTTCTTTCCTTTTCTGTTGAAAGTCTCAGTGAGCATGGTATGTGAAAAACAACATACAAGCAAACTTGTGTAGTCATTTGACGTCTAAGGCTCCTCTATGTGGGCATTTAACATTTCAAATAAATAAATAAATGGGTAAAACATTTGTGAGACAACCAGTCTCAAGTTCAATAACAAATAATAGTCTTATAAGAAACTGGGTCTAAAAGGCCACATGAGTCAACTGTATCAGTTTCAATACGTCACAATAAATAAATCATATTCAAAAGGTTTCTGTTTTAACTTCTTATTTATACAGGTTTTGTGCTTAGTAGAAGCATGAATGACTTTTTCCGGCAATCAATAAATTAATAAATGACACAACCTCTGACAAATATTTTATGTTATCTGACTTTTACAAATTGGTAAACCAGTCTCTGCGACAAATGACATAACCCATAAACAAATATCTCTTTCCTAATCTTACTTAACAGGGCTTCACAAATTGGTACACCAGTCTCTGCGACACCTCGGTTTTCTTCATGATTTTCTTTTTGTAGTACTGCCTGATGGAGCGGCTCATCTTGTCGTAGTTCATGGCGGGACGATTCTTGCGTCTACCCCAGAGGTTGGCTACTTTCACTGAATCTTCTATCTTGAAGATACCTGGTGGTTGAAATGGATAGTAACAAGAGGTGGGATTTAATGAAATGTGTGTAGGTCAAATCAGTTTGTGTATTGGCATTTCTAGATGATTTCAGGTTTTGAACAGTTAAAGGTATCTATATTAGTCTACTTATTCCTGCAATGATAGATATTTAGCTGAACATTATAAAAGATCTACAGCTTTGCACTTATTCAATCATAAGTCTAAACAAATCCAATGAGATGCACTGTAAATATGGAATATTTGGTCCAATAGTTCTATGGGGAATTTATGACATTTTCAACACTCGGCTAGCTATGGCTATAAAACTGTAAATATTTGTTATTTTCAAAATTGGTACCATAGAGATCTTTATCAATCAGGGGAATAAACTGTTTCTTACCAACAGCATGGGATATTTTGCGGAAAAAGATATATAATGAAAATTGTTGAAAAATCAAAACGGAAAATATTCTATTACAAAAACCATAGGGGCAAAATATTCACCTTGTTCTCTGTCTAACCATCTGATGCAGTAACCATAGGATTCGGGTTGGAGAAGAAGCTCCTTAAGAAACTGCCACAAGTGAATGCTACCGGTATGGTTAGGGGTCATAGAGGTGTCTGGTCCGGTTCCACATGTGGACGGGGAAGGGACGGATTGCTCTGTAAGAGGAGAAAGAAAGAAAGATAGAATGAGTATTGTTAAAGAATCAATCAGATTGAATTGTACAATGTATGTTTGTAATTGGTGTTCAATATTATTGTAAATAAGGTTTGAAACTAAAAAGTTGCAACGGTCATTGAGGTAACCCTTCACTTGCCACTCTCAAAAACTTAATCAATTGCATACAAATTAGTCATGAATCACAGTTTTAGGGGGAAATAGTAAACAAAAATGTCTGGTATGACTAACGTTATGAGATTATTTTGAGAGTAAAGTCTATTTGATACTGTTTTGGGTCTACCAGTTCAAAGTATCAATAGCAAAGTTTGATTGTGTAAGTGTCAGGGTTGTAGCTACGCCAGGCGGCACGGGGCTAGGCCGCCTGGCACCCGCCTGGCACTCTAAAAAAATGTGTTTTTTGGTGTTTTTTTACTATTTGTGGATAAAATCATTAAACTGCCTCATAAAACAAGAAATGATGTGGCAGGAACCCTCAAAGTGCATTAAAAAAGCCTAAAAAACATCCTGGCCCCTGAGCCGCGAGAGTTATGTAACCAAATAGCAAAATATTGAGCCCGTCCAGTCGCTTCGCTCCCTCCGTTCGCCATTTTGCCACCTGTTGGCCTAGCTACAACCCTGGTAAGTGTATAACACTGTATTTAGTCTCATACCTAGTTACTGCCTTCTATAGTCTCATACCTAGTTACTGTTCCCCATAGTGTATGTGTTTTCATTAATAGTTTTAAAACAGGCTATTTGATATGCATAAACTGTATTCAAACCAACAATGGCTGCCCTATGTTTTAAAGTAAGTTTTGATCAAAATGTCCATCTAAGTAGACCACCAAACATAATCATGGCAGCAATTATTACACATGGCAGCTATTACTATACAATACCTACCATCACTACTGGTTGATACAACACTTGCAGCATCGGCATCCTGTTCTGGTTGTGGTTCTGTCTTGATGTTAGCAATATCAAATGGCAAGTAACTGGTCTGTGGAACGGGAATATCTAGTACTGGTTGTGGATGTGGAATGACAGGCTGTGGTGGTGTCCAGATAGGTCTGGCAGCTGAAATTGAATAAGAGAATGAAAATTGTTATCGATTATGAGAATTTTACAATACCTTTATTATTATAATGTTATCGAATATGGGAAATTATAAATATGTTTATAATTTATTATAATAATAAATCAATTGCACACTCGCTGAACGCAACAGTCAGCCTCGATTTTAAAGTAAAGTAGCTGAGATGGAATTTTTATTCGTCAGAACTCTTGTAGTTTTTTCCCAACCGCTATTCAAAGTCATTAACATTCACGAACTTAAAACTTGAAGGAATAAGTACCTGTTAATTATTTAGATATCTATTGAGATGACTGTTGCATACAGCAAGTGCCTTAGATTAATTGAAATGATATAATGATAAGTTATTAAGTTATTTTCTGATTTATACCAGATTTATATCAATTATTGAAATAATTTTGTCACTAATAAATGTGTATTTATATCCATACTATGCAATTTTATTGATACTATTGTATGTTATTTGATGGAGTTGTATCCAGAAGTATCAATGGAGCTATATAATTAAACCTTTAATATGATCATATTTGAATTGGTGCATTTTATCAAATGTTATTTCAAAATTATCTAATGTTAACTGTTATCAGTATGAAGTTGAATTCACAAGTAAAGTTTTAATGTTTGAATGAATAAATGTATTATATCAATTTTCAAATTCCTAATAAATTTACATGAACATAATTTGTGTTGTAGCCTTTACTTACTCTTAAACGCTACTCGTGTGCAATACGCTTGACCTCATTTATAGGTTATGTGCAATTATAAAGGGTGTTTTTCCTTCAGATTGTTATCTTTGGTTAGTGGATGGGTCAGGTTTTTTTATCATTTGAATAGACACATACCTGCCTTCCAGAAATCTAATTTTGGGTAGATAACATGTGCTGCCTTGGGTGCTCTGTCGATGAAGTCTTTCTCTGTAAGAGTACACAAGCTGTACCCATCCATGTGAAAATAGTCCATGTTGAATTCAGCTAGCTCGTGTTCCTGATGGATCCATCGCATCCACCTGTCGACCTCTTCGATTGACCATTGGAAGGGATCTGAGGAAGAAAAGATAATTGGAGAAAGCCTTAGTATTTATGCTGTAGTACCCAATGATGGACCTCAAGCGAGTGACAGTAAGCCGTAAGTGTTAGTTAGCGAGTTCTGTAACCAGATCTCCTTGCGTGACCTAGAAGTGAGTAATGGCAACTTCTAAGTGTTGGACTGCAGCCTGAGCTTTGAAAGCCTTTACTTTTGGCTGTGTAGTGTTGATAAGGGCGGCCACAAAACCAGTGCTTAACCCCCTGGGCACTACCTGTCTATCTAACAGCGCTTCTGATTGGTTAATTACAAGATATACTCATTTGAATAACAAATTATGATACAGCTCAACTATTTCACCCCGATCTTTATCAGGAATACTATTATTTAAACAATGTCTCTGATTGGTGCAAAAAATGATGTACCGGTAACCATCTTTCTGACCAATCAGCCGGTAGTTCTCTGGGGTTAAGAAGCATTGCTCATTTAAGTTAATAAGTTGCCGTTCAGCTCATTCCTTAACAAGTACTGTTAGAACATTTAAATGTGTTAACATGATGCTTACCTGGTCCTATGTTGATGTAATGGCAAACTGAAATTCTCTCCATTTCCATTTCATCTTTCAAATATTTTGATATCATCTCCTCAATATCCACATCCATAAGTTCTTGTTCAGATGCGTCATAATCCCCAGGTGCAGTGGAAACATCTGAGGGGGATGGGGAGGAAACATCCTCCATCAGGGAAAGATATTCGCTGAAATTACTGTCTGTTTCGTACGAGTGGGCACTAGGGGAGGGGGAGGGTTGCTGGTGCATGAAGGCGTTGTGGAATGCTGGGAGGGGCTGTTCCCAAGCTCCGTGTGAAAATAATTGATGGTGTGGCTGCTGGAAAATACAAAATATATACAAATACATGAATTAACTCTGGTGTTATTATTGTTTGATTCAGTTTAATTATATATCTAAAATGCTGAAATAACTTTCATCATTTAGCTTTGATGGGAGTTGGTTATATAGCTTTGATGGGAGTGGGTTATATAAGTTTGTTGTCCACTGGGCAGGGCATGATGGGAGTGGGGGTATATAAGATTTATTGTTCTGGTAGGAGTAACCATTGGTCTAGTGGGGAAGGGGGGGGGGGGGGTGATGGGAGTGGGGGTATATAAGATTTATTGTTCTGGTAGGAGTAACCATTGGTCTAGGGGGGGGGGCGGCAGGGCTTAGCAAGGCTGGCAATCTAAAACTAAATAATGTTAATTGATGTACAGTATGTAAAAATCATTCAGATTGCAGAGTCAATTCTTTCAATATTTTAGAATAAAATTTCACAATACATTCAATTAACATTCTTTATTTCAAATAAAGAATGTTAATTGAATGTATTGTGAAATAAATTATTTGCAGTTTGATTCACACAGTCACTGTGTAGCAAGTTATTGCAAATTGAGCAATATTAAAGGGGTAAAGTGCTCAATTATCCCATATTAACGTCATGCACATAGCCTAGTCAATGAGTAACAACACAACCCATTCACAAGTTCAAAAACACTTTGAAAACACAAAACATGTTTACATGTTTTATTAACAAGTCATCATTCAACCTTGGACTTATAATAATAAGTCCATGATACAACCACCAGCGATTCTATCAATCAATTATCCATTGACGTCAGCAGAGTGGTCAACAGTAGCACCCCATTCAATTTGTGAAAGGAAGTCCCAATATTGCATTGCACCATACTGAAAAGATTGTTCAATCAATCATTGTTCACATAAACTCGCTTATCAACCACCATGCATGATAACATCACCAGTCCTAGCAGTGGCACACGTTCTCCACCAAAACATTACATCAGTTCTATTTATAAACACCTAGCGCCACGCTGATTGGCTGCCAAGTGGCACTGTTAGGGATTTCCCCTTTTTCACGCTTCGTGGAATCACAGTGGAATAAGGTCACGACAACCACTTGGCACACACAAGGCGCTTCCTATGTTAACCTTTGCCCTGCTATGTACAATGTGATGGCATTGCCATACCTTGAGGACAGGGAGAGACTTATTAGTCTAACCCAACCCCTGGCTTATTGCCAGTAACACTTATAATTTCATGGAATCCCAGAAAAAAAATGATATTTATTGTATATTTTGCTTTAGAGTCGTGACAAAAAGTTGTTTTGTTATGGACCGGGAACCTTAACTTTCGGTACGTCACTCCATACATGTAGGCCTATGTACATGTATAAGGATAGGACTAGGAGACAGGATATGAGAAAGTAACACGGTCAACGAACCATGAATAGTATTGTTCATGTTCAATCAATAGCTAAGTTGTCAAAACATTCACGATTTCAGAAGAAAAAAAAGAAGAATAGGAAACTTCCAGGTCCAACGAACGGCCTTGACTCTTGTTATTGTTTTGGAGAATAAAAGAAATAAAAAACGTTGATACTTTGAACATTTGAAATGTAATTGAATACATGGCTTATGTTTTACTATCTACACAGTGTGTTTAGCTCCTCAACCATAAGCTAGAGCGTACAATTAAAAATGTGATCCATTATTTTCAGCCAATTACGCCTAGTGTATATAGCTCATTGCATATGTTTTCAGCTGAGATTACTTTTGATAAAAACACCCTTAAATTGAACTTCTCACATCAATTAATGTACTCTACTAAAGCTTAATAAATCGAGTATCGGTACATTAAACATTGATATACAATCACAACACCAGACTTTACTAAAATTTAACTCAAATCACTATGTTCCAAGTCAAAGGAGGACTTGTGATTGTGAATAAAATGTCAAATTTTCAGATTTCCTGATTTGTCTCACCCCACCCTTTCAGTATAGATTAATTAGGTCTGTATTGCATTGATAACCTATTCTTGTTTGCTTTTATTTGATTTCTGTAGACAGAGTTTAACTTTTATTGATCGATGGGTTTGATTGATTGATTTTATCTACAGCTTGCGTGAAATGTTCTCAGAACTTTGAAGAAAAATGCAATCACCATTCTGATCGGACTTCGACACATTTTCAGATCATGCAATTACAAATAATGGTTTTATAATAAGAGGACACTTTGCTCTACACAATCAAGCAATGTAGGGTACATAAATCAAAAGATTGTGTTGCGGGAATGATCGTAATAATACTAATAGATTGAAAATGTTCAATCTAATAGTAATAGAGTGAAATTTCAGTCCGATATATTGAAATTTTACTCTATTAGATTGAAAAAGATCCTTCCCTCAGAGCAATCTTAAAGATTGACTTTTCAATCTTTTGATTTAAGAGAGTATGTTGCTATGGCCTAATATGTGACATGTTGATATATTACAATAGTGCATCATGTTTTTAAACGAAGGTATCAATCTTGTTTGACTAAGCTGGAATGCAATGCTTTTTTACTGCTGTGAGGATTAAGAATCCAGAAGACATTTCAAAAAATCCTTTAAGGAAACATGGAAAGGAGTTATTTCAATTAAAGGTATATGTTCCGATCACTTTTTTTGGAGCTATGATGTTTTTTTCACATCAAGATATTGTGATATCAGAATAATCCCCATTTTTTCTCATTATGTCTGTAAAATCTTAGGGGCCAGAAATGTTCCATTTAAATTATAGGCCAAAGGTGGTTAACTACCAGTTTGTGTACTACTCAATCACAATGGGCAAATGCCTTGTGACCTTGTGCTTCTAAAATAAGAACCATTGGAGTTATGCAACTCAAACTTTGGAATGTGACAAATTTAAGGATGACCGTCCATGTAAAATAGAAAACATCAAGTTGGAAATCGGGCCAGCAATCAGAACATCTACCTTTAACACTTTAAAAAGGTGTTTTTGATTTTTGTTGTGTTTTTTTTAAAGTAGAATCTTACCTGATAATGAGGATTGAATCCAGGAAGCATACTGCTATTACTAGTCATTCGGATAGAGGGGAAATCTGTAGACAAACAAGAAGACATAGACATTGTTTAGACCCGGGTGTTTAGATTTTTCCTGAACAAAATCAAGCTGAATAATTTTCTTTCAAAATCAGTATAGTTCTATTAAAAATTGGAACAGAAACGGTGTCAACATTTACTTCTAGATGAGAAGTGTTCGGGCATCCACATCTCAGCTTTCATTTTAATGATGATTTCCAACAATCCTATATTGGTAAGCATTGATGACAATGGAAAATAATCAATGTATGCATATGGATCACCAGAGAACGTACCCTTGTCAATTTGGCAATTAGAGTGATACATTGGCATCAAACGAGTGTTTTAGGCTTTTTAAATTTAATATACATGTAATATGGCATAACGAACATAGCATGTTACCATACATAGTAATTGTCAGATTGTGGCGCAAACTACCATACCTTCTGCACAAAACACACATAAACAAGTTTCTCCACGAGATTCTATACAGTTGCTGATAATACTAGCATATTAAACATGCATTTTAGGAATTACTTTTGGAATACATAATACGATAAGTTATTCAATCCGAGTGTGAACTTTGTTGTTACTGAACTGCACTGCACAAAAGTCTAACCTCTATATAAACTTGTCTACCATGCACACACGTAACGCAAATGCATATGATTTACTCAAGCGAAAGGCACCTGCTAAAATGAAATCCACATGTACGTACATGAGCAAACTGATTTAGTGATTTGCCCTGCAATCTGAAAGAAATAATAATGCTTAAAGCATCTACTTACTAAATATAAATAGAAAAATCCACGGGTGACATATGTTTTTCAATCAGACACTACAATATATTCGGCTTGTCTCGATTAGAGATAGAACACAAGCGGCGCGGTTTGTTGTCAGTTTTGGAACTGAAGAAAAGTTCAATGGCCAAAATGTATTTATACGCTGGTGGCAATAATTCATGAATATGCATGAGCGATTACACACTGTGCAGTGCGAATGATTGGTCAGGAAGGATGATGTCATTTTATGGACCAGTTCATTCTCTTCACGGGTAGACAAGGTGTAAACGATGTCACGATTCCACAGGTCTGATATTCAAGTCGATATAAAAATAATTGATTGCCCATTGTTGTTTGGAAAAGTTACAATCTTGGAAGGACGTCATCAGTTCATCATTCTTATAAACATGTTAAGCTGTCTGAGATTTGACTATAAAATAGATATTTTGGTCTCAGCGCAGTGGTCAGTATGCCGGGTCAGTATGGTATAAAAATTGATTGGCAATAATAATATTTTTGCTAGTGTCATTTAATGACGCCTTTGCATAGTTTTTGATGATTCAAGTAGCATTATGTCATTAGGCTAATATCTGATTCTTCCATGGGCTAGATTAAGCCTTCAATATTTAAGTACAATATACAATTTGCAAGTGTTATTTTATGACTGACGTCAAACAAATCAAGGAGTCGACCTAATACCAGTTCAACCAGAACTGTCACTGGTTCAACCCGTCTCTTTGACGTATTTTGCCTAGGTATTTTGATTTAAAAAATAACTCATTAATCATTTTTTGTGTTTATTTTGACCTAGTATTTATTTATTCTATTTTGTTCGTTAGTTTTGTATAGGTAGTTCAGTATCTAATCCGTTTTGTTTTTCTTCCAATTCCACATTTGTTTTCATCATTTTCCCGGGAAATTTTTCTCGTATTTTAAGTGTTGCTTTAGGTTTTTGTGCCAAATTTGGCCAAATCAGTGACTGCAGGTAAGAATATTCTTAATAAACTGTCACTGGCCAAGTGGCCTGGATTGTAAAAGCCCGTCGCGTCTTCCAAGAAAAGACTGTACAATCTGACCATCTGTTGATCACGGTAAATTAAATCATGGTATATACTAATAGGAAACGGAAATCGTTTTGTTCATTTTACCATGGAAGTCCATGAATATGTCAAAATGCAAGATATGGATCTTTATTTCGTGCAAGCAGACCATAGCCCCTTCATCAATCATCTTGTTATCACTATGACTATATCAGTCCATACTCGTGCCATAATCATGGTCCGGTATTGTCTTTGGCAAGATCGTGTGCATCGACGGGGGACGTGTTCCCTTAAATTTTACCCCAGTCGTGCACCCCTATAAAGGACCCCATAGAAACGTATGTCCGAATATACCCCGTCCCCGATTGCCCCCCCCCCCCCCCCCTCATAAATTCAGTGATGCTTCCGCCGCCACTGATCCGTGTGGTGAAAATATCACGCCTGATGGCTCGGGCCTAAGCTCCATGAAGGGGGGGGGGGGGTGGTGAACCCTTTGACCATACTTTGACCATCGGTCGCTGATCGGCAAACGCGAAGGGGACGAAGGCCCGGCTGCTTCGCCGTTCGAAATCAGTATAAAAGGCCGATGGTGACCGATTCCAGTTCTAGTCTTGCTTTGACCTGACGTCTAGTTTAATGACGTTAAAGTAGTATTTTCGAATGACTTTGTGAAAAATCGAATGACTTTGTGAAAAATCATATCTTAGATATGATTAGGCCTATGGTAAAATGTGATCATTGGATGTTTATAAAGAACAACTAGATTGATCGGTTCTCAGCCTTTGCGGGCCGGGGTATGGTTGTTTGGTTTGACCCGCTCCTTGACGCGAAAAACATTTGGCCTAATTGAGGTTGTGAACAATATTACTCGATAGATAAAATCAAGGTCGGAATTAAACTCCCCCCCCCCCCCCAAAAAAAACAAAACAAGCATACGTCTTAATAATATTTTTTAAAAATCAGAACCGCGAATTGTACATAGGCCTATAATGTCAAAGTTATAATCATACCGACTTGAGGTCAGAGCGTGTACAAGGCCTACACTACCTCCAAGGATTTGTGTGGTGTGAGGGTCATGGTTAACGACAAAACCACATCATATAGACATGTTCTAGACATTAACTTCCACTCAATATACCTTGATCTAGATCATGTATATATATTAGCCTATAACTTTAACACCTACTTCCTAGTCAAAGTTTCTAAACTTATGAAACTTGCCATCATAGGATAACTTCCTTCCGTCCTTCCTCGTGAAAGTTTTTGTTTTAAGTGTTGAATATTTCCGCTCAACACAGCGCGCGAACTTTAACATTTATCATACGTATACTGGTACATTATAATAGCAATTAGTCTATACCAGGAAAACAATATGAGTCCAACAATTTGAGAACCGCTACCATCCTGAGAACCGCTTTCAACGCAACCCACCCCAATGCCATTTCCACGATCATGACGATATAGACGTAACACTCAATGTTCTACATTTATATTCAATGTATGGTATTTTCCTATACATTCAGGATGACTTTTGAAATAAACAGCCATTAACCCTAACCAGTAAAGCTAGTTTTTTGTGCGTATCGGGGGGGGGGGGGGGGGGGAAAGTACTATTTTTTTGACCCGAAAAATCACCAAGCACCCCCGGGATTCGATCGCAGGACCATCCGCACCCAAGTCTGTCCCTCTACCGACTGAGCTAACTCCCTATAGCGCATATGCGGGCACAAACTCCGTGCCCATATATATGCCTGCGGTAGGTGACGTCATCGAGGCATGATGCCGCAGCACGTGCGTGGAGATAGTTTCTGACAGTGAGATTCAGCTGGGTTAGGGTTAAGATGTCTTGTAGAAAAAGTCTAAACACGCATGTATCACAAATTTCGGATCCAAAAATGAATTTGCCATTGAGATTTTCCCGGCAAGATGTAAAGAGGTAGGTGACATGATCCGATCGACTATTCCCATCAAACTTCAGAATTTGATAGCAGAAGAAAGACCACATGCCCTACATGTATCAGGTAATTTTTTGAATCAGAGAGATCAATAGGAGTTATTGCAACAATGGAAATGGACACTTTTCATCTGTAAGCACATACCACGACAACAATACTTTATCGATTTTAACAAACAAGGTGTCAAAATCACCGTAATTAAATTTTCTGTCTCCTGGTATTTTCATTTTTTAAATATGAGTAACAATTTTAAAATTATAGGTGCTTTTACAACAGCCGAGTTACTTTTTTTGCTGTCTTTACATTGCTGTACTATGTGATACATCATAACACAAAAAGTTCCTAATTTAAAATAAATAATCGATATCAAACATCTTAGAGATACATTAAACGACATATAGTGTCCTCTCCTCAATTTGAGACCTCAAATGATGACTTAAGTAACCAGACCAATTAAGGCATTGTGTAATGCTTGGACCAACCGAAAAAAGTTGCAGTAACATCATTTTCTATGGAATATCATTGTCTCATATATAAGTGTGTGCTCCGCAGTGACAATTTGTGTGATTGAATCGCAGCATGGCAAAATCTCTTGCTCCATATATCCTTGAGAAGCTTCGCAAGGATCTTTCGCGGTGCATGAAGCTCGAGCTATAAGGCCTCATGCTCGGAGGGAAATAAGAACTTCTAAAACGGATAAAATCAATATTAATTGCAGTACATATAGACAATAGCCTAATAAATATTGTAACTTGGCACAATCATTTACGAGTTTGATGGGTATGCCAGTGAGCTTGCCGATCGGGTCCACTTTTAAATGAAAATTTGGTCAGCATAGAACTGGTGGCGCTATACTGATCAGGCGTGATTGTAGCAGACGACACGACGCTGGCCACGCGTCTCTCAGACGACCCAATATTATGTCAACGGGCGGGAGTGCACTATTTTGAATTATTTTTAACAGTCATCGCCCGGTTAACGATGACAATTCTTCTACTTATGATGAATTTGTCAAAATGATAAGATTAACATTCGCGATTACGTGTTATTCACCTTATTCATTACGTATTCAACATTTAGGTTTCGCGTGGCCACCGTCGTTTGTTTAAATCCACAACGCCCTCAAACCTATGCTGACCAAATATTACGTTAAACCTGGTTAAACACTGTTAAACGCGTTCAACGCCGGTCACCGACACATTCCGATGATTACAATAATTTATGTAATTTCTGCAAACGGCCCCGTTTTCGCTACGTGTGTTAGTATACGACTTTCCTATCCCAAAATTAATAGTATCCCTGGTTTGATGCATGACGCCCCTGGTTGTTAATAGTTGGGGAATGTGTATAATTGAATTGATATAATTGACAATGAAATAATGACAAAACCATAACAATACAAAGCTAAAAGTGTATAAAGCTAACCCCTGGGATAGCTATAATTAGCCCACGTTTGACGTACATTAACGGTCTGATACACACGGTTCATTTATCCATGGCAGGTAATTTGTCCCAGGTTGAATCTTGAATACGCCTTTCCAATTAAACTTGAATTCGGTGTTGGTATCAACTGCGATAGGCCTATAGCCCAAACCCGGGGGGGGGGGGGGGGCGGTACTTAGTGGAAATGAAGTTACGAGGATGCGCCGCCAAACGGGCGCCAAACGGGTCCCATTTTCACTCTCTGGTAAATGGATGACCCTTTCAATACAAGGCCATTTTTGGTTAATTTATGGGTCTAAAATCCTGAATTTTTCTGTCTTTGTTCAACAGAAAGTTAAGCAAAATATGTAGGACAATGATGGGTTTCCTGTAAACATATGGGTCCAATTCCCCCGAAATTGGTAACTGTTTGTCGGGTCCGATTTACATTTTGCTGGCGGCACATCCCTACCAAAAATATATCTGAGCGCCACCTCCCCCAACCTAAATTACCCTTTTCTTTTACTATAGGCCTACACGATGTCAAAGATTATAATATATTAAATAATAGAGACAGAAGTTGTATTTACAAATGCATTGTCCATGTACAAAAGCGCCGCACGAGGCAAACCACATTTTTTGAGTAAATCCTATAATATATAAACTTTTCTAATTTGATTTGTGTAACGTTCATAACGCCATCACCATATGTCTCCACAATCACGCCGATTTGGCAATTGTGAGTAGGCCGAAAAAGAATTCCGCGGTTAAAGTGGCTTTTGAAATAAGATGACAGTTTTAACAAAAGATTGACGTCAGTAATCAAATCTTTATATTGTTATTGTATTTTTTATTTATGCAGACTTTCTTACGTACGGTGTAGGAAACCCCCGACCATCTCAAATTCCTATAGTCCTGCAAAAGGTCAGACGTTTTAAGGACATTATCAAAGGTTTCACAATACACACCACTATCATATATTTAGCCAGGTTTATAAAAAGGGTGGTGGATGGAACCATACTCTCTAAATGTAAAAGAGTGGTAATCCTGAATCCACTCTTTCAAGGAGTTAAAGGTATAGTATGTGATCTTTCCAGGGAACGCCCTCAACATCGAAAAAAAAAATAGAAAGCAGATTTTCTTGCAGATTTACATTTCTGATCATAAATCATGCATACATTCCAAGTTACAGGGCGATACGATTCTTAATTACTTCAAAATCATGGTTTTAGAGTGAAAACTATATTAATTTTTCACTCTAAATTCACTCTAAAACCATGATTTTGAGGTAATTAGGAATCGTATCGCTCTGTAACTTTGAATGTATGTATGATACCGTATATGATCGGAAATGTAAATCTGCAAGAAAATCTACTTTCTAAAAAAATCATGAATAGAGGGCGCTCTCTGGAAAAGATCACATAATATGCCTTTAAACGATTTAGAGAGTACTGCTATAACTTAGAAAGTTTTGTTTTCGTGCACAAATCACTATTACGCATGATTCATCTTTATACATAGGGTGAGTAAACC
Organism: Ophiura sarsii; assembly: GCA_035610835.1. Lineage (NCBI taxonomy): Eukaryota > Metazoa > Echinodermata > Ophiuroidea > Amphilepidida > Ophiuridae > Ophiura > Ophiura sarsii. The sequence goes on from CM069459.1 coordinate 31,797,361, forward strand.
CTCTATGCCTACTCAACTTTGGGATTTTATTTCTAAAAATCTGTGCAATTTCTCGGATTATTTATTCCGGCAGAAGCTGTCTCATTAGCTTTCAAAGGCATTTTAGTTGGTCAAAAAATGTGGAGGACAACATGTTTTATGCTCAATTAGATAAAAGTGTATACATTTTAAAACCGAACAAGATTTGTGATATTTCTCTAACACTGAGCTCTTTTGATTTCACTATTGAATAACGGCGCACAGGCTCTAATCTGATCATCACAAAAGCCAAATTTTATCATTCTTTGCTTTCCTGATTTCACGAAATAATAACATTGTTTTGTCATTATTTTGCATTTGATGTAAGAAAATAACATCAGAACAAGTTAGTTTTCTCTTATTAATTGGCTAGTAGGTATGTCTCATGTAGGCCTATGTATCCACTTATTCATAAATATATCATGCGTCATTTTGTTCGGTTTCAAAAAGTAATTTTACCAAAAGTCCTAACTGGATAACGGTACCATAAAATGTTGCGATTCTTTTTGCACGCAATTATTGATTCAAACATTGGTTGCCTTCATGTGCTGGTGAGAAATATGATAAATATTTATTTTACTTTGATGAGTACAGGTTTTTAAAAAAATAATAGTACGCCTATGTTGTCACCTAAAAATGCTCGACATCAGACAGGCACTCTAGTCCTGAGAATAGTCCACTTTAGTTTAATAGCAGGCATCATAAATGTGACCTGGTTTATGTATCATTTTCCTGAAAATCCGTTCATGTCGGGTGTCGAGGGGTCCGATTCGTTTTTTTTTACACAAAAAATGCCATAATTATATACAATAAAACATCGAGATTTGTTGTTTAAACCCTCTCGTAAAATGGTACAGTCCATACCGCAATAAGATTTCTTCATCTGTGTATTGTACAATACTAATAGAGATGATATCTCGCGAGGTTTGACCGTAAGTTGATAAGTCACGATCTCTTATATAAACATGTAAATACTGTTAGCACCTGTAAATTGGAAGGGAATTCCCCGTCTGAAAACATTTTGCTCGTTCGTATCACAGTGAGTGAGAGCTATGTTGATAGCGTTTGACAGAAGGGCATTGAGCTCATGATATAAAATTGATATGACTATAATCTTTTAAAGACGCACTTTAATTTTTCTTCTTTCTTTGCAATGCTTTGTGAGCTCTGAAATTTTCAACACAAACTTAGGCCCAAAAAAAAAAGAGAAGTTGACTTGCCCTTTCAGGGTCAAAGTCAGGGTCGGACGGTCGGATTTTTTTTTTGATTTTTTTTTTTGAAATTTTTTGAAGATTTACTGCACAAAAACACGTTTTAAAGATTTTTTTTTTGATTTTTTTTTTTGATTTTTAAACAAGCAGATACTACTTAAAAACACGTTTTGATCTTTCTTTATTGTTATGTGCTTTTTTCATATATATATATTTTTTTTTTCAATCTTTTTTTAAAAAAAAATTTGAAGAAAAAAAAAAAAAAAAAAAAATAGCGACCCTAGATTTCCGAAAATTAGGGTCGGTCGGAAAGGGCAAGTCAACTTTTTTTTGTTTTTGGCCTTATTATGCTGATTCGTGACATGGGCGCGGCCTGTGTATACAAATCCGGTAAAAATCAAAATATATTTACGCGCAACCCCGAACAAATCATGTTCCCTGCTCTATCTCGTTCTCATGAGGTCGTTTCGTTTTAAGAGGCTTTTTCCTAAGAAAAAAAATCAGCAAATAATTACGGTGTGGAGGGTGGGGTTTTTTTAAAATTAAATTTTATGTAAACATGGTATTAGGCAAGTATCACTTTTGTTGCTTGAAAAAATAATTGGTTGGAATACGTTTAAAAGAAACCTTATTTATTAATTAATAATAATACATCCTAATTTTGATACCGGTGTCTTTAATTAAATCAATAGTTGCTTTAACTGCATTCTTTGAGTCCGATTGGACTTTGTACGGTCATGACTAGGGCAGAAGCCTGAGACAAACAAACAATAGTCTGATTTCATGTTTAAATACAAGTCAATTTCTCTGGAATCTACTCGTTATCATGGTTATAATAGGTATTATGAGGAGACTCGCCCACTTGTCTAACAAAATCGCTAGCAACACTTCCATGTGGAAGTGCGAAGGGGAATTCCCGCAAATTGTTGGCATGTGACAGACTGACAGGTGTTTAAACACAAACAATGAGAGTGCCATTGCAATTTTTGTAAAGGGCCGATTTTATCATATGATTTTATCTATAATATACAATAATATATGCACACCTAAAATAATAATAAACAAAATAGGCATAAAATTGAACTGCATTATTAGTAGGCCTATCTCTGTATTTTATTAATATTTCAAGGCTTGTTTAACTTGTTAAATTGACGATGAGACCTCTCACAATTGATGTTGAGTTTCCTGTTGCCGCCCTCGTCCGAAATTGAGAATTACAAAATATTTAATTATTTTATTCTTATTTAGGATTTTCGCCTTTAAAATGACTTTCAATAAACTTTATTTGCTACTTTCTGACTTAAATCATATCAGCTATGATGATGTATAAACATTGAACATGATTGCATTCTTACTTGGGTATCAAATTTATCATACTTGGAAAATAATTGAATGCAGAGTCTTCGATATAAAGGGGTTGAAATTGGTTGCGACCACAAAATAATTAGTTTCAAAATAAAGAAAATTAAAGAAAATTAATAATTAATAATTAAAAGTCACCTCGTCCCTTTTTTAAAACCTGCAACAGGAAACTCAAAATCAATTGTGAAGGGCCTAAAAGGAAGTGCTGTCGCCGGAGGGGTAGGGTGGGGGGTACTTAGTGGATGTGAGGTTACGGGGATGTGCCGCCAAATAGGGTCCGTGACCCGTCCCATTTTTCACTGTCTGGTCACTCTGGTGAAATGAATTATCTCTTTTCATCCATTTTTGGTGAAATTTATGTGTCTAAATTCCTTCATTTTGCTGTTTTTCACAGACATTTTTAGCCAAATATGTCAATGGGAAAATTATGGCTCTCCGGTAACATGGGTCCATTTTCCCCCGAAAATTGGTATATGCATGTTTGGGTCCATTTTAATTTTTGTTGGCGGCACATTGTATTATCGTCCTTTGTGTGATTTTTCACATTCTTACTCTGTGTTTATAACATTGTATATTTTTTGCATGGAAGTTCCATATGTTGTCAATTTGTTGATTTATCCATTCCATGACTATTCATCACAAACACCACCATACACGACCAATGATTAAAAGGTTCCCTACATCGCCAAGGAACACCGTACTGACAGTCGGTATGGTCGGCGTAAGAATTATCAAGATGCCGCATGGGAACCAACCAGCGCTTTTAATAGATCTCTCATTACCATTGCCTCATTCCTATTTATAGCAAGCAGGGTATAGACCATTTGGGTAATCCCCTTTCGTCATTGAAGGAAGTTTTGCTTGTCTCATCGTTTCTTGAATTGTATCAATTTACAACTTCTTGGAATCACCCCGTGGGGGTGACCCTTTGCGAGTATCGCCGACATCTTTTATAAAATTGTTCATTTCCTGAATTTGTATGTCATACATTTTGGAACAGGGTTCAACGGGTGCTTTGGGTATGCCAAAGAACCATTACAATGTCTTAGGCCAACTCAAATTGTCGAAGCGTGATCAGCATACATGATGTTATACACCTAGCACATAAAGTCCCTGACCAGGTGCTTTGATGTTGGCTAATTCAAAATATACAATCGGTACCAAAAATCCGAGATATACATTAAATGAGGAAATTTCTTTCCCGCAGTTTGATACCTCATTCAACAAAATCGAATGGATACTTATAAAGTCATAGCGATTTCAATGACCGTGCATAACAACAGCAAAGTTGCACTAGGTATAGGAAATCATTGATTTGTGTGACAGTTATGACAGTAATCACACACAATTCAATGAATACCTAGTGCAACTTTGTTGTTGTTATGCGCGGTCATTGAAATCGCCATAACTTTAAAAGTATCCATTCGATTTTGTTGAATGAGGTATCAAACTGCGGAGAAGAAATTTCCTCATTTAATGAGTATCTCAGATTTTTGGTACCGATTATATATTTTGAATTACCCAACCTCAAAGCACCTGGTCAGGGACTTTATGTGCTAGGTGTAGTATGGAATCATTCATTACATTATCACACGGCTATGGGTTTTTATATACGAAACAGATTTTCAAAAACCTTTGCCATCTTCCAAGGTCTATCTCAAGAATTACAAAACCAATACTAGGCAGGCATGTTTGTACTTATTTCAATGCTTATCTCATGAATTACTAACTGAACCAATACTAGGCAGGCATGTTTGTACTTATTTCAATGCTTATCTCATGAATTACTAACTGAACCAATGCTAGGCATGTTTGTAATATTTCAATGCATTTCTCATGGAGACTCCAGATATGGTAATGAAATTCAATAATGTTGACATTTTTGAATTATTTTGTGAAGTTTTGGAATGTAGTCTGTAGACGCTTGCCGCGTGGAAAGCGTTAAGGTCCACGTATCGCTGGCATTTTGATACTGACGTGTTTTCTTGATGTTGATTTCGAGAGCATAAGATCAAATTGTTGAAGCATGATCAGCATATGATATAAGGAATTCATAATAACATAATGTACAATTTGTACCTCATTTTTAGGGTCCACATCGCTGGACATTTGGTACAAGCATTTTTCTTGATTTGGTGATGATTTTGAAACACTTCATGCTTGAAAGGTACATTCACACTGAACCCAAAACAAGTGGTTTTTATGGGTTTTGTTTAAAATGTCAAAACATTAAGAAATCTCCGATATTTTCATTCCAAGAGTTTTAGAAAGGGAGACTGGGGCTAGATGTTACAACATTTATATTAGAGTTATAATTGTCCATTGAAATAGGATGAGGATTAAGTTTTACTACCGATTAAAGCTCAATATGTAGGCTATAGCTACAAGACACCAACAAAAACTGTAATTAAAAACTGTTATTAATAATAATAATTATAAAATAACGACATTTTACATGCGGTGTGACCAGATACAGTCCGTCTAGAAGATCTTTATTTTGCAGTGTGAATATCGAAAATGTTGTTCAAATTATATCAAGTTCTTCAGAAGTGCTAATCGTTAATGGTATAGGCCTATAATACAGACTTCTTTTTTCTTCGCGTTAACTGCACTGAAAAATGTTTTCTTCGATGATTTTCAACGTAAAAAAAATAATTATCACTATAATTATTTGACTTTTGTCTAGGTTGTGTCATTTTTGCTCTCACTCTTAACTCCCTGAGACCTGCCGATTGGTCAGAACGATGGATACATCATTTGTATCACCAATGTAATAATTGTATTCCTGATAGATAAAGATTGGAGTGATACATTTTAGAAGCAGTATTCAATTTAAATTGAGTATTTTATCTTGTAATTATTCATATTTTCAAATATCTCCCTATTATTATTATTGCTGATCATATAGATTCTCGGATGTCCAGCTCGCATTTGTTTTTGTCCGCTACTAGTGAAATTCACTTTTAATGCGGAATAAAGCAAAATTCACTGAATAAAATGAATTTTAAACAAATCAACTAATTCATTCACTCAACTCATGCACGAAAAACAAAAATCGTCCCCAGCAAAATTCAACATGACATTGTGTCCCATTAAAGTATAACCTGATTACCGCAATTTATTTTGGCCCATGTCTATTTGAATTAAATGAGTAGACCTGGGAATTCCCGTCTTATCAGAGTTTTGGATGACCATTGCAATTGACCACCGGTCTCTGACGTCACTGCACTCTTATAATCAATATATAACTGATAAACATCGACCTTCAAAAGGCCGTACCCGATTGGTATGGTCAGTATTAAAATTATGCAAGGCTGGTTTTGTAGTCCCGCGAAATAAATATTTAATTTGTATGTTTAATTTATAGGCCTATGTCTGGGTTTTTTTAGAACTGGGAATTCCCTTCTATTCTAATAGTTGACCATTGCAATTGACCACCATACATACTTAGACGATATTTACCCTATCATTTTATCATTCTGATTAAATCCGGGGATTAAATATACATAGTTGCCCTCTAAAATGCCACACCCTGGTATGACAGTTCAAGATGATGCAATGATTTAGTCCTATAAAGGGAAATAAACATACCAGCCAATAAAGTCGTATAGGTTCGCACGACCTCCCCCCCCCCCCTCGTATAAGTTCGCACGCCCCCCCCCCCCCCCCCCCCCCCCCAAGAACACTTCTTTGTCCGCTGATGGTGGGACTCGAGGGGGGATTATGCGGGCATCATTATGCGGGCATTTGTGCCCATGGCCTAAAATTCGGCCAATACAAACTCCGTAATTAAATTCATTCGGGCAGCACAGTTATGTCTTCAGATCCGATTTTATCACAACTTGTAGTAGGTCTATAATACAGTATATGATAACTGGTCAATTGATGCTGTTGATGATGTAGGACCCCAATGGAAATAAGCTTCCTTTATGGAGGCTTTTTGGGCTATCCTTGGTACTCTCCTGGTATTTTATACATTTTCCCAAACCTGCCGTACTCTAGCAAGCATCTTGCTTTTATGTCTTTTATGTGTGCTTTTATATATACATGTGTATTTTGATATTGTGCAATTGTAATTTGATGAGTACTGAATAAATATGAATGAATGGATGAATGATGAATGTAATCACAGTATATAGGCCTAGGCTATTCACAAAGTAGTGCAATGTCCTTGAAGTTGAAACCGACCTGAAAATTCATAGACCGTGCTGCATTCTCTCATTCTCCTCCCCCTCCCCCTTTCCTCCTTAGTCTTGTTAGGACCCTTCATTTCTAGGCTGATGTACGGCCCGGGGTAGAACTGGAATCGGTCAATCACTGCCTTGCCGATGGTGGTTCCCGGTCCCGTGGTGGTTTTCACAAAGCTCGAAATAACGTGTTTAGTTAACCAGTCCAGAAGACAGGAAGGGCTCGTTCGTTTCCCTTCGACATGTTCGATGCTCATTGCCGAGTGTCCATCTAGAGAACTTCTAGACGGAGTTATTTGTGTGCTCGAAGTAGCCCATACGCGTTTTTGAATGAAAGGTGTGGGATCAAGGAACATGAGGAACCCGTGCTAAAACGGCGGCAATCAACAAAAACTTTCAAATAAAATAGACCTATGCATAGAATTTACTCATAAATGTATCCTTACAAATTTCATAAGCTCCCTCCCATGCATGACTTCCCTCCCGTGGCTTATACCAACTTACCTTATCAACCATCCCTGTAGGCCTACATTTTTCAACACTTATGTGTTATTTAATTTTGTAGGTGTTCAGGTAGGCCCTTATTATATCGTCAGCCTGCTTCGATAATTGCCTAACTCACTTTTCAGCAAAATTGAGTTTTTTGCATAAATCATGACTTCATTACATTATGCAAATGCTGTTATAATACCTAAGTCATTGACCAATCAAAAGTGTTGATAAATGAAGAGTTTTGTTGCAAAAGGGCCACTACAGACCACTCCAACATGTTACTCATTTTGCATTATTGAATTTGCATTGACAAATCCATGGAATTAATCAAATTATTGTATGGCTGTGTTCATCTGTTTCTATATGACTTGGATTATGCAACCATGCACGCCAATTGAGGCATCAACAATACAATCAACATTCCACATAATGAATAGCCGGCCATCCATTCAATAATGCAAAATGAGTAACAGGTACACAGGTAGCAGGTTCCATGCTTTTGTTGTTTTCTAAGAACTAGAAAAAATGAGTTAGGCAATTATCGAAGCAGGCTGACGATATACGATCTTTAAACCTACCACTTTGTCCCGCATCACCATCATGCTCACTAGCCCGTCCTGTCGCAGCTGCAGCGTCAGTCATTTGTTGCTGCCGTGATAGCACCATCTGCTCCACCGTAGACATTCTGCTCGCATGACGTATATGGGGATGACCTGGACTTAAATGGGGTTGACCAGGTCTAATATGGTCTTGACCAGGCCTTATATGGTGATGCCTCAAAGCAGCAAAAGTAGCGCGGATATTTGATAGATTATGTTGACCGCGTGGACGATCAGTCAAACTTTTGCTGGTGGTGGTCATGTGATGTGGATTAAGTCCTGCAAAGAAGAAAAAATAAATAAAATAAACAAAAGTTAAAAATATTGTTTGTTGTGTGTATGTTTGAACAAATTCACTCTAAAGGGGTAGCCAATAAAATACGGTAGGCCCTATGCCTTTTCCCGCCAGAAAGGAAAACTCGAAATTATATATGTTATTCAGATTGACAAGTCAATCTTAAAGATTGTGCTTAGGGAAAGATCTTAAAAGATTGAAAATGTTCAATCTAATACCGAGTGAAGTTTCAATCCGATATATTGAAATTTCACTATAGTATTAGATTGAATATTTTCAATCTTTTAAGACCTTTCCCTAAGCACAATCTTTAAGATTGACTTGTCAATCTTTTGATTTAAGAGAGTATAGTCTACACAAAATCAAAGAAATCGGCCCGTCGCGACTATGTCCGAATTGTCTACTAAATGCTACGTTTCGATGCGTATGATCAACGGTTAACATGGCCCTTTCGGATCCACAGAACGCCACAGCGTTCCTAGGAAATAAAGAAATACTTAGAAAAAATTCAAATAATTGTTCTATATCTCTAAAATGGAACAACCCATATACTTAAGATTGGTATCATTTTAAATCTTGAAATGTCTTTTACAACTTGAAGCAGACAGCGAGGACACTTGCAAATGAGGCAGAATTGCTATGATAGGAGTCAATCTCAAAGGTCAAAGGTTAAAATTGGAACCCTACATTTAATCGGATCCGAAAGGGTTTTATTGCTTAACCGCTTTCCACCCGGCAGGCAGATGACAGTTCCAAAATTGAACATTTTTTCCCCTAAATTTCATCGCCGTAAATAATATATTTGGAATCACCATGGAAATGCATTAAAATAAGTACAAAACATGCATAGTATTGGTTCAGTAATTCTTTAACTTAGAAAGTTGGGAAATGCTTTTCAAACATCTGTTTTATATTTAATACACTGCAAAAACACCGGTGTTAAAAATAACACCGTTTGGTGTTCTGAGAGGTCCACACCAATTAGTGTTATTTTAACACTATCTTGGTGTTACATTAACACTTACAGTGTTATTTTTCACACTTGCAGTTGTTAAAATGACACTACATGGTGTTGATATAACACCAACAATTTTTTTTGGTGTGGACCTCTCACAACACCAATGGTGTTATTTTTAACACCGGTGTTTTTGCAGTGTAGTAAAACATAGCTGCGTAGAAAGTATTAAAATAAGAAGCACTGTCGAGTTCGTTTTCACTGTAGCTCACTGTGTAAGTTAACGGCATAAATTCTGTAATACCCTCCCTCCACACCCTATATTAATATAACACTTAGTTCCGTAAAAGGTAGAGTGTAAACGGTACAATGTGCATGAATGGTATTACATAAAATGTTCATAAATAACTCATCGTTTTTCAACTTTGGAAATCATAATATCTTAAAGGGACATTAAGTGGTGTTGAAAAGTTTAAATGTTTAAAAATTTACTTCAGAATTCAAGATGAACATTAAAAATCGTCATTATTGTTGTTTCTAGTAACAAAAAACACAGCAAAACTAGATTAAAACAATATCATCGCTATTTATTGAAAAACGCCCTCTATGCAAATATGGTTCGCGTTATGTATCACGCGTACTGCACGGGGATACTGTCGGACGTAAAATGCTGGTCCCACGGGACCAGCATTTTTTGAATCGACGTTTTCTGGTACAAAGAGAGCTGATTTTTCTTAATCCTTATAGGTGTAAGTTCATACATGTAATACAATTATAAAAATAAACTAATCTCAGTTTTTATCATAATTGAGGGCGCTGCCTCCAACACATCTCTTAGTGTCCCTTTAATTATTCCACGCAAATCAAATAAATCAATTCGAATTGAAACTCTAGGCAAGCCATGTCCATATCCACCGTCATCTGCGGCTATAAAACGCAATATTAAAAGAGCGCCGTCTGTTGACTTCACCAATGACAACGTCTGAATTATGAACGTTGTAAAATAGTGAACGGGTGAATGGTCTGTGTCGGGTGTATCAGAATATAATTGTTAAAAGTTTTAATATATAGGAAAGTGTATTTCTTTCTTGTAGCAGTCACTTTCTTGTCAACTTTCATAATTTTAACCTTTTAGGCGACAACAAAAACTTTGTATTTGACACCTATCCCTGGTTCTACCGACCGACCCTTTTTTTGAAAACAAATTTTCGCGAAATTGGTTGGAAAATGTGAATTTGTTTACATTTTGAAAATTACGAAAATTGTTGAAAATGTCCCAAAATGTTCACGAAAAATAGAAAAAAGAACACCCCAAACACCACCAACAACAACAAAAACCGCCCAACCGACCGACCCTACACCGGAGAGTCCGTAGATCCGTTAGTTGAACGGGGGGGGGGGGGGGGGGGGGGGGGGGGGGGGGGGGGGGGGTTCGTCTACACATGATTATTTGAATGTTAAAGATCTTATTGACGATCTCAAACTCTAATAAGGTCTCAAAACATAAAAAGGACTCAAAAACTGACAACATTAAAAAGGTCTCTATAAACAAATAAAGATCTCCAGACTCTCAAAGGGTGTCAACAAACGGGAAAAGGGTCAAACGCAAAGAAGATTTTAAGGATATCCCACAATGCATTGCGGGAGCACCAGCCAATTAAGGTTTTTTACATGAGGCATTTGTGGAGCTCTTAGGTTTTAGAAATAAGAAAAAAGAACACTGAGAACTAATTTATTAATTGATGTAAACTTGAATCTAAGAGCCCCAACGATAAGTGCACTATGATGCCATGATTTTGTGAATATGGGAACCGAGATAATTTGGAGACCAGATTAAGGGCATTTTGCAAAAACGCAATGCATTGTGGTGGTGTCTTTAAAATCTTTAAAACAGAATATCAAACACGGAAAATAACTACAGGTCAAAAAAGGTCTCAAAAGCTGACAACGGTCTTAAGAAATGACAAGAAAGGGCTTCTTTACATACTCAATATGAAAATAGGTCGTAAAATATCAAAAAGGCGTCTTAAAATGAAAATAGGCCCTACATAACGCTCAAATGTCAAATTAATGTAAAATACGATGGTCCCTGCAAGTTGCAAAACGTTGTACTACAGGGCGAGTAAAACAAAACTGTACTAAACTTTGCGAGTAAAACAAAACTGTACTCAACTTTGCGAGTAAAACAAAACTGTACTCAACTTTGCGAGTAAAACAAAACTGTACTCAACTTTGCGAGTAAAACAAAACTGTACTCAACTTTGCGAGTAAAACAAAACTGTACTCAACTTTGCGAGTAAAACAAAACTGTACTCAACTTTGCGAGTAAAACAAAACTGTACTCAACTTTGCGGGTAAAACAAAACTGTACTCAACTTTGCGAGTAAAAAAAAACTGTACTCAACTTTGGGAGTAAAAAAACACTGTACTCAACTTTGGGAGTAAAAAAAAACTACTCAACTTTGGGAGTAAAACAAAACTGAACTCAACTTTGGGAGTAAAACAAAACTGTACTCAACTTTGGGATTTTTTTCTTCTAAGAATGCAAGGATTCCTCAGAATATTTATTCTTGCAGAGAGGCTGTCTCATAGCTTCCAAAGAATTTTAGTTGGTTAAAATTGGTTGAGGTCAACATATGCTCAGTTTATAGATAAGAGTGTAAATTTTAAAACCCGAACAAGATTTGTGATATTTCTCTTATAAGCTCTTTTGAATTTCACTATGATTGAATAAAACGGTGCACACTCTATTAAATCCGAAAATCACAAAAGTCCGATTTGATCTTTGCTTAAATGAATTCACGAAACAATGGCATTGTTTTGTCATTGGCATTTAATGTATGAATATAATAGCAAGTTTTTTCTTCTTATTTATTAGCTATTGTGTCTCATGTATGTATCCACTATCCACTTATGCATAAATATCATGCGTAATGAGTACAATTATAACTCAATATTTTTTGTTCGGTTTCAAAAATGCAGTAACTTTAAATACCAAAATAGTCATAACTGGACTTGAAGCTATAGCTTCATGAACTAGATAACGGTTCCATGAAACGTTGTAATTCGTTTTGCTGATAACAGTGAATAAATGCAACTATTGATCCAAGGCATTGTTTACCTTTATATTCTGGTAAGAAAATATTTTAAATATTTATATTAATTTTGAGCACATTTTTTTCCCATGCACCCTGTATATGTTTTGTCCGCTTTTGTGCACATTACAATACTGGAAAACATTAAAACCAAAAAATACTCGGACAAGTGCAATTTAATCATTTTAGAGTAGGCCTATGACATACACACAAAATTCAATGTATAAATGTTAAATAACAAAATAACATATACAGCGTGCGCGTGTGAAACTATGCGATGTCAACATGTGTCCGTGTATGCAGTGAATGAACATTGACGTCTTCAATGCTTTCTTTCCCACCATCCATTTCAAATTTTGATTGAATAGAAAACAAAATTTTAATTTATACTTTTATATTTTTATGAATGACGGACAATACTTGGCTATTAATCTCCATTAAGCGATGTCAGTGTTTGTAAAGTCAACCGTGCGGCCGGCAAAGCGACACTTTTTGTTGTCACGATTTCACAAAACAATAACTGATGATGACGAGACACGTGCTAGCCATCAACGGATCAAACGTGAGTGGGTGATTGCATGGAGAGCATGATGTTGGGGGAATTCCCTAATTTCTGGGAATCAACTGCTGTTGTTTATACCCTGTGTGAAACACATTTAACGGTATATTATGTGATCTTTTCTAGGGGACGCCCTCAATCCTCGAAAACAATTAAAGCAGATTTTCTTGCAGATTTACATTTCTGATCAGTGATATACTGATAACAACAATTTTATGATCAACCTCCCAGTCCCCCGGGCGGGCGGGCAGTCATCCCCCAGAGTCAACTAGGCCTAGGCTTTCAAAAACATGTGTGATATAAAATAAGGGTTTATAGTAATATAGTATCCAATTTGGGAGGTACAGACGTGAATTTAGAGTTAAAAAGAGAATTTAGAGTTAAAAAATAAACTGTCCGTAAACCTGAAAGTTTATTTTCACTCTAAAACCATAATTTTGAAGTAATTACGAATCGTATCGCCCTGTAACTTGGAATGCATGTACGTTTTATGATCAGAAATGTAAATCTGCTAGAAAATCTGCTTCCAATTTTTTTTCGAGGATTGAGGGCGTCCCCTGGAAAAGATCACATAATATACATTTAAAATACAAAGATTTTCGAGACACCCTCTAAACGCGTATTTGCTCTGACGCCAAAAATGCACATGAAATGATGATTTCGCGCGTCTGTACATCCCAAATTGGATACTATACCCTATACCCTTATATCACATGTGTTTTTGAAAGAAATAGGCCTGACCCGTTTTTCTTGAAACCCATCTTAAAAAACACCCCCTATTATATGCGTTTTTGGTCACTCATATACACTGTAATGGTTAACTCTGGGGGATGACTGCCCGCCCGCCCGGGGGACTGGGAGGTTGATTATAACATTGTTGTTATCAGTATCACTGATATGGGATATCCATCGGATCAGAGGCGGACGAGGTGAGCAGGGGCCCTCTGAGGGGGACGTGTTCGTGGTGGTGGCGGGGGAAGGTGTTTTTAGTGTTAAAACGGTTGTTCCTAACAATTGAAAAGGTTTGGTTGTGTATAATCATGCAAGGCTTAAGATAGTGGTGGACAAAGTAAACAACATGTTGTTGTTTTTCACTTTTTTAATTATTTATTATTTGATTATGTCAAAAGAATGGGCAGCGACCGATACCCCAAAATTCTTCTAGAAGGTCACATATCAGGCAACAGACGCAGAGGGAGACCTGAAAAGGGTGGCTCGACGATATCAAGCACTTCTAGGGTCTTCAATTTGGGGAGTGGGCATGAGGGAGGCAGACCTGTCATTGGGGGGGGGGGGGGGGGGGGGGGCTAGCAAATGTGTATCAAAAACTGAAGGTACGTCTATACATTGGTTGGGTTGAGAGAAATCCATCGGCACATGGGTTTTTCAAGTTCAATGTTTTGATGTGGGTGCAGGGGGGGGGGGGGGGGGGTGCAGCAGCTTCATTTCGCTTCATTTAGCATTTTATCACTTTTGAAAATTGATAAACTACGAAACGGGCTCACTGCACTTCCTAGCTGCCACCCATTTTAACCCACCTCTGCCACCAATTTAACCCACCGCTGCCACCAATTTTAACCCACCTCTGCCACATTTTTAACACACCACTGCCACCAATTTTAACTCACCTCTGCCACCAATTTTAATCCTCAGCTGCCACCAATTTTAACCCACCTCTGCCACCAAATTTAACCCCTACCGCTGCCACCGCTGCCACCAATTTTAACCAACCGCTGCCACTAATTTTAACCCACCGCTCTGCCACCAATTTTAACTCATCTCTGCCACCAATTTTAACCCACCACTGCCACCAATTTTAACCCACCTCTGCCACCAATTTTTCGATGTTATGTGGGAGCAGCAGCTTCATTTCGCTTCATTTCGCATTTTATCACTTTTAACAATTGATAAAATACGAAACGGGCTCACTGCACTTCCTAGCAAGTGTACATCAAAAAACTGAAGGTATACGTCTACATTGGTTTGGTTGATATAAATCCATCGGCATGGGTTTTTTTAAGCTCAATGTTTTTATGTGGGAGCAGCAGCTTCATTTCGCTTCATTTCGCATTTTTATCACTTTTAAAAATTGATAAAATGCGAAACGGGCTCATTGCACTTCCTGGCAATTAAGGAGTTTTGTGTACATTTCTTGATTCAGCCTATTTCGCTTGGTTTCGCTTTATTTCGTTTCGTTTCGTTTCGTTTCGCAAAGTATCACAAGCTTGTTTTAACAATTGTATATATTTTTGTTATTCTATTATATAACCGATTGCAGATGTCTGTTGTTGTTTGGTTTGTGATCCGATTTTGTTCAGATGTTTTTTCATCTATTCTAGATCATGGACACATTCCAGTTGCCGAGGATATGCTATGTAAGAAGTCATTTTAAATTTGCCCTCCCCAGAAAAAAATGATTCACAATTTTTTAATAGCCTACTAAATAACAGACAAACACCCAACAACCAAACAAAATAAATAAACAAGCATTTTAAAACACACAGCGCTTAAAATTTAAGACTTGAAAAACATATTGATAAAAAAATTAGAAAACACACAGTGTTTTAAAATCTAGCCTGGAAAACAAATTGATTTCATAGCTTGTTGAAAAGTCGTAATGATTACAATTCGTGATTTTATAGTGTGGCTACTTAAATTTAAAATTCAATATCAATTTTTTCATCGATATTGCCTTAATCACCAATTAAACAATAAACACGGTAAAACAAAAGGGGAATGAAAGGGAAATCAAGGCACCTCGGGCGGGATTCCGCTGATGGATGATTAATTGAATGGGGGCGGGTTTGCTGCTGACAAATTACTGCTAAAACGGTTTCACTTTTTCTGCGTGTCTTCGGCAGGCGATTTGCGCAGTAGCCTAGACATGATAATGTGATCCAGGTTATTCGATGAAGTTGAGCGCTAAGCCAATACCGTTAGTAACATTTGGAAATTGACTTTGTCTTTTTACGTTACGAAGAGCAGTCCTGGCGTAACTAGACTATAGTTTAATCAGTTCCAAATTGTCGGGAAATATTCAGTTTTTATCTCTCCGTGCGAAAAAGTAATCCAAGCGATTATGGTAGTTATGGAGGCACTACAGGCAATTTAATGCAATTTTTACAATCAATCCAAAAATATTTTCTATAATTCCCCCCCCCCCCCAAAAAAAAAAAACCCATTTTTTTTATCTCTTCATGCTGGTGCCGCCACTGGATTATGGCCACACACACACGGTTTTGGTCACACACACCCCGTTTTGGTCACACACACGCGGTTTTGGTCACACACACGCGGTTTTGGCCGCACGCACGCATCACGCATATGATGCAAAGTGCGATTGTTCCCTTTAGGCCAAATAAAAAAAATACCAGTTTCTCGTCCCCGCGCTTCCTTTTTGCCGACCGCCTCCTTTTTTCTTTAAATTTGTTATTTATTTATTTATTTTTTAAAAACCCTTGTATGTCTGAAAGAATAGACAATGCATTTATAAACATCTGTATTTTGTCTTTCTTTTTGTTTTCAACAAAGTTGTAGCCAATACAAGTCTGAAAACGGTGTTAGAAAAGGTGGCTGTCATTTAAGAAACAACAGCAACTGGAAAAAAGGTCGAAAGCGGAAGTATTTTTTGGGGGGGGAAATAACTCCGCCATTTTGGAGAAAAAAAGGGGCCTCCTCCTTCCTTTTTTCAAAAAGCCCGGACGAGAAACTGATTTTTTTATTTGGCCTTATGCGCCCGCATCCCTGTATTCATTTGCTGCTGTAAGGAGGCTTCGTCAATTTAGAACTGATCATGACTATAGAGGGGAAATCCTCTCATATGAGCGTTTTTCTACTGGGAACTTATCGGTAATTACTGCTAAGTTGCCCAGTAGAAACAGCCAGATAACGCTAATTAGCGCTAAGTTTTGTAACCGCAAAAACCTTCGCAAGCCATGTTTGTTGACGGTAATTAACGCTAACAGTAGAAACAGCCATCCGTTAAATCGTAACGCTAAGTTCTTGTGACCCGGAAGTATACACGGACACGCTGGGTTCGTGGCCCATCGAATAGGACGCTCATTTTATCCCACCACTGCCACCAATTTTAACCCATCGCTGCCGCCAATTTTATCCCACCGCTGCCACCAATTTTATCCCACCGCTGCCACCAATTAAACCCATCGCTGCCACCAATTTTATCCCACCGATGCCACCAATTTTATCCCACCGCTGCCACCACTTTAACCCACCGCTGTCACAAATTTTAACTCACCTCTGCCACAATTTTAACCCACAGCTGCCACCAATCTTAACCCACCTCTGCCAAAATTTTAACCTACAGCTGCCACCAATTTTAACCCACCTCTGCCACCAATTTTAACCCACCTCTGCCACAATTTAAACCCACAGCTGCCACCAATTTTAACCCACCTCTGTCACCAATTTTAACCCACTACTGCCACCTATTTTAATCCACCGCTGCCACCAATTTTAACCCACCTCTGCCATCAATATTAACCCACCACTGCCACCAACTTTAACTCACCTCTGACACTCATTTTAACCCCCTACTGCCACCAATTTTAGCTCACCTCTGCCACCAATTTTATCCCACCGCTGCCACAATTTTAAACCACCGCTGCCACCAATTTAACCCACCGCTGCCATCAATTTTAACCCACCTCTGCCACCAATTTTAACCAACCGCTGCCACTAATTTTAACCCCACCAATGTTAACCCACCGCTGCCACCAGTTTTAACCCACCGCTGCCACCAATTTTAACCCATCTCTGCCACAAATATTAACCCACCTCTGCCCCCAATTTAAACCAATCTCTGCCACCAATTTTAACCCACCGCTGCCACTAATTTTAACCCACCGCTGCCACTAACCCATCTCTGCCACAATTTTAACCCACCACTGCCACCAATTTTAACCCACCTCTTCCACCAATTTTAACCCACCGCTGCCATCAATTTTAACCCATCTCTGCCACAAATATTAACACACCTCTGCCACCAATTTAAACCAATCTCTGCCACCAATTTTAACCCACCGCTGCCACTAATTTTAACCCAACGCCTCCTCTGCCACCAATATTAACCCACCACTGCCACCAACTTTAACTCACCTCTGTCACCAATTTTATCCCACCGCTGCCACAATTTTAACCCACCGCTGCCACCAATTTTAACCCACCGCTGCCACCAATTTTAACCCACCGCTGCCACTAATTTCAACCCACCGCTGTCACTAATTTTAACTCACCGATGCCACCAATTTCATCCCACCGCTGCCACCAATTTTAACCTACCTCTGCCACCAATTTTAATCCACCGCTGCCACCAATTTTAACCAACCGCTGCCATTAATTTTAACACACCGCTGTCACCATGTTTAACCCTCCTCTGCCACCAATTTTAACCCACCGCTGCCACCAATTTTAACCCACCGCTGCCACCAATTTTAACCCACCTCTGCCACCAATTTTAACCCACCTCTGCCACCATTTTTAACCAACCGGTGCCACCAATTTTGACCCACCGCTGCCACCAATTTTAACCCACCGCTTCCGCCAATTTTAACCCACCGCTTCCGCCAATTTTATCCCACCGCTGCCACTAATTTTAACCGACCTTTGACATCAATTTTTGATACCAGTTTTAACCCTGCATTCACATGCTGCTAACAATTAATTATTGATACAATAATCATGATAAGGAGGCTGTCATTTTCTTAGGGGAAGGGTCCCAAAAATCCTGGGGGTCACAGTTTTTTTACACGGAAAACAGGGGGGTCATGAAATTAATACCATTGTAATAGGAGAGGGCGGTCAAAACAAAATTTTAGTGGAAAAGCTGAAATTTTGTGTACGATTTGCGCTCATATTTTCTACATTGTCCGCCCTCATTTTCCCCTTGCGAACATCAACTGTTTTCCCAACTAGATCTAGGTAAAGATCCCACCAAACTCGCTCATGTCCCGCTCTACCTGACGAGTAGAGCGTGTCCACTACAACGTACATTATGTTTACATGGTCATATATTCGGGCTATTGGGTAGGCACGATACCAGTGCTATTCCCAACATTCAAAAACAATAACTAGATATGCTAAATCTCACACCAAACCAAAAGAGTATGTAGGGTGTATCTATGTATTTATGTAAGAAGTTTTTCTTTAACCAGTTTAATTTGATTAATATAACTTTCCACGTAAGTGCACATTAACGTTGATAAAACCAAGTGCTTCTGACCGGATTCGAACCGACAGCCTTCGTATGACAATGACAAACACTTGCCGTTGATGACAGAGGAGCGGAAGAACTTGGGATCTACCAAAGATACGTCCAGTCTTATACAGGGCCCAGGGTGAGTCAGAAAGAACGGACATTTTTTCGCAAAGGCGCCATGAAAACTGCAGACCTGCATATTCGAAACCAATGATAGAGCTTGAAAGGCACATGAATGTTGGATACAAAATCTTAAAATGACTGAGAACAAGCCTGAATTCAAGGATTAAACCTGAAAAGAGGCATCGCAGCTGAATAAGCATGAAGCGCACCTCATTCATGTCATTAGAATACATTGAAGAATGGCTGAATAAATCGAAATAGTTGATTGTCTTTAAAATAGTTGATTGTCTTTAAAATAGTTGATTGTCTTTAAAATTCTGGGTTTTACTAAAATAAGTGATAAATGAGAACGCAATGGTCGATTTTAATTTTTTGTTGTTGAATGAAAGCCAAATAATGACATTGGTTTTGATAGGCATTCCTGACATTTTTGTGACGCCTTTGCGAAAAAGGGGCCCATTCGTTCTGACTCATATCAGTTTGGGATATTTAACATTCTAAAGAGACGAGTTTAGCACTTTCCATGCGGCAGGCGTCTGCAGAAGACGTTCTAAATATTCCCAAAAATGTTTTAAAACTGTCAACATTATTGAATGTCATTACCATATTTACCGTATTTCCATGAGAAATGCATTGAAAAAGTACAAACATGCCTAGCAGACTATTGGTTCAGTAATCCTTGAGATAGGCCTTGAAAGTTAAAGGTTTCTGAAAAATCTGTTTTGTGTACGGTAAAACAAAAAGCCGCGTGGAAAGTGTTAACCAATGACCGGGTACGAAAAGGAATTCTTCAAACCAAATTGTTATACAAAAGATGATGTTCGATGATGAAAATCATTACAAACGGTTTTTAAACGATCAGTCATTGTTGATCATGTTGATCCCAACCCATAACCTCTCATTTACACTGACTAACATTTCTCAGCAGAAAGCTTTAATCTTTTTCTGTAACGTTTTTATTGAAGACAATTTTCGGAAATATTTAATTGACGTTGTTTACTTATACAGGCTGTCCCAAAATAATTAGTACCCATCGATGCCCACAGTTCAATAACTTTTGTCATCATCAAAAAATCGATATGGTAAGGTCCGTTTTTTACATCATCTTTGTCATACTGTACTTTTTCATTAGAATTTTAGATAATGAATATCGGATTTATCAAACTCGAGATACACTCCATCATGTAAAACATGATGATTTCACCTTTTTGACAAAGTGCTAAAAATGTGTGTGCTATTACAGCTTGTTTGAAAGGAACTCGTGTATTCTCATAATCTCTTGTCTATTCAATATAATACTGTGTGTCTTTCTGTTGTAACTGTTATTAGTTATGGGTGTTCAAAACATTTATAATTCTTCTCCTTAATTCAATTTAACAGGTAAAAGAAGTTTGTCACACTTGAGCGACCCCATGCATTGTTTTATTTGATAAGTGTTTAGGGACTTCTAAATGAAATGGTATTTGGTGAATCACCAGTGGCTTAATTTCATTTTCACATTTGAGAATGGATTCCGTGAGGTTAAACAATAAGGGACTATATCATTTTTACCAAGTTTGTAAGAAATTGCATCCCCGATATATGAAAAAGAAGTCTAAGCCACTGCTTATTACCCATGACCACGTCTTTCCCTGTTTAATGTCCCAAGTGTAGCCTCAAAACTAGCTCATTATAGAAACAAAGCTTGGGTCGCTCATGCATGAATGATGATCCATTTTTACTCTTCAAATTGAATCAAAATGAAGAAGTATTAATGGTTTGAACAACAATATGATACAACATCAGTTTAAAATAGAAGGAACCAAATATATTAGCAGACAAGAGATTAAGATTATGTATTAGTTTCTTTCAAACAAGCTGTTTAAAAACACATTTTTTTTGCACTTTGCCAAAAAGGTGAAATCACCATGTCTTACACAATGGAGTGTAACTTCATTAAAATAAGTCCGATATTCATGATCTATTAAAATTCTATTGAAAGGGTACAGTATAGCAAATATGATAAAAAAAAAACCGGATCTAATCCCATTGATTGTGATGATGAAAACAATTATTGAACTTTGGACATTGATGGGTACTAATCATTTTGGGATAGCCTGTATACTGTGTACAGCTGGTGTCACAATGACACTCCCCAATCACTGTAAGACTTTATCTCCCGAAATATTCGTTTGGATGGATACGAGAAGATTTCAATGTCTATATATGTATGTAATATGTATGACTTGAACCGTGTTACTAAATACATATCAATATTCATGAAACAGGTGTATCTTCTCTCTGAAAATCTTAAACACGGATTATTATTATTCCCAACAAGATGGCAGGAAATCCAAAACGGATAACCTCAATAATTGTGTTGGACAGGTTAGGGTGAGACTATGGAACATAACAAGGAACCAGTGGCCACTTTTGTTGACACGTGATCGGGTGGTCCCTGGTTCACGGGTTTATGACTAGAGCTTGGAACCACAAACCGTGGTCAGGTGGGACATTTCCGTTTTCCGGGGAAATCATTCTCCAGGCCATGTGTTTTGAACTCACCATCCAAAAGAGGGTGGTGGCGTTGCACTTTTGGTGACGAATCATCCATCTCTCTCTATTAACTCAACAACTAAATGTGGTAGAGCTATCACGATGGTTTAGGTGTAAGTGACGAAGCTAGGTTAGGCCTATTCATATTGGGGGGGGGGGGGATGAGAATGAACCGACAAGATAGTTATGAGTCAAGATATGCGAAAGCCTATTTATCTATACATTGTGTGAATAAATCAGGTATTTCTATAACTGTTTTGCTGAGATATGATTGATTATACTGTGAAATTCAGGTGTGGTGGCGGTGGCGATGGCGCTGTGTACAATCTCTATGGGGAATATAGAAAAACTTCCCAATTCTACGTTCAATTTACAATAACTCCTCTTCCCTGTATGGTACAAACATGAATTTGATCTCATTTTATAGATTGTTTTATATTCTATAATATTCTGCTTCAACAAACGTGTCAACTATTATGTAACAATTGTAATCATGAATCGATTGTATTGTCCTTGGGTTTCTCCCTATTCGCAGTGAACTTGCCCTAATTAATCGATTTTACATACATGATTATAACATAAAATGTATCCAACCGATGATACTAAAATAATACATTTTTGGAAAGCTCTCAAATAAGGGAATTCAAAACTGGCGTTTAAATCAGGATAGGGTGCATACCCCAAAAAATAAATTTGTAAACTCTTATAAATATGAAATGTAAACGTATGTGCTCATTCACTTCCCGATATAGTAGGCCTATACGGTATATCAACAAGTTTGACCCTTGACAACCATTATGTTCTGATCTCATGGGTATTTGCATGAGGAACTAATTTGCACAGTAAAATTATGATTGGGGTATAAAAATATTATTGAGCTCTAATCAAAATATGAAAAAAATCGACACAACATGTTAGCAGCAATAGGTTCTATCTAAATTCCAATATCATATTTGGATTCCTTGTGAGATTAGTTCCTTCCAGAAAATATATACTTTTTATGGGGTAGAACAAGTAGGCCTAGTTATTGCGATATGCTAATTCGAATCTCAGATGGTGTGAAATATAAACATCTGGACATGCAACGTGAAGGGTGGTGGTGAGTTCAAAACACATGGCCATATTATGTGATGCATATTCAAGTATCTTCCGTAATCAGGAAGTTCGAAAGTACCACAAACCTGGTCATATGTACCCTCAGATCGTTCAATTCCGGGCACACCCGAAAGACAAGACTGGCCAAACAAGTCTTGTTTACGTGTTTACTATAAGATCAGAACATTTCACTTAATTTGTTTGGAGTGGCTATTTTACATCCGTATTTTCTGGTTATCATTTCTCACAAAAGTGGATTCTCTTTCATTTTTGATATTGATATTTTTCTAAAGATATTCGTACAGAAGATTTTAATGTAAATCATCATTTGGTAGGTATGGGATAGGTTATGGATTTGATGCAGTTATATTAAACCCATCATTGTATGTGGGACATGCGTGGTTATCGGGTCAATGTACTCTCTAAATGTAAAAGAGCTAAAACTCACTCTTTTCAGAGCTCTAGGAGGGACAGCTCTTTTTTGGAGTCAAGTTCACTCATTGTATAGTGAGTGCCACTCTTTTCAGAGTAAAAACCACTCTAAAAGAGTGGAAAATCACTCCGAAAAGAGCGAACTTCACTCCTAAAATGAGCCATCCCTCCTAGAGCTCTCAAAATAGTGAGTTTTAGCTATTTTACATTTATGATAGTACATGTACTTATAAACTGCGCCAATAAAGTATCGAAACACTTACAAATGGTCAGATTTATCGGAACCTGAATTAGTATGCAAACAAATAATTAAATAATTCGATTCACATTTTTTATTCACAGTTATCTTCTGCGCATTTTGACACCTCTTTTGTTGCGCTATGATGTTGTTTGGCGGATTTATGGGCACTTGAGTGGCTTAAAGTCGAATTCTAAAGTTGCAAAAGCTCCTATTCACCCCAATTCCAGAAAGGAACTCGCACAAAGCATCACACATATACAAAATTAAGACAAAAGACACCAATTTGTTCTGTTTACTTAACCATGACAATTAATGATTGATTAATTATTGATTTATGCCTCCCATCTCTGACCCTTTTGTTTTGTTATTGAAAATTAATGCTGATATTCATTGCAATCGATTTATCCAACACGCGACATACACATCATTTAAAAAAGGCGGGCAAAAATAATGATGATCTTAATCGTTGCTGGAATAGGGGCTTTTGCAACTTTAGAATTCGACTTTAAGCCACTCAAGTGCCCATAAATCCGCCAAACAACATCATAGCGCAACAAAAGAGGTGTCAAAATGCGCAGAAGATAACTGTGAATCGAATTATTTAATTATTATTTTGCATACTAATTCAGGTTCTAATAAATCTGACCATTTGTAAGTGTTTCGATACTTTATTGGCGCAGTTTATATGCTTATTGTGCTATATGGCGCATTCGCCCTGTTCATAATGGGGTATGTTCGCCAATGGGGATTTGTATAATTTCGAAATTGTAATTCACCTCCTGTAGCCTATTTGTAATTTAATAGAAATAGCTATCTGGAATGGAGTAGCACTAAAATTAGAAGATAATATTTTTAAATGTGGTATTTATTATAATGTTAAAATTCTAAACGACTATATTTCGTAACAATGACCCCATCCGTAATTAATTTGTGGACTCTCAAATGTTATTTTGGAAGAAAATCACATTGCATAACAAAAGTGTATATCTATTTGATACATCTTTATGAAGCCTATGAGACCATGATGAACTTTCGCGCCCCGACCTGTGGACGAATCTGCCCTGGGGTCGGGGCAAGTTCACCATTTTGACACCTGTCTTTATCATTTACTCATTCCTTTACAGTAAGGCCTAGGGTACTGAAATTGTGATCGTATTACTCTCATAGATAAGATATCAATATTTCATGTAATGTCAATATAGATCCATTACATCTTTAGAATTGACGTCTTAGGCCATTTCAATTGAAAATGGGGCGAACACTCTCCGCTCTCCCCTATTCTTAAACGGTCTCGTTAAAAAGGGTTCAAAACAATAAATCTTCCTAAGATTCATCTTAACATTTACGAAATAGGACCATTGCCCTAAAATGTATGTTTTATGGTTACACTCACACCAACCTAAAAGCTATGCCCACTGTTACCTTCCTATCCCAGTTGGCTAACACACCTGCGTTCCATCAGCTTAAGCTGCTCAGAGGTTTTCCATCTCAGTTAGTGTCAAGGAGGACCAGTTCCTGAAGAGAAAATCCTCTCCGCTAAGCCATTGAAACCAGGACACTAAAAGCCATCCCTTTGGGGAAATGACCGGAGGGCTTTCATCAGTACAAGATGTCGCAATGACATCGCAAGCTCCGATGCTTCTCCACAATGATTCCAAACCAAAATGCATGGCATCTGCTTTTGACTAACATTTATTACAAGAAACCTTCCGTTTATGGACGACGACGACGACGACGACGATCCAGACAGTCCTCTTTATCATAGCCCTGCTGCATGAACAGATGAAGGCCCGGGTCCAGAGGCCGATTTATTCCATTTCACCATTCACCGAACATTCCCAAGTCGGAAATCGGAACTTTACTTTGGGATAGAGCCATCTCTGTGAGATGAGACAGTGCACATATCACTATTGATAACATGCATGCACTACCCAATTGTGGACTATGAAATGACTAGGGATCTGAACCACAGACCTTTGCCTCAACCAAACTGTCTCAAATTCGTGTTCACCAGCCGCTGGTTCAACCATTTTTTCCTCATTATAGAACCCTCCGGATAGAATAGAGTTCTCGGAATGGTTCCAAAAGATTGAAAACCCCAAGAGGATATTGAAACACGGTTCTTTGAAACCCCAATTATCTGGTTCGATGGAGAACCCTTAGATGCTCAACGTAGACGACAGTTTTAGAACCTCTTTCATGTCTTTAGCATGTTTAGAACCGGTGAAACACCGTGTATATTAGACTAGTGGGAAGAGGATTCAGTGTTTATAGAACTTGGTATTTTCCTAAATTCACAAAATAAGAATTTTGAGGTTTACAGAAGAGCTATATTTACCACTAACTATTAATTCTGCTTGCTTACCTTGTGACTGAAGTAGTGGATAGGCCGAGGCAATATGTCTCCTTCTACAAGCATATACCAATGACCTGCTCCGTGCCTCGTCATCCTCTTCCCTCCCTCCTGCTCCTGCACTCAAAGACATTGGTCTTTCTGCAATCGCACCCGGAGAGCGAGACGCGAAGTCAGTGCACGATGCCAATTGCTCTGCATTGGAACTTTCAGTATCCTTGTCTTGTGAAAAAGCAAGGTACTTGGTCCGGACCACAGGGGCCTGATATGTCTGGTGAAATTGGGTATCGCTGCGATGATGAGGCAACGTCTGATCATGTTCTTCAACCGCTAAAGGCGGCGGGCTACTCTGAGCCAACCTCGTCTGCGTTAAAAGATGCGAAAGCTCTACCGTTGGTGAGATGGTCTCCAAGTACGCTGGACATTCCGCGTCTGATGAGCACGAGGAGGGAGCCTCTGTTGCCGCTGGGCTTAATGTTCTGATGTTGTAATGATCGGTGCTGCTGTCCATTTGCATTGCGATTCTTTCAGATATCGTCTGATTTGCGCCGAATTCGTGTTCGGCCGTTGGGTACACATTTTGATTAGGATCGTGTGGTACGCCATGTTGGATCAAAACACCTGGCGATTCTCTTCCACCGGATGAGGCTTCATATCGCCATGATTGTCTGGGAGTAAACGATGACATCGTGGATCGAAACTGGTCTCTCGGCCAGCTTGATGAAAAACTGTACATTTCACGAGTATCTTGGTGAGAAGAGCCAATATTTGGCCATGTACTCGGCATTCGATCCGAATCAAGAGAGCCATGTGTTACACGGACACCTTGCGTCTTTCGGCTACCCTGCCGAGTCCCCGGAACATGATGATGTACAGCATTGACATGGTAAAAAGTTGCCGAATTATCGGGTGTTGAATGCACTCTGCGTCTAGCGCCAGTTGTCGAGATGGCCTCATACTCATTGGTCGCAATCCGATCATCACTACCACTAATTGATGGCGAATTGGATTTGGTTAGATGATAATCATCTTCTGAAACTCGACCCATTTCACTCGATGTATAGTAACTCTCGTCTGTATCTTCAGTAGTGGTGTCCGCAAGGGTGGTCACGGCAGTGGTAACGGTGGAAGTGATAGTGTTTGGCGGGAATGCTTCGGAGGTCGACTGCATCGCAATTTCGGCTCGCTGTAGCAATTTTTATCCTATAGCATGCAACGTTGTGTCGTCCTGGTAAACCTCTCTTATGTTCCTAACAATAAATGCAAACAAATTGAACAACAATACAAATCAGCACGTGTTGTAAATTTCACGAATATTTATAATATTTCATCGGATGAATTGGTTCGGGAATTCTGCGCTTTATAATTCAACAACCCGGTTTAAAGAAGCGACAAGGTTCAACTTGGGTCATGCATTTTTAATGAGCAATGACGCGCGCGCACTGATTGTTTAAATTTGATTTAACAAAATGTTTAAACTATTTCGCGGTATTAAGCAATCTTACCTGTTATCGTGTATACCGTATCAAGAAATGAAGTCAAAATTATTCAAATCATTCAAATGCATCAAAAATAAGAATCCAGTGTTATAGCCAATTCAGAGTTGATATCCGCGGCCTAACTTGACGTGGAAATGTATCAAAATAATAGCAGTTAGTCATTATATAAAGTCCTCTTTGCGTTGGCGTAGCCTGATTAATTCTATACTCGTGGCGTTATGATGCAATAAAAACACAAATTGCTTGTGTAAATCGGTGATGATGAAGTGATATTCATTAGGTCTCCTAAGATTCACAATAAATACGTGGTGAAAGTATAGGGACATCGATTGAAATATCCCCTAATCATGCTATTATTATAGGTGGTTCAACTTAGTGTCAAACCGGGCGTGGTTGAGGTGTTGTTCACCGCTGGTCGTCCCACCGCGACTGAGGTCAAAATATACGCGGCGGCGTCGATCGCGTCGTTAGGAAGAGTAATAGAAGATGACACATACCTGTGTAGGCCTATGGTTGATTAATACGTTGACGTCAACCGGATGATCGAGATATACACGACGGCGTCGTTAAGAGGAACACATACACATTTCATCAGATTGCATTCGATGGCGTTCCAACAACTACAGCTGCCCGGAAGAGAAATAGAAGATTACGCCGGCACACCTGACATGTGTATCTGCGACTTATTTCAAATGTCAATGGTTGATCTTCGGATTGGGCCTACGAGTATCACTATCATTCATATCCAAGGACATATGAAGACGATACGCCGCAATGCTTAAATCTTAGACTGGATGACGAAGACATCAGCATAGTTGTCGGCCTCTCGGAAAGTACTCTAGATAAAATGATGAGTTACAACTTACGTGCTCTGTTTTGGGTTAACTGAACACTGTTTTGTTAAATAGCCTTTTGGCTGCCACCGTACCCACACTGTTTAATACACATCACAACTTTATCATTATTAGTGCTTCTATATCACTTATCAGTGTCTCCTCATGTCATGCATGTGACAATTAATGTTGCTGGATTTTTTGTTTTTCCTTCCTTATTTCCAGAAGAAAATTTATATTAAAGATACTGATACTTGGTAGAATTACTCGTAATGTACGAAAAATATAGGATATTACTTAATATTGATGGAAAAGCATATATGAAAACGGACGTCAGCAAAATAACCTGGTATTTATGAATGAAGATCCGTAATCTCGGGGAATTCCCGCGTCTAGGGATGGGCGGATTGGAACATTTTAGTTGTCAACATAGCCGGCCAGCATAACATGCGTGGATGATTCACAGGGGTGTTGTTCAAAACATTTATCTATATATTTACTTATTAATTACCATATATATTTATATATTTGTTTGTGTATATGCATGTAATTTAATTTAATTATATTTTGTATACATCCGAGTTGACTATACAATTAAATTTGTAGAAATAAAACACAATGTGAAATAATTTACCTACCTATATAAAGAACAGATTATTTCCTTATGTATATAATTATAAATAACCATTACTACATTTATGATTACTATAGTATTCAAAGTTGATAGTTCAATACCAACATATAAGATCCGTGTTTCTACGAACAGTGATAAGAAGATTACCAAAAATAGTTTCTATAGCGCCCTCACTCATTTCTATTAAAAACATCCAAACGTCTTTTTAATTGTCAGTCAGGTGCCTGCCACTCAGTGTCGAACAAATGTTACCCCCGCCCCCTTACCCGGCCCCGGCCGCGAAATTCTTTACCGTAACCAACATTTGGATAGGCTAGTTAAAATGCGTAATAATAACATCGTAGCGAGAGCGTAGTTCACATAAAGCTCACTGTACGCTATACATATTTGACTTACGCACGTTTTATTGTATTATTATAAGCTTTACTCCGTAAAAATCATATCGAATGAAATTCCAATCACTGTCAGCCAACTCCTCGTGGTCTAATGGCTATCGAACAGGTCCCATGAACGAAAGGTTACTTGTTCGAATCTCATTATCGTCGAATTACCATTTCATTGTGTTCATTGTACATTTTGTACCAACAAATTCATGTTTCCTATTCAGATTCATGATTTTATCGAGCAATTCAAAATTCCAATGTTAATCGCTGTAGTAAATCACCTCATGAATATCAATTAGCTTATTTTTGTTGAAACTTTTTGAATTTTTTAAAACATTTTCAAAATGTTTTATTTGTTAGTTTTTTCTCTTCTGCCCTACCTATAGTTTCCCCCGATTCCTTACCTCTTTTCCCAGGTCACGTTTATCATGTTTATGGACATTTGTTGTGGGTGTGTCGGCAGCAATTTGAACATTTTTGAATATTGTTAAAGATCTTTTCAAACTCTTTAAAATTGTAATAAATATAAGAGGACCTGACGTTTCGATTTTAACAGAATCTTTTTCAAAACGTCTGGTCCTCTTACATTTCGTCGCTGTTCTGATATACCGGCACATCACTTTACACAGCACATGTACACTGCAAAATCAAGTGTTAATATTTGAACACTTTTATTAACACCTGAGAGTAACACTTAATTAACACGTTCATGTGTTAATGATGAACACGTTCAAGTGTTCATCATTAACACATGAACATGTTCATGAGTATCATCAGCGTTAACATAACTGTGCTGCCAGGCAATAACGTAACGTCTATGTTAATACTTCAACATTAATGTTATGTATTAACATGTTCATATGTTAATAATATTTAACACTTTGACACGTTAATAAGAAGTAACACTTAATTAACACTTCATTGCGTTAATAACTTATTTTATTAATGCTACTGTTCACATTTTATCCCAAACGTGTACAAAACTTTCATCAAATTCGGTTAGTTACACCATGGCAACCAGGGAACGGTAGTGGTATTATAGAGGGAGGGGGCGGGCATTGACCTTTTCATGTGTACTATGTTCTTGCTCAATGTACAATGTATATGGCATTAGTGAACAATGACTTGCCTTTAGCTATACATATGAGAACTTACGTATACAGATCAAAATACTTTCTATGGTGTTAAAAGCTGTTAAATGTATGTATCGACTTAAACTTTAAAAAAAAAAAGTTTAAATAAATAAAAGGTGCAAATTAGCTCATTACCATAATTTAAAGGTTACAAACGAGCACCGGTGCTAATTTTTGTACCATTGAAATTATGCTAATGAGCTATTTCCACAATTTACTCGACTCATGTAAGGCCAGGTAAAATATGCAAATTAGCGATTACAGCCCAGGTAACATAATTTGGTTGTGTAAACGTTATATGAACGTCATGATGAAGCCAGATGTGGGTGATTAAAAAAATGATGTACCTAACTGCAACCTAGGTGCAACGTTGCGGAAACGTTCTGTGTTTGCTGGGTAACACAAGTGCTTTTTTAACATCTAGGCCTAAGTTAAAAACAACAAAAGTTAAAATAAAATTAACACTAGCATCATTATTTGTATACTACTACAATAATTTCTGAACACCGGCATTCATAGTGTTGCGTCCAAACGTTATAAATCGACATTGGTGTTCTTGTTTTAACACTACCATAGTAATAGTAACGTTTGAACATGTTAACTAATAACACGTTTAGAACGCCATGTGCTTATTCATCATCATGTTCAACAGAGTGGTCGAACACTAACGTTTAAATATTAACACTAGAGCGTTATGGTTAACACCAGTAATGCTGCATAAACACTTCTATAACAATGTCTTAACAGTTGTGTTGATAATGTAACATTTGAATGTTAATAAGTAAACATTTGCGTTATTTTAATAACACTAACATAAAGATTTTAACATCTGAACACGTTCAGAACACGTTCATCTTTAACACTAAACGTTATAAATCGACATTGGTGTTCTTGTTTTAACACTACCATAGTAATATTAACGTTTGAACATGTTAACTAATAACACGTTTAGAACGCCATGTGCTTATTCATCATCATGTTCAACAGAGTGGTCGAACACTAACGTTTAAATATTAACACTAAAGCGTTATGGTTAACGCCAGTAATGCTGCATAAACACTTCTATAACAATGTCTTAACAGTTGTGTTGATAATGTAACATTTGAATGTTAATAAGTAAACATTTGCGTTATTTTAATAACACTAACATAAAGATTTTAACATCTGAACACGTTCAGAACACGTTCATCTTTAACACTTGATTTTGCAGTGTAGCTGGCTTTTATGGGCTATCCTGGCCTTGCAACTTTTGGTGTTGTGGTGTTTGCCGTTCCAGTTTGGGATGGCATTGTGATATGCGTTATTTATTGAATGTGATTATAATTTTATACTCGTGTGATTTGTTATTTGTATTTGTTGTGATGCCAAATAAAAACTAAACTAAACTAAACTTACTTATTTCTGTTGTGATGTGCCGGTATGTCTGAACAGCGACGATTTATTACATTTATACTTACACAGGCTATTTTTGTGGATAAGCAGCATTCAGCTTTTACATTATATTTTTAAAAATTGTTTTATTTTTGTTTTTTGTGTGTAAAAAAAATGTTTTGAACATTGTTTGAAATTATTGAAAATGTTTTATCTATTTGTTCTCGTCTGCCTTACCATGCTTACCTTACCTATACCCTAGTTTTCCCGGATTCTTTACCTCTTTTCCCAGGTCACGTTGTGGATTTTTGAGTGGGTGTGATGATAGATAGCACAATGATCAAATCGAGTTTTTATTTTCATTATGTACATAACGATAAGCAACTCTATAATAACCATCACCATGATGATTGTTTTAGTGTCAATCTGTATAGTGTGTCATTGTCATTGGCAAATGAGATCAGTGGCGTACCTGCAGCTTTTGGAAACTGGGGTGGGGGGCACGACCATAGTTGTACCGACGAAAGGCATGGTGTACCGACAATTTTTTGTTTACAGACTCCCCAAAAATCGTAAATCTTGCACAATTTTTTTCCCCGTCAGCAGCTGAAATTTTGATAAGTGGGGGTGGGGGGGGGGGGGGGGGGGTGGGGTAGTGATGAAGTCAAAAAAAATCGTATTGTCAAAATCGCAAATCTACTGACGGAGGGTCGTCTGACGGGGATATTTATTTCAGGTGGGGGGGGGGGGGGCACTTGACCCCCCCCCCCCCGGGTACACCACTGAATGAGATTGGATCAAGACTATTCTTTTCTCATGTTCAAAGGCTGACAGCAACATTTTTAACTTTATTTGTTGGAAGTGGCTCTTTTTACTTCATTCTTGCTTCCATCTTTTCTAACTTTCATTCAGCCAGCAACAAACAAACACACAAACAGTGGCGGCACCAGCATTACATTTTATTTGAATTTCGGGAATTTGTGGTGCATTTTCAACAATATTGGGTCGGTCGGGCCCGTATGCGAATTTATTAACCGTAAACAACATTTGGCCAAACACTGTATACATGTATAATCAGTCTCATAATGTAATACTATATACGCTTTAATCCGTCAAGGTATCAAATCTTGTTTACGGTAAATAATATCGCGGCCCGTAGAGCAGGATTTTCTTTTGAGCCTTATTAGGCACATGGAATTCAATGTTATGTTTCCCGTAACCCGCCCGCGTTTGAGATTTGAAATCCCCAAAAAGTTCATTATTTTGTAGGGGAATATGGGGCAACTGGTCCTATGGGGTAACTAGGTCCGAAATGAAGGATTTTGTAATTGTACGTATGGTCATACTGCTTTCTTTTGAACAGTACAACTTATGTTGAAACTTGACATATTATACATATTTACACATATGATATTCTCCAGATCTTTGATTTGAAGCCACCTCCTTGAGTGACTTATTGAAAATTCACAGATAGTATGGGCGATTTATGAAGATGGGTTTAGATCATGTTTAATGTACTTTATGATTGATAGATATGCAACAGTAAATATATACCTGCAATACAGTCATCTTTATAGATGCTATTGCATATTGCATTTGATGGGTGGTATATCGTAGTGTGTTCAGGGACTTTTTGAAATATGATTAAAATAATAGGTTGTGGTTGTAACGACCGTAAAATGGCGCATGTTGCTAACTTGGGACATTGGTGGTTTGGATTTGCGATCAATATATCATTTAAAGAATGCTTCAACTTAAATCATTATCACGGGTTTTCATTTGGTAGAGTTATTAGTTCATGAATTTGCAAATAACAAAGTACACCATTTCTTATTTTATCTAAAGACACTCATCTATGTAGGACTCCCGAACACCGTCATAATTGCAAATTCAAAGATACTCGCCGACTACAGAAAACAGTGTAATGGCTAAAAACAAAAACGCAGTTTTGCCTTTTTTTCTGAAATGTTTTGGAGTTATTGATTATTATGACAAATGGTGGTATTTTTTAAAACATTTTGGCGTAACATTTATTACGTCACAGTCGTGCCTGAAAAATGTTTCATCTCGACAAAGTGCTGAGTCATTTGTTAAGGCAATTGGTCCAAATGGGTGGGCAACTGGTCCAACTGCAAAACTTAATCAAAATTGTAAAATTCATTTTGAAAATTAGTTGTTAGTGTCAATAAAACATGACTCGATATTGGAATGTGAATAGAATATGAAATAATTCACATTCTTTTCAGTTCTTAGACATTTTGGGTCTAATACCACTATTTCTGCTATTGAATGATTACAATATGACATGAAATTGCTTTAAAATGGTTTAAAACCTCGGTAGTATGAATTGCATCTTTATTATATTTTGAATGGTGTCTGTAAAGATATTTGCAATGACGAAATATCATGATTTATGTATTTTATTCACTGCTTTATGTGTATATTAACCGTTGGGTCATCATTGTCATATTGACTAACTTCGCCTGTAACATGAAAAGCTGGCTAAATATCAAGATGGTATGGTATTCTCGTAAGTACTGCAGAATGATGATTATATGAAGTAAATAAAATAATTAAAGAAAGGGGTATAGTATAGACAAATGTATTGGGGCATCCGAATATCACAACCATGTTACCATTTAAAGGTAGATGACCCGATCACATTTTCGTAACACAGAATTATTTCAAACATACGGAGATTTTCATGTCATATGAAAGCTCGTATTTTTCTCATCATCATACTGAAATTTGACGGCCTAAATCGGTATAATTACGGAGAAATTGATGAAATAACGTCGAATTACCGCGAATGGTGGTAACCACCGATATAGTTTGTGTACTACTCAATGGGAGTTCACAGCATCTTGTGCGTCTAAAATAAGAACCATTAGAGCTATGCAACTCAAACTTTGGAACATGACTTTTTTAAGGATGACCTTTCATGTAGAATAGAAAACTTCAAGTTGAAAATCGGAATGTGATCGGGTCATCTACCTTTAACTAGGTTCATACCGTTTTATCTCAAAAATGTGCATTCGAAAATGTCGCTTGCTGTATACACCATTAGTATTTACTGCTATTTATACACGTTAACCACGAACACTACACTGTAAAAACAGTGTTTAGAGATTAAACGCTTTTCTAAACACCATTTTGCACCACATTTGTAAACATGTCAAATTTCTAAACACTTACATGTCAGATCCCTAAATATGCATGTCAAATATCTAAACACATGGTGTTTAATTTCTAAACATGATTGATCTAAACACCATCTTGCAC
>CM069459.1:31832361-31863371 GCA_035610835.1 Ophiura sarsii
TGAATGTTTACAATATGACATGAAATTGCTTTAGAATGGTTTAAAACCTCGGTAGTATGAACTGCATCTTTATTATATATATTTTGAATGGTGTCTGTAAAGATATTTGCAATGACGAAATATCATGATTTATGTATTTTATTCACTGCTTTTTGTGTATATTAACCGTTGGGTCATCATTGTCATATTGACTAACTTCGCCTGTTAAACATGAAATGCTAACTAAATATCAAGATGGTTTATTATAAGTACTGAATGATGATTATATGAAGTAAATAAAATAATTAAAAAAGGGGTATATATAGACAAATGTATTGGGGCATCCGAATATCACAACCATGTTACCATTTAAACTAGGTTCATACCGTTTTATCTCAAAATGTGCATTCGAAAATGTCGCTTGCTGTATACACCATTAGTATTTACTGCTATATTTATACACGGTTAACCACGAAAACTAGTGAATAAAACATGGGTTTCATCATGTTCATGAGACATGTATCCTTTTTACACGTTAAATAATATGGAAATGTGTGTTGTAAAGAAAATACTGCCTAGTTTCTGTGTTGACATTCACTGATTTCTGTGTATTCTAACCGTTGGAACATGACATATAGGACCAGTTGCCCCGCCCCTTCATACATAATATGTTTTTGTTTTGTTTTCTGCAAGGAATGCAGGCAAAAATGAAAGTAAGCCTGTCACATTTTGAAAACTAAATATTTGTAATAATACCTAACCGCATATATGGCTACGCAAAGGTCGTCTTGATAGGCCTAAGTCATTAATAAATCGCCCACTTACCATTCTTTCAGAGGAGTACACATGTCTTTACCCAATAGAACGTAATATTGTCATATAAAAAATAAGTTAAGCTGCACACAAAAAGTAAATTAAAAATTCGGTCATATAGGACGCGAAATTGTTAGGACAACTTAGGGGAGGATGGGGCAACTGGTCCGGTTAAGCATATTTCATGATATAAAAGCTTTAAAGCTCGTGTAAATATTTATGGAATTGCTATGAAAATATCACCCATGTAACTGTTTACATATAACATATAATCAATGTTAAAAAATATTCAAACAAAAGGCCAATTACCACTAACTAAAAACTTTACTTGGCACGGACCAGTTACCCCATCATTGGGGCAACTGGTCCTATATGTTCCAACGGTTAGAATACACAGAAATCATTGATTGACAACACGGTAACTAGGCAGTTTTTTCTTTGCAAGCTCATTTCCATATTATTTAACGTGTAAAAAGGATACAGGTCTCATGTAACCCATGTTTTATACTGTTTTCGTGGTTAACGTGTAAAAAGCAGTATACTAATGTACGCGTGGTGTACAAAGCAAGCGCAATTTTCGACTGCGTTTATTAGATAAAACGGTAGGCCCTATGAACCTCATTTAGTACTTATAATAAACCATCTTGATATTTAGCTAGCTTTTCATGTTACAGGGGAAGTTAGTCAATATGACAATGATGACCCAACGGTTAATATACACAAAAAGCAGTGGATAAAATACATAAATCATGATATTTCGTCATAGCAAATACCTTTACAGACACCATTCAAAATATAATAAAGATGAAATTCATAATACCGAGGTTTTAAACCATTCTAAAGCAATTTTATGTCATATTGTAATCCTTCAATATCAGAATAGTGGTATTAGACCCGAAATGCCCAAAAGTCTAAGAGCTAGAAAGAATGTGAATTATTTCATATTCTATTCACATTTCAATACCGAGTCATGTTTTATTGACACTAACAACTAATTTTCAAAATGAATTTTACAATTTTGATTAAGGTTTTGCAGGCGGACCAGTTGCCCCCTTATATACCCCTTCGGACCACTTGCCCCAACAAATGACGTAGCACTTTGTCGAGATGAAACATTATTCAAACACGCCTGTGACGTAATACATTTTACGCTAAAATGTTTTAAAACATACCACAATTTTTCATAATAATCAATAACTCCAATACATTTATGAAAAAAGGCAAAACTGCATTTTTGTTTTTAGCCATTACACAGATTTTTGTAGCCAGCGAGTATCTTTGAATTCGCAATATTACGGCGTTCGGGTCCTACAAGTAGACGAGTGTCTTTAGATAAAATAAGAAATGGTGTACTTTGTTATTTGCAAATTCATAAACTAATAACTCTACCAAATGAATACCCGTGATAATGATTTAATTGAAGCATTCTGTAAATGATAATATTGATCGGAAATCCAAATCACCAATGCCCGAAGTTAGCAATATGCGCCATTTTACGGTCATTTCAACCACAGCCTATGGTTTTAATCATATTTCGGAAAGTCCCTAAAGCACACTACAATATAGCACCCATCAAATGCAATATGCACCGAGCATCTTTAGACGACTGTACTGCATGTATATATTTACTGTTGCATATCTGTCAATCATATAAAGTACATTAAACATGATCTAAACCCATCTTCATATATCGCCCATACTAACTGTGAATTTTCAATCAGTCACTCAAGGAGTTGGCTTCAAAGATCTGGAGAAAACCACATGTGTAAATACCCTAAAGTTCCAAATGTGTAAGATTGTAGAAGGTAAGGATGGATATATGTCAAGTATCAACAAAAGTCGTACTGTTCAAAAGAAAGCAGTATGCCCATACAATTATAAAATCCTTCATTTCGGACCACTTGCCCCACGGTCCAGTTGCCCCATATTCCCTAATGTTCCCATATCTTTTTGGGCACCTCTGATTTGCCGCTTAACCTGATTCGTCAACAGGCCGTCAGCCGGGGGGGGGGGGGGGGGGGGGGGGGGGGACACTGACATTGGAAAGGGGAATAGGTATGTGCCGCCCTGAAGACCATCACCCTTTTCACCCTCTTTTGCTAGCTCTTAACCTTTCGAGCCTGCATCAGCTCTTAAGACCCCCCGCCCCCCCCCCCCCCCCCCCCCCCCTGGGACCGTCAGTCAGCAGACCGGCCCATAGTCTCCGCTTCCTTCTCTGGAAAAAAATACCCGTTTTATGTCAATTTTAAAGCAAGATAATTAAGTAGCCGGAAATATTCGTTTATTAATTGCGCGCGCACATTTCACAAAAAATAATTATCTTTGGGAGCAAATGCGCAGGAGTTCGCTGAAAAGTATCTTTTTTGTACTCACAAAAAGGGGTCATAAAACGCAAGAAATCTCAGTACAGCATCATAATGGTCACCCTTCGAAATCCACCCTCCCCTACTGGGAATGATCAGACAATATTAGTGACTCGAAACTATAGAGTCATGCGGTAACAGGTGTTTTGGTGTGTCTTACAAAAATGGGGTAACCTGTGAGAAGGCAAAACTCCCTGCTTTCAACTTTAACATGTTTAAAGGTGACCACGGGGATGATAAGACAATATCGTGACTCGAAACTAAAGAGTCATGCGGTGACAAGTGGTGACGATTTTTTTGAGAGTCATGCGGTACTTGCGGTGCAGGTGGTTTTTTTTTACACAAATAGGGGTCATTCAGTGGAGAAACCAATTAGGTCACTTTACCAGTAGTATCATGTTCACTAAACCCCCTACCTGAGGCTTCCTCGGGTGATGAGTAGGCCTATACTCAACCAGTCAACGTTTGAGTAACCCGTCACCCAGGCATCAGAGTCATGCGCACTGTGCTGTTCCGACTGGGGTGGGGCACCACTTCCCTCCCCCAGGACCCAAAAAAGTGCCCCATGAGGAGAAAAAATAATTAAAAAGACATCCCAATGATCCCATGTGTCATTGTTTAAACAAAATGCGCGAAAAAAAATTCCGTATTATTTTTAACTACAATTTTGCTTTGACCTTCCCCCTATAATACAATGGTATTAATTCCATGACCCTTTAAACTATGACCCCCAGGATATTTGGGACCCCCACCTCCTACCGAAGAAAATGACAGCCCATATTTAGTTCCCCCCCCCCCCCTATATATAATACAATGGTATTAATTTCATGACCCCTTAAACTATGACCCCCAGGATATTTGGGACACCCTCCCCCTCCCGTA
Source organism: Ophiura sarsii (assembly GCA_035610835.1). NCBI lineage: Eukaryota > Metazoa > Echinodermata > Ophiuroidea > Amphilepidida > Ophiuridae > Ophiura > Ophiura sarsii. The sequence goes on from CM069459.1 coordinate 31,836,399, forward strand.
CCGAAGAAAATGACAGCCCACATTTAGTTAGAAAATCAATCGTGAAGGTCTTTATGTTGGTTGGCCTTTTGTCACTTAAAGTCTATCTATCTTTTTTTCTTGCATTTTCTATGTTACCGACTTCTCATTCGGAATCGGAAGAGCCCGATACCCGGCCGTATCCATATCACCACTTTGCCCGCCCCCGGGATCCAGGTCATCACCATGTTCATTATCTGCTTTTGTTTTAGTTAAACAAGTGCGTGTTTTTATTAGCTGGGAAATTCCCATGTGTTTCCCATAATTATATATTGCTCTTTTTAGTTTTTGTTTGCCATGAATCATTTCCACGAAATGAATGTCATTTCAACGGGCGCGGCGTGCGCGTGTGTCTGAATGATTGGACCCGGATTAACAGGGGAGGCCTCATGTTAGTGGCGTAGCCGGGGGGGGGGGGGGGGGGGGGGGGGGGATGTTCGTTACCGTAAACAACATTTGATACTTGACGGAGTAAAGCACATAGCACATTGTACAGCAATACATTTATACATTTATACAGTGAGTGTGTACGGTTAATAAATTCGCAGCCGGCGAGTGGGGGGGTGGGGGGGTGGGGGGGGGGGGGGTGGGGGGGGGGGGGGGGGGTAGTACCGTAACTAACATTTGATACCATTGACGGAAGTCAGAGGGGCAGAAATTGAGTGACAAATCGGGAAGCCAAAGAAAAGGGGGAAAGGAGAACAAAAGGAAAAGGAAAAAAAAGGAAAAGGAAAATACACAAAACGAAAAATAAAAAGGTATAAAGAAGTATCTTAATTTGTGAACTGCCACGCCATTTCATGCTAACCAGACACGCAACAATGGCCGAATCCAGGTCCAACTCAGTTGCCATAAAAGTGAGGTAGGAATTAACTCATTTAAATGATTTTTAAAAATTGCAAATATTTCCCGGTGGGAAAAAGCGTTTGGCCAATTTAACCCCTAAAATTTAGCCAAAGAAGCATGTTTACCGGGCAGAAAGAAAGCAGTTTCACCGGGAGTTTCACAGGGCAATTCTGGTCGATTTCTGCCCGGGAAATGGAGCTTGCCAGCCCGGTAACATCCGGGCCCCAGTCAGATCAAACCCATCAATTCCCCCCCCCCCCCAAACAATCGAACATTTTGACTTTTCATGTCAAAATTACATCCAAATTAGCTATATAGTAGGTCTGAAATATCTACTTTTAGACAGTGGCGTAGCCAGAGGGGGGGCGAGGGGGGGCGATCGCCCCCCCCCCCCCAATATTGACATCGTGTCGGTTGAGATTGGCACTGTCGGTTCATTTGACCAGAGGAACCATGGAATTATGATGGTCAAAAGTACACATATGAAAAAAATTCGCGCGCTACGCGCGCATAACAATCACCTGAATGCAATATTCGTTGGTATAAGCTTGTTTAGAGCCAAAATGTACCTCAATCGTGCCAAAAAAGGTGTAAATTCCAAAAAATTTGCGCGCTACGCGCGCAGTCCTTGACTCAAAACAACTTTGTCGGTTAATTTTTATTTCTCGCCCCCCCAATATCAATAACCTGGCTACGCCACTGCTTTTAGACAACTTTCCCGCGCACCTTACCCACAAAATTGTTCTGCCCTCGAGATCGTTTCTTGCCCTAAAATATGGATGCTGAATAAATTCGTATGCCGCCGATGGTTATTCATCCATTTTACCCTTACCACCCTTACCACAATGAAAAACAATCCATGCTGATTGCTGAGAGACGTGTACCTGAATTGTGTTTGATTGTGTTCCCACAGTTACCAAACCCGGCACGCAAATTTATTACCCGGGACAACAATTTTATTCTGCCCCTCCCCTCCCCGACCGATAACGCTGGCTACGCGCCTGCCTCGTGTCAAAGCGCATTGTACCGTCTTGTTATCATTTGATTAATAATTTTTATCAAATTGCTTTGATCGATTGTTTGACAAATAAATAAATAAAAATTAAATAAATAAAAATATTTTGCCATTGAACAAAGTGCTCAATACCGTAAACGGTAGAGCGTATAATATTCCGGAAGGTCTATACCTCTGAATTTGTATACGCTCTACCGTTTACGGTATTGAGCACTTTGTTCAATGGCTAGTCTAACCAGAAACGGTTGTCACAATACATATTACGCTCCTGATTTATCAGTTGAGCACTTTTTGATTATCTTTTGATTTCTTAATGTGTATAGATCTCCTTTGGAATATATTGTTGCTCTGATCGCTAGTTTTAACACCATTGATTGTGTATTCTCATTTTCAATGTGTCAATAAGCCTACGATCAGAGAGACATCTTTTCGCCTGACGATTGAACAAAATGACCGTATGGGATTGTCCATGAAACTCAGAGTAGCGATAATATTCCGGAAGGTCTATACCTCTAAATGAACAAATATACAATTTGTAAATCTTATTAAAACGTGCATGGTCGTGTAGGACAGTTTTGTTGAATGATAATAATAGCAGTAATAATGATATTAGTTGATTAACCAATCTTTGTGTATGATATAATATTCATGATATTCATGATTTTATGCTTATTTTGCTTATTTTGCTTATTTTCTCTCTTTTGTCTTACAGTGTATTAACTTGTATTCTTTGTGTATTTTACTCTTGTTTTTGTATTCTTTGGATGCACCACCTCCAGGTGGGTGCCGCTGCTTTGAAAGTGTTTTTACCCGAATAAAAAAATAAAAAATAAAAAATAAAAACTATATATAAATAAATTTACAAAATGATTAATTAATAATCAAAGAGCTGAGTTAACTCATTTCCATTCTTTTTTCCCGCATTTACATGTTTTGGGTAATGGGTCGACGTTTCGACTGAGTAATATGGAAAGGGAATTGTATCCAAGTTGCTTGAACTATTCAAAAAGATATAAAAGTGAATCATTTATTAATTACATCGCTAATAATAGTGCATAGTGCATGTGTCAGAGAAAACATTTTGTCTTCAATAGTTCTCTGGTATTTTTGTGCCCACTTCGAGGACCACTGAATCTGTGATATGAATAATGTCTTAGCGCTGCATGGAAACGGCGGTACGGGCTGGAAATATTGTAACGTATTTTAAATGTTTAAGCGATGGGACCTTGTCCGTGGCGCGCATCGCAGTCAAGCGATTTCTCTACTATTAAAAAAAACAAAAAACAATTACGATGTGCAAAATGATATTTTAATATTTATTAGCCACAAAGGATAAGCTCATAAAAGTAGGACAACTTTTAAATTCGGAAAAAGTGGCGAGGAATATACTTGAGACATCTTTCACTTCTAAATCCACAAAAAAAATTAAATCAAGTTTTAAACTAGAAAAGTGCGTTCACCGCTTTGCGGCGGTTGGTATGCGGCGATGGTAATAATACATCCGATCCGTATCAGCCCTCATTCATATCAGGGTGTGTATCGTATTTTGTTTCTTCTGTAAAATCAAAATAATGGAAAGGTTATAGTGACTGTGTTGGTCAGATTCTTCCAGCAGTGCAAAAAGCAAAGACAGTGAACCTGATTTTTAGCGCATTGTTTCGTTTTCTATAGATTACTATGTAAGGCAAAAAAGGTCTGTCTCACATAGGCCCTACATTGGGGAAAATTATAGATACGCGATATGCGATTTCTTTTTCTTTTTCAAAAATAGCTATGCGAAACGCGGAAAAAAAATGTATTGTGTTTTGGCTCCCTTTCTTCCCTTTCGGAGCCAATTTTTTTCAATTTATCTCGCTCGGACAACTAAAAAAAAAAGGAATTATGACGCAAAAAGTAACTCCACTCTCATTCGCGTGGGGTAGGCCCTATGTGAAACAGATCTTTTTTTCTTGGCTTAGTTAAAACAAAATTCAATGAGACGTCTAGTCAAATCACAGACAAGTTCTATAACTGGCGCAATCGCGATCGTGCACGCAAATTACCCGCAAAACAATCTGCCTACGGTTTTATCATGCCCTGATAAATAGACATGCACTGAGGCCGCTGTGCAACATTTCGCGCGGGTTAACCGACGCGAACATGAAGACGATAGCGAGTGACGCGGATTGAACGCAGCACGCAGTACGCGCGTGAAGCATGGTTCAGTAAACCCGAATAGAACGTTTTTTCAAAGATTTACCCGATCGTGGGCATTTTAGGCCTTTTATTTCTTTGTGATTAGGGCCCAATTAATATTTAAATGTGATTTAGATTTGTTTCAAATATGGATACCGGTGACACCCGGTCATTTTGGGATATTGACCAATACAGGCGAGTAATCAAACGGATAGAAAATGGATACAGGTACGTTATTTTATACCTCACAAAATAAATAGGGTAAGCTTATTTCAAAATGTTATAGGGCTAGGGCTAGGCCTATTATGCATTATGGGATGGGTGGTGGATGAGGGCAACTACCGTATATGATAATTTTGTAAAATAAGTTAGGTATAAATTCTAATATTTTTTTGTATAAGCCTACATATATAGATTTAGCATATCCCCCGTGGTATGATAATATGAAAAAGACCTTGGAATTTTAGACCGTTTTGTCTTTACAAAATAAAGTTGAGTTGAACTCATTTATATTAACCCGGATGATCAAAATATTTGTTTTACGTCAATTCATCGGAGCGTGTACTATGCCCAAGTAAGTTTGTTTCAATGTCAATAAAATCAAGGGTCTGAGATTTGTTGCACTGACAAAACAGAAACAAACAATGCATCTAGGCCGAGAGACACGTTTTTATTTCGCAATGTTTTGAAATGTATAATAATCTCGTCGAGATTTTTAACCTGGGATCCGCATTCGGATCTGCAGTTTGATACTTTTATCACTTGAAATTGAAGCTCAATTAATCGTCTCCAAATACAATAAATTACTTTAGCATTAGTACTACACTGTAGTTGTCAATGAAGTTCAAACTGTGAAAGTATAAATTTCTTAACCATTGTGCAAATTCGTTCCCTATACATCTGATCCTGCGATGCGTGTTATTATTTAGACCTGCTATCTTCATGAGATAGCAGCATTACGGGAACGTGTCGAACTGTAGACGAAGAGACTGTAGAGAGGGTCGCGATTGAAATAAACATTGTCATGGCATTCTTTTTACCACCAATATGATTTAAATAATTACTTGTGATTTCAAATTTCAAATTTTACAATATCAAATTTTATGTTAACACCAAATCGACCCATTTTATTCAGTAAGATGCAAAATTATCACACAAAAACCAGCGCGTGCAAGTAGGAAACACGATCGCTATAGCATGGCGGCGAAACTGCCGCATCGCGCTGCGCCTGCGGGGTGAATGTGCGATGATGAAAAGGCATCTCAGTTCCGCATCTATAATACTAATACTGCAGTATGGACAATTATAGTCCCAGCGAGACTTCAGCATGCTCCTGAATTTCAACTCAGTGTTAGTAGACCTATCTAGTAATTTAACTTTCCCCCTCGATTGTTACCGTGTTTTTTTTCATCGCCGTATACGTTTTCGACGATATGTATGATAACATACTTGTCAGTGCACAGCAGATTTATTACCTATAATGCATAATGATGCAAATGATTACCAACAGGCCCGTAACAAGGGGGGGGGGGGGGGGGGGGGGGGGGGGGGGGGGGGGGGGGGTTGTGAACACCCCCTTTCGGAAAACCCCTCCTTCCCCATTGTGTAAAGCATTTTTTCGGGCCGGTTTGGAATAAAATATGTCCTATATAACTTCCCCTCCCCGCTCTCAAAATGTCTGAGCTGTCTGAAAAAACAACAACTGGGGCATCCTTATACGATTTTTTTGGGTAGCAATGTATACCTTTTCCTAAAAAAAACCCTGCTTACGGGCCTGATTACCAATGACAAATCACACACAAAATTGAACTTTATAATAATAGGCCTACGCCTATAATTCTATATCAACTTAATAGTTTGCCATTATAATGTCATTACTCATTGTGCAATATATTTTGGTATTATCAAAATAAACAACAAATTGATCTTCCGAACAACGACACCGTATACACATCACAAATGCTGACAAATGCGTAAAACGATATTTTCATGGAAAACGCTCTTTTTATGGTCTTTTGTTTCTCTCGCTATCGTTTATGTATAGGTCATGTGATCATTTTTTGACTATGGTTCAAGAGCGAGCCGAGATTGAACTACGCTACGCAAAGAGTCTGCGTAAATGGAGCGAAAAGTGGACGGGAATCGTCGAAAAAGGTAAAATCATATGGTCGGTCTAGATTTCATGTGTGGCGAAGGTCTGAGCTTAAAAATGGGAGGGGGGGGGGGGCGGTAAGAATAATAATAAGAGCACCAAGATCATAAGACAAGGAAACCAAGACACCAAGCACAATGCCAAGACATAAGGAAAACTAAGACCAATAGACCAATAGACCAAGACCAAGAAGATAGCAAGACTAAAATAGACCAAGACCAAGACAAATATATAGACCAAGACCAATAGCAAGACTGACAGGACAAGACCAAGACCGTTAAGATGAAAACCCTATATACCTCTGGTAGGCTACATCTGCTCCGAGCATGCAACAAGTGCCACGTTCTTTGCTATAGCCTTGTCCTTATGGTACTAATTTGGTCAATCTCTTGAACATTGCCATATTGTTGGTCACGTATAGTATTTTTTATTTTGATTTGTTAAGTTTGTTATATATAGTTCTTCACCGTACGGTCCGTACGTGTTCCTTTTATCCAAGTATAGGTACCGAGTACGGCAGCACGGCGGAAGCCTGGCGTACCTGTCTGCAGGAGGGTCCAATCGTGGCACAAATACACGAAGAGTGTCGACTGAAACTAATGGGAGATGAAGGGCCATTCTACAATATGTACAAGTAAGATAATCGTCCAAAATGTCCAACATGTCCAAAATCAGTTGTGGTATTTCTTTTCTGATCTTTCGTTTTGGGATTGGAATTTTGTTGGTTCTCTTCTCCCAGAGTTAATCTCAGCAGTCAGCACCCCTGCCAGATCCGCCCCTCCACCAAGCCATATCGTGAATACTGTTTTTTTACAACAGTTTACAAATTCAGGGGATTCAAGTTTGGGTATGTGAACTAACAGCAGTTTGTGTACAACAGTAAGACATGACAGTCTGGTGTAAAAGCGATGTATAATGCTGCCCTCTATAATACTTGGCGATTGTGCCAATAAAATACGCATGGACAATAGAGGGCAGTCGATTTCGTGATTAACAGCCCCAGACGACAATGGACGTGATTAACCTAAATCATACATTATCAAGAAGCCATTAATTATTGCCCTCAGCAGTCATGACCTTGCTAAGTTGCCTGCACCGCGTCAGTATTTTGTACCCCCCAAACAATCGATCATGTTGACTTTTCAATGTCAACATTACCTCAAATTAGCTTCAAATTGGTCTGAAATTTCACATTTCAGACAAATTGAAATAATTTCAAGCAATTTTGACATTAAACCCCAAAATTCTTTTCTTGCCCCCAAGATTTTCCTGGCCGTCGTTTGCGCCCCTTCCAAAAAAGGTTTGATGCTATTGCAAATGGACACGTCCAGAAAAATTGTTCCTTAATATTGCCTGATATGTCTGATTGTCTGTGCTATGTCTGTCCCACAGATGGAAGAAAGAGCATTATCACAAAGGCGCATTTGGCAGTTTGCAGGAAGCTCGTGAAGCAAACGATGGCTTTGCAGCGGTGCAGAAAGAGTATTCCCGTCTGCTCACTAAAACGGAGAGAGCAAAAAAGGTGATTGTTGAGGTTGAGGTCGGTGGCTGCAGGAGGGGGTAAGGGCGTGGCTTCTAGTTCCAGGTTGCGGTGAAGACGGGGGCACTCCTATTTTGTTTAATTGCGATTTGCTATCCTTTTTCAATTAATATTGGACTTATAGTTTCAAAAAGCACCATCTACATATTATGTATTACGCCTACGCCTACATGGGATCTACCACTTCATCCGCTAACGGTTCTCGGGTTGGGAGTGGTTCTCGGATTAGGAGCAGCCTGTGATGGCGTGTTTTAGGCTCAAAGGTTAGAAGTCCATTGGTAAGACTGTTATAGGATACCTGTTTTTGAATATAACAGAAGTAATTATTCAAGTACCCTAGTTCAGGTTGTTTAATGGCTCCGATAGTGATATAGGGTATAAGGGATAGTCTACGATCTTGTCCTTATGTAGGACGATTTCCTATTTTTAACACTTTCTATGCGGCAGGCGTCTGCAGACGACACTCCAAAATTTCACAAAATGTTTCAAAAATGTCAGATTTGTTGAATTTCCTTAACTAAATTAATTTAGACTCAACATGTGAAATGCACTGGTTTAGAAAATATTGAGATAGACTTTTGAAGTTGGCAGAGGTTTCAGAAAAATCTGTTTTGTATATATATGGTAACGTACTATAGCCGCGTGGAAAGTGTTAACCCCCCCCCCCCATTGTTTAATAAAGCCTAGAAACACTGCATCACATCATTTTGATTAAAACAACGAATATGAGATTTTTATCACTTTTATTTCATTTTCAAACTACATTGTCACTTTGATATATTCAGGCTTATCACACAGCGTGCGTGTCAGCTCACAAAGCCGGTATCTTTGCGCATCAAGAATCAACGGACCCGTCTGTACGACCGGAGTTCAAGAGAAAACTACATCAACGTGCCACCAAGTTTGCCGCGCAACGTGATCGGGTGAAACAGGTTTATCTGAAACGGGTTATGAAATGCAACGGGCCATCTAAGGAGCGTTATGTCCAGGTACGTATATGGAGCGTGCGGGTCAATCAAAGTCCGTTCACACTAGACGTTATTTACCGTGAGGTGCGGTACGTTATCGAAATGGATTTAAAAATTGCCATTGCCGCAGTCTGCGACGCATTGCGTTGACGCTGACGTTCTCCTATTTTGCCACACGGCGATGACTGCCATCGCATGCGGTGACCTGCGTTGACCCGGCGTGACCTGCGATGAATTACCGTACAAATGCGGCGGAAGTATCCGCATCGCATCGCACGGCAAACATCGCCTAGTGTGAACGAACCTTTATAACGTATAGGGGAGCCAGGGAAAGAGTATTACATCCCAACTATAGTCGTCGGCAGAGAACTTGGCACTTTTTAAAATAGCAACGCGCGCGATCTAGTTAATGAGCGTGTGGGCGGGGACGTTCATGACCCGTATGTAGATACGATCGCGGCCAATCGGATTAAAGATACCGCGACGCGTCGAACTGCTCAAAGAAAACGCTGTTCTACACGCACTTTCGTGTTTACGCTGTACGCAGTTGTCACAGAAAAAAAGTGCCGCACTTCTCTGACGCCGACCATAATAAAAAATGGCCTGATAATTTTCCAAATGGGGAGAGGGAATTTTTTTTAATAACCCTTGCACATTGCCCCGCCACCGAATTTTTAAAAACAAATTGGAGGTGCGGGGGGGGGGGGGGGGGGGGGGGGGGGGGGCATAACCGACTACGTTTTGTTAACATAGAGTTTGTTATTTCATTTCGGGTTATCAGGGGCGAGCCTTCGGGGGGGGGGGGGGGGGGGATACCACATGGCACCCCCTCTAATTACGCACCTGATACTCACAATGTTCATCTGGTGGTACAGCCAACCGTGTCATAACTCCCAGAGCCAGTAGCGTAACTAGGGTTTTCATTTTGAGGGGGGGGGGGGGGGGCAGGCCTGTAATCAGCCGACTATAACCGACTATTTTTGTATATACATAGAGTTTGTCAATTCATTTTGGGGGCAAGCCATCTTGCAGGGGGGAATTCCCCCTCAGAGGTGGGGGAGGTGGAGGGGGCAAACAGGCTTTTCCTAACAGAGCCGAGGGGAGCCCAATAAAAAATGATAAACAGGGCCGAATAAAAACTTATAAACTGACTGTCCAATTGAGTGCTTTTAACCCTCTGATTCGGAAAATCTACTCTCTGAACGGAATTTTGGTCCCTCTGATAAAGTCATCCCTCTTCCGGATTCCGGCCTCTGCAAGCCTTAGTACCAATGCATGCAATAGCAGAGTAAACGCGGGCACGCATGCACAGCACATTACGTGTCAAAGGTTAATTTCGAGGGAGTACATCACACACTGTGGTAATAATTCGGATCTATCTAAATCACAACCCGACGACTACATTACATCGATGACTTTCTAATTAAGGCTGCCGCACCGCATCGTACGGCAGGCAAATATATCACCTAGTGTGTGAACGAACCGTAACACTTTCGACGCGACACGGTCGTCTGCAAATGTTTCAAACATTTCATAATTGTTGTATTTTATCACTATATTTGGATTCACCATGAGAAAATGCATTAAATATGCCTATACTCTGTTTGGCCATCTCGAGACAGTGACACAACTGAACAGGCGCAGCTTTTACGCACGCGTGTGTATCTTCCGCCTTTCAACGCTCGTGTTTGTACGCCAACGCCGCGAGTATTCGCGCGCGTTATGTGATGCAATTAGTAGAATACGCGGTTACGTCACTGTCTCGAGATGGCCAAACAGAGTATATACTCTGTTTTGCCATCTCGAGACAGTGACGTAACTGAACAGGCGCAGCTTTTACGCACGCGTATGTATCTTCCGCCTTTCAACGCTCGTGTTTGTACGCCAGCGCCGCGAGTATGCGCGCGCGTTATGTGATGCAATTTGTAGAATACGCGGTTACGTCACTGTCTCGAGATGGCCAAATAGAGTATAGTAGGTTCAAGTAATCTTTGAGATAGACTTTGAAATCTGGGAAAGGTTTCTGAAAAATCTGTTTTGTATTATGGTAAAACTAATAACTGCGTGGAAAGTGTTAAGGCCTCAGCCTATATCTGTGAGATCATGAGAAAAAACCCAAATACTTTCAGAGTCCATTTGTTTAATATCTGTGAGATCATGAGAAAAAACCCAAATACTTTCAGAGTCCATTAGTTATGAAAGGAGCATGATAATCTTCGAATTAGTGCCCTACCCCACAGCATCACAATAAACACTAGCTAAACTATATTTACAGTCTTTTTTATTCCACTCATCCAGGAAATGACAGGTGAATTCACCCGGTGGCAAAAGATGGAACGTATACGCCTCGATACTGCACATGCGCAGCTCATACTGTTTATGAGAGCTAACGACACAGTTTCCTCTTCAGGGTAAGAATAGCACTGTCAAAATCATGTTAGAGGGGGCGGGTTGGTCGTCGCATTGTATTTGTTTGAGAAAGTAATAGGGTACATGACCTCTGGGAAAGCACCAAACAGCCGAAAGCATGGGCATAATAATTGACAATTTGACATACAGTTCCTCCATCATCAAAGGTTCAAAAAATCCAATAAGCTTCAAATAATCATTTGGAAGGGAGGCTAAGTCCTATTTTCACTTCCGCCATGGACCGTTCGATCAAAGGCATCGCTTCCCCCGCTATAATTTATAACAAGTGCAGAGAGGGTCCCCAGGTTGCTTTTCCATTATCTGAAATTTGACATTTTGAAACATTTTGTGAAATTTTGGAACTGTCGTCTGTCGATCTGCATGTAGACGACTGCCTGCCGCTAGTGTTAACGTGGGACCCTAAAAAAGCAGTTGATATTTGACCACAGATAAGACATCCGCCCGTGCCTATTTTCATTTTGATATCAAATTCCCTCATACTTTTCACAGCCTTGGTGAGTTATACCAGAGACTGGAGGAGGGCATAAGCCGGGCTGATTCACTTATAGATGTGCAGGACTGGGACATGAGATACGGCACCGGATGTGAGCAGCATTGGCCACGCTTTGAAGAATTGGTGTGTATAGCAGTTTCGCTTCATTATTTCCCAAAAGACCCCTATATAAAACTTCATCCAAAGACCCCGTATTACTGTGATTACAAAAACAACCTAACCACTGTCACCCAAAGACCTCTATTATTTTGACAATTAAAAACAAATAATGTCACCAAATTACAGACATGTACCCATTTACGAACAGTTTGCATATTTAAAGACCGCTCCACCCCCTTTTTTGTTGAAGATTTCTCAAATTTGCCATCAAAAGACCCAATTGGCATTCTGATACCCTAAAGATCACATTTTTGTCATTAAATGGCCAAAAGTTCGAAATTGCCGACATAAGGTGCGTTCATACTCGCGTCGTTGCGTATCGGTCGACGTCGACGAACAAAAGTTGACAATGCTTCAACTCGCGCACCGATGTCCGTCGACGTCGGCCGATGCGCAACGACGTGAGTATGAACGCACCTTAAGTACCCTTTCTACGGCTTGTCCTTTTAAATCAAATGATTGCTCAGTGTACATAATCATTCTGTTTTCCTTCTATTCTCTGCTAACAAAAGGATGAAGACGAATTGAACGAGTCAGCAACATTTGCAGACGTTGAGAGAAAGACCAGCTTTGGCAATGCACTCATGCATCGTCGTCGCCAGAGGTCCAAACATCGAAGATCACGCAGTGGATTGTTTTCGAGTGTGACGGAGTTTGATGACGAGGACGAGTGAGTATTTACGACTGAATTGATGCCAGTATCATTCCTTCCCCATTTCCTCTCTCTTTCCTCTTCCTCGTTATTCTCCTGTCTCTTTGCATTCCTTTTCTCTCATTTCTGCGTCCCTCTCCCTCTCATTTCTGCTTCTTGCTCCCCGTTTAGCTCCGTGCAGTCCCTATTAGTCTTGCCACGCAGTCCGGAGAGCCCCTGTCCCTCCCCGGCCCCTCTCCCACTGGCTACGACATTGGGTGCCTTTAAAAAGACCTTGTCTAAACGTTTCACTTGGAATATATTATCCGGCAACAACTAAATAACTGCCAACAGATATCAGTGTTATACTTAAAGCGTTCAACTACTTAGGGAGCACATCAAAACTCGACCGCGCGGCAACCGGCGGTTCCGCGCGGTTGGACCGCATATCATTGTTTAGAACAATAGAAACCGGCTGCAACCTCACGGAACTGCACGGAACCGGCGGTTGCCGGGCGGTCGAGTTTTGATGTGCTCCCTTACGAACATCTGCAAACTACTGGCTCTTCCTGAATCTTTCAAGTTCAAACACTTTCTATATTTTCAGGTTCACAGGAGATGACTTCGATTCTACCTTTGATGACTCTGAAGAGGTACTCGATGAACCCGAAATGCACGAATACAACCAGGCCAACCACCACTATAACCATGGAAACCAAGGCACACCGCAACGATCTCGTCATCACCTTGTTAGTGGTGGTGGTGGTGGCGGTGGTGGTAGCCGCGGTGCCGGTCCTTCATCAGAGCATCAACCCTTTGGTCATCATGTCACTGAATTGTCCACACAATATGGTGGGCAGAAGCAACTGGAGAGTCCAGCGGTACAATATCATGATCACGAGTTGAAGTACCATCAGGGAAACCCACAAACCCATGTAGAGCATGGAGTGTATGGTGGGTACAGTGAGCATAATCGTACAGTTGAGGCCGGTAAATCCTCTAAACATCACCTGGACAATGGTCGTCGGCTGTCATATCACGCTCATCTACGCCACCCCCACTCTAAGCATGCTCTTCGGCATCCAGAAAGGAGTCCCCAAAGTCAGTTGTCATCCCAGGCCTACCACGTGACACAGTGGCGTGATAATCGCAATCGAGCTTGGCAACCCGTTTCATACGGCGGGACATCGGGCACGCCTCCAACGCGTGATGTTGACATTCTTACGCAGGATAGCTCACAACAAAGACTATTAGCAGAGTCTAGATCACCTCAATCAGGTGGTCCTGTGCCATCTCAAAGTACCTATAGAACTATAACGACTCCCGCCCAAACTTATCTCCAAGCAGAATCGACTCCGCAGAATAATGGGAATGTTAGTAGCCCCTACGGCAGTCAGTTTGCTGGCGGTAACAGAACAGGGCTGATGTCAACACAGTCTTCAGGTATGTTGTCTATCATTTCCCGAACTTGTTAAAATCAAAGAAAGTCATCAGTGTAATTCACTGTATGAATACAGAAGGACGCAGGCGTGCAGCGCACTGTGTATCATGTGCGTGACGCGTGCGTGCGACCAAAACCGCATTCGTGTGGCAATAAACGCCACACGCGTACTTGGATTAATTTTGCACGCGGAGGGATAAAAACCGAATTTATATTTCTCGCCAATTTGGAAATGATTGAACTAGTATAGCTACATAAAGCATAGTAAGCATTAACTTGGGAGGAGTACTGGCTACATAGTTGCATGGCTGTCTATAGTCTATTAAACAGTTGAACAACTCCCTCATAAGACAATCATCGGTATCCATAGTGTGCCTATTTTCTTTATCTGTAGCTACATACGCTGCCGGCCAGACAACTCATTCAGAAGCTGCGTCAGTGACACATCAGTCTTGGAATCAGGTGTCTGGGACACCTCAAGGGGGTGCAGTCGTCAACCCAAGTCAAACAACAGCAGGCACATCAGCAGAGGTCGGACATGGCACACCACCTAGCGAGAAGCTTAGCGAGGGTTCGATGTCGCGACACGAACGTCACGCGACCATCAATCAGGCGAAACATTTGCTGCACTTGGAAGACGGTGAATTCATGGTGCGATCGATGTACGATTTTACTCCAGGTACTCGAGATGAACTTCCGTTGAAAGCAGGTATGTCATGTGCAGGTCCGTAACCAGGGGAGGGAGGTGCGTGGTGTCATCAGTGATCAAGGGGGTGCAGGCATCTAGGTTTAACAGGTTAAAATCACCATCCCATCCGGTCCATAATGTCTACATCTCTAAAGAACATAAAGATCCCGAAGAACGTTTTCATATTAGTCTAATAAAGAGACGCGAGTGATATATCAGCTGTTCTATGGTGAACGAGGTGGTCTTCAAACGAAATGAAACATCAACTTTAATATAGCTGAATCACTAATAGTTTTGATGTCCCATTATGACCATCTTCCTTCATTTTCTCGTTTAAAAGAGCTTGTAAGTATACAAGGTCGTCAGCCTAGGGCACGGCACGGGGCTTACGGCTATAGGAATTAAATCCTCCCAAAAAGTCTTCGAACCTGATATGAATTTTTACCTACATGATTTTGTGTTCTCTGTTTTGTTATTCTTCATTCATAGGCGAGGTACTTGTGCAGAGTGGAAAGCATGCCGAGAACGGGTGGGCATTCGGTAGAAACCTGGAAAGGACTGGCATTTTCCCCGCTAGCTATGTCCGAGTGGTCCGGTGAACAATGGTGATCAAAGTACATAGAACAAATCATGATGATAATACGAAGAATTTCACCAGCGGATCGACGTCGAGCGACGCTACTAGAGTATTCATGGATACCTGGACGAGCCCAGAGAAGAGAGCGATGGATCGGACAGTAGGTTCAACCAACGGACGGTGCCGGCCATGGACGATACATACCTGCGTAATCAATAACACTCCAAAGGCAATTTCAGCCCACTTCACACACCAAAAAGAGAGAATAAGGCCAGGACATTGTACGTTCTAATAACACACCGGCCGGCCGCCTCACGCAGGACATCCCAGATAGGGCCTTGCATGTCAGCAGCATGAGTGGCACGAGCAGACAGGGGACAAAGGCAAAGGTCTGCCGGCAATTCAGTTTCTGTCGGCAAGTGGTGAAGGATAAAAGTAGGAAAAGGCAAGGAATGACTTTGCAGTTGTATGAATGACTAATAAAGAGTTTTAATGGCACCTGCATGTCAACAATGTCGAACGGTTCGTGGTCATACACTTTTTTCGGCAAAATTGCAACAACAAAAACCTCACTCCCACGAGAGAACCATCCAATATGACAGAACAATGATCGTATACTAAAATGCATTCGTTTACTTGAGAATTTTAGTCAATAGTCAACAAGTTAGCTATAATGTTAGCCAATGCGTATACATACCGTTATCGTGAAGTTTTGTTATGCTTTAAAATCTTTAGTCAGAAGAACGTCGGATGAACGTTTCTTCCTCCTGGCTTTCTGGGTAAAAAACACCAATGGGGATAATAAGATTTAAGTACAGTAGTAGCTTACTTGAATTAATATTAAGTATTTCAAGGTGAAACCTGCTTGTGTCATTGTATTAATTAGTGTCATTGTTAATCAAACGTATTGAAATAACTGATATGTTCATTATACTGATCCGATGTAAGGTACTCAGCTGTACGCGGGCGTGTATGTTTCAGATTTACGTCTGCATAAATCCTTTGTCAACACTTTTCATGGTCTTGACTCATGACGCTTTTTGCAGCAGGAACCTGAATCTTGGCCGGTTTACAACCGGAAGTAGTCTACTGAGTAAAGTAAAGCGCGTGATTCTACGCAAATGTATCAAATTTGTAAACTCGCCAAGATTCGTCTTGCTACCTTTTTGCAGTCTTGGAGTTGCCAGTTGATTTATCATGGATTTTGATCAGATCATCAAAAACGAGGGTGAGGTTGTACTTGCTCTATAATCTGGGTTCATCGTAGAGGCCCTTCTCTTTCTGATCTCATCCTTTTGTATCTGTCTTGCTTCACCTTTGCCTTGTCCCATCCGATGACATGGTTAGATAGTGTCCAAGAGAGATAATAAAAGACTGATAAGAGAGGCTATTGAGATCAAAAAGAGAGGGACTTCCACGTTGAACCGAGACGAGGGGCATCACAATTACAACCTCACCCACGTTTTCGATGATCTTTTATCATTTGTTCAAAAATCCCCAGATTATAAATCAACTGGCAACCCCAAGACTGCAAAAATCGTCATGAGTCGTCAAGATCATGCATGTGAGTACTACAGTGGATCAGTTTAATTTATTGACAATTCCATATCAGATTCTAATGGTAAAAAAAAAGTTTTTGTATTGCCATCCAGGGTATCTTGGGCTGATGAAAGACTATAGTAGCCTATTACAAAAACAGAATAACCCATTTTATTTTTCTCTGAGGTCTTTATCCATCAAAGAGTAGACTAGAACCCGATTGTTACTTCATGTCGACCCGATACCATTTCGCAGTGGCGTGTCCAAGGGCCCTCCTTGACTATATCATTCGAGGGAATTGCACCCATTCGGGGGGGGGGGGGGGGAGTTTTACTTAATTTCAAGGCGTCAGTCGGGATAATCGAATTCAAAACCATAAGTATAAAAATAGCAAATTTACCGCGCATATAAGCCCATTTTTAAAGCACTATTATGTGATCTTTTTCAAATGTTTACACATGTTTTTCTCTCTCTTATAATCAGGAATTTCCCGGACTCATAAGCTTTTAATAATTCCAATTTTATTGATAAACAACATTGAAAAGCTTAGATAAGGCCAGACTAGAGGCCTTAGATAAGGCCAGCTCTTATTTTGAGCTTTCTTTGACTAGTATTTCTTTGACTAATATTATCAATCTACTTTGACTGTAGTCTCCGTAAAAAACCCATCACACAGAACTTACTAAAACATCAGTAGAAATCTGCTAAATTTTTCAACATACCGTATAATTAGCTCTCAGTCGTTAAGCTCAGGTCTGATTCTGTTGAGTATCATTTTGTTGTATAGCTTGGCAACAATCCACGGTAGTTGCCTCCCAAGCTGAGATCACCTGATTTTGGTATTGGTATTATGTTGAGAATAGACCATTGGTCTGGCTTTTTCCCGTTCAGCAAGGCATCATTGCAGAAGTCCAGAATGACAGGGCCCTTGGAAGTATATTTTGTATGGGGTGCTGTAAATTTGTAAGTCTTCACCGCTATGGCGTGGGGTTAACGGGGCCCTCTTTAGGGCCCCTGGCGGGGGTTGAGGGTAGGAGCCCCTGAAGCTGTTGGGTTTTAGCATGTTTGAATGGCCTAGAAAAGCTCTTCTTGCTATGAATATTTACATCTTGTAATAAACTTGGTTCAGAGACAGTATGGGTTCAGGGGGCGAAGCCCCATAAAACTGTTGGGTTTTAGAAAGTTTGAATGGCCTATGAAAGCTCTCCTTGCTATGAATATTACCATTTATTTTTAATAAACTTTGGCTTGGTTCATAAACACTTTAAAATACGAGAGACACTAATGATAGATAAAAAAAAACTACGACGCGCAAAGCGCTCAAAAAATCCATTTTGTTGAACTAAAATGGTCCAAAAAACGTACCTGACGCCATCTTGTTTATGCTTGAAAAATTAAACATGAACATAATTACGCGCGAAGCGCGCTAAAATTACCAGTGTTTAACTAAAATGGTCATGAAAACGATCCTGAAAGCATGTTGTTATGCTTGAAAAATTAACATTGAAACTAATACGTGCGAAGCGCGCACAAATTTCCACTTTTTTACTAAAATGGTCCAGAAAATGTTCATAAAGCCATCTTGTTATGCTTGAATAATAAAATATTGAATATAACTATGCGCGAAGCCCGCAAAAATGTCCACTTTTAAAACTAAAATGGTCCAGAAAACGTTCCTAAAGCCATCTTGTTATGCTTGAATTATGAAATATTGAACATAATTATGCGGGAAGCGCTCAAAAAAAATCATTTTTTCTAACTAAAATGGTCCAGAAAAAGTTCCTAAAGCCATTTTGTTATGCTTGAATAATTAAATATTGAACATAATTACGCGCGAAGCGCACAAAAAAACCCAGTGTTCTAACTAAAATGGTTAGAAAATGTTCCTGAAACCATCTTGTTATGCTTTAATAATTAATATTGAAACTACTACCCGCGTAGCGAGCAAAAATTCCCACTTTTTTAAACAAAAATGGTCCAGAAAACGTTCCTAAAGCCATTTTGTTATTGAATAATGAAATATTGAACATAATTATGCGGGAAAGCGCGCAAAAATTTCCAGTTTTTCTGACTAAAATGGTCCAGAAAAAGTTCCTGAAGCCATCTTGTTATGCTTGAATAGCTAAATATTGAACATAAATACGGTGCACTAAAATAGTCCAAAAATACGTTCCTGAAGCCATCTTGTTATGCTTGAATAATTAAACATTGAAACGCGCAAAAATGTCCAGTTTTTTTAAACTAAAATGGTCCAGAAAACAAAATTAAGTTTTTGAGCTAAAATGGTCATGGCCAACTTTTCGCGCAAAAAAATGACATTTTTAACACTAAAAAGGTCCAGTATGGTCTTTTTAACGTCCCCACATAATATTTACGGTGGTTCGAGACCCACGATAATGTTGAAACCTGTAGGAAAAAAATGCGCGAATCGAGCAAAAAGAAAAATCAGTTTGAACTGAAATGGTCCAGAAAAATCATTCCTGAAGACACTGTATATTTTTTCAAAAATCTTAAAATCTAGGGGTTGCTTAATTACACCGATCATCAGGTGATTTAGAAAAACCCGAGTCTGCTCCAGGAGACGTTATTTTAGGGACTTCAACCCTAGTGTTGATTTGGTTTGCCATCATGGTTTTTCAATTGCTGTAGGCCTAATCACTGCGGTCGCAACTTCTGCATCAAAGTTGTCCTTCTAGAATAGGCCTACTTGCCAGCCAAGGCTAATGAGTATATTTTTTAACTACCCAGTCCTAGAACTACCAACCATTGCCCCCCCCCCCCCAGGCCATCCAGGTGGCACGCGTATCGCAAGCCATGAGGTCCATAACGTATTGCGGCAACGCGTTGCTTTCCCAAAGCAACGCGTTGCTAAAATAGCCAATAGGAATAGAGTTTTTAGCAACGCGTTGCTTTAGGAAAGCAACGCGTTGCTTTGAGATGATTTTCAAAGCAACGGGTTGCTTTGGAGATGATTTTCAAAGCAACGTGTTGTTTCAAGGAGTTCTTTTGATTAACCAATTGGCAAAGTTCTTTCAACAGAGTTTGGACGGGGGGCCATTCTCGGCGATGTTAAACGCAAAGTTGTTTACCTCACTTAATGAAAAACGACGGAGAAATAATGTTCCATCTGCATTTCCAGCTCGTGTTTCACGTCGGGTTTAAACTTGTTCGCCTTGCAGATGTCATGACTCATTCGGCTTACAACTTTGTTAATATTTTCAGTAAAATCGCGTCGTTTCAGTTCCTGCTTTAAATTTCTACTACCGGAGAGATACTGAGTAGATAGCTAGATGCAGCCCATGGTATTCATGGTATAAATCGACATCAAGTAAGACCCGCTGTGATTCGCGTTGCTTTGAAAATCATCTCAAAGCAACGCGTTGCTTTCCCAAAGCAACGCGTTGCCAAAAACTCTATTCCTATTGGCTATTTTAGCAACGCGTTGCTTTGGGAAAGCTACGCGTTGCTTTGGGAAAGCAACGCGTTGCCGCAATACGTTATGGACCTCATGGCTTGCGATACACGCGTTGTTTCAAGGAGTTCTTTTGATTAACCAATTGGCAAAGTTCTTTCAACAGAGTTTGGACGGGCCATTCTCGGCGATGTTAAACGCAAAGTTGTTTACCTCACTTAATGAAAAACGACGGAGAAATAATGTTCCATCTGCATTTTCAGCTCGTGTTTCACGTCGGGTTTAAACTTGTTCGCCTTGCAGATGTCATGACTCATTCGGCTTACAACTTTGTTTTAACATATTAAAATATTTTCAGTAAAATCGCGTCGTTTCAGTTCCCTGCTTTAAATTTCTACTACCGGAGAGATACTGAGTAGATAGCTAGATGCAGCCCATGATATTCATGGTATAAATCGACATCAAGTACACTGTAAAATTTTCGGACGCCTGACGCGTAATTTTGGTGTGCAATGAACACTAGGTGTTAAGTCTTTGAACACTAACCAAGTTTACTTGAACATAATGTGTGTTAAAATCTTAACACCTAGTGTTCAATATCAGTTCGAAAGTTTAACACTAAATGTTCAGTATTCCATAAAGCTAGTAACATCCGTGTTACGATTGTTAAATACATTTTATATGTTGAAGTTGAGGAGATGAGGTAAATAATAAGACCCTCAAACAAATTTGAACGTTTAAAACATTATTGTCTTCATGAGCTGAGTATCATAGGCCTACATGCATCATGTTTTAAGCCCAATCTATCGGCAAACACGCTCCCTAAATCATGTAATTATGATTTATTGGACGCGATGAGGCAAGCATACCAGCAACATACCAGCAACACCAATAAAATATTGAAAAATAAAAAATAAAAATGTTTTTCAAATGACAATATAATAGTGTTCTGTTTGAGAACATGAAATGAACACTGGTGTTCAAATGATGTTCAGCTCTTGAATGCAAGTGTTCTATTTGAGAACATATTGTATAAACACTGGTATTCAAATCAAGAACATCCGTGTGTAAATAGCCATAATGCATTGCGTTCCCGCCTTTATGTTTTCGACGATCGAATTTGCCTTGCAGTGCACGGAAAAGTCTAAGGTTAGAATCCGTTTAAATCCGTGCCGTTATTGTTGTTATTTTTATCAATAGTATTACTATCAAATAGTACATACCATAAAGACAAAATCTAGGTGTTTTTTGCACAGCTTTCTCCTCTGTATCGATCAGAATCAGTGAATTTTGTGTGAATTAAACATATCAATAAGCTTATTTAATTCTAAAGGTTC
The DNA here is from genome assembly GCA_035610835.1 of Ophiura sarsii. Classification (NCBI taxonomy): domain Eukaryota; kingdom Metazoa; phylum Echinodermata; class Ophiuroidea; order Amphilepidida; family Ophiuridae; genus Ophiura; species Ophiura sarsii. The sequence continues at coordinate 31,857,820 of CM069459.1, forward strand.
TGGTGTGCCCAAAGTATAAATTATTCGTTTGTGAGTAATCCTGCAGTGTTATTTCCCTGAAAATGAAATAATTGAGGGTATGCTTAAAGTTTAATTTGGCTTGAATATAGGTTTTATTTTATTTTGGGCTATATCTCGCCAGACGTCCCTATAACTGTCTTTATGGTATGTACTATTTGATATATTAATACTAACGATAAAAATAACTACTATAACAACACGGATATAAATGGATTCTTACCTTTTACTTCTCCAGTTTTCCGAGCACTGCAATCTTGACACTTTGTTTAGCCTAGTGTTCTCATTTTACACACTCTCATATTGAACACATCCAGAACGTGTTCTGGGAGCAGGTGTTCAATTGTAACAGTTCTGGAACACTTGAGGGTGTGCAACTTAACATGTAATGTTCTCATTTAACACACTCTCATATTGAACACATTAATTACATGTTCTGAGTGTTAACACTTTTTAAGTTGCACACCCTCAAGTGTTCCAGAACTGTTACAATTGAACACCTGCTCCCAGAACGCGTTCTGCTCACATAAAAGTGTTCAAAACCTGAACACTTAATGTGTTCAACTGTCAAACACCAAGTGTTCCAAATGTAAACGTCTATATGTCAATATGGTGTTCATGGTTTTAATACCCAGTGTTAAAAAGTAGAACATAAAAGGTGTTCCCAAACTGTTACAGAAAATGTGTTTAAAACGTGTTCATTCTTTTAACATCAGGCGTCCAAAAAATTTACAGTGTAAGACCCGCTGTGATTCGCGTTGCTTTGAAAATCATCTCCAAAGCAACCCGTTGCTTTGAAAATCATCTCCAAAGCAACCCGTTGCTTTGAAAATCATCTCAAAGCAACGCGTTGCTTTCCCAAAGCAACGCGTTGCCAAAAACTCCATTCCTATTGGCTATTTTAGCAACGCGTTGCTTTGGGAAAGCAACGCGTTGCCGCAATACGTTATGGACCTCATGGCTTGCGATACACGCGACTAAACATGCACTACATTGCAATGCATCTCAGTCTTCGAGGACGTGGAGATGGGTGACTGCAAGAGAACCTGAGCGATTAGGGACAGGAGGACTGGTGGAAATGCCTCTACAACCTAGAGTAATGCTAGTATAATGTAATTTCCAGTTTCCCGTTTCCCTACCGACCCAACTTTTCAGTTTTACCAAAACTTTCCGATTATTTTGTGCAAAATTACATTTTCTGACAAACTTGAATAAAAATCAAAATTTTAGTGGCTCAAAATACCAGGCATATCTTCCTGTTGATTTTAAGGGATTTTATGGCAGTGGTGTCATGGTATATGGTTGATAATGAAATTGTTTGCATTACATACTCAGATTTTCAGATGTAATTGACGTTGCAATATTTCAGACAGATTTGTTGACATTTTCAATAACACATCTGGCCAATTCCATGCCAAATATGAATAACAGCCAAAATTTCAAATTGGTTTTACAAGTTTTTCTCCTCTATTGTTGGTAAGGGGTATATCTCTATTTATCAAGTCTGATATGATCTCACCACCTCAATTAGTTCGTTTTGGTCATATTACATCATCGTTTGAAAATAGGTGCGCAAAAAGGATAATGCTTTTTTAATTTGACTTGAAAAAAGCCAGTTAAGAAAGTGTATTATTTTTGTAATATAAAGTATTGCTTTTTAAATGCTATTTGTGATTTAGTTATTCTAAATAAAGCTTCCAATGAAAGTAAAAAGCAAAAAAGTGATATCACTTGCGAAAGGCGCAATGCGAGTTATCATTTCTACGTTCATTTTTTCCATTGGATCGCGTAACGTCCGTAACATTTTATATCTTTTTTTTCCTCTGGGAGAAAACTAATTGGCTGCTTTTAATAACATCACACATTCACTGTTAGTTTGTGATGGGTTCAATCATTGAGCAAAAAATAAATCAATCTATAATTAGAAATACCTTAACGAGCGTTACGGACATTACATAAATCGTTACGGACGTTACATAAATCGTTACGGACGTTACAGCTTTTACTCAAGGCTTTGAAGAGCTAAATTACACACCTTTGTGAGCTGTAACACTGAAAATAATAATTCGTCAAAAATGTGGTATAATTTGACAAATTAGACCACATTTTTTTCAACAATGGTTTAGACTTGCACTGCCACATAGTCAGTGTATGATAGTGGTATGGTGTATTACTCCCAAGTATGCAAATGATCTCACTGAATACAATGTCATGCTCTAACACTATGTAATTCTTTGATACATATTATGCTATGAACTTGGAAACTTCCAGAGTAGTTTCTGATAAGCATTGTTTAAAATATGTTAAACAGTTCTGTGACAGTTACATCTTTTGTGTATGAAAACTTTTGCCTTCTAAGTGACGAAAAACAAGTGTTTTTCATAAGAAAAAATTACAATTTTCCCATTTTCAGTGGTAGAGATATACTTTAAAGGGTTTTTGTATTTAACCATATCAAATAGTGTTAGAGTGGGTAGTGTTAATAACCTTTAATATAGATACCTTATAAAACACAAACAAGCTTTGTGTGAATGAAAAGAAATTAGCATACTCTGTACATAGTAAATATGCCATAAAACATAAATAGATGTTTTCAGACTACCCCTTCCATTAATATTTTACAACTTTAAAATGAGCATACTCTGTAGGCCTACATAGTAAATATGCCATAAAACATAAATAGATGTTTTCAGACTACCCCTTCCATTATTTTACAACTTTAACCAACTAACATCAAAGTAACACAAGAAAAACACATGGATTTTATGACAAATTAGGGACAAAATGTCCCACCTGTTACGTCCGTAACGCTTCAAAATGTAACGTCCGTACCACTAAATCAACAGAGTTGAACGATACGGGAGTTCAAACTTGCTTTTCATGTTAACATAGAATGGAGTCAGGGCTTGCTCAATATAGTTGACAGAAAAAAATAAAACAAGGAACTGAACAGATATTTAAGGATATGTACCATAGTCAAAAAGGCACTTCATTTCAAGGTAACGTCCGTAACGCTCGTTTCTAATTTTTGTTGCTTATTAACTAAGAAAGCTAAAACAAAATTGTTTCATTATATTGAACATTAGAGTGTTTACTACTAGCATACTAAGAAATAAAGTGTTATCTTAACAGCAAACAGATGTGCTATTCAATTAAAAGTTGCAAGTTGCATGTATCTGTAACGTCCGTAACGGTGGAATTGGCCATCTACTCTCTTAATGTAAAAGAGTGAAAATGTCACTCCTTGTTCAGAGTGAAGTCATTGTCACTCGTAAAGAGTGATTTTTCACTCGGTGTCGAGTGACTTTACACTATGTGTCGAGTGACTTTTCACTCTGTGCGGTTGATGAGTTCAGAGTGAAATTATTGTCACTCGAAAAGAGTGATTTTCACTCTGTGTCGAGTGACTTTTCACTCTGTGCGGTTGATGAGTTCAGGGTGAAATTATTGTCACTCAAAAAGAGTGATTTTCACTCTGTGTCGAGTGACTTTTCACTCTGTGCGAGTGATCAGTTGTACCAGATTTAAATAATTTGAGAGCCGGAACACAATCAAACAGAAAAATATTCAAAAACTCAAAATATTCTTTATTTAATTTAATTTAAACATCATTGAAGTGATAATTAATGATGATATCAATGTTAATTGTTTCTGAAATAATTTTAAAGTCCAAATAATGATTAAATATAAATTACAGTAATGAAACGCGAAAAACATCATCGATAAAAAACACCATAGAAAGTAGATTTAGATACTTTACATATTGATATATTGTGATGGTATATGATATCGTTTCACTACCGAAAGGAAGTGATAATGTAACATAGGCAAATGAGTGTTAGGTCGAGAAAAGGTAAGTATAGTTTGGATAATGACTCTTTGTTTGTTATTCAAATTTTCTATTGAATTGCAAGTTATTCATGAACACAATTCACTCTAGGAGCTGTGCTTCACTCAACGGAAGAGTAAATGTTCACTCTTTTAGAGTGAGAATCACTCTTTCCTCACTATTTCTGGGAGTGGATTTCACTCTTTTATAGAGTGAAAAGTCACTCTTTTCCCACTCTTTTAAGAGTGAAATATGTTCACTCTTTTAGAAGAGTGACTTTCACTCTTCAAGGAGTGATCACTAGATCCACTCTAACAAAGAGTGAATATTCACTCTAAAAGAGTACAAATGCTTCCTTAATTGTTTTTCAAAGTGTTAAAGTGTTAATTAAGGTGTAATATATACAAATCAATAGGTAGTTAGTAGTTAACACACCTTTCAGATGCAATAATGAAATTGAGTGAAATAATGAAATAGACACCTACCCACTCTTTTAAAAATATGAAACGGGAAACTGGGAATCATATTTCATTAGCCTAAAGCAAAGCATGGAAAGAGTTGCATAGGAGGAGAGGCATGCAGAGTATGGAGCTAGAGGGGAGATAGAGGAAAGGGATTTTTTGTCGTAGAGCAGAGGTTGGAGTTGTGCTACTTAGGGAGTGTTCATAAATACTTTGGTGGGGGGGGGGGGGTTGGAAACAATTGAGCCATGGACATCTTTTTTTTTTTGACCCCCCCCCCAAATAGGGTGGGTTTTTTTCTTGACCCCCCCTTTCAAGAACCTTTTTTTTTTGTTGACCCCCCCCCCCCCCCCACGTCTGTTCACGTTATATAACAGAAACAATAACAACATTCTATATAAACCTATAGACATAGTCACAATCACTTTTATTATGGTAGGTGGGTTATATCAAACTATTTATTAAAGATATATAATATAACACAATTGAAAAGTCAAACAAAATCAGTGTAGGTCTTCTTTATAATCCTGCCCGACACTCGTGATCGCTGTGGTACATGTATGTCCTCCTCTTCTTCTTTATCTGCATCCTCTTCATCTTCAAATGTTTTAGGCTCCAGTGGCGTAGCTATATAGGTTATTGATATTGGGGGGGGCTGGAAATAAAATGAACCAACAAGATTGTTATGAGTCAAGATACGCGCGCGTAGCGCGCGAAATTTTTTGACTTTACACCTATTTTTGTCACGATTGAGATACATTTTGGCTGTAAACAATACCAACCTTTTTTTTTGGACCGCCCCCCCCCCCCCTATACAAGCACTTTTTTCCCTGACCCCCCCTTTTAAGAACCTTTTTTTTGGTTGGCCCCCCCCTCATATTTTCCAACCCCGCCCACCAAAGTATTTATGAACACTCCCTTACAGCCAGTTTTAAATCACACTAATTCTAGTAGCTCTTAGAATAATATTATTTAAATATTTGATTCCGCTACCCCTGCCGCTACCCTCTGCATGAAATAGCGCCATCAATGAATGAATTTAAAACAATTCCGGGCTGACACATAATAAACGAAATCAGACTGAACGAAATAGTAATGTCAATCTCGTATACCAGCGCATTTCTATAAACAAAATCTGCACATTTGTGTGGAAAGACTGAGACGACGACTGAGGGCTACTGAGATGAGAGAGAAGAATCTCACCAGGGCTCACAGAAAAAGAACACACTGCCTATTTTTGTACT
>CM069459.1:31863471-31967210 GCA_035610835.1 Ophiura sarsii
TATGATTCATGTCCCCATTGATCTATTTCTCTATACAGATCTGAACCATCTGCGATCGGGTTCCTTCATCTTTACAATGACCCAATCATCTCGCTCCGTTCAACGGTTTAGGCTGAGCCAATCACGTAGTTCGTCTCATCATTCTACAGTCAATCATCACCTGATCAAGCTTGTTTTCCTTGTCATCACAGTGTTGGCCCAGTGCTGCCACACCACAGAAGAACCAACATATCAAGATGGCGGCATAGCAACCACCCTAGCAACAGACACTTTTATGATTGCAGATTGTAAACTGCAGGTGAACGTACCAGATAACGTAAGAGAAAATCTGATTATCGAAGATAGATCGGTTCACTTTGTTTACGCCAATTTGGAATTCCTTAATCAAGATTTGGATCTTAAAACAGGTTATCTTAGTAATGCGACGCGATACATAACGCCCTTAAGATGGGTTGTAGCGTCTGGACGTAGGGGAAATGTGTTCTTAGGATTACCCACCATATTCGAAGAGCTGTCGCTGTGGACTCTCGGCATTGAAGTGATATCCGAAAAAGTTACTGTCATTGCGGATCAATGTGCAGGTTTTATAAACGCAACGGATACAGTCAAACAAGACCTCATCGCGGGTTTTCTCTACGAGTCGATAAACACCACGGGTCTGCCCGATTTGAAGGTGTGTCAAGAAATAGCCCATCTGCCTAGCGCACTACTCGGCGATGCCACCTGGGTGGCACTGTTGTACAATATCTACTTTGTCGTTTACAACACGCGACATGAGTGCTGGTATGAAAAAGATGCAGCAGTGGGCCAATTATCGACAAAAGTGATTTCACCGCCAGCGTGGCTCTTACCACCAACGATAACTTTAGGAATCCTGGGGGCCATTGTATTCCCGCTGATAGTCATCCGGTTTATTCAACGGAATAACTCGCCGTTAGTCAGAGAAGTTTGCAAGAGGGATGCCAATGGAGTAAGAATAGGTACAGGTAAAGTTAGACGGTACTATAATCGTAGTACATCCATACCGGTCGGTTTAAAATACCTCTTATGCTATCACTCAACATCCCTGGTCGAGGTAGTACGTTCTATAATCTTAAGTGTTTTATTTTATGTCCTTTTTTGCCCGGAGATATTTTTTCCTCTCGATGAAACGTATCGACTACGATTTCATGCATATCGGAGGAAGGATTATCTTATCACTTCGTTCACAGGGTATTACGTTGTGCGCACCATTATGGTATTTCTCCCTCTGTTATGGTTTGTGCCCTCATTACCGATGTTTTTCAGGAACGCGTACAAATGGCGCAGGTTTAAATTAGCCGATATACCCACGGGTGTACGCCCGTATCATGCCGAGTCGGCTTTAGAAAGATCCTATTTTGGACTGTTCCCCATCCCGGATATCCAAAGTCGTATACCGCCCCACCCTCCGGCTGTTGCCGGTCTTAGCTGCCTATACTACTACATGGTTAGTCGTATACAGAGCGCCCTCGACGTTGGGTTCTTGTTCCGATGCTACACTCAGAGCCTGAGGAGAGTCTGGGATATCATCCTGAAGATGATGTGGTGTAATAGTCCACAATCATTGTGGGAGATTATGTCATCCGTATCCTGTGTGATGGCCTTAGCTGTAACTTTACCCATGTTAGTTCCATTTTACTTCTTTCTTCTCTGCTTTTCAACCTTCATATATCTGCTGCCGAGTGCATATGTTCTTTTGTGCGTAACCAACACACACTCATTCATCATCGCTTTTGCAAATTGGTTCTACGAGGCTGGTTTTTGGAGATGCTACGAGCGTGACAGCAAAGATGATGATGAAGATGATCAGGCTGCAATGGAAATGGATACAAAAACCGACTCTGGAATAAGGGTTTTGCAAAATGATGAGGAGACAGAGAAAAAGCAAGGAAAAGTTGTTATGGCAACCGAGGCAAAGGATGTTGATTCAAAAGATGATGCAAATGAGGTTTCTATGGCGACCGAGGCTAAAGATGACACAAATGCGGTGGCAACCAACGTTAAAGATGATACCACTGAGATTGGTACGGCAACTGAAGCAAGTGATGTGGTTGTAGACAGTGGTCCCAAACAGACCGTTGTGGAATTCAGGAGAGGATCTGGCGCATCAGGCAGTGGGCATATCGAGTACGTCTATCCCCTTCACGGTATAGCAGCCAGACATTATCACAAATTTTGGCCTTTACACCACTTTTATCACAACGTGTACAAGTCAATGATCGGTGAGGATGAGTACGATGGTCAGGGTCGCTCCTCACAAAAAATATGTCTAGAAATACTGTTTGTGTTGTTCACTCTCCTCTATACGGTATTCCTATTAGTTGCGATTGCATTGACAGTCTTTCTTCTCCAGATCCTCATCTGGAGTATTGTTGCTCTGTTGTCATCTCTGTTCATCATCTATTTCTTTCGTATCGTCACTTTGTGCACACTTGTTGGCACGGTCATGCTACTGTCTTTCACTGGCTTGGTTCTGAACACCCTGAGGGTCATGCCATACTGCCTGTTGTCGCTGTCGCTGTTCGGATTTGTCATAAGTGTTGTCACGCAGTTGTACGGCGCCTACGTCAAAATGCTGAGGATGGTTATCGAACGATGCTTGTCGTTACGGAAGGATCTGTGTTTTGTACTGGTCGAGAGAGAGATAGATGATGGAGATGAAATGGTTGCTGAGGAGGAAGAGGAGGAGGAAGAGGAAGATGAGGCAAAGAAGAGTAGTAGCTCCCGGAAGAAGAAACCTCTCACAGTAGTTGTTGCCGTTGACAAGTTGCCGAGCGACGACTCCGCAGCGTCCAACGACGCAGACGTGATGATAGAAGAGCGTCTCTTCTGGTACGTCGCTGACAAGTGTAAGCCTCTGCGAGTCCAAGTGATGTCCGGCATATTGCAGATAATCGCGGTCGTACTGGCGGTCGTCGTGGGCATAGTGGTGCTGGTTGATATCGGGGAATTGCAGGATTTTACGCACTTTGGTGTCTCCCTGGTCATTCTGGTTATATCGTTACTGATAACACACACACGAAGTCTGATTGCTTTGACTGAGGAGGAGGAGAAGGACGATTTTGAGAGGGCTGTAAAGAAGGCTGTCATAGGATTTGATGCAGAGAAGATAGAGGTTGAAAAAAGCGTGAAGTGATTTTCTGGTGGAATAAAAGGAAAATCTTCCTGTTCCTGATTTCTTGTTGTTTTAGTTTGGTTGCTATATGCCAGCAAAAGGCTTGAATTTCATCCTTTCTTGCTTGGATTTTATCGGCAGAAAGAGAAGCACAAGTTGAGTGATTTGAGTTCCATTTATTGAGGTTAGTCAATTTCGCCATTTACCTGACTTTTTGATGTTTTAGCAGCGTTTGCTAAGCACAATGGATGGAATTTCATTGTGTCTTATTGTTTGAATTTATTTCAAGAGAGAGATTTAAGAATGGGATGATTTTCTGAAAAAGAAAAAGCAACTTTGCAATTGTGTGCTTATTTTGAGTGTTTTAGTAATGTTGGTAGACTCAAAGTCTAGCATTTCATAATTCTGTCTTAAAAAAATAATATTGGACATATTTTTTTTCAAACTATGCTTGTATTGTCACTTGTGCAGACAGTTTCTGGTGCTATTTCATTCTCTTCTGTTTTTGAATTGAACATATTTTCCATTGGCCTAAATGTTTTTGTTGTTGTTGTATAGAGGTTCTAGACTCAAATAGCCGTCAGTTCATATTTTGTGTTGTCACTTGCGCGCACATTTTTTTGTGCTTTTCACTTATGGAGGTCATTTTCTTTGGTATGTCATTTATCATCATTTCTTTTATGACCCCCCCCCCCCCCCCATAAACTAAAGCAATTATTTGTATGACCCCATACTTGATGTTAATTATTTTATGACCCCCACCCCCACCCCCACCCCCACCCCCACCCCCACACACCCACACCAATTTTATGACCGCCCCTTCTGTGTAACAAAACTTATGACCCCTCCAGATATTTAGGAGCGCTCCCCATACCAAAGAAAATTGCAACCCCTTATATTTTCATAAATATTGGTGTGCTTTTGTTTCTACTCATTAATATTACTGTACTTAATACTTTCCACGTGGCTATTAGTGTTACCATTTATACAAAACAGATTTTCCATAAACTTTCCTAACTTTCAAATCGATCTCAAAAAGTATTGTACCGATACTAGGCATGTTTGTACTTATTTCAATGCATTTCACATGGTGATTCCAAATAATTATGGTTAAGAAATTCAATAATTTAGATTTTTTCTTCTTTTTGAAACATTTTTTTAAACTTTGGAATGTTGTCTGAAGACGCCTGGCGCATGGAAAGTGTTAAGTTTCATTCCTTGTAATAATTAATGTTCCCCTTTACAATGTCCCAGTCTTTTTGATTACTGAATTGATATTTCAATCCAATAAATTTGTGCCTTGTTTTATGGCATTTGCCAGTACATTTGTAGTACTCTTTCATGGACAAGAGTTTTTTACTAAAATATCGTCAGCTTAATAAAATAATTGCCTAAGTCATTTTTTTAACCATTTTTTGCCTAAATCAGCTCTTTACCATGGGAGGCACCAATGGTTTAAGTGCCTAGGTCAATATTCAACTCTAAATCGTGCTACCAAATCAAAAGGATTATTGCCTAAGTCACGTGTGTGACTTCGGCATATTTATTGCATCGTGTAAATCAAATAGTGTAACTATTTAGACAGTGAAAGTGTTTTATTTAGAAAGGTGATTGTAGTGCCAGAGTCTGGATGTAAAAAAGGTAGAGTACTATAGTGAATTTCTAAGAACTTTTATAATGTTAGAATGAGCATTGTCAAATTGCCTAAGTCACAGTTTGTTGATGTAAAAGTGCCAAGTAAAATAAACAACTGCCTAAGTCACAGAGGTATTTGTTGTTAAAGTTATTTTAGTTGATTACGTAATAATATTGAGTCATGGCAACGTAGCCATAATATTTGTTTTGTATCAACATGTTATTTTGGTTTAAATGGTTAATACATGTAATAAAGTAACAAAACTAGATTGTTTTTTCAATTTTTCTCAAAAGTAGTAAAAATTACTTGGGCAATTATTTTATTAAGCTGACGATATCTATTCTTCGGATAAACAGTCATGTGCCTAAGCAGCACCATGGGTGCACATTCTCAGGAGTTGTGTGGGAAATATCCACCAGAGTTTTTTTGATACATTCAAACCATTTTTGCTTCTTCTTTTTTCAGCCACTTTTTTGGCATCTTAAAAGGGCATTTATCCCACTCCCAATTTGTTCCAAGATATTTAAGTCAGTGCACAGCATAGTTTGTATTACATATGGCTCTTATGTTTACATTATTTCTGATATTTTTACTGAAATAATATTTCTGATATTTTCACTGAAATATTAAGAAAAATGTCAACTCTAGAAATTGGACCCATTTATTTAAAACAAAAATAATGAAGTTGTCATTCGTTTACTAGATAAGACCAAACTACTATACTTAGCAGCGCATCCCCGTAATCTCATTTCCACATGGTTTTATTATCGCCATCTCGCTGTTACACAAATCCAAAACCTCAGTGGAAGAAGGGCTTGAGTCCATACATGGCTCATCAAAATATTGTAAGAAGTTAATGAAATGCCAGGGGGGGGGGGGGGGGGTTCTTAAATGGTGACAGGGATTATCAGCCACATTGACCCCCTTTTTAAACATGCTTTCACTGGATTCACCGCATCCATTTCTAATCTGTCCTCGCTCAATGACCTCTTATATCAACGTTTAAATGAAAGAAGATTTGTTTTCAGAATAATGGTTCTCCAACTGGCAGTGCCCATAATAGTTAAAAGGCCTGGACAAGATATGGGATTCTTACTGAATAACCAACCTTTTGGGACAAAATGTGGGATTTTCACTGAATAACCCCCTCACCCACCTTTTGTGTGTGGGGTGGGGAAGTAAATACTCATGAAATGAGTCACTATGTGAACATCCCTGTCACTTCCAAAGTTGTGCTCCACTCCCAACTCGCAATGAAATTAGATCCGTGACGGTACTTAACAAGTTGACTTGATGGTGTACTAAGAGATGTTTAAGTTTTGTTTTTTTACAAAATTTACTTAATATTAAAGATAATCATTGTTGTTTCTACTCACAAAAAACCCAGCAAAACTTGATTAAAACAATGTTTAAATATGCAGCAATATCATCACTATTTATTGAAACTTTAAAAAATAAAAATAAACCTCTATGTAACATCGTATGTAATTTGAATCGAAAAGAAAAATAGCGTAACGCTGTTTACCATAAAATTCTGTCCGAGCCGGGGATGGAATATTTTGAAACAAAGACGGCTGATTTTTCTTAATCCTTACAACTGTAAGTTTGTGTATGTAATACAATTGTAAAAATGTAGAAATCCCGGTTTTTATCCTAATTGAGGGCGCAGCCTTTTAGTACTCCTTAAAGTACTTCTTCCACTGAGGTTTTCAATTACAGCGAATACATGATATCAAAATTGAATGATGGATGATATAGACGCATGCCTTTGACAAGTATATAGTGATATAAGTGATTATTCATATCTATCTGAATAACTTAAAGGAACAACCTAAATGATATTATGGAAACAAATATAATTTATTTTATTTAAGATATATTTTGCCATAAATATATTTGATATTTTGTTATTGACATGACATTTTTGTATCAAACAAAAAGAGTAATATATAAAACTATACTATCTAAAAATCAAAAATGCTGTTACAAAATTCACTAATATCGTGGAATGTCATGACTCGATGTTACACAAACGTACATTGCTAAAAGGTGTTAAAAAACAGGAGCAATTGTAAAAGAATGTGGGTTTAAGCATAAAACTTGGAGAAAAAAACCCACCCTGTTCTATTGGAAACATTTAAAAAAAAGAAATCTAAAAAAACCAATTCAAAAATGTCCCCCAAAATTGTTTCTAAAAAAGAGAATAGAAGTTTGAAAATTAAACAAAATGGGTCAGTCGGGCCTGTAGAACAGGGTGGTCGTGTTTTTTCGTGGTGTAAGAATACAATAAAGTGAAGTAGGAGGAATACTTTTGTTGAATACTTTTTAGGTAAATATAAAATCAGGCCTTGAAATATCACCCGCCAACCTGCCCATAGCAGGTAACTTTTGCATCGGGCAGGTGAGGATGCAAATGTACCGGATCGGCTGGCAGGAAACAATTTGCTCAAACTCACAGTATAATCGAACTTACACTGGCTGGTGGAATTTCTGTAGGCAGGTATTTTTGTGAGTTACCTGCCCGATTTGGCTGGTTGAAAAAAGTTCCAGCCCTGCATAAAATACCTGTTTCAGGACTAGTTTATAAATGAATCCACCTTTGGTATCAAATTGGATCGTTGAGCCCATATGTATTGGTCAAGCTATGAGTTTTTAAAAATATTGGGCTCGACTATGTCGAGCCCAATATTTTAAAACTCATAGCGAGACAAATACAAATTGGGCGTAAATCATCCAATTTTATCATTATTATGTTTTGGATCCAATATTATCACCACTTGGACAACTCAAAACATAATAATGTATAATGTTGGTTCCCGGGGGTGGGTTATAGAAGTTTTATTTGTGCAATAATTACATTATTGGTGCATCATGTGTAGTTAGCTAGTTATGTAAATCTCTCTCTGTAAATCTAAGTTTGTGTTGTATGTATACTAGTATTGTTCTTTTAATTTTGTGTCTTTGTTCAATAACGATAAAGTTCCTCATAAGAAGTTAAACTATTGTAAACGTGGACATTTTCACGCTGTATTAATTGTCGCACTTTTTCGCGCTCAAAGTAGCAAACGCAAAAATAGGAACACGCGAACATATTTATTTTGTGTATAAGTCTATATAATGAACTTTCAAATCGCGAACTTAAAAACAATGCGAACTGACTGTAAGTTGGCAAAGCGCGAAAATTCAATCGCATGAAAATTGCCACTTTTACAGTATTATATAGGGCTATATGTACAGTCATCAAAAAAGTAACTGACCAGACCAGGTAATAAATGTGATGATAACTCTATAGAGTATAACTCCTACATAAACATATTGAATTATAAAGTAACTGACCAGACCAGGTAATAAATGTGATGGTAACTCTATAGAGTATAACTCCTACATAAACATATTGAATTATAAAGTTGTTGAGAAATGTCTCCTCTTTAATTTGAGATATTGCACGCTAAGAATGGTTGATTATCGAGGAAGTTACAATCCCAAATTATGTACAGTCAACATTTTTATTTTCAACACAGGGAAAGATGACAGGTCAAGCTTGCGCGCCGTATTGATGTACTGGAACCAAGGGCGCATACAGGGTGGTCGCACCCCGGGGTGCTGTGAAAAGACGATCCCCTCAAAAATGCAATTGATCAGGCCCTTTTCTTGTTCTATAGCCCCAATATTGCCTTTCTTTTCCATTTCCTTTTCTTCTCTTATCTTTCCTTTTCCTTTTCCCCCTTTCCTTTTTCTTTCTCCCCTTTTTTCTTCTTATTTCTTCTTCATACCCCGGGGTGCTGCAGCCACCGCAGCACCCCCCCCCCCCCTGGATCCGCCCCTGACTGGAACAATGCAGCCGGTCGACTATCCAACAACCTGGGCATCTACCGGTGAATTGGCACTACCACTACCAGTAATCAATAATCTGCCCACATGTAGAAAAGCAAAATGCAAAAATGAAAATCATACTTCACCTTACATTTGGGATTGTAACTAATTCCTCAATAATCAACCATTCTTAGCGAGCAATATCTCAAATTTAAGAAGAGACATTTCTCAACAATCTTCTGTTTTAATATGTTTATTTAGTTGTTATACTTTTAGGGTTATCAGCACACATATTACCTGGTCGGTTACTTATTTTTAATGACTGTATATCACCCCCATTTTGGATTTTATATGACTGTAGTGTAAGGTGATGAAGAAAAAACAACCTGTTGTACAGGCAAATGGACCGCCGAGGTCGGAGCGGTCGGTCACAGTTTTTTTCCTTTTATTTTCCCTTGAAAATTACCATTACAATTTTTTGTTTAATTCTGTAAACATTTTGGCCCGTACAACAGAGTTTCTTTTTTCGTCACCTAATGCAGATTTTATTTGTATTGTGATTTAAGTCGGCTATGATTTGTACATGTAGTGTGACATAAAGTAGATTATATATGTAATTTGATATGAGTATAGTGCATAGAAAGTAGAAAATTTGATTATAGTATGTCCCAAATATACTTGGGAGTTAAAAATCACCAGGGTATATTTATGCAAACCTTAATACAAACACAAAACATTACTTATGATATAGATTAAAGTCTAAATAAGTAATATTTATATGAACCTTTTATATGGTGAAAACACCACAGAACTTTTATTGTATACCAAAAATGAGTAATATTTATATGATTGTACACCTTAAATATAGTAAATTAAATACACTGAAGTACTTTATTATATATACCAAAAACATAAGTCAAAACAACTACTATTTATATGAGCATATTGGACAAATCATTTAAATAAACCATACATAGTCACTTAGTGCAAAAAAAGTTGTAACTGAATTTGTGTTGTGTAGTCAATACATTCCGGTGATTTTATTAAGGATACCAAAAAACAAACCCAAAACAGCTACTATTTAGTATATGTCAAAACATCCATGTAAACCTTCAGATCAGTGGTTCCCAACCTCTGGGTCACACTTTTTGTGGGGTCACAGGCTAGCCTAATTTAACAAAAATAAAATTAATTATAATGTTGTATCATAGTAACACATGTGACTTCGTTCTGTGAGGGGTCACACTCTGATGCTGGTTTCTGGAATGGGGTCACTACCAGAAAAAGGTTGGGAACCACTGCTTTAGATCATCTTTTAGTGTCAGAAGGATATTACTGACATCAGGGAGTTAAAGGTAGATGTTCCGATTTTCAACTTGAAGTTTTCTATTCTACATGAAAGGTCATCCTTAAAAACGTTGTGTCCCAAAATTTGAGATGCATAGCTATTATGGTTCTTATTTTAGACGCACAAGATGCTGTGAACTGTACCCATTGAGTAGTATACACAAACTATATCGGTGGTAACCACCATTCGCGGTAATTCAACGCTATTTCGTCGATTTCTCTGTCATTATACCGAATTAGGCCGTCAAATTTCAGTATGATGATGAGAAAAATACGAGCTTTCATATGATATGAAAATCTCCGTATGTTTGAAATAATTCTGTGTTACGAAAATGTGATCAGGTCATCTACCTTTAACAAGCAATAAGCAATAAGGGCTGCATAAAGTGAAAATGGATCACAGAATGCCAGTGAATCAAGAATGAGAGCAAGTTTCCTCATATTGGGGTGTCATTTCCTTGGGCATTTCCTCAAATGCAGTAATACTTCCACCTCCCACACTTGCTCCTGACCGACATTTTGTTGCAAAATTGATTTAAAGGCATAGTATGTGATCTTTTCCAGGGTGGCTCATCTATTCATGATTTTTTTAGAAAGTAGATTTTCTTGCAGATTTCATGATCATAAATCATAAATATATTCTGAGTTACAGAGCGATACGATTCCTAATTACTTCAAAATCATGGATATGTATATTATATTTTATCTTTGCTGTTCTGTTAAAACCTTCTCCGCCTTTCAGCCCTTTTGTATAAAGTAAAACTGCCCAATGGTTATACATAGGAAGTATTGTCTTATACAATACATGTTTAGGGGGCAAGAAGAGCACTTACAAAGTGTGTGTGTTGGCCCTTGAACATGTTTAGAGCAGACTGCCCAAAGGTTACACATAGGAAGTATTACTTTATACATGCTGAAGGGCCAGATGGAGATACAAGGTTTTGACAGAACAGCGATGTTTATATCTTCTTATTATCGTATCAATTACTGGTGCTTTAGTAGTCAACTTTGTGTTTTAATAAGTGTCACATGTCACATGATGTGTCACATGTCACATGATGTGTCACATGCCTGTATTATAAAAAATACCCACATGAACTTACTCACATTTAAAGGTATATTATGTGATCTTTCCAGGGAACGCCCTCAACATCGAAAAAAAAATAGAAAGCAGATTTTCTTGCAGATTTACATTTCTGATCATAAAGCATGCATACATTCCAAGTTACAGGGCGATACGATTCTTAATTACTTCAAAATCATGGTTTTAGAGTGAAAATAAACTGTCGGAATCCCGACAGAAATAAACTGTCGGAATCCCGACAGTTTATATTTTTCACTCTAAATTCACTCTCAAACCATGATTTTGAGGTAATTAGGAATCGTATCGCTCTGTAACTTGGAATGTATGTATGATTTATGATCGGAAATGTAAATCTGCAAGAAAATCTACTTTCCAAAAAAAAAAATGAATAGAGGGCGCTCTCTGGAAAAGATCACATAATATGCCTTTAACAATGTCTACTGCCAGGTGTAGCAGAGGGGGTGGGGGCAAGTTTTTTTAATTTTTTTAAAAATAGTTTTTTGTTATTTGATTTTCATTGGTGGGGAAAATCCCTTTTTTTTAAGTGTGAGTAGTTTTTTGGAAAAGGTCCACTTTTGACAAAATCCTGGTTAATTATCAAATTTATGAGAAAATCTATCAAAACCCTGCATCCTTTCCAACCTTTGCTACACCACTGTCCATTGCCATTCTATTATGCACTTATCAATTGCAACCCCGACCCGGGGACCATGCGGGGACTGTACACGGACGTACACAAATCGTTGCCCGGCTATGCGGGGGAGTGTACGGGACGTACAAAATGGTGCCCCCGCTAGCCGGGGCGTGTAGCCGGGAAGTACGTAGCGGGCCGTTTATCAATGAAAAGGTTATAAGACTGGTTAATCTAAGACAGGCTTTCTCAACTAGATTTACTGATGCTCTACACAGCGCATTGGTCCATGGGAAATGCGCTTTATAAGTATCCTTAATTATAATTAATTATACATTTTAGTAACTAACTTGTTGAAGCTCCACCACTTGGGGTCCAGGGGCGAAGCCTCGGCGGTGGTCCAGCGGGCAGCGCCCTGAAGCTCTTGGGTTTTGGGTCTGTTAACTGACTTAAGTTAAACCGCCTCTCGTTGGTCATAATTTTTAGAATTTACAATTTTTTGGACCCCAAGTGGAGCTTCAACAAGTTGGTTACTAAAATGTAGAGCATCAGTAAATCTAGTTGAGAAAGCCTGTCTTAGATTAACCAGTCTTATAACCTTTTCAGTGATATTCAAGTTATTTTTCACAGGAAAACAGGGGCTTTGTGTGATGGCCGGAGGGGCAAGTTTTTTCTAGTGGATGGTCAGTGGTTGATTTTAGTAGGCTTATGAAATCTGGCTATATCATGATATGATTTTTGGTTTGTTTTTTAACCACTCTCGCGCCACTTAGGATGCCTTGATGCGCCATAAGTGGCGAGCGCGCCACCAGTCGAGAAAGCTTGATCTAAGATATAAGACTTGGTTCTTTACGATTTCTAAAAATGTTCTTCATCGGGCGTGACACACTATGTCCCGGCTGTTGGGGGCCGGGACTGTAGCAGGAATTACGTACACAAAATGATGCTCCGTCCTGCGGGACTGTACAGGGGGCGTCACATTGGCAATTTGTACGTCCCAGCCCAAGTCCCAATAGTCCCTGGTCCCCCGGCACCGGGGTTGCAATTGATAAGTGCGGCATTACAGGGCTGTCCACTTTTGGGATTTGCTGGGAGGGAGAGATACAGACTCAATTTTTTGTGTGTAAAACATGCACAATTTTTTTCCTGTCAGCAGCTGAAATCCTGATAAGTGGGGTGGGGGGGGGGGGCGGTAGCGATGATGTTTGCCTCCAATCCGCACGAAAGTTGCATGGTCAAAATCGCAAATGTACCGACGGAAGCTAGTATAAAGGTGTTGATACACATTTTAATTGAGGTCATTTTGTTGAGGCGGGAGATTTTATATGCTAGGCGGGAGTGCGGGAGAAAGAGTGTCTATGCGGGAGACTCCCGCCTAATGCGGGAGAGTTGACAGCCCTGTGCATTATCAGTACAAAGTTCATGGCTATAGATGGAAAATGAGAGAGCCTTTTATGGATACATACATACATTACATGAATTATTGTAAGATTCAACATTTTGCACAGCCCATATTGTACTGCACATTGTTTGTGTTTACTTGCCAAATATTTATATAACTTTATAAAACATTTTGTGTGTCATTTCTGCAATGATATTTTGATGTGCATTTGAATTTAAATACAATCTAAAAGATAAAGTACCTTCATATTGTTGTCTGTTTTCTTCCATTGTCTGTAGGCGTAAATCTGGGTGGGGTGGGGGAGGGGAAGGGTCAACATTTGACCATGAGGGATGGCCTATGTAAACCCCCCCCCCCCCCCCACGCCGCCCCAATAAAATCCCACATTTGTGTGCGTATTTTTCACAAAAGAATTTTTGCATGCACATTTGTCCACCAATATATTGCCCCACCCCGTTTCCCCTCTAAAACGTTGATGCTGGTGCTGCCACTGGTCAACCATCCCCCAATGCCAACACCATATGTATGCCACCAATATTGGTCAATGACATGATAATTATATTCAAGTCCAGAGTCCAGTTGAATAATTGATTATTGAAGAAAAATCTTTTTAGTCCTTCTACCAGTAATTCTGACCTGGGGAGGGGGCAGTCTTCTATCATCAAATACATCTATGCATGACCAAATATTTTCCAGACACCTCTAAACGTCTATTTCCTCTGAAGCTAGAATTCGTCATAAATGACATTTTTGTGTGCCACCCCACCCCAATTTGACCTCCTAAAGCAATAAAGTATCGCCAAAAAGGGTACTACCTTTGGGGCGGCACATACCTGTCCCCCTGCCACCTTACAGATGCCAGTTTTGGAAAAATTAGAGTGAGAAGCCACAGATAAGCATCGGTGTGATATGAAGAATACAAAGAAAGGGAAGTCTGAAATAATATACAAATACTACATGGTTAGAGGGGAATAGTGCAATCTATTTTCCTGAGGTACTGCCTATAGGCCTACCACCCTGAACCAGGAGGGTGAGGGGTGGTAGGCCTGTAGCCAGTACCGAGGGAAAATAGTATACAAATACTACATGGTTAGAGGGGAAATAGTGCAATCTATTTTCCCGAGGTACTGGCTACAGGCCTACCACCCCGAACCTGGAGGGTGAGGGGTGGTAGGCCTGTAGCCAGTACGGAGGGAAAATAGTGTGCCCTATTGCCCTGATCATACCATGTACATGTAGTATTTGCTTTATTACACCTCACTGTGACTCTGGGGATGAGGTTGTAGGGAAGTAGTCAAAACTACCACACGGGAAATAGCTCAATTTCTTCAATAGCTCAATTTATTATCACTGTGGCCAGCTCAATTGACCAATGAAATGGCAGGATTTATGCCTATTATCTCATGAATATTTATGAGGTGTAATAATGTGCCCTATTGCCCCGATCATACCATGTAGTATTTGCTTTAATACACCTCAGTGACTCTGGGGATGAGGTTGTAGGGAAGTAGTCAAAACTACCACACGGGAAATAGCTCAACTTCTTCTTCAATAGCTCAATTTATTATCACTGTGGCCAGCTCAATTGATCAATGGAATGGCAGGATAAGTTTATGCCTATTATCTCATGAATATTTATGAGGTGGAATAATTTGAACTCCATTATTCATGTCTGAGATTTTAAAAGGGGATATTTGAGTGAAAGAGAAAATCTCTCTCGTGTATGGCCCCGGCCAGATTTGCAAATGGTCAGTCTGACCATGGAGTTATAATAACATCTTGGTCTGACCCTCGTATCCATTTCATACTCCACTGACCAGCCCTATTTATGTTAGGTGCTCTCTATCGATTCCACCACTGCCTGCATTGAAGCAGTCAATCAAAATGAATAACGGACGCCCTCTATATTATTATGCAAGGTTGAATACGGGCTTGGAATAGGAAGGGAGCGTACCTTTTTCACGTGCCTAGATTTTCTCAACGTGACAACGTTCCTTGAAGTAAGTCCAAATTTCATGAAAGTATTGTTATTGTATATGCCTAAATCGTTGACATAAACGGTATTACTTACTTTTGAAACCCTGGACGTCACTTTGCATTAATTGTGTGAATTCAATTAGCTTTTAAATTTTAAGTTTTATAAGCTTAATTAAACTTTTAAAATTAATTGGTTAGCATCATGTGGGCGTTGCCGTTATTATTATTGTATACATGTCATTGCCATTGAATTTGCCATTGCATTGGCGCTCCTCCATTAAAGGGACACGAAGTAGTGATGAAGATTTTTTTGAATTTCACTTACTTCAGAATTCAATTTCAAGATGAATATTAAAAATTACCATTTTAATTTTTGTATTGTTGTTTCTACTCACAAAAAAACCACAGTAAAACTTGATTTAAGGCCCCTTGCAATTAAATGTGAGTTTACTGTTGCCCGCGCGCGTCCAAAAGTCACCCGCGTGATATATGTAATATTTTAAAAATATTTAATTATTTCATTGTTTACAGCTTTTTCATAAGCTTTTAAACACTTTTCTGACGACAAAATTAGCCGATGAGCCGCATTGCAATACTTCCGGGTTGGGAAAACATTTCTGGGAAGTAAAAAACTCTGCACGAAACTTGCAACTGTCGCTTTGTATTGAAATGTGTGCATTTGAAGCATATTCATAGGCACGGCAATTGATTACTGCGCAATCGCTTCAGCGCATGACGTCACATCAAAACCGCCGAACTTCTTTGGAGTTTCCTAGTGCATTCTGGGTCATATTTCAGGTTTGTTTACGATCGCCATCTTTAAAATTCTCCGAGCTAGCGTAACGAAAAAAATTACAAACATTGATCGAATATCTCATTAATATTCAAAATTGGGATGCAAATATGAGTAGAATCCTTTATATAAAAGAAAAAAATGCAAAGCCAAGGCAGTAGGTGGTGGTAGGACATAATTAACAGCATTTGAATCATATTCGTACCTTGGATAATAGTTAAAGGCATATTATGTGATCTTTTCCAGAGGGCGCCCTCTATTCATGATTTTTTTTAGAAAGTAGATTTTCTTGCAGATTTACATTTCCGATCATAAATCATACATACATTCCAAGTTACAGAGCGATACGATTTCTAATTACCTCAAAATCATGGTTTTAGAGTGAATTTAGAGTGAAAAATATAAAGTGTCGGGATTCCGACAGTTTATTTTCACTCTAAAACCATGATTTTGAAGTAATTAAGAATTGTATCACCCTGTAACTTGGAATGTATGCATGATTTATGATCAGAAATGTAAATCTGCAAGAAAACCTGCTTTCTATTTTGTTTTCGATGTTGAGGGCGTTCCCTGGAAAGATCACATAATATACCTTTAACAACGCCGACAATATTAAATCAGGTGACTTTACCCCAAAATATTACAATATTAATATTAAATAGTCACCTCGTCCTGCTTTTCAAAAACGCAACAGTAAACTCACATTTAATTGCAAGGGGCCTAAACAATACCATCGCTATTTATTGAACCTTTTCTTAAAAACGCCCTCTATATGTAAATATGGTTCGCGTTATATATCATGCGTGCTGCAGGGGGACACTATCTACAGTAAAATGCTGGTTACGGCTCAACCAGCATTTTGGAATCAGCGTTTTGTTGTTTTGTAAGTAAGTAAGGTGTAAGTTCCTACATGTATTATACAATTGTAAAAATATACAAATTCTAGTTTTTATCATAATTGAGGGCGCAGCATCCAACACATGTCTTTATGCCCCTTTAGGCGCATGAAAGTCAATTGCGAGTTTCCCGTTACTTTTTTTTCTTCAAAGTGATGAGGCGACTTTTTCATTATTCATTATTTGATCAGATTTCATTATTGACATGTAAATGCATGTTTGATCAACCCATATTGATACGGTGCTCATTTAAATAATATAAAAACATGTTTTTAAGGCGTTTTTGCTGAAACGAATAAATGCATCAAAATAATGTTCACGGAAGGTAGGTTTACAATTAAAAAAGCCTTGCTTATGAGCCTAGTTCTCAAAATTCATATTTTAAGAAAGTGAAAAATGTTTTCAAATTGATAAAACTGGCAACAATTGTGTTTAAAAATAAATAATGAATTTTTTGGGAAATCTTGAAATTTTGACGCGGGTGAAAAAAAGTGATGCGGCCCGCGGGCGGGTAACGGGAAACTCGATATCAACTTTCATGCGCCTTAAAGTTCCTGTCAGAGGGAATGGAACCAGTACATAGTGATGGAAACTGTTCCATATAAACTTTTTGACATAATTTGGTCTTGCTTCGCTTAGAAAATGGGCTATATCTTGCTAGGCGTCCCGTACGGAATAAACCGTGTACTACTTAGGCCAACAATTTTGTTGTTGTTATATTGGCGTAACGGGCTGAACAAAAATAGGGTAGGTAGGTAGGGATTTTTTTTTTTTTTAGCAGCTGTTTTTGAACAATGTTAACCGAGTTTAAACATTCCCTATTGTTTGTTAGAAGTACCCCTCAGTACAAGTCTATATACAAATAAAACACAATAAACCATATTTTCGGAAGGAATTGTCGTTTATTCGAGGAGCACCGTCGTATTTCGTTCGAGAAAAAACATTTTTTTTTTTCTTTTTTTTTTTTTTTAGGGTTTAGGGTTGGTTTTTTTTTTTTTTTTCACTGAAAAAAAAGAGAAAAGTGTAGGGTCGGGCGTATTTTTAGGGTCGGGCGGGTTACGCCAATATAACATTTTTTTTTTTTTGGCCTTAGTACTACAACACATTTTAATCGTTATGAGCATGCCTACATCAGTTACGGGACGTCTAGCAAGACATTTCCAAAAAATGTATGAAGAATACGTATGGCGATATATTAAAAGCTCCTTCAATTTCCGAAAAAAACAGACTTGAAAAGTTATTGCTGTATTCATGCTGAGAGTTTAAATTGATGCATGTCCTACAACATGGTAGACTTACGACCATGTCTTACTAGACGTCCCGTAACTGATGTGCACATGCGCACAATATTAACAATAGGTCGCCGGAGTGACGTCA
The DNA here is from genome assembly GCA_035610835.1 of Ophiura sarsii. Taxonomy (NCBI): domain Eukaryota; kingdom Metazoa; phylum Echinodermata; class Ophiuroidea; order Amphilepidida; family Ophiuridae; genus Ophiura; species Ophiura sarsii. Next base: position 31,881,564 of record CM069459.1, read on the forward strand.
CATGCCGTTGACCACAAACCAAAGAGGTAAATAAAAGCCTCTTACACAATGCGATCCCTGGGTATGGGCGAGTAGAGCGTAAAACTGATACGTAGTTAAAACGCCGGGTTTGTTGTCAACGGCAAAAGGTACAAAGTACCCGGATGACCGGGCCCACCTATACATGGTTTATTCTGTACAGGATGTCTAGCGGCAAGATATCGCCAGACTTACAGCTGTCTATGAGATGGATTATCTTTGGAAGTCAAATAGTATAGCTATGGAGTCTACCATTGAAACTGAGTGTCATAAATTTACTGTAGGGGGATGGCAATCCACAATTCAAGTCAGTTTTTCTTGAAAATTGAAACTGAAATAGGTTGGGCTTATTTAACCAAGGCATACATATTGCTTGAACATTAAATATAAAGTGTACATGTAATATCTGAAGCAAATGTTTGCCCAAATTTTGTTCAGAAAAGTTGAACAATATTGATGTAAATATCTGACATCCCAGGTGAATGGGTTCATTTCATAGCTCTATCATAAGAGTTAGTGTTATAGCTAGTTTTTGAATTGTAGAACTGTGTATGAAGATCAATGTCATTGGTCATCTTGGGCCTTAAAGGAGGATGCATTGAAATTGGAATCATACTGAGTAGGCACTTTCTAAAAAAAAATATGTATAGAGGACACCCCCTGGAACAGATCACATAATATGCCTTTAATAAAATATGTCATGAATGTACTTTTTGTGCCCATAGATTTGAGTGAAACACATACTAGGACTAAAAAACAAAGATGGCTGCCGCTCTGCAGAGAATAACAGACTTCTATGATTGGATGATTGAGAAAGGAGGTAGGTCTTATCTAGATCATGGTGTCCCAGAATATTAAAAGCTGGGGCAGCAATTGTTTTCCATGTGTTTACATTGTAAATTAAGAGCTGCCTTGTGCTTTATTCTGTTAAGGAAGACCTATTTGGGATTATCCTAAATATCCTAACTATTTAATATCCAAAATATGGTGCTCATGTTTCATTGAATCATAAATATTTAGAACAGGCATCCGCAAATAACGGAGCGTGTGGCGCTTGGTGGGGCTCCAAGTGACGTGTAAGCGCTCTTACTTTTTCTTTTTTTTTACATTTCTTTTTTCTTAATCCAAAACGGGACCTAAGATGACCCATATCTGACCCCACATAATAACTCTTGACCCACACCTTAGGAATAGTAATTCATAACCCAAGATTCTATACTAAAATGTTTCATTTTATCCCTGGACCCCACCCGTTAGGAGCCCGGTCGCTCCGCTCCCTCGCATAGAGTGTGGCACTTTAGCACTTTTCAATTTTGGAAGTGGCACTTCACCAAAACTATTTGAGAATACCTGATTTAGCAAATATAGTTTCAAGATAGTTGAGTTGATTTTCAAATGCTGTTTGCCATAAAGCAAATGATCTAATTACAAATGAGGATAATTTTGGTTTATTCTTGTCCATTAGAAATTGATGGTAAAAGAAGAAAAAATAGGCCAATATACATCATTGGTGAAATTAGGTGTATTTTTGGTAGGCTGAGGAAAAAATTAAAAATAGGTAGAAACACACACACAAAAAGACACCCCCACCCCAATCTGAGAGGGACTCATTTTGTGTGTGTAGTTTAACACTAATCCTCTCAGCCTGAGCCTCTAATACTGTCAATTTTAACGCTTGTTTTTCAGATCCTCGTGTTGAGAATTGGTTGTTAATGAAGACACCTTTCCCTGCAATGGGCTTCATCGCAGCTTACTTTATATTCCTGTGGCTTGGTCCGAAGTTCATGGCTAATAGGAAAGCATTTGACCTCAAACCAGTTCTTATCATCTATAACTTTTGCCTTGTTTTGCTGTCAGTGTATATGTTTTACGAGGTGAGTTAGAATCTGGACTGGAGGGGGGAGGGGTGTCAATTTCCCATCAAATGATTTCCCATGTGATGCAGCACATCAAAAGGGGGACTTTATATATGACTGTGTGTTTTTCGAGATATAGATAAAAACAGACAAAAAACAATAACAAAATAATGAGAATTTAGGAGTAATTTTCACTTGTAAAATCTGAATGCCTTGATCAATTTTAATCAATTTGGTGTCATTTTAAAGCTTAGAATATGCTCTGCGAGCACACATAATAGGCTCAAAATTGACTTCACCTGCTGAGTCCCCCCTTTTGATGTGCTGCATCACATAATGTACATTTAGTATCTCTAAATTGGGCATTACCTGCCCTTTTTATTGGAGCAATAAACTCAAGGCTATAAATGTCGCTGTTCTATCAAATCCTTGAATGTTTTTCAGGCCCTTCAGCATGTATGAAGTAAAACTTCCCAACAGTTATGCAAAGGAAGTGTTGCTTAATACATGTTCAGCGGCAAAGGAACTTAAACGGTCTTGATTGATGTGTTTTTTGGCCCATACATGTTTAGAGCGAATGCCCAAAGGTAATACATAGAAAGTATCACTTATACATGCTGAAGGGCCGGATGGAGGGAGATTCAAGGTTTTGACAGTACAGCAACGATATGACATCATGAAAACCTCCGAAATTGGAAAGATTGCCCACGGTCTCAGTCGATCATAATCATAAGAACATCACTTTTCTTGTTTTTGGGGATTTCAGAATTGCAGACGACATTCCAAAATTTCACAAAATGTTTCAAAAATGTCAAAATTATTGAATTTCAATACCATATTTGGAATCACCATGCAATATGCATTGAAATAAGTACAAATATGCCTAGTATTGGTTTAGTAATCTTTGAGATATAGACTTTGAAAATTGAGAAAGGTTTCTGAAAAATCTGTATTTGTATATATGGTAAAACTATATAGCCGCATGGAAAGTGTTAATAAACTCATTGAACACACCATATAAGCTTACACAATGTCTCTGACTTTATGTTACAGTTCAGGATTACATCTTGGATAGCCAACTACAGCTACAAGTGTCAACCAGTAGACTATTCCAATGATCCACTGGCTATAAGAGTACGTATCGGACATCAGAGGTGTATAATTAGTAGCCATGCACGGCTGTAAATCAATTTTGAGAGATATTTAAACCAAATTGTTAAAAGGGGGCTGACAAGAAGGTGGCATTCACCTTCAAAAGAAGTATCTTAGGGAATGCATGTTCATAAATATCTTAGGGGCAGGTGGAAAATATGAGGGGATCAGAAAAAATAAATAGTTTTGTATCTCTCTGTGCGCAAAAGTAATCCATGTGTGTGCGAGAGATTATGGCCACATGCACACATTTTGTTGCCGCACTCATGCGTCATGCATGATGCACAGTGCCCTTGTTGCCTTCATGCGCGCCCATGTCTTTCTGTATTCATTTGTGCTGTAAGGATCACTTCGCCAATTTGGAGCTGATCAAACTATATAGGCTTGCAGCCAAATGGCTCTGTAAACTCTCAACCACATTTGTTTACCCTTTCTTCTCCCATTCTCCAGATGACTAGCGTCTGCTGGTGGTACTTCTTCTCAAAAATCATCGAGTTACTTGATACCGTCTTCTTTATCGTACGGAAGAAGGACAACCAGGTCTCGTTCCTACACGTCTATCACCATAGTTCTATGATTGTAAACTGGTGGCTAGGGGTGAAATATGTAGGAGGAGGACAGGGTAGGTATCGTTCTTTGGGTGGGTAGGGGGAGGGGACGGTTGCATCAAATTTATCATAAGAAAGAGACCAAACAGGTCTCGTTCCTACACGTCTGATTGTAAACTGGTGGGTAGGGGTGAAATATGTAGGAGGACAGGATAGGTATCGTTCTTTGGGTGGGTAGGGGGAGGGGACGGTTGCATCAAATTTATCCTAAGAAAGAGACCAAACAGGTCTCGTTCCTACACGTCTGATTGTAAACTGGTGGGTAGGGGTGAAATATGTAGGAGGACAGGATAGGTATCGTTCTTTGGGTGGGTAGGGGGAGGGGACGGTTGCATCAAATTTATCCTAAGAAAGAGACCAAACAGGTCTCGTTCCTACACGTCTGATTGTAAACTGGTGGGTAGGGGTGAAATATGTAGGAGGACGACAGGGTAGGTATCGTTCTTTGGGTGGGTAGGGGGAGGGGACGGGACGGTTGCATCAAATTTATCCTAAGAAAGAGACCAAACCGGTCTCGTTCCTACACATCTGATTGTAAACTGGTGGCTAGGGGTGAAATATGTAGGAGGAGGACAGGATAGGTATCGTTCTTTGGGTGGGTAGGGGGAGGGGACGGTTGCATCAAATTTATCCTAAGAAAGAGACCAAACAGGTCTCGTTCCTACACGTCTGATTGTAAACTGGTGGGTAGGGGTGAAATATGTAGGAGGACGACAGGGTAGGTATCGTTCTTTGGGTGGGTAGGGGGAGGGGACGGTTGCATCAAATTTATCCTAAGAAAGAGACCAAACAGGTCTCGTTCCTACACGTCTGATTGTAAACTGGTGGGTAGGGGTGAAATATGTAGGAGGACGACAGGGTAGGTATCGTTCTTTGGGTGGGTAGGGGGAGGGGACGGTTGCATCAAATTTATCCTAAGAAAGAGACCAAACAGGTCTCGTTCCTACACGTCTGATTGTAAACTGGTGGGTAGGGGTGAAATATGTAGGAGGACGACAGGGTAGGTATCGTTCTTTGGGTGGGTAGGGGGAGGGGACGGTTGCATCAAATTTATCCTAAGAAAGAGACCAAACAGGTCTCGTTCCTACACGTCTGATTGTAAACTGGTGGCTAGGGGTGAAATATGTAGCAGGAGGACAGGGTAGGTATCATTCTAGGGGGAGGGGACGGCTTGCAAGGAAAGAATATATATCAAATTTATCCTAAGAAAGAGACCAAACAGGTCTCGTTCCCATGGCTAGGGATGAAATGTGTCAGGAGGACAGGGTAGGTTTCAAATTACTGTGGAAAAATCAATCTATAGATTGACAAAGCAGTAGTCCCACTCTTGATGGTCCGACTCTCCAACGTGTTTACAACCTTTCTTGTATTGAAAATATCTATTTATCTCAAAGCACTTCTAAATTTGATAAATAACTACATGTTTTTGTTATTGCAAATATGTAAAAACCAAGCAAAATACTGTACATATGTGGATCAAAATGTAAATAAAAATAAGTTGATATTCAAAATGTTGAACAGTTTATATTTCAACAGAAAAATCTGGCAAATCCGGGCACACTTAAAAAGCATTCATACCAAGTATTATGATAATGTTTAAAATAGGCCACATAATGCATCACAAATTTACTGGATTGAAAATCAAATTAAATTGGCTGGCAACTTTGGCAGTGATTATCATCGTCTCAAAGAAGAGGTGTGCGCAATTGATGGGACAATTGCATAATTAGGGTTGCGTATAACAAGAACTTTCTACTTGTGTATTAGCTTCATGGTCTGTGAGACAGATCCTTATTTTTAACTTTGCCTAATTATCTGCAATTTTTAGACTTCAGACTTGTATTTTCAGCAATTTACAATGTGTCTTTTTCAACAAAGCATATCCACGAAGGATATCCACTGCATGCATGGTATCGCTACTGGTGCACAATGGAACAAATGCAATATTTATCATTCGCGTAAGAGACTGACCTCACTGTACACTTAAGGTCTGCAGTAAGGCTGCGGTCAGGTCAAACAAAATTGCACGGTAAAAAAGAAATCGCACAGTCCAAATATCACACAGTCCAAAAGGTACAGCAAATGAACGTAGGCGACGGGCTATAAAGTCAATAGTTAATTCCGTAGTGGTACTTGGTGATCGGAAAGTGTAAAGCACTGATTTATAGCATCTCGCGAAGGAAATTAACGCGTTGACAAACATTTTATTTGATACATTTTTGAGGCGGGAGATTTTATATGCTAGGCGGGAGTGTGGGAGAAAGATTGTCTAGGCGGGAGAGTTGACAGCCTTGATATTCTGTTTTGTATATATGGTAAAGCTATAGCCGCGTGGAAAGTGTTAATGCAGAACGATTTTTCTCTTCCTCTATTGCAGCTTTTTTCTTGGCCATGTTCAACTGCTTTGTACATATTGTGATGTATACCTATTACTGTCTATCAGCCTTTGGACCTCACATGCAGAAGTATCTATGGTGGAAGAGATATATGACACAGTTGCAATTGGTAAGAAATTAGGCACATGGAGGATTTTTGTAGGGATATGACATCGGCGAAATGAGTATTATTAATGTTTCGAAGGCCTGATTGACCCAGAATCTTTTAATTTAACCCCCTGGGGTCTACCTGTCTATCTTACAGTGGTTCTGATTGGTTTATTACGAGATGTACTCATATGAATAGCCAATTTAAATGCAGCTTGTAAAATGTTTCAATCCCATCTTTATCAGGGATGCAATTATTCTAACAATGTCTCTCATTGGTGCAATAAATGATGTATCCATCTTTTTAACCAATCGGCCGGTAGTTCTCAGGGGGTTAAGGGGGTTCTGTTTCAAATAAACTATGTTTACCTTTTCATTAAATGTTTTCTTCTGTTTTTAAAAAAAAAAAAAATATTATAAAAGTATTTTTTTATAGATCTGCAAAAAAAAGAAAGAAGAGAAAACATGAATTGCTTGTAATATCTTAAGGATTCTATCAAATGTTTCAAAATTTCTTGAAAATGTTGATATATTTGACAGATTTCTAGGAAATCAACCCATCAATTTATTATGCTATATGTTAATGGTGTTTATTTTAATTTTCAAACAATTCAAGTTAACCTTGTGTACAAATGTGCCAGGTCAACCTCTGATTGGTTACCAGCTGAGAATTTCATCAGGGGTAAGCACCAGGTCTCAAATATCGCCAAGGCCATCATCAAAAGGTTTTTCCTTGGTGCCCTAGACATTGGTTAACTTTCAAGGTATTCTTGACCATTTGTTGGCCTTAGTGCCATCATAAATTTGTTTAATGGCCTTGAAATTGGGTGCCCTAAAAAAATAAAATTTGAGCCCTGGTAAGCATGCTCAGTATTTTAGCTGATCATTAATTTGACCCCAGGCTTTCCTCAACTTGTATTTTGGGACAGGTGTGTGGCGTGAAGTGCCGAAACTGGAGGGACTTAGGTTACACAATGACCATTGGAATTGTACATGTAGCATTATAGTTTATTTTCTGGGTGGGTGGGGGTGAGTCTTTAGATTACACAATGACCATTGGAATTGTACATGTAGCATTATAGTTCATTTTCTTTGTCTTCCCGCACAATTACAGGTACAATTCTTTGCCGTCGTTTTCCACACTGGCTACAACATGACCATCGATTGCGCCTTTCCTCAGGGATTCAACTATGCCGTCTTTCTCTATGCGATATCTATGATCGTTCTGTTTGGAAACTTCTATGCAAAATCATATAACAGCAAGAAAGAGGCAAAGCACAAGGTGTGAGGAAGAGATGGTTTTGACCCCATGAAAACTACCTGCCGATCTAACAGTGTTCATGATTGGTCAATTATGAGATATACTCATTTGACTAACCAATGAAAATACTGCTTCTAAAGTATTTAATTCCAATCTTTATAAAGGAATACAATTATTCTATCGATGTCTCCGATTGGTACAACAAAAGATGTACTCATCTTTCTGACCAATCGGCAGGTAGGTCTCAGGGAGGTCTGAGTGCAGAATCTCGTCAGTGATAGGTATTACTAGTATGCAGATTTGATGGGGAAGATGCAAAAGTGAAGGAAATAGGCATCAACCCCCTCCCCCAAACAGTGTGTGAAAAGTAGTAGTAATTTCATTATACATGTAGTAAGCGTTATATGAAATAATTTGACCAAATTAATTGTGACAATTAACATATTTCTGCCAAATCAATTGTACATATTGCTATGACCAAATGATATATGATAAAGAGCTCCAATATGGACCTCTCTAGGGAAGGACCAAATTCTAATCATGATATAAGATAACATTGCAATTGTACTTATATGTCTATGAAATAATTGTATACCAATCTATTGTTTTTTTAAATAGTTTTGATTGTAATAAGTGTGATATTCAAATATATAGAGAAACCCAATTCAAATATGAACGTTAAGTCTTCAGTGTGCATTAGGAAATATGGTCTAATAAACATCCCAAAAATCAATAGAAAAATAGGAAATTTTGACACTTTAATTTGAATTTTGATGGGGAAAACATTGAGCGATTATGACATGTTGCATGTCTTTATCAAGCTTGTTTTCTGAGCATTTTCAATCTAGACAAACCTGAAAATACAATTTTCCGACTTAACTCTCATTTTGTGATGACAGGTCTCATATGTGATGCAGCACATCAAAAGGGGGGACTTTGCAGGTGAAGTCAATTTTGAGTGTATTGCGTGTGCTATCAGAGCCTTTTCTAAGCTTTTAAATGACACCAAATTTATCAAAATTTATTCAGACATTCATATTTTACGAGTAAAAATGACTCCTAAATTCTTCTTATTTTATTATTTTTCTGTCCGTTTTCATCTATATCTTGAAAAACACAGCTGTAAAGTCCCCCTTTTGATGTGCTGCATCACACATTATTTAACAACAACGGAAATATGCCATTAAATTGTGGAACTATGCTGCATGTATGAGGGATGATGAAGAAAGGCCAGTGCAGAAAAATAAATGGATTGTTATTAAATCATGACACTACACATGTATTAGGGTCGTGAATTAATGCCAGTGTATTATTAGCGTTAACCAGGGTTATATCTACGCCGGTCGGACGTACCGGCACTCACACTGGCTGGCCAGCACTCTTAAAAATAAAGGTAAAAAAACCACTTTTTTAAAAAATTTAAATTTTGTGGATAGAATCATTAAACTGCCTCATAAAACAAGAAATTATGTGACAGGAACCCTCAAAATACATTAAAAAACCATTAAGAAGGCCTAGCTCTGGACCCCATGCCATGATCCACTGCACTTCGTTCCCTATACTCTGTTTGGCCATCTCGAGACAGTGACGTAACTGAACAGGCGCAGCTTTTACGCACGCGTGTGTATCTTCCGCCTTTCAACGCTCGTGTTTGTACGCCAGCGCCGCGAGTATGCGCGCGCATTATGTGATGCAATTAGTAGAATACGCGGTTACGTCACTGTCTCGAGATGGCCAAACAGTGTATACACTTACTCCGTTCGCTATCAGTCAAATTAGCCGGCACTCAATCTGGCCTAGCTATAACCCTGGCGTTAACTCGTATCCACTGTATATGTAACATATCGTCGCTGTTCTGTCAAAACCTCTGGGGTTTTTTCTGGCCCTTTAGCATGCATGTGTTTTTGGCCCTAGCATATGTTTAGAGCAGACTGCCCACGGGTTATAGGCCTACATATGAAGTATTACTGTATGCATGCTGAAGGGCCAGATGGAGATACAAGGTTTTGACAGAACAGTGAAAAAGGATATTTCAATTTGCAGCTGACCAATTTCATATTGTTTAACAGGTGAATGAACAAAAGCCTCCAAATAAGTGGGCACCCACAAGGTGTTTTTTACCCACTGGTTGTCAAGTTTTGGCTTCTGGTGTTTTCCAAACTTTGCACAGTGAAGTATAGGACCAGGAGCCACATTTTGTTATAATAGTAAAAAGTAGCTCCTGGTCAAGACCTGATTATTTTGAGGCTTGTGAATGAGTGTGTTTAAAATATTTTAAATTAATCAAAATTAATTAATGTATATACAAATTATTCATATAATAAAAGCTTGAATGTACATATATACTTAACTTAAGCCAGTACTACCAATTAACAAATTCACGATCAGCTTTAAAGAAAGGAATCCACCATACGTCAGTCTACGAAATCATAGCAGTCTACAGTCCATTTAGTTTATTCTTCAAATTGATGCGAGATTTTTAAAAGTGATGTAAACTACTGGCATGATTATGAATAGGTTTTTAGTTTAATATAGTTTGGTGAACAAAGTACAGTAGTCCGCCATGATTCTGGTAAACTATGTGATATGCAGGGTTTATATATAGCATCATATTTACTACTTTTAAGAATTTTAAAAAAAATCTAGTTTCGTCAGCTTAACAAAATTATTGCCCAAGTCATTTTCGTAACTTAGCAGATTCTTCTATCAATGCAATAACTTCATTTGTTGTGATGGTTTTACTGAAGCATTCTGGCCTACGGCTGGCCATTTTGGAAGTTACAAAAATTACCCAAGTCACACCGTTTGACTAAGGCAATAAAATAAATCTGCCCTAGTCACATGCTTGACTTAGGCAATTATCCTTTTTGATTTGGTAGCACACTTTAGAGTTGAATAATAATTAAAGCACTTTAACCGTAGGTGCCTCTCTAATGGTAAAGAGCTGATTTAGTCAAAAATCTCAAATTGGTAAAAAAATGACTTGGGCAATTATTTAATTAAGCTGACGATATGCTTTAATGCAGGTACTTAACGTAGGCCAGTACTATCTACCTAATCAATTCAGTTACCAAAAATGACAAATCAATCGATGTTCAATCCACTTCTAAAATCAGTATAATTATACAGGGTGAATCCAAAACAAATGTGCACAGATTGAAACTGTCATTTGACCTTTGATGCATGCATTGAACCATAACATTGTGGTTATCTGTATAAAGCGTAGTTAATATAGTTAATATAGTTTTCCCAAAAAATAATTAAAAGTAATCGACTGAAAAATGTTTTGTAAGCTGGGCTTTTTCCAATGGGATTTACACACAGTAAAATTGGTTTTCCTAAAATGGTCATTATCATCTTATCAATTATCAAAATATTCCCGAACATTAAGGGCCGTATTTTCGTACTAAACACGGTTTTAACTTAAAACCGTGTTTAACTAAACGCGTGTCTAACTTAAACGTGAGTTTATCCTTTAAACGACGTGTTTAACAAAACACGATTTTAAACTCTGCAAATCTCGTTCCCAGAGTGGTCCTGCGTTGATTGTATACAGGTATTTAATTCATTGTGGCCCTAATGGAGTACAATAAATATCGACCGAATGCCTTAAATACACGGTGCTTTTAAAGACTACGCAATCCGCACGTCAGCTTGAACCGGGCACGGATGAGTGATCATTCAAGGCATACAGTTGGTGCGCGAGTTTAGTTAAACACGCATTAAACTACCCGTACCCATGTTTAAAGTTAGACACATTTCGGCGAGTTAGACGCGTGTTTAAGTAAAACAAATGTACGAGAATTGTGTTTAGTTAAACGCTGTGTCTAAAGTCAAAGTTAGACGCGTGTTTAGCTTAAAACCGTGTTTAACTACGTACGAGAATACGGCCCTAATTCTCTAACTCTGAGATAAGCAATTATTATTCTTCTGATACCAAAGTATCAAATGAAAAGGCAAATCTAAATCAACCTTGAAGAAGTGGAGACATGTGTCAGAGCAGAAGTGACATCCCTACGCCGCAACAGGGAATGGTAGGCGAGCTGTTTGCAACATATTGGACAGGGCACCCTCATCTTTGGCAAAATGGTGGCCATGTCGAAGGAAGGCTTCGTTAAAAACTCAATATCAACAGACAGAAATAACTAATTTCTATTTTAAATTGCAAGGAAGCTAACATGTTATTTTATGTTTTACAAAAATACTGAACTCTGACCGTATGATTTGTGAACCTGGCAAATATTTTCTTTCACAAATTAATCATTTTAAGGTGCAATTATCAGGAAACAAAGTGTCTACAGAATATTTCATTTATGCACAATATTTTAGTATGTGAAGTATTATTATCTGAACTATTTATATCTACAGTGTTTTATCCCCCTTTGGCCCAGGAACCTGTACTAAATTACAGGCCCCATGCCTTGCTTGTAAACTCTCACTCCATGTCATCAGGCTACAGTAATATTCTTTCTTACCTGTGAAAATCCTATTGGAATGGCGAAAAACACGGTCAGCTTACAGAACCTGTCACAGTTTGCTTATTTTTCAGTCGATTACTTTCATTTTTGGGGAAGATAAAATAGATTTAACTACGCTTCATACAATTTATAACAACTTCATGGTTCAATGCACAAACCAAGGTCAAATGGCTGTTTCAATTCTTTGCACAATTTGTTTGATTCACCCTGTATAATCATCAAGTATAATTCGTACCTAAACATTAAATTATTAAGTTGTGAGAAATTTCTCCTCAGTTATTGGATAGTCGGCCAGCACACACACTTAATTTATCCGTCATACTTTCCTCATGTTCAAAAAAAGAAAAATGTGAAAATGAAAATCGTACTTGACCTTACATTTGGGATTGTAACTTCCTCAATAATCAACCATTCTTAGTGTGCGATATCTAAAATTGTAGAGGAGAAATTTCTCAACTTTATAATAATTTAAAATGTTTATGCAGGAGTTATACTTATACTATAGAGTTATCAGCATATTTATTACCTGTTCAGTTAAAGGTAGATGACCCGATCACATTTTCGTAACACAGAATTATTTCAAACATACAGAGATTTTCATATCATATGAAAGCTCGTATTTTTCTCATTATCATACTGAAATTTGACGGCCTAAATCGGTATAATTACGGAGAAATCGATAAAAATAACGTCGAATTACCGCGAATGGTGGTAACCACCGATATAGTTTGTGTACTACTCAATGGGTACAGTTCACAGCATCTTGTGCGTCTAAAATAAGAACCATTAGAGCTATGCAACTCAAACTTTGGAACACAACTTTTAAGGATGACCTTTCATGTAGAATAGAAAACTTCAAGTTGAAAATCGGAACATCTACCTTTAACCTTTTTGTCTCGCCTGATGTAATCAGAAAGAGACTATGTTATCACTATTTCTGTCCGCCGTATGCCGTATGCCGTATGCCGTATGCCGTATGCCGTATGCCGTATGCCGTCCGCCGTGTGCTAAGAAATACCTTTGTGACGCGATATCTGGAGATCCGTAAGGCCTATCGTGATGGGACTTGGTGGAGGGAAGGGGGGTGGTGCGTTCTGTTGCTGATTGATTTTTCAAGGTCATCGGGGGTCATACAAGGTCATCGGGGTCAAATATGCTTAAAACTTTTGAGATGCGTTGTGACGCGATATCCAGAGATCCGTAAGGCCTATCTTGATGGGACTTGATGTCAGGGAAGGGGGTGGGGTGTTCTTTTGCTGATTAGATTTTCAAGGTCATTGGAGGTCATTCAAGGTCATCGGGGTCAAATATGCGGTCAAATAAGATCCGTAAGGCCGATCTTGATGGGATTTGGTGGAGGGAAGGGGGTGGTGTGTTCTTTTTACTGATTAAATTTTCAAGGTCATCGGAGGTCATTCAAGGTCATCGGGGGTCAAATATGGGGTCAAATAGACCAGTAAGGCCTATCTTGATGGGATTTGGTGGAGGGAAGAGGGATGGTGCGTTCTTTTTGTTGATTAAATTTTCAAGGTCACCAGAGGTCATCGGGGTCAAATATGGGGTCAAATAGATCAGTAAGGCCTATATTGATGAGATTTGGTGGAGGGAAGGGGAGTGGTGTGTTCTTTTTGCTGAATAAATTTTCAAGGTCATCAGAGGTCATTCAAGGTCATCGGGGGTCAAATAAGATCCATAAGGCCTATCTTGATTGGATTTGGTGGAGGGAAGGGGGATGGTGTGTTCTTTTTGTTCTTAATTTTTCGGGGTCATCGGGGGTCAAATATGGGGTCAAATAGATCAGTAAGGCCTATCTTGATGGGATTTGGTGGACGGAAGAGGGATGGTGTGTTCTTTTTGTTGATTAATTTTTCGGGGTCATTGGGGGTCAAATATGGGGTCAAATAGATCAGTAAGGCCTATCTTGATGGGATTTGGTGGAGGAAAGGGGGTGGTGTGTTCTTTTTGTTGATTAATTTTTCGGGGTCATTGGGGGTCAAATATGGGGTCAAATAGATCAGTAAGGCCTATCTTGATGGGATTTGGTGGACGGAAGAGGGATGGGGTGTTCTTTTTGTTGATTATTTTTTCGGGGTCATCGGGGGTCAAATATGGGGTCAAATAGATCAATAAGGCCTATCTTGATGGGATTTGGTGGACGGAAGAGGGATGGGGTGTTCTTTTTGTTGATTATTTTTTCAGGGTCATCGGGGGTCAAATATGGGGTCAAATAGATCAGTAAGGCCTATCTTGATGGGATTTGGTGGACGGAAGAGGGATGGTGTGGGGCCAAATCCAAAAATGGTCATCAAACTTCATAAAAATTAAAGTTATTTATCAACTTCAAATTTATTTTTGGTTCAATTACTAACACATTGAGGTATTTGAATTTATATATTTTTTCTTTGCAATTTTCATTTTGACGTGTAAAAATGGCGGCCAAAGTCAAATATGGCGCTTTTTAAGTGCGACGGACGGAATCTATTCAAATGACTGTATTATATTCAAGCGAAGGAAGACACCAATTCTTATTTTTGCAATTTAATAAGTAAGAGGTCAGAAATATATTAAAAGTAAAAAAGTTTCTAATATGTGTTTTTAAAATAAGAAAAAAATTAAAATTAATGGTGCTGGTTCCGTCCGTCGCATTTTGACATACAAACGATTTATTTACTCGACCAAAAAATAATGCATTTTTTAATTATTATTTTTAAACAATCAGCAAATAAGGTACTTCAAATCTACAGACAAAAAGCAGGACCAAAAAAATTATTCAAATTGGTACTACAGCATAGGGCCATATTTGTGACGGACGGGAAAAAACTGCGACGGACGGAACTGCTGGTTTATCACTGCTTACTGAGATAGTTTAAGAGTTTATTCAGCACAAAATTTCAAACAAATAATACAATATAAAGATGGTCAATATAGAAGTGTTCTAGGGGATCATGATAAACACTGGGGGAGGGCTTTTAGGCCAAGTAAAACAAATAAAGCAGTTTCTCGTTCCCTCGCGCATCATTTTTCAGGAATTCTATAAAAAAGTTTTTTAAAAATCCATAACTTTTTTGTTTAAGTATTTAAAAAGCTGACATCTGTTCACAAACTCCCCAGAACCATGAAATAAAATAAAAATTACAAAGGCCTCATCCTCTTTTAAGTTATACAATCAATGAGCGTGTTTCTACAGAGAGTCATTAGCCGGTTGATCACGGGGGGTAGACGTCTAACAGCTCTGTAGAAACAGGTCCTGACGCTGTTAGCCGGCTAATCTACCACGGGCAAATTATCCTAGAAAATCAAGGATAGTGGTGGTAGGTTAGCCTGCTAATTGCCCGCCAGAGCTCTGTAGAAACAGACTGCCGCCCGATTAGCCGTCTAACCGGAAATTGCTTTGTTTGTTTATTGCCAAGATATTTGTTTGTTGTGTTGTTATATAATTAATCCGTGTCATTTCGAAATCAGCCGTTCCTCTACGCACACACCCCACAAAGTGATTAGTAGTCTTTTACGTTGTCTGTAGAAACAGCAGTACTTGTACCACCGCCTTTTTAGCAGGCTAAGTTACCGCCGGCAAAAGGCGGAGGCTCTGTAGAAACACACTCAATCATGCAATACCGCACCGGTAATGGTAATTTTGCACTGTTTACTAAAAAAGAAAAGCAGAAAAAAAGTACCCTCATCCTCCTTTTTTCAAAAGTTAGGATGAGAAACTAGTTTTTATTTTTATTTGGCCTTACAGGCACGATCCCCTCATTATTATAACATGGTACACCATAACCCAACCACCGAGGCACCTCCTTCCAAAGATTTTTTTTTTTCGTGGCCAAATAACGAGGGGGAAAAGTGCCCCCACTCCCCCGGGGCTTGAACCCCGGACCTCTGGGTTCAGAGGCAGACGATCTACCGCTAGGCCACGGGGGAAAATCGTGCATGGGGGAGTGTATTCCGCCATATGTACCCTGGGGCCATTATTTCGTCGAAAAACTGCCGAGCCGGGTGACACAAGCACACCGCATCGTAGTGATTCGTAGTACTCAAGAGTGTTTAGGGTTAATATACATTAACCTGGGACAATCCCCTCAGTGTATGTTATCCACTACCCATTTTAAAATGGCACAGTCCATTCTGTACACACATCAGGTAATTTTGGGAAGATCCGTTAGTAATTGGGTAAGACATTTCTTATACATATGGGTACTGCACTTTGTATACAATTTGTATCAATCACTCCTGCAGCAGATTATCAGTCCCGAGTAGATAAATATAATAAACAACTCCATATTTGGGAAAACAATTCCCTATTTGGGCAATTATTTGCATTAAAGCACATACAATTTGGCAAATTGCATTACTTGTTGGCAGTCTTGTACTTTGTGAAGCAGGAGTCTGTGCATGAAACAGGAGTCTGCTGTGCACCAAACAGGAGTGAAATCTACTATCTGTAGCGCTCTAAATCCTTATTATCTGTCAATTTTGGTATCCAATTTTGGGGGGATTGTAGCCAAGCAGTACTACCTATATGCAGAGTTATGCACTGATTATATACTTATGACTTGGATACAGCCTTCCAAAAAATCTTTTAAAGTGTTTTTGACCCAAACTTGACCCCCGCCCCCCAACAAAAAAAAAACACAACCCACACCAACGTCCGCAATACCGCAAAGTGTCAGTTTGGTGTCAGAGTATCTCCATGTGGTCAGGCAACTCTTTTAAATTGGGGTATTTTGCCCATCTTCTATGTATCATGACTGCTGAATTCGGCAACCTGTTTCAGTATTTTTTGGAAAAATGAATGTGTAATTTTTGTTCCCCCTATCTTTCATAATGTCACAATTCTTGAGACACTTTTTCTTATAAATGTTGCTCAAAATACTTGACCATGAAGATACTCCGACACCAAACTGACACTTTTCAAATAATTTCATTAGAGACGCATCTTTATCATAAAAATAAAATGGTGCGGTATTGCTGACATTGGTTTTCAGGCGTGGGGGGGGGGGGGGGGGGGGGGGGGTCAAGTTTAGGTCAAAAACACTTTAAAAGATTTTTTGGAAGGGTGTATCCAAGTCATACAAGTATAATCAATGCATAACTCTGCATAGGTAGTACTACTACTTGGCTACAATCCCCCAAAAATTGGATATCAAAATTAGTTGTACTTTTTGCGTTAGGACCCCCCGAACAGTGGTCCAAACCAGACTGGCCCATTTTCAGGCCCTTGTCATTGAAAACTGGAACATGCTACAATTTTGTTGATTAAAGTTTTGAAATCAGCATAAAAAGTTAGTTTTAGATACCAAATTTCAATATTCTAGGGGGTTTACTTCTTGAGATAATGGCCGCTCAACATGGACTTTTATTTCGCGACGCGTGTTTTTTGCGAAATTTCGGTGACCCCCCTCCCCCTAAACTTCAAATTGCCGCTACGAGAAAATGAAACGGAATAGAACCTCAAAATTTCAGGTTTTTCATATCTCTACCAGTCTATCAAATATGAACAAAATCTATTTTTGATGGTGTAATCCATTTGTTGAGTTGGGGTGGAATGACCCTAAAAGTTAAAAATAGTAGGATAATCTAGCTTCGTTTTAACTGCTTGAGCAGAATATTGTTCAAAAAGTAATTAAGTGAGACTATACATGTACATGGGGCTGGGAAAACTTTATTTACTGGTCTTTGTAAATTGCAATTGACTTCTGCATGTATATTTAGAATGTTTCAGTTGACATTCATTCATAAAACAATGCAATTATTATAGAAAAACATGTATGGAAACAAGTTCCGTCCGTCGCATTCCGTCCGTCGCAAGTGCACAAGCTTTCAAATCAAACATATGCACAGGCAATGGACAGAATTTCACCAAAATTCTGTTTGTATGTTTTATAGAAGGGTTTTGACTTGTAATAAATGCTAAAAATAAAATTGAGCTCCAAATATATTTGACAATATTGGCACAATTGTTTAAAGGTTCTAGGAACCCTGTTTTTGTCGATTCCGTCCGTCGCACGAATAAATGTCGTTGCCATAGCAACAAATGGAATGAATGTTATATTTCATTTATTTCATATTGAAGGGTATTGAGTACTTCTTTAGAAAACTTACTTATGGCTCTTAATTTCAAAACTAAGAAATGTTTATATTTGAAAATATCAGTCAAATTCCGTCCGTCGCAAAAACGGTGTTTTTGGATTTGGCCCTGTGTTCTTTTTGTTGATTAATTTTTCGGGTCATCGGGGGTCAAATATGGGGTCAAATAGATCAGTAAGGCCTATCTTGATGGGATTTGGTGGACGGAAGAGGGATGGTGTGTTCTTTTTGTTGATTAATTTTTCGGGGTCATCGGGGTCAAATATGGGGTCAAATAGATCAGTAAGGCCTATCTTGATGGGATTTGGTGGACGGAAGAGGGATGGGGTGTTCTTTTTGTTGATTATTTTTTCGGGGTCATCGGGGGTCAAATATGGGGTCAAATAGATCAGTAAGGCCTATCTTGATGGGATTTGGTGGACGGAAGAAGGGTGGTGTGTTCTTTTTGTTGATTAATTTTTCGGGGTCATCGGGTGTCAAATATGGGGTCAAATATATCAGTAAGGCCTATCTTGATGGGATTTGGTGGAGGGAAGGGGGGTGATTTGTTCTTTTTGTTGATTAATTTTTCGGGGTCCTCGGGGGTCAAATATGGGGTCAAATAGATCAGTAAGGCCTATCTTGATGGGATTTGGTGGACGGAAGAGGGATGGTGTGTTCTTTTTGTTGATTAATTTTTCGGGGTCATTGGGGGTCAAATATGGGGTCAAATAGATCAGTAAGGCCTATCTTGATGGGATTTGGTGGAGGGAAGGGGGGTGGTGTGTTCTTTTTGTTGATTAATTTTTCGGGGTCATCGGGGGTCAAATATGGGGTCAAATAGATCAGTTAGGCCTATCTTGATGGGATTTGGTGGACGGAAGAGGGATGGTGTGTTCTTTTTGTTGATTAATTTTTCGGGGTCATCGGGGGTCAAATATGGGGTCAAATAGATCAGTAAGGCCTATCTTGATGGGATTTGGTGGAGGGAAGGGGGGTGGTGTGTTCTTTTTGTTGATTAATTTTTCGGGGTCATCGGGGGTCAAATATGGGGTCAAATAGATCAGTTAGGCCTATCTTGATGGGATTTGGTGGACGGAAGAGGGATGGTGTGTTCTTTTTGTTGATTAATTTTTCGGGGTCATCGGGGGTCAAATATGGGGTCAAATAGATCAGTAAGGCCTATCTTGATGGGATTTGGTGGAGGGAAGGGGGGTGGTGTGTTCTTTTTGTTGATACATTTTTCGGGGTCATCGGGGGTCAAATAGATCAGTAAGGCCTATCTTGATGGGATTTGGTGGACGGAAGAGGGATGGTGTGTTCTTTTTCTTGATTAATTTTTCGGGGTCATCGGGGTCAAATATGGGGTCAAATAGATCAGTAAGGCCTATCTTGATGGGATTTGGTGGAGGGAAGGGGGGTGGTGTGTTCTTTTTGTTGATTAATTTTTCGGGGTCATCAGGGGTCAAATATGGGGTCAAATAGATCAGTAAGGCCTATCTTGATGGGATTTGGTGGACGGAAGAGGGATGGTGTGTTCTTTTTGTTGATTAATTTTTCGGGGTCATCGGGGGTCAAATAGATCAGTAAGGCCTATCTTGATGGGATTTGGTGGAGGGAAGGGGGGTGGTGTGTTCTTTTGGTTGATTACTTTTTCGGGGTCATCAGGGGTCAAATAGATCAGTAAGGCCTATCTTGATGGGATTTGGTGGAGGGAAGGGGGGTGGTGTGTTCTTTTTGTTGATTAATTTTTCGGGGTCATCGGGGGTCAAATATGGGGTCAAATAGATCAGTAAGGCCTATCTTGATTGGATTTGGTAGAGGGAAGGGGGGTGGTGTATTCTTTTTGCTGATTAAATTTTCAAGGTCATCGGAGGTCATTCAAGGTCATCTGGGGTCAAATAAGATCCGTAAGGCCTATCTTGATGGGATTTGGTGGACGGAAGAGGGATGGTGTGTTCTTTTTGTTGATTAATTTGTCGAGGTCATCAGAGGTCATCTTGGGTCAAATAAGATCCGTAAGGCCTATCTTGATATGATTTGGTGGAGGGAAGGGGGTTGGTGTGTTCTTTTTGCTGATTAAATTGTCAAGGTCATCAGAGGTCATCTGGGGTCAAATAAGATCTGTAAGGCCTATCTTGATGTGATTTGGTGTAGGGAAGGGGGTTGGTGTGTTCTTTTTGTTGATTAAATTTTTCAGGCATTACATCCCTTGCATTAACTACAATGCATACCTCTGTGACAGTGCTACATTGTATCATATGTTTCATCATCATTTCTTTCAAGTCACTTTTGATGAACAGGCGAGACGCGCCGTTCGAGAACCGCCTTGTTTATATAGTCGCTGTCTTGTCAAAACCTTGTATCTCAATCCGGCCATTCAGCATGTGTACGAAAGTAAGTAATACTTCCTATGTATAACTGTTGGAAAGTCAGCTCTAAACATGTTCAAGGGCCAACAACACATCTCTATTAAAACCTTGTTGTAAAAGTGCGCTTGCCCCTGAACATGTATAAAGCAACACTTTCTATTGCATAACCATTGGGCAGTGTTACTTTATACATGCTGAAGGGCCAGAAATACTTACAAGGTTTTGACAGAACAGCGACAATATTGTTAACTTGCAAATTATACTATGCATATTATAAAAAGAATTATACTTGGCATATAAAGAGTATAGTTTCTCAGGGAAGATTTATGGAAGTTTTATACACATTTATATACAATGTAGCTGCCATTTTGTATTATTCATATTTTGCTATCGTTACAGGGTTAGTTCAGGGTAAGAATTTCGAGGAGAATCCGTTCTCGCAAAGATTCCCGCTGGTAAAGTTGTGAGAATCCATGCTGATTCTTGTAGAGATATTCTGTCTACAAATGTACACATAATTTGAATGGAGGAGAACGCATAGATTCTCACAAAATCCTCTGCAGGAATCTAAATGGATTCTCCCAATCTTTGACCCAATTCTGGGAGTAATTCTGTTATACCCTTCACAGGGGTATACATAGTGCGTGATTTTTAAGAACGACGCATACTACCGATGTTGGTGTGTAGGGTATAACAGAATTATGTCAAATTTTGACCCTGCACTTGTATCAAATGAATTCCAGTAGTACAGTAGATTTGTAAACTTTGGCCGCAGTACCAATTCAGGAAAGGTATTATAGATAATCTCCAGGGTTGTCTCCACGCCGGTCGGGTGTAGCCAGCACTCACGCTGGCCGACCAGCACTAAAAAAACAAAAAACGGCACTAAAAAACCAAAAAAATCCCATTTTTTCCCCCTTTCTATTCTACATGGATAAAATCATTAAACTGCCTCATAAAATAAGAAATTATGTGGCAGGAACCCCCAAATAGGCCAAATTGCATTACAAAAAGCCTAAAAAAAAACCTAAGCAGGCCCCTGGTCCCCGCGCCGTGATCCGCTGCACTCTGTTCGCTACACTCACTCCGCTCGCCATCAGTAAAATTAGCCGGCACTCAAATTGCCCTGGAGACAACCCTGATAATCTCCCAGTTAAGGATCAGCCCGGCCCCCCAACTCAACACAAAAGTTGGTAACCATGACTGTTCTAAAAATCGCGGAAAAGGGTATATTTTCGATTGTCAGTGCTGACAGCGAAATCATGAAATAGGGGGTATTTCATGAATTAATCTCTGCGAAATTCGAAAAAGGGGTATTTTATGAAGAGGAAAAAACAAAAAACATCACAGTAAGGATTTAATCATTTAGAACATGTTAACAACCCAAATACACCATTTGGGGTACACCAGTTTATAACACAGGACCATAAACGCCTGTTACTGTTGGGAGCAACAAGTTGTTATCTATTTAATGTATGTATTAAGTGTCTTTGAAAAGGGGTGTTTGAAATTATTGTCATTGAAAAGCAAAAAAGGGGGTATTTTTCACCCCAATTTTGTCCTCGTTTTTGCCAAAAAAAGGGGGGTAAAATTGTTGAAAAATCCTTCCAAAGGGGTACTATGAAAAAATGAAGAACAGTCATGATTACCAACTTTTGTGTTGAGTTGGGGGCCGGGCTTATGCTGCCTGCTGGGTTTTTTATACCGTGAATAAATAAATAAATAAAAATAGTCACATCAGAAGTCAAGGCAAGCACACCAACTTGCAGGCAGTGAATCTTAATCTGGTCTTGATACATTAACGTGGTTCAATGCGTTATATTCAAGTGGTTTGTTTGTGATTTAAGAATGACATTGTAGGTAGTTTATATCCAGAACTTTTCAAGACTTGACTTGATTTGAGTCACATTTTCGAAACAACTGTTCTACATGTTTAAATAAACGAGGCAGTTTATAAAATGGAACATATCCCCCTGACACAATAAGCCCTTGATATTAAGTATATAAAGTGTATTCTTGCAGAATTGAAATAATATCATTCCATAATCACACATTTTTGCTATTTAAGTGTCAATAATGTACGCACATTGTAATAAATTCAGCACAAGTTGATCATTAATAAAACATGTGAGCCTTGTGTATTATGATCTGTGATTTTTTTTCATTGTAACACCATATTATCCCCCCCCCCCCCCCCCCCACCCCACCACTGTACTCACAATTTGTAAAAAAATGAGTACTTTGATCACAATTTGGCGAAAGAAATAGTCTTGGTAAGAGGGCTGGAATTAGGATATATAACACTTTTCACGCAGCTATTAATTTTACCATATACAGGGTGTCCCAAAGGTTTTAAAACCTTTTTAAAATGGTATAGCACTGGTTAAATAATTTGCAGTATAAAAATAAAAACATATTTGGAAAGAGAAGACTTGTAGAATTATTTTGGTACCAAACTTACAATAGCAGTGATCTGTTTTGCCAAAATACAGACGCAAGTTTCCCGAACGGTAAAACTGCACTTTCATATTAAAGCGTAGTATAATGAGCTGTATCAAGGATGACAGAGGAAAAGAGGTAGGAAGAGAAAAATGTTCTCTACAATGATTCTTTTTTTAATTTCAGACTTATAAAATGCTTATATAATATGAACATTATTACTGTTGTACACAACATTTAATAGGTGAACAACCTTTTTGAAAAAAAATCAACATGAATGGAATGTGAGGAAAACGTGGCATGTGATTACAGTGACTTACACATTGCATTGCGAGTTTTGTGGCCAAACATTTCAGTGTGTGTTTTATATTGAGGAGCCTCACAAATGTTTGACACCGAAATGATTCTAAAAGTGTTCTCTTTTCAAATATATTTTCCATTTGGTATTGCGACTTATTTTAGGAGAGATGCACATCTTTAAAATGGTTTCAAAACTTTTGGGACACCCTGTACAAACTCAGATTTTACAGGAACATTTCCCAACTTTCAAAGTCTATCTCAAGGATTACTAAACCAATACTAGGCATGTTCATACATAATTTGATGCGTTTCTCATGGTGATACCAAATATGGTGATGAAATTCAATAATTTTGAAATTTTGTGAAATTTTGGAATTGTCATCTGCCGACGACTGCCGCGTGAAAAGTGTTAAGAAGTCTAGCTTCTGTGTTTTTCCAGGGGGGGGGGGGGGGGGGGGGGGTGAGGGGGTGAAAGCATGCAAGACCAAAGGTTTTCCAGACACTCCCTAAATGGGTATTACCTCTGTAGACAAAATCAAAAGATTTTGACTAGTGGCTACGCATGCTCATCTCCCCAACCCCCCCCCCCCCCCCCTTGTGGGGAAACAATTTTGGAGTGTTAAAAAGACCACTTCTTTTGGTTCACAGTAGCCATTTATCACTATTCATTGTATATCACTATTCACCAGTTAATTTGCACGGTCTGACATTTGCGAGGAGAGCCTCGAACTGGTACCGCATTGAATGGGACTATTCCAAAATAGTATGTAACCAGTTCGACTCTCTCTGCACAATATGACTGGTCATGGAGTGAGTCATTTTGAAATGATGCAACACTTTGGATTCATTCAGTGATTCCAGTTTGAGGCTCTCCTCGCAAATGGCGGATCGGTGCAATAGGTGAATTGAGGATGTCCTTCAAGTTGTCCACTGAAACATCTAGGCCAAAACATGCGTTACTGGACTTTTACTACACAATTTTGAACACTTTGCTTGCTAAACAGGCCTGATGAAACTATTACTGGACCCAAAACATAACAAGGACTAAAGAATCATGTTATCATAGCACGCACAGCAATCACGCGGTAAGTCTTGAGTTGAAAGTTCTTCTATTTTATTAAGACAATTTGGTAAAAACTCATTATTAATTATAGGTCAATAAATGCATCTATTTTGTTTCAAGAGAAATTAGACAAATCAATCAATGCATGCATACTGATGTTAATGTGTGAATGGTACAACCTCTTGGAGAAGTGCTTTTGTGGTTGTATCAACATTTGCGCAGATGCATTGATTTTTCTAATTTTGCAAGAAAACATGCATGTATTGACCTGATTCATATACACGGCACTATACAAATCAAAATGCACAATTTGAGCATAATTTAATCTATTTTAATTATGTGATATTTTCCAGGGGACGCCCTCAATCCTCGAAAAAAAATTGGAAGCAGATTTTCTTGCAGATTTACTTTTCTGATCATAAATCATAAATATATTCCAAGTTACAGAGCGATACAATTCCTAATAACCTCAAAATCATAGTTTTAGAGTGAATTTAGAGTACAATTTGAAAAAATAGATTGTACCACTCGGTACAATCTATTTTCAAACCATGATTTTGAAGTAATTAGGAATCGTATTGATCTGTAACTTAGAAGATCTTTATGATTTATGATCAAAAATGCAAATCTGCTTTCATAGTAAAAAATCAATGGTAGAGGGTGCTACTTGAAAAAGATCACATAATATGCCTTTAATAACTAATAAAAACATGTAACAAATTTGCTAATACCCGCAATAAAAATCAGCAAACCTGTGCTGCCTGAACAAGGAATCAAAACAATCTGTGTGCGCCTATTATTGCATAGGTATTTCCCCAAATGTATGCGAGACAGACCTTCTTTTGTTGGCCTAAGTGAGGAAAAATATTTTTTCTGATTTGTTGATGTTGAAACTGCTCAACTTTACCAGCTTTAAAATGATGTATCACTTGTCATAATTGCTCAAACTTTTGTCCATGAAAAATCAATATTTCTCTTGAAAATTAATTTGTTTACTATTGATTTGTAACAACTTTGAGCAATATTTCCATAAGTGTTCCGGCGACTTTGGTTTTGATGGAGTGGGTCGCATTTGTTGTCAAATTACATTTATAACATGAAATTAAGTTGCAGAGCAATACCTTATCTAATTACTTCAAAATCAAAATTTTGAAAATAAGTTGTCAGATCCGACAGTGTGTTTGCTGAGTGGTTTTCTCGTTCATAAATATAATTCCATGGTTTGACAGTGTTAACTTAGTTTACAGTGTTTCTGACTGCAAACACAACTTTACAGTGAACACAATATGTGATGCAGCACATTAAAAGGGCAGACTTCGCAGCTGAAGTCAATTTTGTGTTTATTATTATCAGAACATTTCCTATAAAGCTTTAAAATGACATCAAATTGATCATAATTGAGATGATCAAGGCATTCAGATTTTGCAAGTGATAATGACTCCTAAATTCTTATTATTTTCTGCCCATTTTCATCTATATCTTGAAAAACACACAGCTGCAAAGTCCCTCCTTTTGATGTGCTGCATCACATATATAGTTCAGTCAATTCCAAATTGGCGAACCTGTGTATATAGTAACAAATGAATTCAGAAGAGCATGGGCGCGCATAACGCATGCATGGCGCAACACGGCGCAGAAAGAAAACCCTGCATATTTCTCGCCAATTTGGAACTGATCAAACTGAAGTAAGTAAAGTAAAAACTCGCGCTGAGTGCCCATGTTATTAATATGTTATACTTTTCAGTGCAATGCAAGTGCTGGCTTGATTGCAGCAGAGTGTGCCGGGGAAGGGGGTAAAGCAAGTGAGAAAAGCAGGACAAAAACACAAGTTTGTTTCCAGTAGGCCGCACGCATTTTGTTTTGGCGACGTAAATTTGCACATTTCATTTCTTTATTTGCATTTTTGAAAAAATAAATTCGCAAAAGCGATTTAAATACAAACTACTGTAGAAAAGATTAACATTTCGCACAAAAAATAGAGTATCCATGTAGGTACTGAATGACCTCGGAAGCACAGTAACCATGTAAATTTGTGTATTCAGGGTTCTTGTGATTTGAGAGTTTGGTCACCACAAAAACTGGTTTAAAATGCTTATAAGAAGGAAAAGCAAAGCTGTTGCAAACATCTCAAACTCTGAAACACCTTAACAAAAAAGTTATAATTTAAATAAAGAAAAAAAGAAAAGACAATTGAAGCGGACCCTAAAAAGGAAGCGGGCAAGGACGCTAAACTTGTTAATATTTTTATTTGGTCCAAAGGTTTTTAATAACAGCATAAAACTAAATTGAATTTGATTGTTGTGTTACATGAGTAACCAAGAGGGGGGGGGGGGCACTCGTGTATAAAATTGCAATATTCATGCAAATACACTCTCATAAACTACCCTTAAAGCAATATTATGTGATCTTTTTTCAAATTTGTACACATATTGTTCTCTCTCTTATACAGTAGAACCTCGTTAACACGAAATTGGCAGGACCGGCAGAATTTCTTCGGGTTATCCAAATTTCGGGTTAAACATCCGGGCCTATAATGGCCGAAAATCAGTCACTACTTTGCACTAGAGTTAAGGCCCGGAAGAAAACGCAATCACACCATTCACGCCGTGAATCTCGGGTTTGACCACTTCTCTTGGTTTTCGAAAAGATTACCAACATTCCCCCCCCCCCCCCCCACGAAACAAAATATATCATCGTAAACAGACCGGGAATTGGATTAAATGTCAAGTTAAATCCTTCGTTTTTTCGATCGTACCTTTCATAACTTCATAACCTTTGGGAAATACTTTTCTAAATGTAAACAAAAGCGATCGATGTTGTAATCTTTTCGACAATCTGCTTTTTAACACCGTGTTAATGCACTTTGCTCTTAACACGTGGCTGAGAGTCTACCGATTGCATTTACCGTAAATTGGTACCAGCAAGCAAAATTGGATCGTACATGTATGGAATCAAAACCATCATGGCGATGCCCTATGATGAATGAAAAAAATACTTTGACATAATTTCTTTTCTTTTTTTTGACACGCAGGTCAATAAAAGTATTTTTGTGTTATCAGTTACTAAAACAATATAATATAAAGGATTCGTGATGGAAATTACTTTGTGTTACCCGGGATTTTATTCGTGTTATTTTGTTTGAGTTAAACGTTAACATTTGTACAGAAAAGATAGGCTGTTGATCAGGACTATGTAGAACACTTCGCGGTAAGCGGGATCTCTGGCTATCCGTTTTCATGTTAATGAGTTTCTACTGTAATGAAGTTTGAGGAAAGACTTTCCTAGACTCTAATCTAATCTACTTTGACTGTATTTACCAACTCTGAGCATTTGACTATAAAATAGTTTTACAAGGTATATATACAAATATTGAATTAGGTATACAATACACTAACAAAAAATATACAAAAACAACTACTGTATTCCAATTAAAAATGTAAAAGAACAACACAATAAATATGACCAGCATGTAAGTACCGTATAAGAAAGTGACAAATAAAAACAGTGAAATGCATCAACATTTGGGGATCTAAAATGAGGCTGTTGTATTGTTTAAATTAGGCAACAGAAAAAAACTCTAACAATTTTGGAAATATTTTGATTAATTTTTTTTAAATTTTTAATTTTTTTAAATGTTAAAAATTGTCAAAATGCACCAAAATGTTCACGATTTAAAAAATTATGGTGGAAAAATTTTGATTACATTTTTTATAAATGGTTCAATTTTTTTCTCAAAAATGTTTTTAAAAAATGGTCAAATTGCACAAAAATGTTCATGATTACAAATGTAAAAAATGCCTGACTGACTCTACCTGAGAGATCCATTTGATCAGGGGTTTAGCCATTTTTTTAATAGGAATGTTTTCAAATGTCTCAAATGAAAGTTCTGTCTATACTCTATATGACATAACCATACAGGCGCAACATGTCCGCACACGTATGTGTCTTCCGCCTTTCTATGTGTGAGTATGTACGTAAGCGCTTCGACTAGGCACGCGCGCTGAGATTAATACTGCAATTAGTTACTGACGCAGTTACTTCATTGTCTCGTGATGGAAAAATAGACTTTAGTAGAAGGATTATTTACAAAGTGTTCAAAAAATAAATTGCCAGACATCGCATCATACAGGGTGTCCTAGAATGATTTATATCGAGAAAGGTACATTATTAAGCTATAAATACCATTCTGATAATTATAAGGTTCATTATACTGATCCAGTGTAAAGGTACTCACATGTACGTTGCGGATACGTCTGTATCCTTTGTCAACACTTTTGATTGTGATGATCTTGATGACTCACAACGGTTTTTGCAGTCTTGGAGTTGCCAGTTGATTTATCATCTGGGGATTTTTTGCCAGATGATAAAAGAACATCGAAAACATGAGTGAGGTTGTATTGCCCCTCGTCTCGGTTCACCATGGAGGTACCTTTCTTTCTGAAAGGTACATGTGAGAACCTTTACACTGGATCAGTATAATGAACCTTCCATATCAGATTACAATCAACGATACTTATGAACCTATTTGGTAATATAGATTCCATTGTTATTGGTCAAAGTGCTTATATTAGAACATCTACACACATTTAGCTTTCTTACGAATTCTAAAGAGTAAAAATATCTGACTTTAATATATGAAAATATGGACTCATTATGGTAAATTCAAGTTTGATCAAAATTACCTCTTTTGAAACTCATAAAAATCATTGACCATGTTCAACACAAAACTCATTTTATATGATATAAAGGTGATTTTCTGTGTCATATTTCAATTTCCACTACAAAATTAATAGATATCGATGACATTTGCTGTGGGCTTTATCAATTGAAACAGGTTTTCACCAATTTTCACTAATATCATGCCATATCGGAACAAATAGAAATAAATATCTTGATGGAATTGACACATACATACATACTACATACTGTTATACTGTTCACAGCGCCCTACCTCGAGCATTAACGGTACAGTGTCCCTGAAACCTAGGGACATGAGTTTTTGTGTACACAAACCGGGATGATCCCCTACTCTTTACGAAGGAGTCTGTGAACTTTAATGTGCTCGGATTTGTGCTCTTCTGATGCACGAGACCACCATTTCTATGTGACTTCTGAACCACGAGGCAATTGAGACTAAGTACCTTGCCTAAGGATACAAACATGTTGGCCGTAGCAGGGCTCGAACTCACAACCTTTGTATCGTGAGACCTGCGATCTATTCGCTAGACCACACATGCTCTCATAAGTATATATAAAAATATGATCGCTATTATATTGCAAGCATTCAATGTGGACTAATCTGTCATTTTCATATTTTCAATATATGAGTACTGTCAAGGCAAAAGGATGCAGTTGTCAGTAAACGGCATTTGAGATATTGATGGAATTAGGCATGGAAAAACAAAGAAAATAAAGACAATTTTACAGTTATTTTTCTTCATAAAATCAGAAAGCAGTATCCAATCTTAACCACAATGATGTGATTTTGAAGCATTCAAAAAGCTCCTTTTGTAGGTATTAAAAATCATTCTGGGGCACCCTGTAGTTACTTATATTTAAACAAAGTAATGACTATATATTGTATTGTATTAGCATTGTTATAGCACCTTGGAACAACCTCGTGTAAGTATTACCGTACTGACGCGTGTATAATAGTCCCATACTCGATTTAAGTCCCACCCCCTAATTGAGCTTACATCTCAGACTAGGATGGGCACCCGTCTTAAGTCCCACAAGTAAAAAGTAGTGTATAAGTCTTAGAAAAATGTCTTTCAGTAACTCAGCCGGACACAAACATCATTGAACTTTTATTAAAAGTAGCCATGAGTTATCCCGCGCAATTCCTCTTAAGTGACACAGATCATTCTATACGTGCGTATAACGGGTACCCGTATCATCCCGCACTCCGTGAGGGTCTTGGAGTAGAAATCATCCCCGGGATAACCTGCAGAGCGCATAACACCAAGTGTAGCGTTCGATTTAACTGGCGTAGGATCTCAATATGCGACACTTTTGAAGATTTGCAATGCACAAATATGTAACAAAAATGGACGCAAAAAGATTCCCTACTTGATTTTTGATCACGTACCATCAAAGCCAAACCAACAAATATAGAGTTTCATCTTCAAATAACTAGAAGAAGTATGATAAATCCTGATGTATCGGCAGTTAATATTTAGTTTTCGTTAGAGTAAAAATTGCCATTGCTTTACAAGTAGATGCGCAGAATTTTTTCTGTCGGTTTAAAATTAGAACAAAATGGCAGATTTCTGCACAAGTCAGAGAATGTTTAATCATGATGTCACTTCTGATGCTAGTCTTGTTCTCGTGCTGCCGAGTGTTACAAAAAGGAGCCAATAAAAATGACTTGGAATAAAACTAGTGGTGCACCACGGATACAAGGAATCATAACAAAATGGCGCGCGATTGTAAGAAAATGTAAACAATTATGAAAAATATCATGACTCGTGAGCGAAATAATGCCTGAATTTCCTTGTGTTATGTTACTTAAATTTGTTAGTTCAAGTTGTAAAATCTAGATTTTAATTTTCATGCACACATGGGCACCCGATTTAAGTCCCACCACCCCCTAGTTTACGTATATTTTGGGGTAAAAAAAGGGTGGGACTATACACGCGTCAGTACGGTACTTATCCCATGCTTTGACTGGTTTACAGCCAGGCTTCCGGTCCATGTTTGTCTTTGATGATGGTGAACTTATCCACAATTTGACCACCCTGTATTATGCAAAGAAAAAGTTAAACAATGGATTATTGGTTGGTCGAAGGCTGCGTTCTTGGGTTTGTTTTATAATATATTTGGGTCAACCTGAACTCACCTGTTCATTTGACACTTGCTCTAGATAGATGTGTGTTGCATTGATGATTGTCATCCTTGTATACCCATAATCATTGTTTTAGAATGCGGTGAATGTTTTATAGTAACTTTTGGGTCACCCTACATGATATTTCACAAAGGTAACATTAGAATCACCCTATACTCACCTGATCATCTGACACTTGCTCTTGATAGATATGTGTGTTGCATTGATGATTGTCATCCTTGTATACCCATAATCATTGTTTTAGAATGCGGTGAATGTTTTATAGTAACTTTTGGGTCACCCTACATGATATTTCACAAAGGTAACATTAGAATCACCCTATACTCACCTGATCATCTGACACTTGCTCTTGATAGATATGTGTGTTGCATTGATGATTGTCATCCTTGTATACCCATAATCATTGTTTTAGAATGCGGTGAATGTTTTATAGTAACTTTTGGGTCACCCTACATGATATTTCACAAAGGTAACATTAGAATCACCCTATACTCACCTGATCATCTGACACTTGCTCTTGATAGATATGTGTGTTGCATTGATGATTGTCATCCTTGTATACCCATAATCATTGTTTTAGAATGCGGTGAATGTTTTATAGTTATTTTTGGGTCACCCTACATGATATTTCACAAAGGTAACATTAGGATCACCCTATACTCACCTGATCATCTGACACTTGCTCTTGATAGATGTGTGTTGTATTGATGATTGCCATCCTTGTATACCCATAATCATTGTTTTGGAATGTGCTGAATGTTTTATAGTTATTTTTGGGTCACCCTACATGATATTTCACAAAGGTAACATTAGGATCACCCTATACTCACCTGATCATCTGACACTTGCTCTTGATAGATGTGTGTTGTATTGATGATTGTCATCCTTGTATACCCATAATCATTGTTTTGGAATGCGGTGAATGTTTTATAGTAACTTTTGGGACACCCTAAATGATATTTCACAAATGTAACTTTTGGATCACCCTATACTCACCTGATCATCTGACACTTGCTCTAGATAGATGTGTGTTGTATTGATGATTGTCATCCTTGTATACCCATAATCATTGTATTGGAATGCGGTGAATGTTTTATAGTAACTTTTGGGACACCCTAAATGATATTTCACAAATGTAACTTTTGGATCACCCTATGCTCACCTGATCATCCGACACTTGCTCTAGATAGATGTGTGTTGTATTGATGATTGTCATCCTTGTATACCCATAATCAATGTTTTGGAATGCAGTGAATGTTTTATAGTAACTTTTGGGACACCCTACATGATATTTCACAAATGTAACTTTTGGATTAGCCTATACTCACCTGATCATCTGACACTTGCTCTAGATAGATGTGTGTTGTATTGATGATTGTCATCCTTGTATACTCATAATCATTGTTTTGGAATGCGCTGAATGTTTTATAGTTACTTTTGGGACACCCTACATGATATTTCACAAAGGTTACTTTTGGATCACCCTATACTCACCTGATCATCTGACACTTGCTCTAGATAGATGTGTGTTGTATTGATGATTGTCATCCTTGTATACCCATAATCAATGTTTTGGAATGCAGTGAATGTTTTATAGTAACTTTTGGGACACCCTACATGATATTTCACAAACGTAACTTTTGGATCACCCTATACTCACCTGATCATCTGACACTTGCTCTAGATAGATGTGTGTTGTATTGATGATTGTCATCCTTGTATACTCATAATCATTGTTTTGGAATGCGCTGAATGTTTTATAGTTACTTTTGGGACATCATAAATGATATTTCACAAATGTAACTGTTGGATCACCCTATACTCACCTGATCATCCGACACTTGCTCTAGATATATGTGTGGTGGTATGGGAATACCCGTCTGGAAGTCGCTAGTGTTAACATTGAGATATCTGGGTCATACCAAAATATTCCTAACAAATTAGTTTCAAGTCAATTTTCCAACTTTGGTCCCAAGATAGAGATTATACCTTGAACTTCAGTCTCCAGGAGTTTTTTATGCAAAATTCCAGATGTTAAGTTTATTTTAGTACTTTCCTGAACCTTGTTTATAAAATTTTATGTGTAAAATGCTATGTTTATGTAAAATGACATTGTTACCATGGTAACCACTTGTGAATTCCGACAATGCATTGTAAAGATTTTGAAAGTGAAGATTGAAGAACTTACAATTGTTAATAATATCGCAAAAAAACTAGGTTCATATCAAAAATCCTTTTCATATGAGAAGCTATTCTGTGTGATATAACAATGTAGTTTTATTAATTTTAGAGCATTTAAAAGATTTTGTGTACACCTTTGAATTGTCAGTTTAAATTTTTAATGTTGCGTTTAAATTTGCCGACTTTAAAATACTATAGCTGTAGTTCTAGATGGAATTTCTGAAATATTTAAACAGCCCTATACTCAGAAGAGTATGAAGCTCTCTGCCAAAGAAAAAACACAAGTTGCTAGAAAATGACCATGTGAAGGGTTTTCCCATGCCACCACACATATGTGTGTTGTATTGATGATTGTCATCCTTGTATACCCATAATCATTGTTTTGGAATGCGGTGAATGTTTTATAGTAACTTTTGGGACACCCTATATGATATTTAACAAAGGTAACTTTTGGATCACCCTATACTCACCTGATCATCCGACACTTGCTCTAGATAGATGTGTGTTGTATTGATGATTGTCATCCTTGTATACCCATAATCATTGTTTTGGAATGCGGTGAATGTTTTATAGTAACTTTTGGGACACCCTACATGATATTTAACAAAGGTAACTTTTGGATCACCCTAGACTCACCTGATCATCTGACACTTGCTCTAGATAGATGTGTGTTGTATTGATGATTGTCATCCTTGTATACTCATAATCATTGTTTTAGAATGCGGTGAATGTTTTATAGTTACTTTTGGGATACCATATATGATATTTCACAAATGTAACTTTTGGATCACCCTATACTCACCTGATCACCTGACACTTGCTCTAGATAGATGTGTGTTGTATTGATGATTGTCATCCTTGTATACCCATAATCATTGTTTTAGAATGCGGTGAATGTTTTATAGTTACTTTTGGGATATCATATATGATATTTCACAAATGTAACTTTTGGATCATCCTATACTCACCTGATCATCTGACACTTGCTCTAGATAGATGTGTGTTGTATTGATGATTGTCATCCTTGTATACCCATAATCACTGTTTTAGAATGCGGTGAATGTTTTATAGTTACTTTTGGGATACCATATATGATATTTCACAAATGTAACTTTTGGATCACCCTATACTCACCTGATCATCTGACACTTGCTCTAGATAGATGTGTGTTGTATTGATGATTGTCATCCTTGTATACCCATAATCATTGTTTTGGAATGCGCTGAATGTTTTATAGTTACTTTTGGGACACCCTAAATGATATTTCACAAATGTAACTTTTGGATCACCCTATACTCACCTGATCATCTGACACTTGCTCTAGATAGATGTGTGTTGTATTGATGATTGTCATCCTTGTATACCCATAATCATTGTTTTGGAATGCGGTGAATGTTTTAGGAGGAAGAAGTTTACTATGCTGTTCTCGGCAACCCTGTGGTATAAAGAGAAAATTAATAATTTTGTTTCTTAGTGAATGTGTCCTTTTCAAGCAACACCCCTGGGGGGGGGGGGCACTCAACTTTTTTTTGGGTAGGGGTGTGCCGCACAGGGTCTCAAAAAGGGGGGCTACAGAACTGAACTGAGTGGATTTTGGAAAATAGGGTCGTCTTAGAAACTGATTTTTTCAAAAAAGTAGGTCTTGAGAACTGGCCTATAGTTCAATTTTGATGAGCAAGAACGCAAATTGTCGATTTTTTTTTGGTTTTAGAACGCAACCTTTTCGACGAATTGGTGATTTGGAACGCAAAATTTCAAGATTTTTGAATTTTCAATCAAATTGGGGTCTTAAGAACTGATGCAGGCTCAAAAGGGGGGTCATAAGAACTAGCAGCAGAGGGTTAAAAAGGGGGTCTTCAGCGTGGCACATGCCTATACCCTTTTCCAATGTCAGTGCCCCCCCCCCCCCCCCCCCCGGGCTACACCCAGGGGAGAAGTGGGGGTATAAGCATGCATGAATGGGGAACCATATGCTTGTCTAATGCAAGGTTGAATGGAACTTTGAATTTATCATTTCCCTTCTTATGGCATCAAATGGCATCAAACAGCAATATGGCATTAACAGCATCAGTGAATCCAAATTGGCATCACTGAGATCAAATTTCCAAGTCAGGTTTCTTTATGTTCATTTAAATATTTTAAAACATTACAATTTTGCAGATTAGATGTCATAATAATACCAAAAATTAAATGTATTGTAAAATTAGAGGTAAATGTTTCAAATAGGGTGAATCAGAAAGAAAAATATGTGACGCGATCAAGAGGAATGAGTCGGATATCGGGGAATCCCAAATTGAGATATGGCCAATTCAAAATGGCGGCTTACATAAGTTTTGATGGAAATTCATGTATACAATTTGACATAACTTTGGAACAAAACGTCGTATCGACATGGGGTTTTCAGTTTCTAAAAGCTCTAGGTGTCTTCTTTAAAACTGTATTAAAAACTCATTTTCGACCAGGGTCGACATCCGACTCATTCCTCTTGATCGCGTCACATAGGCATGCAAATTCAAAACCAATGGTAGCGCTGTATATACCTATAATTTGGCTTTCAGTCAAAAGAAGAATTTTAAGAATCAACTATTTCGTTATCATGTTACACTAATTCTAGTAAATCCCCAAATGTTGAAGCCAATGCACGGAATGGTCGAATATTCAAGCCATTCCTTAACCCTAACTCTAGTACACCACACGGCAACAGATTTATTTTCCTACCCCAAAAATTCACCAGAAAGGTCATCCCGACCCCCCCCCCCCCCCCCCCCCACCCCCACCGGATTTGAACCACCACCATCAGGGCCCAGATCCTAGCCACTACACCACGGCTGTCAGTCGACACTTGGCGAGTAGATTCAGCTCGTTATATAGCCTGGGTCCTTTTTGTAGCCCAAAAACGTACACGCCGGGTTATAAAAACATTTTTTCGCCCAGTTGCCGTGTGGTGTAGTAGAATTGGGGTTATCTATGATGAAAATTACAAACATTTTGGAATGAATTTTTTTCTTCTTTCTGTATTATTGTATAATAAGGTTCACCTCCTGAATCAGCAGATATGCCTACTTTTACTTTCTTTTTTGATTTCAAGCTTTTTATTACTCATAATTTTGAAGTTCTATTTATTTCCAGTCATTTTAAGATTTTGTATCCAACATTCATCTGCCTTTTCAGGGTTTTTCACTAGTTTCATTGATCAACATCTCTGAATCAGGCAGCCAACAATACATTGTATATTGCCATTCCGTGGATTGGCTTTAAAATGCCGGGTTCTACTAAAATGGTTACAAGTCTATGACGCAATGTTCGAATTCAAATTGTTGTGGTTGAATGAAAGCCAAATATGTGATCTTGTTTTGAATATGTATGCCTAAAGTTTCTGTGGCGCTTTTGCCAAAAACGTGCCAGTTCTTTTTGACTCACCCTGTATATGGTCAGAAACTGTATACTCTTAGAGTAAAATTTGACAAAATAGATTGTACCGCTTGGTACAATAGCTCGGTACAATCTATTTTCAAACCATGATTTTGAAGTAATTAGGAATCGTATCGATCTGTAACTTCGAAGATCTTTATGATTTATGGTAAAAATGCAAGAAAATCTGCAAGAAAATCTGCTTTCGTATTAAAAATCAATGATAGAGGGCGCTACTTGGAAAAGATCACATAATATGGCTTTAATGCTTGCTCTGATTTGTGCTGTAACCAAGGAAACAAAATGCATGCATTCACGGAGCTATCGCATTGCCATTGATTAATAAATGCTACTCAAGCGTTAAAATCAGGGTATCTCACTCCTTTTCTCTTGTGACATGATTTTATTGTAGATTAATGCTGTGGTTTTTTTAAATTAAGCTTACATCAGTGAAAGTATAATTGCACTAAGCGTTTGTTTATAATAAACCTACGAGGATGAGAAAGTGTTATTCAAATTACCGACAGTCTAGTCTAATCTGAACTGACAGTGCCAATCACAACAGACGGTGCCATTCTCAACCATCAAGGCCAGTCCCAACCACCAGTTCCAAGTCTCAACCGACACAAGTCTAATATTGGGAGGGGGATTGCCCCTGCAATGCCACTAAACATCAAACAAACTAAAAACCCGCCTACA
The DNA here is from genome assembly GCA_035610835.1 of Ophiura sarsii. Classification (NCBI taxonomy): domain Eukaryota; kingdom Metazoa; phylum Echinodermata; class Ophiuroidea; order Amphilepidida; family Ophiuridae; genus Ophiura; species Ophiura sarsii. The sequence continues at coordinate 31,918,795 of CM069459.1, forward strand.
CATCCTTATAAACTTGCAACGAGATAATCAATAACTTTATAAAACATAACATATGTTATTGTTAACTCTAACTCTAATTTACGCTCCTTTAAGGATATTTACAGTTAACACTTTCCATACGGCTATTGGTTTTACCATACAAAACAGATTTTGCAGAAACCTATCCCAACTTTCTAGGTCTATCTCAAGGATTACTGAACCAATGCCAGGCAAGTTTGTACTTATTTCAATGTATTTCATGGTGACTTCAAATATGGTAATGAAATTAAATAATTTTGACATATTTGAGATATAAAATTTGTGAAATTTTGGAATGTCGTCTGCAGGCCCGTGGAAAGTGTTAAATATCGCCAGTTCTCCTTTATGTTATGTATCTCCATTATGCCTTTATCCAAATAAGTCATATCATATCACCAAATAGATAATATTCAAGCTTTGAATAGTTTGATTTATTCATAAATGTGAATATTATGGTAATTAGGCTCATGAATATTAATGTATTTTGGTGGGGAAAAATTGGCAAAATATACTGTTTCAATTCTTTAAGCACTCATGAACACAATCAAAACATTTAATGTGTGATCTTAATACAAAGCAAACACTAAGTTCTTGAAAACTATCTAAAATTACCAAATTTATGGTTATATTAATTAATTAAATTAGTTCTATTTTGACCCTATTTTGCAGGTGATTTGAGTTCATATGATTTCCCTTAATACTACCCTCAACGCTCTTCATTTTTTCCACAAGAATTTGTTGCAAAAAACGCCTACATCAACACAGTTGGCAATAACCCATCTATCATGCTTATCAAATAATTACTATACTGCCATCTGTTGGGCTAATAATGCATTTTGTGCAATATTACACACAATTTGACAACACATTGGTGACATATCTGAAACCTGACATATGCAGTGCCGGCACCATGAGGGGCACGGAGGGCTTGCCCCACCCCCATCACAATTATTGCCCTCCCTAGTCAGCTCCCGGCTGCCCCATTTTGTACCCCACCCCCAAATAATTGAACATTTTGACTTTCAAAGTCAAAATTACTTGAAATGAGCTGAAAATCGGTCTGAAAAATTAATTAATTTCTGGCAACTGTATGGGATGGGGTTTGCACCCATCTTACCCTCAATTTCTTCTCTTGCACCCTAGATTTTTTCTTGCCCCCCCCCCCCCCTCCCCTTTTCCCTAAAATATAATTAATTTTATCTTCTACTCATTTCTCTCCTTCCTAAATTACAACTGTCACTGACTGTATAGTCCTACATAACTTAAATGTTATTATTTCCCACGACTAAGACCATTTGTGACGTGTTCTACCGAAACCAGACACAATTGGGCAAGATATCAAAATTGAGTTAGTAATTGATTATTAAACTAGAGATCTTCAGCTTTACAGTGGTACCTCTCCTTTTTTAATCGGACTTCCCAAAGCGGAGTTAACTGATTTTCAAGTTCGTCTTTTATGGTCTTTATGAAAACACCAAACTGAGATATCGCCCTTTAAAGTTACTAGAACTAGGCTTTTTACTGAAAAACCAGTTCTCCTTTTCTGTTAAGTATCTCCATTATGCCTTTATCCAAATAAGTCATATCATATATCACCAAATAGATTGAATTGTTTGTTCATAAACGTGAATATTATGGTAATTAGGCTCGTGTATATTAATGCAATTTGATGGGGGAAAATTGGCAAAAAATACTGTTTCAATGCTTTAAGCACTGGCGAACACAAGCAAAACATTTAATATGTGATCTAAATACAAAGCAAACATGACCAAGTTCTTGCAAACGATCTCAAATTACCAAATTTATGGTAATTTTAATGAATTAAATTAGTGCTATTTTGACCCTAATTTTGCAGGTGATTTGAGTTCATGTGATTTCCCTTAACTCACATCAACTCACAACATCTCATTTTTTCCACAAGAATTTGTTGCAAAAAATGCCTACATCAACACAGTTGGCAATAACCCATACATGCTTATCAAATAATTACTATACTGCCATCTGTTGGGCTAATATGCATTGTGTGCAAATATTGCACACAAGGTGGCTTGGGGAACTGTGACTACACATTGGTGACATGTCTGAAACCTGGCATATGCAGTGGCTGCACCATGAAGGGGCATGGAGGCCCCCCCCCCCCCTATCACAATTCACTATACTGCCATCTGTTGGGCTAATATGCATTGTGTCTTGGGGAATATATTAGGGTTATCATTACTGTGATTAAACCCCGGGATTAATGCACTTATCAATTGCATCCCCGGCTCTGGGGATTAGGGCCACGACGTACAAATTGCACATGTGACGTCCCAGGTACAATCGTGTACGGTCCCCGCAGGGCCGGGCATCATTTTTTGTACGTCCCCGCTACAGTCCCGGCCCCCCTTGGCCAGGACAAAGTGTACAGTCCCGGCCACCCTCTCCCAGGACTAAGTATTCACCCGGATACAGTCCAAACGGAAAGCATTTCTATGTGTTCCCTATGTGTTATTAGGCTCTAGCTTATTTATAGCAAGCGCCCGGGGTGTACATGTGTACCTTAGCGTACGTCCCCGTTGCACGCCCCGGCTAGCGGGGGCACAGTTTGTACATCCGCGTACACACCCGCGCATAGCCGGGCATCATTTTTGTACACTCGTGTACGGTCCCCGCATGGTCCCCGCCATGCCCCGGGTCCCCGGGGGCCGGGCTTGCAATTGATAAGTGCATAAACATGTGACATGTCTGAAAACATTTCTTGACATACAGGGTGACCCAGAAAATGTTGAACCCAAAAATCACAAACTTTTAAAAAAAAATGGTGGAAAAAAAGAAAAATGAAAATAAATAAATATGGCATTCTGTTTTAAACAGTTATGTAAACAAATTATTCAGCTTTCTGGAGAACTTTAGATCATGTAAATTGGCCTGACCAAACTAACGATACACTTGATTGTGTGACAGGGGGTGTTTTCGCTCTTTTGTAAAAGTGAAAAAATTGTAACTTGGTTCAGATATGAAACTTAATTCTGTTCAAGTACGGTGAGTTAAGTAATCTATTCTTTTGATCTGTATTTATCAAATTAACATTTTCAAATGAAGTCAAGGGGACTTCAGTTTTTGTTTTCAAAGTCTCTTATATAATAATAATACGGAAAGAAATGGCTTCAAACAGGCACTTGTTCTGCTCATGTAGCATGAAACCATTTGTTTGCACTTCACTTGCACTACAAAACAACACTTCTTACAAAATTACACATATTTTAAGTTTCGTGTGGCCTATTTTCATGCTCCAAAATGTTTCAGAAAGTTAAATTGTATGGTGAACATAGCTGGTGAACGAGTTATGCAATATTTTGTTATTTTAATGGTAAACAAAAAAAAAGAATTTTGTGATTTTTTGGTTCAAAATTTTCTGGGTCACCCTGTATGCACGACACCATGGGCCCCTTGCCCCTCAGTCAGCTCAAGGCCCAAATAACTGAAAATATTGACTTTTAAAGTCAACATCACCATGAAATTAGCTTAGAATTTACCATGAAATTAGACCAAATTAATTAACTTCTGGCAAGTGTATGAGATGGGGTTTGCGCCCATCTTCTGTAATTTTTTCTCTTGCACCCTAGATTTTTTCTTGCCTCCCTCCACCAATTTTCCCTAAAAAATAATAACTTTAATCTCTTACTTATTTTTCTCCTTCCTAAATTACAACTGTCACCAGGCGCGTCGCAACCGGGGCGGCCATGGCTGCCCCACTTTTTTGCAAAGAAAGAAAAAAAGAAGAAAGGGAAAAAAAGAGAAGAAACGGGGGAAAGGGATTGCTTTTCAAGGAAATATTGGTCAAAAGTACACACCAAATGGGTTCGAAAATTGAAAAATGTTCTACTTCTGAGGGGGGATTTCTAAGGGGGGCACATCCCCCCTCAGACACACCCCTGTCCGAGGTAGCTCAGAGGGCGGTGCTGTGCACCGCTTAGATGGTACCAGCTTAATTACCTTTACAGTTTTCAACATAAATGGCCGCCCCACTTTTTGGTACCTGAATTATTACGCCCCTGACTGTCACTGTCTGTATTACATAACTATAATGTTACACAGATCAATATAATTTTCTATTTAGCAATTCAGTGATGCCATATTTTCATTGATGCCATATGGCATCACTACCTTCAGTGATGCCATTTTAACTGATGCCACATGGCACCAATGACACCAATATGGCATAACTGATGCCAATATGGCATAACTGGTGCCAATGGCATCACTGACACTATGGCATTACTAACACCAATATGACATCACCGACATAACAAAAATATATTTAAAAAAACGCTTGTGATAAGAAGTGATGCCCATTTGGCATCACTATGCTAATTTGCGTTTACTGATCCCAATTTTCCATCAGTGTTTGCCATTACTTAAACTTCTATAGAGGTTTTTAGTCAATTATGAGTGAAATTCAGTGCCACCCTTTCAAACATTCCGCTTCCAAGAACCAGTTTGCATTGTCTCTTTGCAATGTCAGTTCGCAAGACCCAATCTAAACAAAACAAAATCTGTTCAGCAGGGTACCCAATTCAGCATCTGGCTACATTTCACTTTACAAGCATTAACATTAAATCTGGCCTGTAAAATTTGAAATATGATTGTTTTAAATTTATATCCTAGTCCTTATATGTGATGCAGCACATAAAAAGGGTGGGGTGGGCATTGCTGCTGTGTGATTTTCAAGATATATAGATGAAAACAGCCAGACAAAATAAAGAAAATAATATGAATTTATAAGTCATTTTCACTTGCAGAATCTGAATGCCATGAACAATTTTGATAAATTTTGTGTCATTTTAAAGCTTAGAAAATGCTCTGAAAGTACACATAATAAACTCAAAATTAACTTTACCTGCAAAGTCCCCCCTTTTTGATGTGCCGCATCACATATGGGCCAAAGTGTCCCCATTTTCACATATAATTTTTCAGTAAATCTGGTCTGGGTCGTAACAGAGAATGCAAAAGAAAACCTAAATTGTTAGTGAAGCGTTAGAAATACATCTGAAGGCCTAAAAGGTTCAACTTCCTATATTTCTCCCGCCTCTCTCCGCAACAAGCAAGATGAGAAATAATATTAATTACATCAAATTAAACATGAAATCAAAGATGCATAGTTCACAAGGTCGACAAAAAAATGATGATAATAATTTTATATTTCCCTCGTGGTGGTCGAGAAATGAAAAAATTCATTCTTTTGACCGGGATTTGAACCCGGAGCCTCCTGAACACCAGACAGACACTCTACCAACTGAGCTAACGAGGACAAATGGTGACGAAGCGCCAGAAATACATCTAAAGGCTTAGGGTTCAACTTTCTATATTCTATATTCTAGAGCGCGTAGCACATTCCTATCCAAAAAAGTTTGAGTGCCCGCCCACAAACCAGCACCCACCTACCAGTCACTGCGTAGGCGAGGGCAGTAGGATATTATTTCCGTCATATATATCATAGTCTCCGGACAGCGGAAATTAACATGGTGCAATGAATCCTTCTGTGTACCAGACAATAACGATATTAATTAGTTATCCGATATTGTTTACGTGTTTTAGTTATCAAATTAATTCGATTTTTCTTTTAAACTTGTAACTTTCCCAGGGTCCTTTCATTTAATAAGGTTCAGGGCAATTCACTTATTAAAATCTTGCACTTTAAGGGGGCTGCGGACCCTCAGCATATCCTCCGTAAAACTGCTGTAACTCCTTCATTATTCATTTAATCTTTATAAGAGTATACATTTTCTTGAAGAAAAGGGTTCAATGAATCCAACCATGAACATGAAATTGACCATTTTGAAAAAATTATAAAAAACATGGTTTTTGACCGATTTTAGGTTTTGTCATGATTACTAAAAATATATTCTGTCAAATTTTGTTGTTCTAGATTTATTATAATCTTAATAAAATTCTCTAGAAGGGTTATTCTTTGTGTTGAATATCTGATTTATTTTTGAATTATTGAACAAAAAGTGCCAAAAATGTGATTTTGTTTACATCCAAAACCATGAATTTTGTAATGAAATGTTGGAAAGTGTTTTAAAATAGAGTCATGTTAATTAGTACAGTGGCAGACACTGTACAGGGTCAATGATTAAACTTAATATAAATGTGTCATGCATTAATGAAACAATATTGCTGTCTCAATAAAAACAACACATCAAGCACCCCTAATGCCTGGGGGCCACTCATGTTTAAAAGTTGTAATCATCCGTGTGAATCAACTCCAAAAAACTTGTTAACGTGGATTCTTAAAGAAGGAAAAAGTGACCCTTAACAAGGATTATAGCTTGACGAATCATATTCACAGCAAAAGTATTGGGGGATTCAGTATTGTTAGTAAATTTGTCTTATATAGGCCTACCATTCGGCTATTTTTACAAAGATGACACATGACTATTGGCCCAAGCACAGGGCTGTAAACTTTTGGGATTTGCTGGGAGGGAGAGATACAGACTCAAAAAAAAAATATTGTAAGACATGCACAATAATTTTTTCCCTGTCAGCAGCTGAAATCCTGATAAGTGGGGGGGGGGGGGGGGAGATGTTTTTCCTCAAATCCGCCAAAAATTGCATGGTCAAAATCGCAAATGTACCTACGGAAGCTAGTATAAAGGTGTTGATACACATTTTAATTGAGGTAATTTTGTTGAGGCGGGAGATTTTATATGCTAGGCGGGAGTGCGGGAGAAAGAGTGTCTATACGGGAGACTCCCGCCTAATGCGGGAGAGTTGTTGACAGCCCTGCCCAAGTAACCCTTAGCGCGAATTCTGGTTGAAAAAGACACCCTTATTCTCTGAACATGGCAATTTTGATCCTTAGCATGGGCCCGTGCAGACCCACGTTGTGGTTGAAATAAAAATTCCATTGAAATGGAATGGGGGCGGTCCAACAGAAAGAAGCATGTTTTGTAAACATTTTTTGAAGCGTCTGTTTCATACCAAAATACCAGGGAAATGGTGTATGTATTTTCCATAATTCAAACCAAAAAACAGATCAAAACACTGCAGTCTACAAATAGTACAGGAAACCAATAAAGTTGATTTGTGTGCATGGAGGGGGGGGGGGGGGGGGGGGGGGGGGTACTGTCTGAAGAACAATCTAGGTATATAATGACATTGTACTTGGTCTAAAACGTTGGTCCAGGAATGGCTATACTAATTAAAAATGGCATTCCACGATCATGGTTCCCCAATTTGATATTTCATTAAATCAACCCAGGAATTATTATTATATAATCCGCAAGTCAAACATCCACAACTCACCATTTATTAGACAACCCCACAACCATTGGAGATTTATCATAGTCAAACCAGATAAGCTATTATGTCTCTCTGTTATGAGTATATAATAACATCTCTCTGATTGAATCATCAGCTAAACAAATATAGATTTGACTCCATTGCAGACTGCAGGTACGTTTAAATAAACTGCATAGGTATACAAGTAATTTACAAAGACTACAAACATGGCGGCCTCCACTTATGTCGTGAAAGACCTAAATGTGCAATTTTTTGCAATAACATGCTAATAGGGTAGCTTCGCCCCCCCCCCCCCCCACCCAACAAAAAAACACCACACCATTATTCTGCATTTTCATTCACGCGGATGATTACAACATTAAATCTGACTGCCCCCCCCCCCCCCCGGACCTAATGCACATCATACATATTCATAACGAAACTGTTTACACCCTGCAATCATGTTTAATACCAATAATGTTTTGTCTTATTTTAAAGACACACGATTCAATAACAATTTCACAGTGCTCCTGTGGAACAAGTTGGATTTCACCACATTTGGGGAAATGTACATATCTTCCATCAAAACTTCAAAATGATCAGTTCGAAATAAAAATATGGTTTTACAAAATGTGAGTTAAATTATGTTCATCTCATTAAATAAATGAAATAAAGACCTGAATATTTGACTAACCCTGTACTAATAAAAGCGCTAAGTATGGAAGCCCCTCTTGCTGGGGGTGGGGGGGGGGGGGGGGAGGATTTGTCATAAGTGGACCTTTTTACCAGGAGGTGAATTTAACAAAAAGCGTTAAAACAAAACAAAATTGTTCCGTTGCTACGCTCACAAACAGCATTTTTTAACCTTTTTGGGAATTTTGGGATGGTGATGGTGGGGGGTGGCAAACACAATCCCCTGTCCCCCTGCTTATGGGTCTGGTTCATTGTTCATTGGATCGTATAATTATTATCAAGTATACCACTAGGTATGAGATCTGTTGTGAGCAGTGTTAGAAATAAGTAAAATAAACTGAATATCCAGCAGATAACCCAGCAGATAATTTAAGTTATATCCACCACTACAAAATGTATGTGTTGTTATCCACAATTGATTTAGTTGTTTAGGTGTTAACATATTGTAGTTATAGTCGGATAATCAGCAAGAAAAAAATGGTTATCTGCTAGAAAATTTGGGTTATTTCGGGTGCACAGATTACCGCTAATTCGAACGCTGGTTGCGAGTGTCGTCTATTTTAAGAAATAATTAATCTCAACCCGTAATTATGTAAAACATAATTTCGCAGAATATTGCTATAATATGTCATGAATCCATCGCCTACGGAAAATTCAATATATTTCATGGTGGTATTGCCATTATCGGATTACGTGTCAGTAAAGCTCAGTTATAAACAAAATCCGGCCATTCAGCATGGGTCTACCATATTATATGCCATCCGACAATTCACTTCATTTTCTAAAATACAAAGAATATTTATTCTTTTTTAAATGGAATCACCAGGATAAATAATGGGTTCAAAAGAAGTAAACCCCACCCTAAAATTAGATTATGTCTGTTTGTGTAACGCCACACACACAATTATACATTTTGAATGAAACACTTATGGAAAGGGAAAATGCTTGGCTACCCACAGAAAGTTTCCCCTCTTTAATATCATGTTTACTTTTCTTAAAATAGTCACATTTCCCCAAGATGATGTTTTCAGAAAAAGTTCCCTTTTCAAGATCCTATAAAGGGGTCACACTACTAATTAGAGCTCTATAGGGATATGTACAAAAACACTGATATAAAACTCTGTTTTAGACCCCTAAATTGCGAATTTGGACCTTGTAGAGTGATTTTTTCTTAAAGATGATCACATTTTCTCACCAAAAAGTGCAAAAAATAGGTAGGTTAGCCTGCTTGATTTTCAAAAAAAATGGCGATGGAGCAGACTACATCTCTGACGAGCTTGGAAATGTCACCGTAATCGCCAATGTTTCCAGTAAAAAACATATATTTGAAAGATCTCAAAATTTACCTAGATGATATTCACATTTTATAGTCAGGGTGCATGTGTGATGTCCTATTAATCATAATTAATTACAAATCCTAGGCATTTACGCAATAGTATTACTGGTCAAGTCTATAAAATTGAGGATTTTAAGATGCATACTTTCCGATTATAGTTTTAAACAACGTCCTTAAAGGGATATAATGTGATCTTTTCCAGGGGGCGCCGGCCTCTATTCAATTTTTTTTTTTTTTTTTAGAAAGTAGATTTTCTTGTAGATTTACATTTCTGATCATAAATCATAAATATATTCTGAGTTACAGAGCGATACGCTTCCTAATTACTTCAAAATCATGGTTTAAAGAGTGAAATAAACTGTCAGGTCTGCGCGACAACTAATTTTTCACTCTAAATCTACTCTAAAATTAGCTATTTTTTGTAAAAAAGAAAAGAGCATAGTACATGGCTTTTTAGCCAAAGGTTACTGAGACAAAGGTGATTTTTTTGTTGGCCTAATTTAATTGGTATTTACCATGGCTTGAAATCGGAGATAATAGAACTATCAGCATGGGCTAATGGATTGATGATAAATATAATTCAGTTTGAGAGGATCAAGTTATTATTCATTTGAGATTCACCTTTAAAATGAGATATTGATGAAGGTAATACGACAAGAGGTAATGAAAATACAACAGTTTAGTCAATCAACACTGCAATTTCTTGAGTTTTTCTATGCTAATATATATATTGCCCGTATTTTTTCACACAGTTACAGACACACCTCTTAGCTTCAAAATGATGCATCAACCACTTCAATAGGCCAAGGGGTTGTGAAGATTCTAATGACAAATCCATTTAGAAAAATGTAACACCGCCACCCTTTTTCCATGCCGACCTAGTGACATGCGACCTTATATGTTTTCCCTTTTAATCATGCACGGATGGGCACTGAAGTTTGTGCAATTATTTTGGAATAAGTCATTTGCGTTGTTTTGTGTATGTGTAATAATAATAAAGTTGAAATGGAAGAATGATAATTCTTACAATTTATCCTTGCAGGCAGGTTACCCCACAGGTAACAGCCTGAAGTGCGGTGGTGGAAGGGGTGGGGGTTCACCCATACATATACTTTTTGGTAGGGAAGTGTTACCAGCAAAATAAAAATTGACCCTAACATTTACCAATTTTCGAGGGGAAATGGACCCATATTTTTACCAGAGATAAATCATTTTCCCACATATTTGACAGACTTTGCTAAGACTTCTGTGAAAAACAGCAAATTTAAGGATTTTAGACCCATAAATTAACTTGTCAAAAATGGCTATGCAAAGGGGTCATTCATTTACCAGAACGATTTAAGGTAATTTCAGGCAACTTTTACAAAGCTGAAATGTTTGCGCGCTTCGCACACCCCCCCACCCACCCCATTTTTTCTTGCCAAACATTTTTTGATGCTGGTGCCACCACTGAATTTGCACTAACTTGTTTTATAATGCATTGGTTTTTAGTATGAATAAAATCTTGGATTAACTCTTATATTTTAGCTACCCTCATTTAAACAGGGGGGGGGGGGGGGGGGTATTTACAAACTATAAGGTTTTTGTTTTGTGCTTATGCATTTGATATTACAGCGCCCTCGATTCCCAAATTGGGACAGACAGACAGATTGATTTAATTATTAGCGACATGTATCATGAACACTATATCCAGCACACTAATTACAATTTACCATGTTATAAGCTCCAATGATGTTAACGATATTATAGGGATAATTTCCCTGTTTATAATTTTTGGTAGGATTGTGTGTCCATGCATTCACAAAGTAATAATAATGAAATTGCCAACTGAATTATTTATGGCTTGAGTGGAATTTGTTGATCATCAGATATTATAATCATTGGCGGAGCCAGGGGGGGGGGGGGGGGGGGGCTGGGGGCACGTGCCCCCCGGGTCCCTGGCACAAAAAAAAGGAGAAGAAGAAAAAGAAAGAAAAAGGAGAAAAAGGAAGAAAAAAAGAGATATAGTAGAGGGTATAGAGTTCTTTTTTTGTTACATAGTAAGTTTCCATGCCCCTACCCCTTATTTTGTACGTTCCCGGCACAGATCCCGGCATATCAAGGCAATAATGGCGTAGCCAGAGGGTTAAGAAGATGCCGACCGCTCCTTCTCCCCTACCAATTTTGCCATTGTCGCCTCAATTTTGATAAGAGAAATCATAGTTAAATTATGACGTTCAAATACAAAGATAGCATTTTTCGTTGTATGTGCCCCTTCCCAAAAAAAATAATTAATTCCAAATTATTAATAAAGATACGTTTAAAGCCAAAATGTACCTCAATCCTAGCAAAACTGGGTAAAATAGCAAAACATTTAACAATAAAAGCAGTGTCATAAGGCCAAAATATATCTCAAATGTGGCAAATAAGTATAAAGAATCCAGGGGTTTTCGTAAAAAAAATAAAAATAAAAACATTTTGATAGAAGCAAAAATGTATCTCAATCTTGGCAAAATTAATGTAAAGAAGTCAATTTTGCGTGGTTGGTATCTCAATCGCGGCACAATTAATGTAAAATAGCCCAAAAAATAATTTTGGAATCTAGTTTTAAGCCAAAATGTATATCTCGATCATGACAAAATTAGTTAGTGTTGAGAAGCCAATATTTCGCGCGTTTTGCTCATATGTGCCTCGAAATATTTGCTTTAGTTTCATAAGCTTGTACCAGCGAAAATTGGCAAAATATGTAGAATAGCAAACGCGCGGTCATGCCCCAAACGATAAGACTGGGGACCAGTCCTTGTGTGACTTCACTTCTTCTTGTCCGTTTCGGGAGGGCCCGAGGGCCAAGCGGTTGGGTGAAGGGTGGGTGGATGTTTTAGAACCTCAAAATATTTACATTACATTTCTTTTTAGAAGTTTGTTATCAGCAAAAAAGTCACTCAATTATGACAAAATTAGTGTAAAGTATCAAATTTTGAACCTTCAAACATTACATTTAGCTTCATAACCAAATTAGTATCAAATTATGTGCGCTATGCGCTTATGTGACTTCAAACATTAACTTTAGCTGAAGGCAAGCCTCAATCATAGCAAACTGTAAAATAGCACATTTTTCGCGCGCTATGCGCGCCTGTTAAGGTATCGGGTCGCTTTTTTTCTTTCCATTGTCAATTTTTCAGTATCTGATTAATAATGATTTCAAAAATATATAATTTTGATTTGCAGCTTTAGTTTTCTTTTAAATTAAGATTTTGATATTCATAAAACGTACAAAAATGAAGATAGAATTACCCAAAAGAAAATGTCTTTATTGACAGTAATAATATGTAGCAGGAGAGCCCTCCCATCTCCTTGGTTTGAGCTCCTTGGTGGTGTACCACAAGGTACACTCCCAGGGCCGGCTACTTTTGTGGCGCAGGCAAATGACGCTGCTCTTTGTTGAGAATATCTTCCATAATGAAAAATCCACTATTCAAGATAACCTCAGGGATTTTGATGAATGGGCTGACCTGAATAAAATGAATCTCATCCCCAAAAAATGTATGTACATGGATGTTTCATTTACTCGAAGTCCTTGGTATGTTGGAACCACTGAGACTATCTAATGAGGAGCTGCAAACCACAGATATTGTGAAGATTTTGGTTGTTAAAGATATCTAAGGATCTTAAATTGTCAACATTAACTTTAGCTGAAGGCAAGCCTCAATCATAGCAAACTGTAAAATAGCACATTTTTCGCGCGCTATGCGCGCCTGTTAAGGTATCGGGTCGCTTTTTTTCTTTCCATTGTCAATTTTTCAGTATCTGATTAATAATGATTTCACAAATATATGATTTTGATTTGCAGCTTTAGTTTTCTTTTTTCATAAAACGTACAAAAATGAAGATAGAATTACCCAAAAGAAAATGTCTTTATTGACAGTAATAATATGTAGCAGGAGAGCCCTCCCATCTCCTTGGCTTGAGCTCCTTGGTGGTGTACCACAAGGTACACTCACAGGGCCGGCTACTTTTGTGGCGCAGGCAAATGACGCTGCTCTTTCTAGCGAACCAAATAAGATAGCGCTCAAGTACGTGGATGACTTGACCATTGTTGAGAATATCTTCCGTAATGAAATATCCACTATTCAAGATAACCTCAGGGATTTTGATGAATGGGCTGACCTGAATAAAATGAATCTCAACCCCAAAAAATGTATGTACATGGATGTTTCATTTACTCGAAGTCCTTGGTATGTTGGAACCACTGAGACTATCTGATGAGAAGCTGCAAACCACAGATATTGAGAAGATTTTGGGTGTTAAGATATCTAAGGATCTTAAATGGGGAGTGCATATTTCTGATGTCATCAAACGGGCCAGTGGGGGTTGTTCATGTTGACTACGCTCAAAAGGTTTGGGTTACCAATTAAAGATATTATAACCATATATATCGGTTTTATTCGACCTCTTACTGAATATGCTGTCCCTGCATGGCATTCTGGGCTTTCACAACAACAGCATGTTGCCCTTGAGAGAATACAAAAGCGTGCTTGCAGAATTATGTTAGGGGCAAAGTATGAATCATATGTAGATGCTCTTGACCAGTGTCAGCTTACCAACCTCAGGTCTCGTCGTGAGCAAATCTGCCTCCAGTTCATGGACAAGCTTGTGAAGACTCCTGCATTCCGCAGGTGCCTAAGACAAGAGGGAAGGATAATGACAGGTCTTTGCGTAACTCTAATCTCCAAAGCTCGTACTCAGAGATATGCGAGAAGTCCCATCCCGTACATGGTCAGGTTGTGGAATGCAGAAGCTTCGAAAGTTTAAGGGTGTATGGTATATTGAGTGACTCTGTATAATTGTTGGTTGTTGCCTTTAATTGCTTGCCTTTTTATTTGTAATATATTTATTTGTGTATATATATAATTGGTGTCATTTGTATGTATTTAATTGTTTTTATTGTAAGATTGTATGCAATTCAGCCTTTGGCTGCTATGTACATTTGTTAAATAAACCTTGAATAATATGGCCTTAAACAACGGCAGAAAACCTTCAGTCGAGCCTTCAGATTCCCCCTTAGTCCCGGGCTTTGCCCCTGGAGCCCACCTGGCCCCTGGAACCCACGCCGATTTGGTCAGTGCCACAGGCGCGGATACGGGGGGGGGGGGGGGGGGGCTCGACTGGCATAGGCCTATATAAAAAGCCAATATTAATCGGAAATAAAGTGATTGCTTTTCAATAATTAGTCAAAAGTACACACCAAATAGCACACCAAATGGGTTCGAAAATTGAAGAAAAAAATCCAATTCTGAGGGAGGGGGCACATCACACCTCAGACTCTCCCCTGTTCGAGCTTTTAAACCATCTATACTTAAATCAAGAATATATTAGTATAATTATGCTCAACTTCTTTCGTGCATTGATAAAAAAACAAAATATTTATTAGAAATGAAGAGGTGGCTTTTCGATAAAATGTTGGTCAAAAGTATACCCCAGATCGCACCAAATTAGTTTAATTCTGAGGGGGGCACATCCCCTCAGACTCCCCCCTGTTCGAGCTTTTAGACCATTCTATACTTAAATCAAGAATATATCAGTATAGGCTCAACTTCTTTCGTCATGTTCGTGCATTGATAAAAAACAAAATATTTATTGGAAATGAAGAGGTGACTTTTCGATAAAATCTTGGTCAAAAGTATACACCAGATCGCACCAAATGAGTTCCAAAATTGAATTTTTTTAAAACTTCTGAGGGGGGCACATCCCCCCTCAGACACCCCCCTGTCCGAGCATAGCTCGGAGCACCACTTGGATGGTACCTGATCAATTTCATTTTTGGCCCCCCCCCAAACCTTTTCTTGATCAGAACCTGAGTGCCCCCGGATAAAATAATCCGGGCTACGCCTATGATAATGTGGCATCAAAACAGAGGTACATTTTGGGTTTAAACAAGCTTTGTATCGCGAAAATATGCTCTCTTTGTATACTTATTT
The DNA here is from genome assembly GCA_035610835.1 of Ophiura sarsii. Taxonomy (NCBI): domain Eukaryota; kingdom Metazoa; phylum Echinodermata; class Ophiuroidea; order Amphilepidida; family Ophiuridae; genus Ophiura; species Ophiura sarsii. The sequence continues at coordinate 31,934,062 of CM069459.1, forward strand.
GAATGTCATAAATCCATGATTCCCTTTAAAAATCTGGGAGGGGGGACTGAAGCTCTGAGCATTTGATATGTTTGAGGGTTCAAAATGAACTTCAAAGGAAGTCTGTGTTTGACGCTTTATTTTTTCTACAATTTGAACCATGATCAACGTCCTACAAAAATATCACTGTTGCTAACGAGCATTGCAGTGTATGGATATACTCTTTTTCCGGTGGTTGTGGTATTATTTATAAGGCATATAACAGGGAGCGGGAGAGAGGGGTTTCAAGTTAAAACGATGGTGATAATTATAGATCCAGTGGCAAGTGGATAATTTCCCTGATGGGGGGGGGGGGGGGGGGGGGGGGGGAGGGGGCTGGATCACCATTTCCCCTAATGATTTGACACCATTGCCTGGTTAGCAGGTCCTAAGAACATTTGCGTGCAGCGTGCGGGTTTTTTCACAAGTACCCAAATTTTGCCATAATTAAAGTACATTTTTGGTTTTAAATGGGCTTCTGAAATGATAGTCCTGTACATATGCGTGTGTAGTGTGCACAAATCTACCATCTTCATACTTATTTGGATTCGTTTCCTCCTACTGACCCCTTGAAATTGGAGAGAAATTATTAAGTAAAACCCCTTCAATTCCCCAAATGGGTGCAAATATGCAAATGTCTCGGTCCTTCCTCATGGTTTTTTTTTACAAAATGATATTTTGCTGATTATTTTTACCAACTGAGTCTGATCAACTGATGTTACCAACTGTTTTGCGACCGATTTTGCTGACTGGACTACAATACAAAGAGCCAACTCGTGATCTACCAATTTTTCTACCAACTTATATTTTGATGGCTGATTTTGCCAACTGATCAAACTTAAATGATCTACCCGTAGCTTTTAAAACCTTCTTTTCAAAACGTTCAGATGTTCACAACTACCCAACAAGACATGGCAATGATTTTAACATGACAAATAACAAAAAGACTTTCCCCGACCGTGCTATTCGAACCAATGGTCCAATTCTCTGGAATTCACTTCCCAAAAACATGAAACAATCCAAATCTTTAATGCATTTCCGAACGCAGTTAAAGCAAAACCTTATCCAAAATTACGAGTAATCTATTGTTTTTTGAGCCCGTCCTTGTTCTGTCTTGTTCATGATGTTGTGGAATTCTTATTGTTTATTTTAGTATAATATGTTTGTTCATGTATTGCTTGTATTAAGGGGTAGACCATAAACGAGCCTCATTGGCTTTCCAGTCTACTCCTCCATATTGTGTGTTTTTTATATGTGATTTGATGTATTTTTTATATGGAAATAAAGATTGATTGATACTTACTTTTTTGCCAACCAATCATACTAACTTATTTTGCTGACTGATCATTTTGGCAACTGATTTGTTGTTTACCAAGTGATTTTGCTGAGCAATTTTTAATACCAAATAGACTTTGATTTTAACAACTTGTTTTCTCAACTAATTTTTCTGCAACTGTCTTTACCAACCAATCTTACCTAATTATTTTGCCAATTGATTTGACCAACTGATCATTGTTTTGCCGACTTGGTACAGTTTAAAAATTGTGAGATAGGCTTTTACGATGGGTATTCATAATATAGGTTAAAAGTTTAACGGGTTCACCTTCGGATGAGTTTTAATCTGTCGGATTCAAACTCGTCCGACGGCGAACCCGTTAAACTTTTAACTTATATTGGTACATGTGATAAAAATGTTCTTTTGACGAATCCAATAAATCGTACTTACTAGTTACGTTTCGACTCCTTACTGAGCTGGAGTCTTCATCTGACTGGCAACCTTCTGATTTGTCCTATTATTGGATTCGTCAAAAGAACCTTTTTATCACATATTTATGAACAATCCTGATGAATCTATATCAAGTTATATTGGTACAGTATACTACTAAACTGCTCAAAAAAAGTTTGGAATATTTTTTCAAGCACAAGATTTTCAAATATCGCGGGATATGTTCATTAAGTGTTATATATCCATGTAAAGCTGATGTGTTCATCTTTACAATGATACCAAATTTGAAGCAATCCCTTGCTCCAGTGCTCAGCTACTTGCTTGAGAACATGGGGAGGTCACAATCTGAATGTGCCAAAATCAACACTATTTCGTTTCCCCTTGTCATACATAATAAGTGTTTAAAACTCTCAAATTGTCTAATTATGTGTGGAATTGTGCAATCCAACATGATTTCCCTTTATTGGGATTTACTTCTTTAGAACCCTTTATAACAGCAATGTGCATACGTTAAATGATTGTTGTCCTATACAAAAATAGTTTATAAAAATGTATTAAAGTAATATATATCAAAATAATACACCTGCATAATATTACCAGGCAGCCAAATGAATTGCGGACCTAAACATTCAAAAATGTAAATTAGATTAAATTATGAATTATACTGCATATACAAATGAGATTGCGTGACTGTTAGTTGCCTATATCAAATGACATCGATTATTTTAGAGCTTCAAATTACATGTTTTAGGAATCGTAATTTGCTTGCGCTACAAAAAGGTCTGATTAGAGATAATTAATTAAATGAACCATTTTTCGAACTTATACCCATTTTGAGTGATACAGTTTGTTCAAATTGAAATTGATTATTTTTAAATTTTTTATTATACATCAATCAACCTAGATTTGTCCAGATGAAACACAATATTCCTACAAATTCAGTCATGAATTTATTTTACAGTGGTATTTTGGTGATACAACTTTCTTTTCTTTTTTTGTCTTTTTTCCAAGCATTTTATAAATATTTTGTCTTGATAAAAATAATAGGGTTGATCTTCATTATGTAATATAACATTCACTTTATAGGCTAAGGCTACAGCGTGACCATAACAATAACTGTAAAACTAGGAAATATAATTGTGTTTTATTTAGGGATATCACATCAAATATATTTTACCTTAAACCCTAACTAGCCGTGCTATGTTTTTTTTGTGTGGATCAGGGGGAGGGGGACAAAGTATGATTTTGTTACCAAACAAATCGCCGTGAACCCACCCAGATTTTACCCCTGGACCATCCGCACACTACCGCCGCCGCCAGTGGCGTAGCTAGGATTTTTTTCAGGGGGGGGGGCAAGATTTCTGAAATGTTCGTAAAAGGTTGCCCCAATTTTTTTTCCAGTCACCAACTCGTGATTTTCACATAAGTGGGGGGGGGGGGGGGGTATAAGTTAAAAAAATTCGCATGGTCAAAAAAAAAATCGCACAGTACATGTACTACATGTACAATTTTGCCTTATATTTTATTATTTGGGCTGAATATACCCACACATAACCAGTGCCCCCGCACGCAATCTCGTTCTTTTATCATTTTTTTTCCCTGTTTTCTTTTTTTCCCCCTTTTTAATTTTTTTTAGAGGGGCTGGGGGCAGGGGCACAAATGGTTTTTTTCCATCAGGGGGGGCATTTGCCCCCCCCCCCCCCCCCCTGAGCTACGCCACTGCCCGCCGCATCTCTTGAGCTATGCTCCCCAGGCTGCCCAGGGCAGCAATTTCGTACCTCCATATCAGCTCGAACAATGACATCACCCAATCAATGCCCTAACATGTGTGTGGAGGTAGATTTTGAATGTAGTGAATCATACGTTGGGGTTGCTTGGAAAGCAGTGCAAGTCACTGAAGCATATTACCCTCAATAAAGAAAGCATAAATAAATAAATAAATAAATAAATAAATAAATAAAAAAATGAAAATAATATGAAATAGTTTGAGACCAATCGTAAGTAAACTTTTTGAGATACAAACATTTGAAGAGAGGCTGGTCAGAAACAGTCTCCCCCGATTGAACACTTTCCATGCGGCAGGCGTCTGAAGACGATCGACATTCCAAAAGTTCACAAAAAAAATTAAAATAATAAAATTTAATTTCCATATTTGGAATCACCATGAGAAGTGCATTTAAATAAGTACAAACATTACTAATATTTGTTGAGAAAGTTGGGAAAAGTTTCTAAAAAATCTTTTGAAATGGTAAAACTAATAGCTGTGTGGAGAGTGTTAAGGGGGGACTCATGGAAATCAATTTTTTTAAATTTTGTGAGTGCTGTAATTATTGAACTATCACTCAAATATATATAAAAGTATACATTTTTGGAAAGGAAATGGATCAGGGAATCATGCCAAATTTGACCAAAAAATTGGAGAAAATCACAACAAATCACTTTTTTGACCCAACATTTTTATACAAAGCTAACAAAAATAATTTTAAGTAAAAAATGCCCAAATCGCTTGATGATGATGTAAATAAAGACACTAACTTAGGGACAAATTTCTCATTTTTTAACCTAATCTAATATTTTTTTAATTTTTGACTAAAAAGTGCCCCCAAAAAAAGTTTCCATTTTTTCTACTTTTTTGACACCAAATTTGGATTCTCTGATCCATTTCCTTTCCAAAAATGTATACTTTTATTTGCATTTGATTAATAGTTCAATAATTACAGCACTCACAAAATTCAAAAAATCAAATAAAAAACTTCCTTGATGAGTCCCAATAAACAGTTTATTCATTATATATTTAGTCAAAACATGAAGCTCTTCTAGCGCCATGGTCAAAATAAGCTCAACAATCCATATTTTGTAGCACATTTTGTGTTCTTGTAGTTTCTTTTTGAATATTCAACAATAAAACACATCATAGCAATGAACATTGTATTTCAAATTCTATGTTTGTAAATTGCAGATACAGGTTGAGGGCAGTGCCACAAGGCTCTGTTATACTGTAAAACAGTTTAATTTCATGGCAACTTTAATTTAGCGAATCAGCATTAAGTCAACTACATTGTGGTAATTTGATTTTACTAAGTTGTATCATCTTCCTATATATAACCATTATAAATAATATATTTGGTGGCAATTTGATGTGGCGAATTGGATCTCCTAGCGAAATTAGCTAAATTAAGTTGTTATACAGTGCCTGCCAGTTGTTATGGGTTTGTTTATGCTGTTCAAAAACTCCCCCATACCTTAAGTACAGTTGCAAAGCATTATTAATTTAAGATAAACCATGCTACTATGGAAACTAGAACGCCAATTTTCAAGGGTTTTTTTTAAAAAGAAAAATTAAAAAGAAAAAGAAAAAACGCCCGCCCGCCCCTCCTTTCTGAGAGCTGTGGAGGACAACATTACTTTTTGTTGTTGCCCAATCTACAACTTGCGTTCTACGCGTCTGCGTGCTTATTTCACTCGAGCATTGCCCTCGTGAAGACCATGCAGACGACACGAACACATTAGTTGTAGATTGGGGATACACATACAATGAAACATGATTTAATCCCAAAAGCAATTGGTGTCAACTAAATGTAACTCGATCGGAGCAGCGCTATTGCAAATAAGGTCATTTTGTTCTTTTTTGTTGAGGTACCTAGTAATGTCACTATAACTCTGGTACTATACTATAACAATGCACCTTGTAAAGATGCAACCCTACACATGGCAGCCTTTGTAGATAGGGCCTTGTGGCTCCAAACAGGGGCGGCGCACAATTTTTTTTTAAATGTACCTGGCTATAATTAAGATTTTTTTGGTTGATATTCCTGGACATATGTGTTCGTATAGCGTGCACAAATTTGCTAGTTTTATACTAATTTAAAACCCTTTCAATTACCCCGAATGGGTGCAATTTCCCCCAGGTGGAGGGCCTTTGGACATGCACGCCACTGCATCTTCATACTACACAATTTATAGTCTTCCCTGTTTCCCCCTCCTCTTGTCTTTCCCTTTCCCATCTTTCCCTTTTTTTCTTTTCTTTCTCCCCCTTTTATGGGGGGGGGGGGGGGGGGGGGGAGGGGGGGGGGGTGGCCCCTCTCAGCGCCACCGCTTACTCCAAACACCTGTACAATATTGCTCCATTAAACCATGCCACAGTCATGTGTAAACTGTGTAAATCCCATTGGAATATAGAAAACAGAGGTTTGCTTAGCAAATTAGTCACATTTTTTTCACAAGATGAACTTGATTAGATTAGAACTGGAATCGGTCACTATGGTAATCTAATACACTGATTTTGAACGGCGAGTTGCGGGGACGGGCCGACCTGCCAACATCAGCGATCGATATCAGTTATTAGATATGCTTTATAAGGAACAACAACAATTTCATGGTTAACCCCCATTAATTAGAACTACCTGCCAATTGGCTGACATTTAGGATGTGTCTAATATTGTGCCAATCAGAAACATTGTTACAATTTAAATTAAAATGTTACTACAAGTCAAGACTCATGATGATTAGAAACTTCACAATTGATTCTGAGTTTTCCTGTTAAACCAAAATTGAAAATGGCAAAATACCATATTTTCCTTTTAAATGGCAGTTTAATAGCATTTTTTCTTCTTCTTTTCTGGGTGAATAAACAAACAACATGGCTGTAGCAGCATGTAGGTAACTAGCTCTGCTTCAGAGCCTCTCTTAGCCTCTTAGGGCTGTTAACTTTTGGGATTTGCTGGGAGGGAGAGATACAATATTACAAATATTATGATGGCCTAAGGGTACCAACAAAAACATAGTCAAAGGTAGCCCCAATTTTTTTGCAGTCACCTCGTGAATTTCAAGTAAGTGGCGAGGGGGAGGTCAAAATATTTTGCACGGTAAAAAAAAATAATCGCACATTCCAAAAGGTACAGCAAATGAACGTAGGCAATTGTCCAAGGTTCCAAACCCATGCAACCGACTCATTAGGCCAACAAATTTCTTTTGTGTTGCCCTCAAGTGCCAAAAATCTTGAGGTCGAGTCAGTCTGTTGGTCGATTTTCTTCTTTCATATTTCTTCGTGTTATTTTTGCTGAAAAATATTACTGACTGTCATTGTAAATGTCAATTTTATTAATGTTTCTAGTGTGATAATAGTGTGATCAAAGCGGTTTATTCAACCAAACTTATTAATTTTAAGCAGAAAATATAGGTTTTCCCAGTTAGTTTAACACTTTATTCATTATATTTCATATCTCGTTAAGTTTGAATTCGTCCCAAAATTTTGAAGGTTGCATTTGTTAAAGTAAATTTCGTCTTTGGTCAAGTATATTCATATTTTGCGCAATGAATTTCATTTAATGTTCATTTTATTTCGTCCTAACACACTTCCATTTCGTCTGATACAGCGGTAACCTACTAATGTATACATTTATTTCGTCTTTGATCAAATAGTTTCATATTCAGTTCACTTTATTTCGTCCCATGTGGAACGTCCTGCCTAGAAGCATGTAACATCCAGCTATAGGCCTATACGTTTATATATATATATTTTTCTTCTTTCTTTCTTTCTTTCTCTCTTGTTCGTTCTTTTTTCTTTTATTTCATATGATTTATATCACCAACTTTCTGAATCAACAAGGCAAAAGAACACATGTCGGTGGTTCTAGTCTAACCTGCAATAATATGTAGGCCTACTCTTCTAACACCTGACGAATATATGTGATAAAAGTATTAAAAATAATGAACAAAGACGAATTATATTTGTGCATAGACCCGCTACCCATCAGGTGATACGAATTCAATCCTTCCTTGACGAAAAGAAATGACCAATGAATTAAATGAAATGGTCATACTTTGAAATATAATGCTCATTGACGAAATTTATCTAACAAAATGCGTAAGTCAGATTTTGGGGACGAATTCTAACTTAACGAGATATGAAATATAATGAAAAAAGTGTTAAACTAACTGGGAAAACCTATAGTAATATTTTGACACTTTGGGTATAATTTAAATCTTATTTTTTAATTTTTTTAAAATATGACCCTGATCTTGGAGATTTGAGGGTCGGTTGCCAATGGCAACACAACAACTTTGTTTTTGCCTTTTTTTTGTGATCTGAATAGGTGGGATCACTGTTTGGCCAGACCACCAAATTTAAAGCAATTGTTTGTCTAAATCTTACATAAAAATGCATGCACACTTTTTCGATGTGCCAAGTCGGTTCAGACGATGCATTTTATTCATCCCCCCCTGAAGATTTGAAAGATATCCCACAATGCATTGCAGGAGCACCAGCCAACTGAGGCTTTTTTCACATGAAACATATGTGGAGCTCTTAAGTTTCAGAAATAAGAAAAGGGAACACTGAGAACTAATTTATTAATTGATGTAAACTAGAATCTAACTAACGATGAATGCACTATATGCATGCCATGATTTTGTGCATATGTCTATGGGAACCGAAACGAATTGGAGACCAGATTAAGGGCATTGTGGGGGTGTCTTTAAAATCTTCTTTGCCCACCCCCCCCCCCCCTCCCCCTTGAGTAGTTGAGCCTTGCAGAGAATGCATACACTTGATGTAAATTGGGCTATAGATATCACTTTACCACATCGCAAATGCTCGTAAAACCATTTATTAGGCGGTATCTCAGCTAATGAAGCTTTTAATTGTTTACAGGCTGATGACAGTCTTGTATTTATAATCAACATCATCTGATACGGTTTAGTGTTGGAAAAGGTAAAGTTTCAAATCTGATACGGTTTAGTGTTGGAAAAGGTAAAGTTTCAAAAATTAATTTTGCTAATGAAGTTTCAAATGTCACCTTTTGTGGCATGATTATTACATCCATCGCCCACGTCTGTCAACTGTAATATTATAATCAACATCTTCTGATATGATTTAGTGTTGGAAAAGGTAAAGTTTCAAAAAACAATTTTGCTTAAAACCCTAACCGCACTGAATCTCACTAAATCTCACTGCCAGAAACTATCTCCAGGCACGTGCTGCTGCATTGCCGCGATGACGTCACCTACCGCAGGCATATGTGGCCACGGAGTTTGTGGCCGCATAGCCGCTAGGGAGTTAGCTCAGTTGGTAGAGGGACAGACTTGGGTGCGGATGGTCCCGCGATCGAATCCCGGGGGGTGCTGGGTGATTTTTCGGGTAAAAAAAATAGCACTTTTTCCCCCCTCCCCCCGATACGCACAAAAAACTAGCTTTACTGGTTAGGGTTAATAAATGTCAATTTTTGATGTGCAATAACCCTAACCGCACTGAATCTCACTAAATCTCACTGCCAGAAACTATCTCCAGGCACGTGCTGCTGCATTGCCGCGATGACGTCACCTACCGCAGGCATATGTGGCCACGGAGTTTGTGGCCGCATAGCCGCTAGGGAGTTAGCTCAGTTGGTAGAGGGACAGACTTGGGTGCGGATGGTCCCGCGATCGAATCCCGGGGGGGGGGGGGGGGCTGGGTGATTTTTCGGGTAAAAAAAATAGCACTTTTACCCCCCTCCCCCCGATACGCACAAAAAACTAGCTTTACTGGTTAGGGTTAATGGAAGTTTAAAATTTCACCTTTCGTGCCATGTATACATCTATCGCCCACATCTGTCAACTTAATAATACATTGGTGTCCGGCTACTCCCACCACTAGGCATCAACAAGGGATTTAGTTACAGGAAAATTAAAGTGATTTCAAAATAAATTATATTTTCTGGATTTTAAATTTTAATGGATATGATAAGAAATTGCCGATGTCAGATATTTTTGCACCAAAAGTTGTGAATATAGGGTAGGGAAAAACATTTGACATAATTTACAGCATATATTCTTATTAAAAGAAATCCCCTAAAATTGTATCAACTTGACTGACCTCTGTGGGCTCACATAATGAAGACTATTTTGATCTCTCGGGTCAGGTATCCATTGTTCCACCTTTTAAAAACGGTCTACAAACGATAGAGAAGGTATTGTAGATGGCCAGCCAAATCATACTATTCTCTATTCATAGATTCAAAAACTAGATATGGTACAAAATGTATTTTGCCCTATCTGTTGGCATATAACCGCGTCACCATTTTGAATTGCCATCATGAGAGGGGGTGGGGAGACAATTTGGAGGTGTGTCTATATTTTTTGGAGCTACACGAAAAAGATCAAAGACTGCCGCATTCACGTACAGGAGCCCTGTCTCACGGAAGAGCGACGCTTTCTAGATGCTCACTCATATTATCCGAAAACTACCGACATACTGCACCTCCAAATTTGTCCCTATAACCGACATACCTCCAAATTTGTCCCTATATGATGGACCAACAATATGGCAGCGCATTGGATCTCTAGTTAATAAATCTGTGTTTCTATCATACTTTTAGAAATGGTCTAGCTCTGCATGGCAGTTTGTGTTACAGTAGAAGTGGACATGTTTGTGTTACATTTATTTTTGCATATTTTTGCATATATATTTCTTGTGCGTATAGGTCTATGTGATGAAGCTTTAAATCGTGAATTTAAATACATGCAGAACATTTCAAAATCGGCGCTGCCGCCACAATGTTATTTGCACGAAAATTTGCTTTAATTAATTCTACACATCATATGCATCTATATAATTACATATAATTAATTATTCATAGTAACATAATATTAGTATTATCGATTACATAATTACATACCATACTTTTATACGATTAGTGTTTCAGATTACAGATGTAATTTGCATGAAATTCATTAAACATCAGAAAACAAAAACTTTTATTTTTAAATCTCTAAATTTCAAATTCAACAACTTTAGTTCATACCAAGGGTAGCTTGAGTTAAAGGTAGATGACCCGATCACATTTTCGTAACACATAATTATTTCAAACATACGGAGATTTTCATATCATATGAAAGCTCGTATTTTTCTCATCATCATACTGAAATTTGATGGCCTAGATCGTATAATTACGGAGAAATCGATGAAATAACGTCGAATTACCGCGAATGGTGGTAACCACCGATATAGTTTGTGTACAACTCAATGGGTACAGTTCACAGCATCTTGTGCATCTAAAATAAGAACCATTAGAGCTATGCAACTCAAACTTTGGAACACGACTTTTTAAAGATGACCTTTCATGTAGAATAGAAAACTTCAAGTTGAAAATCGGAATGTGATCGGGTCATCTACCTTTAACTCATTGTGGTAAAACATCCTAAGATTAAAAAATAAGCATGACAAAAAATTGTTGTACTGATCTTACATTTACTATTAAATATTAATTTTAACTTACAGCAGATCCTGTGATCAGATGTACTGGTGCTTTGGGGTTCGTATATGGCGCTTCCATACTACCGTTGTATACCTAAGAAGGAAAAATAAAGTACATGGATTACAGTGTACAAAGCAAAGTATCTTACTTGGAAACTGTTATCAGATGGGACTACCACTTATAAGATTATATGGTCCTGGTCCATTTAAGTTAAGAATTTAAGAATTTGACACCCTATAGAAATGATGTTGCAAAAAAGAATCAATCAAACAATATCTAATAAATAAGACAAAACAAACTTGGTCAGATGTTAGTTTCATAATGACAAAACAATGTCATTGTCTTATGATCTCAGCAGAGCAAAGATAAAATTGGACTTTGGTGATGATCGGATTAGAGTGTGCATCGTTATATTCAATTGTGAAAATCAAAAGAGCTTATTAGAGAAATATCACAAATCTGTTTGGTTTTTAAAATGTACATTATCTGAATGGGCATAAAACATGTTTTCCTTAACCAATTTTAACCAACTAAAATTCTTTGAAAGCCAATGAGACAGCCTCTCTGCCAGAATAAATAATCTGAGAAATTGTTGCAAAGATTTAACAAAATAAAATTAATTGTACACCTATGTGCCCAAAATCACTTATTAGGGGTTGGGGGTGCCACATCCTCCAAATGTTCATGTGGAGGGGGTGGGGGGGGGGGGGGGGGGGGGGGGGGGGGGGGACGTCCACCATATATTTGTTGCTTCCACGGCCACTGTCTAATGTATATGAGCGCACAGGATATCCAATTCAAATATGGTCTCACATATTTATTTCATAAACCATATCAGTACTGCTGTGATTTACAGATTTTTTCCATAAACCATATCAGTACTGCTGTGATTTACAGATTTTTTCCACAAACCATATCAGTACTGCTGTGATTGACAGATTTTCCCATAAACCATATCAGTACTGCTGTGATTTACAGATTTTCCCACAAACCATATCAGTACTGCTATGATTTACAGATTTTTTCCACAAACCATATCAGTACTGCTGTGATTTACAGATTTTTTCCATAAACCATATCAGTACTGCTGTGATTTACAGATTTTTCCCATAAACCATATCAGTACTGCTGTGATTTACAGATTTTTTCCACAAACCATATCAGTACTGCTGTGACAGTGATTTACAGATTTTTTCCATAAACCATATCAGTACTGCTGTGATTTACAGATTTTTCCACAAACCATATCAGTACTGCTGTGATTTACAGATTTTGTCCATAAACCATATCAGTACTGCTGTGATTTACAGATTTTTTCCATAAACCATATCAGTACTGCTGTGATTTACAGATTTTTTCCATAAACCATATCAGTACTGCTGTGATTTACAGATTTTTTCCACAAACCATATCAGTACTGCTGTGACAGTGATTTACAGATTTTTTCCATAAACCATATCAGTACTGCTGTGATTTACAGATTTTTCCACAAACCATATCAGTACTGCTGTGATTTACAGATTTTGTCCATAAACCATATCAGTACTGCTGTGATTTACAGATTTTTTCCATAAACCATATCAGTACTGCTGTGATTTACAGATTTTTTCCATAAACCATATCAGTACTGCTGTGATTTACAGATTTTTCCACAAACCATATCAGTACTGCTGTGATTTTTGTTTTTGGGAATAAAACTACCAGGGGAGAAAAACTTGTCAAATTTGGGCTGAAAGACAGGCACCGGGGATCGAACCCGGGTCTCCTGGGTGGCTGTTCGCCACCTATCCATCTGAATACTTAAAGGCATATTATGTGATCTTTTCCAGAGAGCGCCCTCTATTCATGATATTTGTTAGAAAGTAGATTTTCTTGCAGATTTACATTTCTGATCATAAATCGTACATACATTCCAAGTTACAGAGCGATACGATTCCTAATTACCTCAAAATCATGGTTTTAGAGTGAATTAAGAGTGAAAATATAAACTGTTGTGTTATCACGACAGTTTATTTTCACTCTAAAACCATGATTTTGAAGTAATTAAGAATCGTATCGCCCTGTAACTTGTAATGTATGTACGATTTATGATCAGAAATATAAATCTGCAAGAAAATCTGCTTTCAATTTTTTTTTCGATGTTGAGGGCGTTCCCTGGAAAGATCACATAATATACCTTTAATGTTGTTTGTTCGTTCAATGCCATTTTGTTTCTTTTGGTTTGCTTTTCTTACGCGCTTTGATCTTGATGTAAAGGCACTTTATGAATGCTCATTTATATGTATGTGTGTAGTGTTGAACCCGCCAATCCGAGGACAAAAGTATAGAAGTTACAGTAAATCCGAGGACAAAAAAAAATGTGAGGACCTTTTTTGAAGTCCTCTCTTTTTTCCTGCATAAAAACGTATAGAAGTTGGGTCCTTACCCCCCTAAGGGTGTATGGCCATGTCCTCTATTGGGCGTCAATACACATATCATACATATGTCCCTACATGTATGGTAAAACAAATAAAATGTCCTCAGATTGACTGTAACTTCTATACTTTTTTACACACGTTTTAATACGGGTCCTCACATGGGTTGGTACTCGACTATAGATGTATGTGTATATGAGCAAATGGGGCAAGCTAGAATAGTATTGTTTAAGCACTCATCATGGCAGTAAATGGTTAACAAAGTGGTATCAAAATGTAAGTTACAACATTCCCCAAAATACAGGCCCATAGGCTAACCAGGATTTTCACGGGGGGGGGGGGGGGGCACATTTTGTCAAAAGTGTACCCATTTTTCTAAAATGTAGACCTTTTTCAAGGTGCGAATTTGGCAAAAGTGGACCTTTTTTCAACAAAAAAGTGTAAAAACCTATTTCCCCCTGCCCTGATCGCAAACAGCATTTTTGGAACAGTTTCTTTGAGGATTTGGGATTGGATGGGGGATACCCTACCTCATCACCCCCTGGATACAGGCCTGCCATAACATCATTCAAGGACAACCACATTTGTGATGCGATCAAGCAAAATCAGTCTGAAGTAGGACGTATCACATTTTCAGTTTCTTTGATTGTTCAAAGCATATTTGCAAAGCTACATTTTGCAGCAAACCACATTGAAATTGGACCATTAAGTTTAAAGATATGAGCAGTTGAAGGGTTCCCAAAACAGTAAGAAACAACAGTTCCTTTATTTGACTATATCTCAAAATCAATATTTCCGACTTCGACTGATTATGCTTGATCGCATCACATTTACAGTTATGACTGTTACATAGTTGTGACAAAATAGTTATTTTCTTTTTCTTTTGTGCAGAGTTTACTACTTGGCCTAACATCCCCAACGGGGCCAGTCAGGTATAATGAAATTGTAATCATCCGTGTGAACGATGACAAGGGTAGTATTAAAATCGCCAAATTTCGGAGAATAAGGGTGTCCATGCTTGAATCGGTACCTTGGGCTGATAGTCACGGGTCAGCATTGTAAAATGGCCCAAAATGGTTATTAGGCTCATGAAAGACAAATTTACTAATAAAAGTGAATCACACATTTATTTCATACGTTCATTTTATTTGTTAAGGGTCACATATCCCTTCTTTGAGAATCGGTGTTAAGGATAGTGCATTCACACGGATAATTATAACTTTTATACATGAGTGCCCCCCCCCCCCCTGGCCTAACACTTACCCAATTATTGTAAATAGGCCACATCCGCTCATAGCTGTGCTCATGACCAGCTATTAACAGATCAACTCCTAAAATGAAGACAAAATAATACAATAAATCACCTCTTAAAACTACATCAACTTATCAACAAATATGCGCTTTTTGCACGGATTTGCCATTTGCGGGGAGAGCCTCAAACTGGAATCAGATTGAATGTATGTGCCGAGGGGGGTGCGTACTCAGATATTCTTTTTGGTAGGGATGTGCCGCCAGCAAAATGAAAACGAGAGCATCAATGATGCAGAAGCTCACTACAATTCTGATTCATAAAACATGTCTATAATATATAAACCACTTTAATCTGTCCAGCATATGACAAATTATGTAAAGCTCAAATCCACATTATACCTTACATGAAACATACATGTATATATATATTATGCATTCACAGTGTAAGCAAATTTGCCCTTCTATATATGCTTCAGTTGAGATTACATAAAATAAAGGTAATTGTGTCATCTTTGACTGAACATACTATAATAGTGGCATATTTGTTTTATGCTGTACAGGTGATATGAGTCAGTATATACTATCAATTATTTGGATTATTTGAAAAGCCACACAAAAATGTGTGTTAATTATAGTTGCAGGGTTTTGCATTGATTCTAGAGCGAGAATACATCAAAGAAAAATGATATCAACTTAAAATTTGGTACAATGTCTTATCATGACTTCCTATTTAATTTCAATATCAGAGCTTCAGTTTTTGAATAATTAACTAACAAATGTATGGCCATAAAAGAAAAAAATGGTGTTTCTTGTACAGAATTATTACTTAAATTACAATGTCTTATCATGAATTCCTGTTGATTAATTTCAATATCAGAACCTGTTTTTGCATAATTAATTAAAAATTATTTTAAAAATGTATGGCCATTTAAAAAGTTGTGTTTCGTGTACAAAATTATTACTTAAAATACTGTGTAAACAAAGGGGCAAAAAGCATTTTGACCAGAAATATTTAAATAATTGAATTTTACTTAGCCTACTGATACAATGTTTTAAGATATAATTTTTGTTGTCGGATCTAAACGCTTCGATCAATGGGCCTCATATTTGGCACACATGATTATCAACACAAGCCCTTTCAATAAATCTCTATAAAATAATGTATGAGTTGAATATTTGATCTAATTTGCATATTAATTAGCCATTTTAACGAGAAAATGACTAAAACGAAGTATTATACATCAATAGATTAAAATACATACCAATGTCCATCAAAATTGGCACAGATAATTATCTACATATTAGTCCTTTCAATAAATTGCTATAAAATAATCATGTCACTTGAATATTTAATCAAATTTGCATAATTAATTAGCTATATTAACAAGAAAATGGCTAATATCATTATTTTCATCGTCAGATCCAAACGCTTTGATGAATTGGCCCCATATTTGGCACACATAATTATCAAAACAAGCCCTTTCAATAAATCTCTATAAAATAAATAACTGTATATGAATTGATTAATTGATCTAATTTGCATATCAATTAGCCATTTTAACGATTTTAATCAATACGTTAAGATGCATTAATGATTGCGTTAAAAATGAGAATATACCAATATCCACAAAATTAGGATAGCAATATCTACATCCTTAATAAATTGGTATAACATGTGAATGTGGCTTGAATAATTAATCAAATTTGCATATTAATTGGCTATTTCAACAAGAAAATGGCTAATATAATTATTTTCATCATCAGATCCAAATGCTTTGAATAATTGGCCTCATATCTGTCACACATAATTATCAACACAAGCCCTTTCAATAAATCTCTATAAACATAGTGTATGAATTCAATTGTTGATCTAATTTGCATACTAATTAGCCATTTTAACAAGAATATATTTAAAGTTTACTCATCAATACAATTCATTAAAATGCATTTACCAATATCAATCAAATTTGGCACAAATCTACATAAGTCCTTTCAATAAATTGATATAATTCGCATATTAATTCTAAGCTATTTTAATAAGAAAATTGCTTAAATTGATATTATTTTCATCTTCAGAACTAAACGCATTGATCAATTAGCATCATATTTGGCATATAATTGTTGCATGTACAGAATGCGGATAATTTTCTGTAACCAAATTGATCAGGAAAGTCGCTCAAATTGATTGATCAGAAATATTTGAGAGGGGCTCAAATTTAATCGACAATTATTAGATCCTTTTTGCGGAGATCCTTTAGTATGGGAAACTCTTCTGTTATAGGTTCGTCAGAAGATAAGGCTTCTTCATCATATTTGATTGTAAATATAGTTTTATCACCATCAATTGTTGCCTCTTGAAGTGAGATTATTTTCCCATTATACCACTGCGGTATTCCTGCTGGATTTATGCACTTGTGGCGTACACGCTTGTCAACCAATAATCGGGTTGACTCTAAGAATCCGTCTAAGTACTTCTTGGAGTTTTGTATCGCTCGTTTTATTCTCTGTCCTTCTAGTTACTTTGTAATTTCAATCTTCTTGAGCTTGATGGTGGGAGCGGTAAAGAGGAAGGAATACGAGGTCTTGCTTCAGACAGAGGCTCAGTCACCGGAACCATGGACTCCTCATCGGAACCTAAAAGAATCAGTTTGAAAAGTCAATTAGAAAAATTGAGATAGAAATACAATTTATTTAATAAAAATCCAACAACATTCAATCCCCCAACTTATTACCGTAGTATTTATATAATTCATGGGACATAATTTATTTAGTATTATGAATGATTGTGTTATAAAATTCTACCAAATACATACCAGCTTGATTTGATGACTCTGAAGCCATATCCAGTGAGACTGATGTTGATGGGCCAGAAAGGGAAACATTGACTTCTTCTTCTTGATGGTGGGAGGCTGGGAGCGGTATATAGGAACGAATACCAGGTATTGCTTCAGAAAGAGGCTAAATCACCGGAACCATGGACTCATCGATGTCTTCATCGGAACCTAATAATTATTATAAAATAATTAGTTTGAAAAGTCAATTAGAAAAATTGAGATAAAAATACAATTTACCTATAAAAATCCCAGCACAGGGATGTAATTTAGGTGGCGGCATCCCCTGCCAGAAGGCTTGCCTCCACTGGTGCCCTCCCACCAATGAAATGATGTGTGTGTAGGCCTAAGTAAAGTAATGTAACATAACGCAAAGTAACCTAACGTAACGTAAAGTAACCTAGGCTAAAGTAACGTAACTTAAAGTAACGTAACGTTAACTAATGTAACGTAACGTAACGTAAAGTAACGTAACGTAAATTATCCTAAGGTAAACTAATGTAAAGTAACGTAACGCAAAGTAACGTAACGTAACGTAACGTAAAGTAAATTAATCTAAGGTAAACTAACGTAAAGTAACATAACGTAAAGTAACGTAACGTAACGTAGGGTATTAAACGTAATGTAACGTAAAGTAATGTAACGTTTAAAGAAGTAATAAAAGCAAGTTCCGTAACATAAAGTTCCCCTACCTACCTAAACAATTAAGATTTTAATTTTTATGCAAATTCAATTTTGAAATTTGGATTAAGTCATTACAAAGAACCCTACCCCCCTCCCAAAAAATTATGAAAACTATTACTATTTGTTTTCACTATAATAAATACAAATTTAGAACCAAAACTAAAGGCATAATAAAAGGACAAGTAAGTCATGAAGTAGTAAGTTCGAATTAATTTGTATTGGAATATTTTTACTTTTCCCAATAAAAAATGTTTACATTTACGACCAGTGCAGTGCTATAATTTCGGCCTAGTAATAATTAATTAGGCACGTGCCTATATTATGCAGTATGGATGGTAAATTAAAGAAACTTATCCAAGAAATTCATTAACTCAACGCATTTTATTATAATTTCTGTCTAAAATATTGAATCATAACAAAACTCAATCGCAATTAAAAATAACCTAAGCCAGTTTACGCCCAACGTATGTGCAAAGAAAGATTTGTTTTGGGCGCATCATGTCTAATTGCACGGTTTCGATGATTTTATGAATGGCGAACTTTGAACAAGCGCCCAAATAGGGCGCATCGGGAAGGTTGTGGGCGGTTACTATAAACAAGATGGCGGTTCGACAGAAAAATTATTGCGACGATCGTCTGGTTTCAGTGATGATTTTAAGCAAGTATTTATATACATCAAAACATTACAACTACTGCATTTTCAAGTGAAATACATATCAGTCCTCTACCAAGTGCACGATTTCACGGCAAAATCATGTCGTAATGAAAATGAACCGCATGTTGTATGCTCACTGCAGTGGCGTACGTGCATAAACGACATCAGAGTTGCCTGCCACACTCATGTAATGGTCCAAGCTGTCAATACAAAGTATAGGGTACTCAGAACAAGAACATTTCATCATGAAAGTTGCGGATGAAAATGAATTAAAGTCTACGATATTATTAATTATTATTAATCTATATAATATTATTTACTACCATACCTACTCGCTACATTATCGGACGAAATCTTCAGGTGGAAATTTGAAGATGAACTCTTCACATCGTCGTAACTTTTGAACCACTTGATCGATTTTGAAGCGAGAAAAGATGAAGTTGGGTCATCTATCGTTTTTCCGAAGATTCATTCGGCAGTGCCAAATGACCAATCAAAACCCCGCAAATTTTCCTCCGAAGACCCGAGCTCCAAACCCGGAAGTGTTTTACCCATTGAGTTTATGTCATTCGTCCACAAGTTTTATCAATGGCAGACGATACCAAACTGGTGGGGGTAATAAAAAATATTACGCACGATAATGCACGCAAATTCAGCATTTTGGCAAGGCAATATTTGCAAGTTTTACTCTTTTTCGCGAATTTTTAACAGCACCTCATGATGAAAAACCTTTGAAAACATTATTTTCCATTAATTTTGGCCGCTGAAATCGGAGATATAGTTTGAAGAATATATACAGAAGCGATTAACATCAATTAACGAAAAACGACCTCCCCACCCATTTTTGCCGCTGATTTCGTATCATGAATAATAATGATCTCTCGTAGTTAAACCAATCACAATAAGACAATCACGCTTGTACGTCATGAACACGCGTGTCATTGTTAATCAACTTTCTATCATAGCGTTTTCACATGCATTTTCAATACAATTTTGACAATAAAGAAAATAACGCAAAATTACCTATTTTGTCGAATGGCAATCAAGCCCATTTTATAACATATTTATGCGATCATATTGTTTCACTATCTCAAGTACATTTCCCGACAAATACCACTTGTGTGACCAAGATAAAACCATATTTCATAGTCGCACTTTCCCCTTGACCTATACCGTGACCTTTCGCTTCGAGTCTCTTTAGCTTACTTGTAGTAAGCTAATTAACCCGAAAATGCAGTTTTACGGTTCAGGAAACTTTCTTCTGTACTTTGGCAACACATATAGCTGTTATTGTAAGTTTGGTATCAAAATAATTCTACAAGTCTTCTCTATCCTAATATGTTTCTAGTTTTATACTGTGAGTTATTATTTTACCGGAGGTAGTAAAGTCGGTCGATCCTGTAATACCAGGAGCGGAGTGCCCATCTCTCTTTCAAAGCGATAGGGCCAGACTCACTCCTTTTTTATAATGTTGCTGTGTGGGGCTCGCTACACCTCCTCCACAGCGAGTCTGTTACCTTCCCAGCACTGAAGAATGCCGGTACCCATTTAAATACACCTGGGTAGAGAGGAGTAATTGCGGTAAAGTGCCTTACTCAAGAGTACAACATGTTGACCACAGCGGGACTCGAACCCACAACCTTTAGATCATGAATCCAGTGCTCTACCCACTGCGCCACACATGCCTACCGGAGGTATACAGCTTTTAAAAGGTATCAAAACTATTGGGCCTACCAACAAATACCATATATTAATTTATTCTTAAAAAATGTAATACAATTATTTTAACGATCTTACCATATTTGTAGAAAAGATTTTCAAATGCTGTTCTTGTCTGTGAATAAAAAAATTAGATTTTACATTTCAATTAATTAGCCTTTCAGCACTGAAGCTCATGAAATCTCATTTAAAAAATCATGCTATATCGCTTATATATCCCCAGGGGATCATGGTGATGGATAATAAATGCGGACGGAATAGTTAAAGGAAAACAGTCCTATTCATGAAACCAAGCATTATATGGTAGGAAAATAGTTATCTAATGTATATTGACCAGTTTAATTGAACACAGAGCTATAATATTCAATAAAACAAATTTAAACTGCACATCCCCAACCTGTGATTATTTGAAATTCGCGCCGGGTTGTCTGTGTCGAAAGTGCTGATAGGATAGCCATTCCAAATGTTGTGATGTCATCGTTACTAAAACTGCCTCATTAGCAACAGATCGCTGCATGTAATCACGCAGGAATTCAATGCATTAATCAAAAATATCAATACATATGAAATAGAGATGTGGAAATCTCATAACTGTTTCGTCATAGATCAATATGGCGACGTCCATCAGATTATCTTTTTTCTTTCTAAAGCAGATTTTGGCTTAACATGTCACTTTTAAAAACTTCACTCTACGGAATGTGGTCTGTATAATAATAATTCTACATATCTGAGCGCAAACGTTCCATGTCAAGGATTCCCTTTAAATATGGGTTTGTGGACACAGACTTCCATGCTGGTGGATCTGGTTCGACTTCCGTTGCCAGCGAGTCTGTGTTTTTCCAGCTAAATTTTGCCCATTTCCATCCCGGCTTTTTTCTCTCAACATTTCCATCCCAAAAGTGTGAGAGTTAATCTATATACATAAATCATCACTTCTAGGGCTTAGTGACACACTCCTTTAATGAAAAAATTACAAAAAACGCTCCTAGATAAGTGTCTTTAGATGAATTTGGTGCAATTTCGGTATTTGTAACCGAAATCTGATTTTGTTGCGTTGTCCCAAATATTTGATATTAAAATTCAGCATTTTTAGTGACATACCAGAAATGTTTTTTCCGACTCATTTCCTTTCCAAAAATGTATAAACATCACATTAATAGTTCAAAAGTTACAGCGCTTGATAAATTTCTAATAACAATTTGTTTTAAACCTCACAAACTGGAAAAATAAGCTGAAAATAGGCTGAAAAAACTTTTGAGCCCAAGATTTTCACAATGTTTTTGTTTTAACAAATTATTGAAAATTTGAATTGAATAAATGTTCAACCTAAATGCAGATTATTGTTGTTATGAACCATGTAACTAACTATATCATGCAAGATATGACAGGTTTGCAAGTTCCACTAATATCCTAGTTTCCAACGTGCTACTTACTATATGCCTTTTAATTTGGTGCAGTCATCCCAGTACAAACAAAAGAAAATGATTTGTTTATAACCTCAAAATTGCAATTTCTGACCTTTTTTGGTAACAAACTTAAAAACTAAAAATACGGTCCTAGAGAAATGTCTTCAGATGATTTTGGTGCAATTTTGGATCTTTTTACCAAAAACTAATTTGGCTACGTTGGCCACGCATTTTTGAGCCAAAAAAGTGATTTTTGGATCAAAATTCCTATTTTCCAAATGATAGCAGTGTTACTTACTACGCCTTTTAATCTGGTGCAATCATCCCAGTACACACCAGCACAGTACATTGGACGATGTCCCATCATGATAATCCAGGGTCGCTTGGCACGGTTTTCTGCCTTAGCAGCTTCCTTAAAATAAAAGATACACAATATATTTAGAAATAATAGGCATTCATGATGGGTATTAAACAAATTATAAATATTTAAACGGGTTCGCCATCATAATTAAAAAAGAGACAATTATATGGGAAAAACAACGAGATATATACATAGAGCGCCCTGCTTGTCAAGAAAATGAAGTCAACAAATCAAAAAATAATTTTATGAAATTTCATCGTTTTACAAAATCAATCACATAAGTAGGTAAATATGCACATATTTTGGCCGAGAATCCTGTATCAAGATTTAAGATTGACCCAAAAAGGGCTGATTTCCAGTTGTTTTGAGTACCGTCTGCTCGCAAAATAGTATAAAGTTGCCGTATTATTTGCAAATCCACTAAATTCAGTCGATTCATTCAGTATACCGTTGCTGCATTTGGTCGCAAGATCGCAAAATTGGCTTCACACGACCACTTGCGGCAACGGGCCCTGAAATAATATTACTGATTTTAGAGAATTATTTTGCTATCTTTTATTTAACACTGATATCTTATGTAGCTTAAACTAAGAAATTAAGATATCCAAAACAAAAGTTGATAACTATTTCTACATTTCTAATGTATAACTGATTGAATTCACTATGTTTTGAAAGATTTGGCGGTTCATCTATAATTTTACACAATTTCGAGCGCGAGATTTAGGATTGCATTGTAAATGGGCTGGCAATGACCCTTAAGCTACAGTCATCGCTCTACCTATATCTATCTCGTTGGGGGAAAATGATCTTTCCCGGGAATCGAACCCAGGGCACAAAATATTTGTTATGTTAACACTTTCCACGCGGCAGTCATCTGCCGACGAAAGTTCCAAAATGTCACAAGATGTTTCAAAAATGTCAAAATTATTGAATTTCATCACCATATTTGGAATATCTATGAGAAATGCATCAATGTCAGCACAAACATGTCTAGTATTAGTTCAGTAATCCTTGAAATAGATTTTGAAATTTGGAAATGGTTTTTGAAAAATCTGTTTTATGGTAAAACAAATAGCCGCGTTGTTACATTATTTGAATGCATATTGTAGAGATGCAGATTACAGGTTCATTTGACCAAATAAGGTCAAATTGTGGATTTTTTAAGGTAGAAAATCAAATTGTTGGCACTCTTTGGTCAAAATTTAAAATTAAAAAAAAGTTTATGTTAAAAAAACACCACTATTCCTTAGATTATTATTATTATTGAATCTTTCTTTATTGAGGGTAAACAGCTTCAGTGTCAAGCACTGCTTTCCAAGCAGGCCCTCATTTCACAGAGAATAATACATAATTATTTACAAAATACATGGAATATAACAACTATTTACATATCATACATTTTTCCAAAACCATCAGATAAATTCAGCAAGAAAATGCAGAATTGTAATATACTTTAGAACACAAAATTTAAATTCCATGGAACTTTAGAACACAAAATTTAAATTCCATGGATCTTTTGTTCTAAATTGTGTTTAGAGAATGTGTCTTTAGATGATGTTGGTGCAATTTCAGCATTTTTTACCAAAAACTGATTTTGCTACATTGTCCACACATTTTTGAGCCCAAAAGTGATTTTGCAAAACGATCAGCAATTTTAGTGAAATTTGATACCAAAGATGAATTTTCTGACTCATTTCCTCTCCAAAAATGTATACTTTTATACACATCACATTAAAGGCATATTATGTGATCTTTTCCAGAGAGCACCCTCTATTCATGATTTTTGTTTAGAAAGTAGATTTTCTTGCAGATTTACATTTCTGATCATAAATCGTACATACGTTCCAAGTTACAGAGCGATACGATTCCTAATTACCTCAAAATCATGGTTTTAGAGTGAAAATATAAACTGTTGTGTTATCCCGACAGTTTATTTTCACTCGAAAACCATGATTTCGAAGTAATTAAGAATCGTATCGCCCTGTAACTTGGAATTTATGTACGATTTATGATCAGAAATGTAAATCTGCAAGAAAATCTGCTTTCAATTTCATTTTGATGTTGAGGGCGTTCCCTGGAAAGATCACATAATATACCTTTAATTATGATGGCGAACCCGTTTAAATATATATTTATATATTTAATAGTTCAAAAGTTACAGCGCTTGATTAAAAAGGTAAAGGTGGTCGATCCTGTAATCCCAGGAGCTGAGTGCCCATCTCTCTTTTAAAGCGATAGGGCCACTCACTCCTTTTATAGTGTTGCTGTGTGGGGCTTGTTATAACATCTCCTCCACAGCGAGTCTGTTACCTTTCCAGCACTGCAGAATATCGGTACCCATTTAAATACACCTGGGTTGAGAGGAGTAATTGTGGTAAAGTGCCTTACTTAAGAGCACAACATGATGACCACAGCGGGACTCGAACCCACCTTTGGGATTATGAGTCCAGTACCCACTGCTCCACACATGCCCACATATGGCTTGATAAATTTAATAGTTTTGGGTTAACAACCCCTTATAGACTAAGAGAACTACCTGTGGTAGTTGTAACACTCGTAATATGGCTTTGCCCAACCACAAAATACGAGCAATTTTTGAAAAAACCCAGAGTCACACACTTTTCAATTGCAATAAATCACATTTTACTAGAGAATCATCAATGTCATTTTAATAGGACATACTAAACATATTATAGGTCTCAATGTCTGAAAATTGTAGCATTCATATGCGATTCCTTTCGGAGTATTGCAGTAGCGGCAAACTAGGGAGGGGGGGGGGGGGGCATTATGTTACATAACACAATGTTACATATAATACAGAAGGTGATTAATCATTATTATGTCAAAAAGTCAAGTAGAACCAATTAATTAATATCAAAAATCTTAATTCTAGAATTGATTTATTTTATTCTTCTTTTAACATAACTACCGATTTATTCTGCACTTGACTTGACATTACCATGCACTTGACATTTTGACACAGTGGCGTAACAGCCGGGGGCACAGTGCTGCCCCCCCCCCACCCCCACCCCCCCGAAGGTGCTCAGCAGGAAATTCAAACCTACCCACCAGGAAAAATGGGGAAAGGGAAAAGTGGAAAAGAAGGGGGAAAGGGAAAGAAAAGAGAGAGAGAAAGGAAAAAGGGAGGAAAAAGAAAAAGGAAAAGGAGAAAAAAGCTGAAAGAAAGAAAAGAAGAAAGGGAAAGAAAGAAAGAAAGAAAATTTCGCAGTAAAAATAGCACCCTACCCCCCCCCCCCCCCCCCCCCCCCCCCCTTCACGAGGTGACTGACTGAGAAAAAATTTGGGGCAACCTTTAACGAAAAATTCCGATTCTAACCAGGATTTTTTTTGGCTGTGCCCCCCCCCTGACAACCAACCTCTGTTACGCCCCTGTTTTGACATACTAATCAGTAATCACCTTCTGCATTATATGTAACAAGATTGTGTGACACTACCATATGCATCTTGTTTCTGAGGAGTGAAGGTCTTTTCTCGGGCCTCCACGAAACAGTACTGTAAAACATTATGTAAAATCTAAAACTTTTCTAATGTTTACTAAAATATCTCCCTTAGGGTTGAGCACTCTTCCATTGGATGGTTTTACCTTCGTTATGATTATAATTCAGAATGTATTAATTACTTTTCTTCTTAATGCTATTATTTAACCTACCAGTTATGAATCTAAATAAATGCTAGTATGTGCTATTTGAATGTTCAATTTCGAGAAAACAGTAAAGAAATTACTATATTTGTAACTGTATATTTAAGGAATGTTACCACATTTCTCAGAATTAAAAAGCAGACGATATTGAGATACTGGGCCAACATCAGACTGGGTGTGGAATAACACCATATTTGGTATAACACAGCCATGCAAATCACTATTTAAGAACCATATTCAGTAAGAATCAAGGAAATGTTGAAAAATGTGGCAGACTGAAAAATATGAATTTTCTTCATACCTTGTGCATGGATGGACCTATGGTCAAAGTCAACAAATATGGAAAAAAAATTGGTGTCACATGTATGTTACCATGGTAACGGGCAATTCCATTAATTTGATGATTTTTCTCATTTTTTGCTGTTTTATATGCTAATTTTAGCTCAACTTGGATCTCACATTTGTAGCATACAAAATACTTTTAACAAATTCTTGTTTTTATATATGAAAGGGCAGTCCACAGTCAAACTAATCCATATTTAAAAAAAAAATCTTGGAATTTGCAATTGGACTATACCATGTTTCCAAATAGGGGTATTTCGTCCCTTTTACAAACTATCAATTATTAGCCAAATCTAATCACCGTTAACCCTGAAAGTGGCACTTTTTTTTCAAAGATATTTTGCATGTAGAGAGTAACAATGTTGCTCAATTGAATTCCAATGAGAAAAGTGTGGGTAATCTTTAAACATGGCAGCAGTGTTTCCAGAAAGATAGGTATTTTTGAAAAATCTTAAAATGCCTATTATCGAAAAACGGACAATTAAACAGTGAATTACATATATATAAGCGTTGATTAGGAGATATATTGAAGATATTACTTTGTTTGTGAATGTTTGCAATAAAATAATATGAAATGTACTTGTTAAAGTTGCCAGAGTTCCCCTTTTTTACCTCAAATTAGCAATATTGCAACATATACCATGTTGAGTATAGTATTAACATATATGCGCAAACCGTTTGTGTGATAATTTCTGAGTTTATATCAGTTTATAAATATAAGTCTACATGCTGCTAACTTTAGAGTCAATATCTCCACAAACAGGGCCTTTTAAGGCTCAGTTTGATTAAATATCCCTTAAACACCCCTATTTTGAAACATGGTATATTCCATGTTTAATTAAATCAATCTCTTGATGTTTTGTTATATTTATTATGCTTAATCTAGCTAATAGAGGGTCATAGTTTCAGATCATGCTTGCTACACGATTTTTGATGACTTTATAAGTACTGACAACATTTTCAAAAAAAATTGAAACAAATTGAAAAATCCAGGGTGTCCCCGCCAAAAAACCACAAAAAGTCGGCCATTTAAGAAAAATAGGGACAGCAGTCCCAAATAGGTCGTCCGTTTATATGGGTAGTTTGGTTGCAATTGTACTTCATCTGTTTAAATGTAATCAATTTTACATATGCAGCCAATTTTACATCTTAACCTCAGTTTGACCTTTGACCTTGGTATGTGACCTTTGACCTCATTAACATATGAAGGTTTCCATGTTGCATCTATGACCAAGGTTTGGTTGCAATTGGTCATTGTATGGAAAAGAAATGGACGATACAAAAAGTGTGTACTAAATGTTGACCTTAGATGACCTTTGACCTTGGTATGTGACCTTTGACCTCATTTACATATGAAGGTTTCCATGTTGCATCTATGCCAGAGGTTTGGTTGCAATTGGTCATTGTATGGAAAAGAAATGGACAATGCAAAAAGTGTGTACTAAATTTTACATCTTGATCTCAGATGACCTTTGACCTCAGTATGTGACCTTTGACCTCATTAACATATGAAGGTTTCCATGTTGCATCTATGACCGAAGTTTGGTTACAATTGGTTGTTGTATGGAAAAGAAATGGACAATACAAAAAGTGTGTACTAAATTTTACATCTTGACCTCGGATGACCTTTGACCTTGGTATGTGACCTTTGACCTCATTAACATATGAAGGTTTCCATGTTGCATCTATGACCGAAGTTTGGTTGCAATTGGTCGTTGTATGGAAATGGACAATACAAAAAGTGTGTACTAAATTTTACATCTTGACCTCAGATGACCTTTGACCTTGGTATGTGACCTTTGACCTCATTAACATATGAAGGTTTCCATGTTGCATCTATGACCGAAGTTTGGTTGCAATTGGTCATTGTATGGAAAAGAAATGGACAATACAAAAAATGTGTACTGAATTTTATATCTTGACCTCAGATGACCTTTGACCTCATTAACATATGAAGGTGTCCATGATGCATCTATGACCGAAGTTTGATTGCAATTGGTTATTGTATGGAGAAGAAATGGACAAAACAAAAAGTGTATACCAAATTGTTGACACACACACCCCCCGACAGACACCACACACGAAGGATGCTGCCATAAGGTCTCTTCCTACTGATGACCTAAAAACAGTATTTTGATCATAAATCAATCATGTTGGTCCAATCAATTTGATTTTGGTGGCAATACCCATGTTTGTTGGGATATAGAATAATCTTACACAACTTTTATCGCATGACGACGATGTTTCGTTTTCCTGAAAATGGCATTTTTAGTGAAAATAGCCCTGTGAGGGCGCTGTTTAAAAAAGATACCTTTCGCATCGTAGCATCTCAAATTCTAATGTTGAAATATGATAGGAGTTACATTTTAGGCATTTCCTGAAAATCTGAGTAAAATACCATTGTTGTTTTGAAGCTACACCATTTTGAACATCTTTAATTGTCTCCTTCGAAACACACACTAATGAAAGTTTGTTGACCCCTGTACTATCCTATGGAAGTGCTTTTAACGCGTTCTTTTGATTCCACGGTAAAACGAAATAAGGTAACATGCTCACATCTTCAGACAATGTTTCTCGACACACTCTAAACACATTTCATTTATTCAATTCATTTTTATTAATGCGATAGCTACTTTTTTTGCAAAGCGCCCTCACAGTCCAAATTTGACTAAAATCAGCTATTTCAAGAAAACGAAGGGTTATATGAGACGAAACCAGCATAGAATGACATCTTGTACCTTTAAACATGGGTATTGCCACCAAAATCAAATAAATTAGACCAAAAATGACTGAGTTATGATCAAAAGTCTGTTTTTTCCAAAATGGCCGACTTTTGTGGTTTTTTGGCCGGGGCACCCTGGATTTCGCATTTCTTTCAATTGTTTTGTGAAAATATTGTCAGTAGGCATAAAGTCATCAAAAAATCATGTAGCAAGCGTGATCTGAAACTATGACCTAAAAATGACCCTCTATTATTATATTGCTGATGATCATATGCGTTCACATCATTACCCTTAGACAGCGGGAATTGAAAACACAGCCAAAGACAAAAATAGATTATATAGCCCTGAGGCTCCATACTAATTAGATTTTATTATACAACTATATTTACATAAGTTGAATAGTTGATACTTAATTTAGCAGGGGCATCAGCCCTTATACTACAATAATTACATTGATAAATATTTTTAAATGTTTGGCCATACAAAGGATACGAGTACAAAAAAGGATAATAATACACAATTATCAAACCATAATTGGGGGTCCTAGTGATATACCTAAGGGACATAAACTTAGAGAACAGCTCAACAGAATTCCACTTATTTTAAAAGATGGTTATAACTTTTAAATAAACTTGGCCTAATTTATCAATGCTTTCTTTCAATGTTATTCAATTTGTAAATCATCAATTTGAAATATAAAATAATCAAATCTGAGGGGAATGGTTAAATGGCCAACAGCCCTACCACCGATGAAATCTTATCAAGTGATAGTTTCAGAAAATTGATTTTTGCACGGTAATTAACTAGTTGAACTCTAAATGAGTTGGCCTAATTAATATAATACCAATTATAGGATGAAGCAGTAATACATTTCTTTTGACTTCATAATAAATTGAATAACTTTCTTTTACCATTTATAAATATTTCTTATATTAAAGAGAATAATTGGGATTTAAATCCCTGACTTTTTAAAAATTTCTCCTTAAAATTACAATATATGCCATCCACTACATCATGCAGTAGAACAATTGGTAACTTCAATTAATATAAAATAAAGGATAATTAAGACCGGGCGATATGGCAATTGGTCCCCCCTGGCTGAGCCGCATGGGCAAGATACAAAGGAATAATTAAGACCGGGCGATATGGCAATTGGTCCCCCCTGGTTGAGCCGCGTGGGCAAGATACAAAGGAATAATTAAGACCGGGCGATATGGCAATTGGTCCCCCCTGGTTCAGGCCGCGTGGGCAAGATACAAAGGAATAATTAAGACCGGGCGATATGGCAATTGGTCCCCCATGGTTGAGCCGCATGGGCAAGATACAAAGGAATAATTAAGACCGGGCGATATGGCAATTGGTCCCCCCTGGTTGAGCCGCGTGGGCAAGATACAAAGGAATAATTAAGACCGGGCGATATGGCAAATGGTCCCCCCTGGTTGAGCCGCGTGGGCAAGATACAAAGGAATAATTAAGACCGGGCGATATGGCAATTGGTCCCCCCTGGTTGAGCCGCGTGGGCAAGGTACAAAGGAATAATTAAGACCGGGCGATATGGCAATTGGTCCCCCATGGTTGAGCCGCGTGGGCAAGATATAACGGGATAATTAAGACCGGGCGATATGGCAATTGGTCCCCCCCTGGTTGAGCCGCGTGGGCAAGGTACAAAGGAATAATTAAGACCGGGCGATATGGCAATTGGTCCCCCATGGTTGAGCCGCGTGGGCAAGATACAAAGGGATAATTAAGACCGGGCGATATGGCAAATGGTCCCCCCTGGTTGAGCCGCGTGGGCAAGGTACAAAGGAATAATTAAGACCGGGCGATATGGCAATTGGTCCCCCCATGACTGAGCCGCGTGGGCAAGAAACAAAGGAATAATTAAGACCTGGCGATATGGCAAATGGTCCCCCCTGGTTGAGCCGCGTGGGCAAGGTACAAAGGAATAATTAAGACCTGGCGATATGGCAAATGGTCCCCCCTGGTTGAGCCGCGTGGGCAAGGTACAAAGGAATAATTAAGACCGGGCGATATGGCAATTGGTCCCCCATGGTTGAGCCGCGTGGGCAACGAATATATTCCGTGATTTTAGTACAATATATTTTATTTTTATTTTTAAACAAAAAACAAAAACAAAACAACTAATCTGAAACAACCAACGAAACAAAAAACGATCCCGATTGAAAGCGGAACAAGATAAATATGGGAGGGTGGAAGTGGTTTTATTTAACAACAGATCCTCATAGTATGGAAACACAGAGCGAATGAAGTACAAAATGTACCAAATGGGCATAGCAAAACAATCAAACAAAGGGCTGCTCGCGGGCAACCGGAAGTAGCCGTGAATGGTCAAACGGTAACCAACGACGCCCACAATTAGATGACAATGACCATTGACAATTACCGCTTCGGTGGTTAAAAGAGTTTAGGCTTTATTGAGCCCAAACTATATTATTATGACACATCTATAAGGGCTATTAACAAGTTCTACTAACATGGCAACACTGTCTTGACCTTTTGTTATTCACCCATGAATGTAAATAAACTTCACTTATAGTGATACAGTAAATGGATGTAGCTGTCAAAAGCAGATTTAAGAAGAATTCTGTTTGTTTAATACGAGTCTGTTCTGCCATGAATAAAGTTAAAACTCAACCTACCTGGCAACACTTTTTTTTGAATATGCACTTTGAAACATGAGCAACATTATCCCTGATCCAAAAATAGTTGTTCTCTATTTTAGACATAACAGGATGATTTATTAAATAGTTTGCTGAAATTAAACGTGTATTTTCACACCATGTAATACCGATTTTTTTGGGAAAAAGTCAACACTTTCTGGCAACACTGTTTCAACAGGTATGAATTACCCATGGATATTTTTACATATTATTATTCAGACATCCCTCAAGCTTTCATTTGTAGATGGTGAATGCAAAAAAACCACTACTTTGCTAGTTGTGATTAATTTACGAAGGTGTATTTTTTTCACACGATTTATTATGAAAAACACCCCTTTTTCAAATAATGGTATATCCACAATACAATTTGTACAAGTTTTTTTGTTGGACGGAATGAAAGTTTAGACATGTATGGTTATATTGTTGAATGAAAATAAAATCCTGGTTGTATTGTTTGTTCAAAATGATATGTGTAAATTAGCAGTTTTGAATTTCTGAAAAATTGAAAATTTTGTTAAAAACCATGAAAATTCTAAAATGTGTCGTTGTCATGGCAACGAAGGCAAAAAACAAAAAAAGTTCCATTTAGTGTTATTGACCAAAGGTCTATCAATGACCAAAGTATAATGGAAATTCATATTTTTATGTCTGCCAACAAAAACTTGATTTTTAGGGACAATGGCACTTAACATTTTCAGATCCAAATTAAATTCAGGGTTTCAATTTTAACCTTTGACCTATGAGATTGTCTCTATCATAGCTACTGTGTCTCATATCCTTGCTACATGCTTTTAAAGTATACAATGCAAGCTTTAAAATAATACCAAACTTGACTATATAACTTGTTTCATTTCTGAGCGGAAAAAATATTTGAATGTATTTTTAACTAATTCTTTATTTGCTAGGAACGCTCAGGCATTCTGGGGATCCGAAGGGTTAATATAATGAGGGTTATATAATAAAAGATGCTACATTGCATCTCATTATAGGTGAAAATAAAATACTAGTCAAGTGTTCTTGTATTGAGATGCACAATGTTTTATTGCAAAATTAGATATTTTATGTTGTAATAAAACATTGCATATATATGGAATATATCTTACACTTATGATTTCACCAAAATAATGAGAAAATATAGATTTTCTTTGATATCAAAATAAAGTGCTCAACAAAAGAAAGTCATACACTTTGTTTACGTCCTTTAAAGTAACTTTCGATTCTTTTTTTTACCAAACAGGCTAGATAGACATTTGCATGAATCTTTTTGGCACATTTTGATACCAAACATAACACCTAACAACAAAGATTAGCACCATTTATAGTCACATTTTCAATACACTACGCGGGGAATAAAACACCAATTGTTAACAAGCACATAAGCCGTATCAGTCCCGTGTTGATCGCTGCGCATTTCCCTCAATGCGCGGGCTAATTCAAATTAAAA
>CM069459.1:31967310-32038452 GCA_035610835.1 Ophiura sarsii
AGAAGGATAAATCTATAGGTCCAACCTATAACTTACGAGTAACGTACCTCTAACGTATGTCAGTGTATGTCAACGTATGTCTAACGTATGTCAGCGTATGTCTAACGTATGTCAGCGTATGTAAACGTATGTCTAACGAGCCATGAACCTATCGGAAACTTATGCAGAACGTATTAAGCACATGTTGAGGACGTCGAGAAATTCTGAACACGCTTAATAATGTTTCGCGGGCTCGACGTGTTCCAAATGTTCACAGCGTATCACAGCGTGCTCTTAACGTAAACTACGTACCCCTAACTTATATCAGCGTACACCAACGTACACCAACGTATTTTTCGATATTTCGCATACGTTGGCATACGTTCAGGCGATACGCCATGGTGTGACGGGGCCTTTAGCAAACCACCAGCGAATACAACGTATGTCAAGAACGAATGATAACTTACACGAACGTACACCCAAATTTCCAAAACGTAGGGCATACTTTAGCTCTATTCGATAATATGTGACAGGGTCTTTAAGGCCTGTCACACCATAACGTATCGCCTCAACGTATGCCAACGTATGCGAAATATCGAAAAATACGTTGGTGTACGTTGGTGTACGCTGATATAAGGGGTACGTTACATCCCCAACGTAGGGGTACGTTGGGGATACGTCGTTTACGTTAAGAGCACGCTGTGATACGCTGTGACAATTTGGAACACGTCGAGCCCGCAAAAAATATTGAGCATGCTCAAAATTTCTCGACGTACTCAACGTGTGCTTAATACGTTCTGTATAAGTTCCCTGTAAGTTTGGTATACGTTAAATATACGTTGACATACGCTGACATACGTTATTGGTACGTTACTCGTACGTTACTCGTAAGTTGGTATACGTTGATGAACGTAGGCTGACAGGGAAACGTAGAGCCAACGTAGTGATAACGAGTTGATAACGTATATGTGCTGTATGTCTAACGTATGCCTGACGTATTTCCAACGAGTTTCGACGTATTCTCACGTATTCACCTTATGCCGGGCGATCGTGTAAGGCCCTGTCACGTATCCATAGCGTATCCAATAGCGTATTGAACGTATACATAGCGTATGACTAACGTATTGATAGCGTATCACTAACTTATAACATACTTATGACAGCGTATCAAAGCGTATGCGAGCGTATGACTAACGTATGCTTAACGTATACTTAACGTAGTGTAGCGTATTCATAGCGTATGATGATGAGTTGATGTGTTCAGCACGACAGACCATGAAAAAGTGAGGATGAGATACTAAAGGGACCCATATACTCAAACCCTCCATAAGTTCCAAAACGCCGAATGCTCGCTAGCTGTACGGTACATACGCTAGCTGTACGGTAGCCCTGTCACACCATGGCGTATCGCCTGAACGTATGCGAAATATCGAAAAATACGTTGGCGTACGTTGGTGTACGCTGATACAAGTTAGGGGTAAGTTGGGGATACGCCGTTTACGTTAAGAGCACGCTGTGATACGTTGTGAAATTTGGAACACATCGAGCCCGCGAAAAATTATTGAGCATGTTCAACCATTCTCGACGTACTCAACGTGTGCTTAACTTACGTTCTGCATAAGTTCCAGATAGGTTCGTGGTACGTTAGACATACGTTTACAAACGCTGACATACGTTAGACATACGTTGACATACGCTGACATACGTTAGAGGTACGTTACTCGTCGTAAGTTATAGGTTGGACCTATAGTTTTACCCTTCTAGATATTTTAATAGTTATCATCTAGGCTGCGTTTACTTGAACTGGCAACACTTGTCCCGCCGTGTACGAAACTCAATTTCTGCAGCGGCATAAGTCACGTGTTCGTTGTACGCCGAGGATACGCTGAGGATACGTCGAACACGGCAGACATACGCTTCGAATACGTTAAGCATACGTTGGTATACGCTCGCCGATCGCATAGGCTGTGATACGCTGTCATAAGTTTGTTATAAGTTAGTGATACGCTATCAATACGTTAGTCACACGCTATGTATACGTTTAATACGCTATGGATACGCTATGGATACGTCCATTCCATCACCGATGTCGACTTTTCCTACTCAATTCATTGGGAAGTTGGACGTTCCTGGACGTTCTTGGACTCTGACAATTTTCGAGCTATATTTTGAATACGTCGGCATACGTTCAGGCAACGTTCAGGCCATACGCTATGGTGTGACAGGGCCTTTAGATTGATTTAAAATGAATACCTGACTCAAAATGATTTTTGATCAATGCATTTTTTCATCATTTATGTTATATTGTTTGATCGACAGATCTTTCGCATTCAGGAGATGAAAAATTATCGAAGTTTACCAAAGAGAGCTCTTCATTCTTACAGTAGTCACATAATACATGTGTGGTTCCATATCTTACAAATTGTTGCTCGTTATCACCTTTATTTGCAAGATGTAAATTTCTCGCCGGGATTTACCGTAAAACAATCCAACCGAACGCTGTTCTACTCTTCCCGCGTATATGTTTCTACGACGACATTTTTACTACGCTATTTTATTGTTACTAGTTATAGCACTATTGTTGTAGCCATCCGGGAACCAGATACTTACGCTAACCAAACATAATTACCCCCAATGGGCCTCAAATCAACATCCAGTTTCCCCCACACGCAGGGCTGGTACTCAACAAATATGTAAATTTCAATTCTGCATGACCACCTGACAAGCATCCGAAGCTGATCTGAATGACTATTCGTCAGTTTTATGAACGGCTGTCACCTCACTGACAGGTCATTAACAACAGATTAAGGGAAATGGCCACCAAGCTTGATAGCCCGAAGACAAAGGAAATTTCTCAAGTTTAAAAATCTCAACGCGAGATAATCTAGAGTACTGGTGTTGTGAAACTGTTAGGCGAACTTAATAGTTCATGCAGCATAACTTGGACCATTGTATGATACAGGCATAACAACGTGGAACATACAATGTAACTGATGGTGTCTAAGACTATAGTTTGTGAATTTACATGGTAAGAGCGCGACGACGGTTAACCGTCACAGAAGAGTATAATGGCTGTTAGCCACAACAACAACAATGTCACTTTATAAAGCATTAAGCACTATATCGCTCTTCATGATAATCAGTAGCTTCGCTGGGAATAAATTTGCTGCAGCTACATTGTTAGTAGAACCCACGTGGAATTACGATGTCGTTAACAATACACATTGTGTACTTAAAGTTGCAAGAGACAATACCACGGAAAAAATTGTTTTCAACGGCAGTCCATATCACACTTGTAGCGTGGAAGTCTCTGCAACATCACATCAAGCACCGATTCTCGTAGAGGTGGCTGGCAAAGAGGTAGCGTCCAAAAACATTTCGCATGATGCTTCTTTTCTCTACATTGAACAAGGTTCCCAAGCATGTCCAAATGCGTTGGTTGTAATTTCTAAAGAATCTGACCCGTGTTCTGTTGTATTTAATGCAACAAATATCAAGATCACTATACAAGGTAACTTTAGTCTGGTAATCAGTGAAGCGTTAATGTTGGAATCATTATCTTGGTGTCCAGATAAGGTCGTTAATCACGAGATTACGTACAGTGCAAGTCCGATATCTCTTTGTCGCAATGTGAAAGGTTACAATGACAAAATAGATTGTCAGCCTTTCGTGGATGGCATTTCGGAAGAATGTAGAGTCGATTTTCCATCAAATTGTATTGCGGCTGTCGGACACAGAGAGGTAATGTTTCAATGTGTGAATGAAGATGATATATATAATCAAATTGGAAAATTAATACTCTACCCTGTGTTTATAAGTTTCTTAGATTTAAGTAACAACAATATCGTAAATCTTGAAGAGAAGTCATTTGTAACTCTTACCGAATTACATGTATTGTATTTACAGGATAATTTGATGGAGGATTTGCAAGCAATGTATTTTATGGGTTATCTAATCTAATACACCTGTGGTTGTATGGAAACGAGATTCAAACCATCAATGTGAACGCATTTGCTGGTTTGGAAAGTTTGCAATACTGTTGCTATATATGAATCAGTTGAGCACGTTAGAAAACGGTGTGTTCAATGGATTGGAATCTCTGATTCGTCTTGATTTAGACGGAAACCATTTCAGCGCGTTGCCGAGTGAACTCTTCCATGTTCTGAATAAACTTCACGCACTCTATATTAACAAAAACCAACTGATCAATGTAGACGAGGGGTTATTTCAGTTTTTAGGAAACCTTGATCGTTTAGATATGAATCACAATCGTTTGACAGCATTACCCGAGGGAATTTTTCGCAATCTGAAGAATCTCTCTAGATTGTTTCTAAACGATAACAGCCTTCAATCGTTGCCACCCGTTTTGTTTCGTGGGCTAACGAATCTAAAGTCGTTGTGGATAAGTCGAAACCCTTTGACAACATTGGACGCGAGTCTCTTTCACGACTTCATACGGCTGACGCAACTTTCATTGTCCAACATTCCTTTGAACACACTGCCTCTTGACCTATTTGAGGGATTAGAAAACCTTGAGATACTTTATCTGTATAGCTGTTCATTAGTTAAAATGGAGTCTACCGCATTCCGGGATCTTCGTAGCTTAAGTAGACTGGAGCTTGATGACAATCAACTGACTATATTTCCAGCAAGCTTATTTGTCGGTGTAGACAACCTAAATGTACTCTATATTAACACGAATCAGCTAATTGTTTTAGAAGAGAATATATTTCAGGGTTTAGATCACTTACACTATCTGTTTTTGAATCAAAATAAGCTGAGATCGTTGCCAGATGGTATATTTCATGGATTGGATAACTTAATTGAATTGTACCTCTTTGAGAACCAGCTAAGAACGCTGAATGCCGGCGTGTTTAAAGATTTCAGAAGTCTTACAAAGTTGAATATTGTACACAATGAATTGAGTAGGCTACCAGA
Organism: Ophiura sarsii; assembly: GCA_035610835.1. Classification (NCBI taxonomy): domain Eukaryota; kingdom Metazoa; phylum Echinodermata; class Ophiuroidea; order Amphilepidida; family Ophiuridae; genus Ophiura; species Ophiura sarsii. The sequence goes on from CM069459.1 coordinate 31,972,228, forward strand.
TGATATTTTTAGTGGGTTGGAAATTCTGAACATAATATACATCGATAATAACAGATTAACAGATATAGACGCGACTACTTTTCTTGATCAGAGACTACTAACTGAGATAAGTTTGCATAGTAATCTGTTCAGGGAATTACCTTTCGGGTTGTTTTCCGATTTGGTATACCTTGAAATCCTATTGCTATACGGTAACCAACTGGCCATGTTAAACGTTGATGTATTCACAGGCTTAGCTCGACTTACACGTCTGTCATTACATACAAATAATTTCAGCACGTTACCAGTAGAAGTGCTCTGGGGGTTACATAATCTACAAGAACTATTCTTGGAAAATAACGTGCTCGAAGTGTTGGAAACCGGAATATTTCGTGATTTGCAAATGCTGACCCATCTGACTCTACATCAGAATTTGTTACGTGTACTTCCAGATGGCATTTTTAGTGGAATGTATTTTCTGCAGACCCTAGATGTGGCTGACAATCGATTGATTTCTTTGGATTTCGGCGTGTTCCAGAATTTTGGTCGGCTAACTTATCTAGCTCTTGAAAACAATCAATTGAGTGAGTTACCTGTAGAGCTGTTCTGGGGCTTGAACAGTATAAACGATATAGATCTAGATGGAAATAAATTAGTGTCATTTGGTGCCGAGTCGTTTAAGGATTTAGATAAGTTGACTGTTTTGAGAGTCAGGGAAAATCGGTTAAGTACTTTACCGTTTGATTTGTTCTGGGGTTTGCATAACCTTGTGGAGTTATATTTAAGAAATAATCATTTGATCTTACTAAATGCGAGTACTTTCAAGGATTTAAGCAAACTTGAGCTATTACAATTGTCAAACAATACTTTGCGAGATTTACCCGCTGATTTATTTCATGGCTTAGAACACCTTACTCACTTACTATTAAGTAATAATAGTATAAGGTCATTTTATGTTAGCTCGTTTCAAGATCTGCATAGTCTGAACTATCTCTTTTTGCCAGACAACCTATTGACTGAAATACCGGAAAACATTTTTTCTGGATTGCTAAATCTACAGAAACTCTCACTGGCACGAAACCATCTGGTAACCCTTCATCCGAGTGCATTGTTTCGGGATCTGACCCGACTAATTGATCTAGATTTGAGTGAAAACGAGATCAGGACTTTACCAAGTGAAATATTCAAAGGGTTGGTGGATCTGGGGCTATTACGATTGGCTGGTAATCAATTAACCACAAATAATGTGGCGACCTGGTCGAGTGCAATGTTTCGAGATCTGACCCGAATAACTATGCTGGAATTATTTGACAACAAGATCAGCACTTTACCAAGTGAAATATTCCAAGGGTTGATTGATCTAAAGCGATTACGTCTGAATGATAATCAGTTGACTTCATTGAATGTAAGTGTGTTTCGTGACTTGCGAAGCCTTTTTGGTTTACATCTGCATACCAACAAATTGACAAGTCTGCCAAGTGGTATATTTCATGGCTTGGATAATCTGAGCTTGCTATTTCTATATAGAAATCAGTTAGAAGCGCTACAACGTGATGTGTTTCAGGGCCTGATCAAACTGAATTTACTTTCTTTGTTTGAGAATACGTTAACTGAATTACCTGTGAATATATTCCAAGGTCTACTCAGTTTGCAGTCTTTATTTTTGAATAATAACCGAATAAAGAGCCTGGAAAACGGTATATTTGATGGTTTGTCCAATTTGATTATTTTAAATCTTGGAGACAATGTTGTTACGATGCTCAATTCAGAAATATTCAAAGATCTTATCCATGCTGACTTTGTTGATCTGTCTGGAAATCTATTGCATAATATCCCAACTATTTCCCATATGACTCGTCTGAGCTTTCTCAATTTGCGAGGCAACTCTCTGGCAAGGATAAATAGCGAATCTCTGTCTGGAATACCAGATCCAGCTGAATTATACGTGAGTCAGCATGAAATATGTGAGTGCTATGTTGCAGAGAATGCGGACTGCAATGCAGCTAACGATAGATCCCCATATTTAACATGTAATCGCTTATTATCAGATAGATATTTGGTGATCGTAATGTGGGTCATAGGTATAGGTGCACTTAGTGGAAATATATTTGTGCTGGTGTGGAGAAAGATTAACACTCAGAAGAACAAGGTTCAAGATCTATTACTGAGTAATCTAGCTGTGTCTGATTCTTTAATGGGTATATACATGATAATCGTCACCGCAGCAGATATCAAGTTTGGGGACAGCTTTCCTATGCAATCTGAGACATGGAGGTCTAGCGTTATCTGTAGAATTGCTGGAGCACTGTCGATTATATCCAGTGAGGCATCAGTGTTCTTTATCACACTTATCAGCATAGACAGGTTCATCTGCATGATGTTTCCATACTCAGATAAGAAAATGGGAAGCTATTCGACAATGGTTACCGTTATAGTAACATGGATGTTTGCCTGCTCACTTGGTATCATTCCATCTATCCTATCAGGTGTAAATTTCAAGTTTTACGATAATTCACACGTCTGTATAGGCTTGCCGTTGGCTCTAACACAAATATACCAAACTAATTATACGACACAAAATATTGAATCAGAAGAGTTTGTCTATAACAAAACTTATTTTACCACTGAATTCAAAGGTCTAGCGAGTGGGATGTATTTCTCAACAGCTGTGTTTTTGGGTTTGAACTGTGTTTGTTACATGATAATTGTATGCTGTTATATAGGAATTGTGAGAGCTATCAAAGAATCTTCAAGACAAGCGGGGCGTAGCCGAGATATGGCGGAGCAAATCAAATTGACCACTAAGGTGTCGGCTATTGTTGCGACAGATTTTTTCTGTATGTTTCCGATCATTGTTCTTGGGATTCTCGTTCAAACAAAGGTACTTGTATTACCCCCGTCGGTATACGCATGGTCAGTTGCGTTCATATTGCCAATTAATTCGGCTATCAATCCATTCTTATACACGATTGTCGATGTTGTGACAACTTACAGGAACAAAAAAATTGCCAAAAGGAAACGTACAAAAAGTGATACTGGTACTAAAAGTATAAGTCTAAATACGTTCAATAACAACACGGGACCTGTATGAACCGCGCTCAAAATCATTGTAACAAGACATAATTCAATTTTGAGTGTACGTTTTCAGATTTCTTCTGTTGGTTTACGATCATTGTTCTTGGGATTAACGTTAAAACAAAGGTACTTGTATTTCCCCCGTAGGTATATGCATGGTCAGTTGCGTTCATATTGTGGTTATAGTCAGTTGCGTTCATATTGCCAATCAATTCGGCTTTAAATCCATTCTTGTACACGATTGTCGATATTGTGACAACTTACAGGAACAAAATAATTGCCCAAAGAAAACGTACAAAAGGCGATACTGGTACCAAAAGTTCAAGTCATAAAACTGTCAATAATAACACGGGACCTGTATGTTACGCTCAAGATCACAAGAGAAAATTCCATTTTTGAGTCATTTTAAGTGTACATTGCTGATCGTGCGTCACTTTAGATAGTCAATGGCAATTAGAAAATATTCGGCATTTGAACACTATCTGGTAGCTTATGTATTAAAGACTGCCATAGAGGTGATATGATAGAGCGATTACAAGTTTAGCACGCACCATTGCTACGGAAACGCTGCCAAACTATACTCTGTTTGGCCATCTCGAGACAGTGACGTATCCGCGTATTCTACTAATTGCAGCACATAACGCGTGCGCCTACTCGCGGCGCTGGCGTACAAACACGAGCGTTGAAAGGCGGAAGATACACACACGTGTGCGTAAAAGCTGCGCCTGTTAAGTTACGTCACTGTCTCGAGATGGCCAAACAGAGTATAGTACGTATTGCTACTACGTATAATTAACTTATACGTAAGACTTTTACGATAGTCAGCAAAGTAATATTGTGTATCACTAGACTTCAAAAATTGAACTGACACCAATGCAAATATTTCTATATTGTTATTGAAATATTTGCATTAGTTTGGGCGTACTTGTTCTTCTGGTGATGCAATATACTACTTTGGCGACTACCGTATAAGTCTTACGTTCAAGTCACTTATACGTAAGAGCCATACGCTCTAGTTTTGCAGTGCGGCCTAAGGACGTCTGGTACAATATTTGAGATGAATAGGAATTGAAATGGATTTGCTTGATTTCTGTTTGGTAGGAACGGTAGATAAGATACAATCTATTAACCTTTGTGTGATCATATGTTGATGGCGCTGTAGCGCTGTTTGTCGTAAATATAGAATCGCATCAAGTCTGTCACACACAAACAACAACGGTATGGTGTATAGTTAAGGGGAAGTGACAAACTAAGTACTTTGGTGGCTAGCGTTTAAGTCTTACGTTCAAGTCACTTATACGGAGCCGTACGTACCTGTTTTGCAGTGTGGCCTAAGAACATAATTATTTGAGATGAATATGAATTGAAATGCATGCAAGGGCGTCCCCAGAGGAGGTGTGGGGTGTCACCCATCAAATATGTCGGCAAAATCATGGTACACACGAGCTTCCGTCGGTACATTTGCGATTTTGACCATGCAATTTTTTCGGCCGGTTTTGAGGAAAACGGCATCACTACTACCGCCCCCCCCCCCCCCCCCCCCCCCCCCCCCCCCCCCCCCCCCCAACGCCGCCACTTATCAAGATTTCAGCTGCTGGCGGGAAATAAATTGTGCAAGTTGCAAGTTTTACGAATTTTTTTTGTCGGTACATCATGCCTTTCGTCGGTACAACTATGTCGTGCCCCCCCCCCCCCCCCACCCCACCCCCACCCCACCCCACCCACCCAGTTTCAAACAAAAAGCTGGGTACGCCCCTGAATGCATATTTGATTTCTGTATACTAGGAACGGTAGATTAGATACTATCAATTCATAAATATTTGCCAATCACAATCAATGTATACCATGTTGAATACAAACTATACAATATGGAGTTACCAGTTGAGTTGGTAAGCGATGTAAGCGTTTATTCGTGATTTTAAAACATGAAATTAGTTTACAATTTCATGTAATAATGCTTATCTTATTATAACGATATTTGGTATCACGTTCATCGACTGTGTGAATAAAGGTAGATAGCAATATAGTATTTTAAATTGGTTGAAACCTGGTTATTTGGAATTGCATGTAAAGAAAAATGCGTGTATGATTTGTTTAAGACTTTTTCAGTTAAGGAAAGTGTATTTGAAATATTGAACAAAATGCTATTTAATAGATGAACAAATCTAATGCATGTATGATTTGTCTAAGACTTTTTCAGTATAAGGAAATTGTATTTGAAATATTGAACAAAATTCTATTAAATATCACTTATTGATGTTGTTAATGCTTACGTAGCATGCTTAGTGTATAAACAAAACAAGCGCACTTATGAATTTAGTATGCGCCTTCAACTGTATATACATTAAATAGAGTAGATATATTTAAGTTTTATCATTGAATACATAATTTATATCATCATGATCATACAATATTAACCTATTTATTTTGTTTGCGATGAAAAGACTAGGACGACAAAAAAGAGTCTGTTCTCCGGGTGAACGAATCCATGGTATTTGAGAATGACAAATTCTAAAAGTAAAGACATTTTGCCCTAATTTTTAAAAGAATAATAATTGTAAAATTCTAGATAGGCTGGGCCCGTAGAAATGTTTTCCTAACATCACCGGATGATATGAATTTTCATCTTCTTCAAAACAAATTCAATACAGTTTACATTGATATTCTATTATCCATTTGCTTGCGGTAACTTTGTCGTTTTCATTATTCTGCCTTTTTGTGTGCACATCAACCATGTTGAATGAGATCGATTGTTTTATATACACATTATCTAATGTAATTATCCTATAATACAACCTTCACCTATTACAGATTCACAAAATATGTGCATATCAAATCATGTTTAATCAAATCATGTTTATGTTATTCTCATGGTTGTTTTCAGGTCATGTGCTCATGTTTAATATTCATGTTTTTGTTTTTATGTATAGCACCTCGGAATAGGTAGGCTTTATAAATTCATTATTATTATTATTATTATTATTATTATTATTTTCATATTTGTTGATGGGGTCGTTGCCATGTGTATAACTGCATTTTGACTCTCGATTTAAAGGCATAATATACGATCATTTTCATCTTTTGTGTGTCAAAATACATTTATAATCATGAAACAAAAATATCTTTCAAGCTACAGAGCAATACGTTTCCTAATTACTTCAAAATCAGATTTTGAAACAAGTTGTCCTGGTACCAGGACAGTTTATTTTCGTACGCCGTTTACAGTGTTTCCGGTGTTACGACCGCACTGTACACAAGTCATCACACGCGGCCCTACGGAATGATTTATGATGAAAATTGAAACAAATATGTTGAAAAATTCCTTAAATTGGAAGCAGATTTCCATTATAATTTAGTAAAGTTTTGGTTTTTTTAACGGAAAATTCAGTCAAAGTAGATTTTTGAGGCCAGGAATGTCTTTTCTGACAGTCAAAATTCATTATAAGAGAAAGACAAAAATATGTGTACAATGTGAAAAAGATCACAAAATATTGCTTTGATAGCTTAATAGCATATAGACCTACCTCTCGTATATACTAATTATATAAACTCGCTTAAAGAATATATGTAAATTCGCAGAACTCGTAATTACATGGTGTATCCCATAAATGTTCTACCTACATTGTGAGTCAGAAAGAGCGGGCACTTTTAGCAAAAGCGCGACAAAAATGTCATGCCTGCATATTCAAAACCAAAGAGGAAACGATCACATACATGGCTTTCATTTTATTTTTAAAGTGTTTTTCTTTAATTCTAACATTGCGTCATAATGTTACAACAATTAATTTAAGTATAACCTGGTATTTTAAAGCCAATCCACGGGAATAGCAAAAAACACAGACATTTAGTAGGCTAATGTTGGCTGGCTGATTCAGAGAGGCCAATCAATGAAACTAGTGAAAACCTGAAAAGATACAAAATCTTAAAATGACAAATCCTGAATTCAAGAAAGAAAACTGAAAAGAGGGATCTTAGCTGTGTCAGAAAGCGAACCTCTTTCGAATACATTGAAGAATGGCTTGTTAATTCGACCACCCGGTGCATTGGTTTTAAAATGTGGGGCTTTACTCAAATTAATGTAATATGATAATGCAATGGTCCTCTAATATGAATGAAAGGCAAATTATAGGTCTCGATGTCTCTACCATTGGTTTTGAATATGGATTCCTAAATCTTGTGTGACACTTTTGGAAAAAGTGCCCGTTCCTTCTGACTCACCCTGTATTTTTCAAATATTACCGATTATTATATTCTATTGCTTTTTTATTTGAATAAAATAAAATAATATTCAATTGAATTGAATTGATGTCGCTTTTGTAATGTAGTACGGATGTGATCTAAAAGTGGCCGTTTAAGAGTGCTGCCGTCAAAAAATCACAAGTGTAAAAAATGTCTACAATAGAATTTAGAAAATATTGTGTTCCATTCACGGTGTATCGCAGAAATATGAGAAAATGTTTTTTTGTGAAGAGACTTATGAACGCTAATATTCCCAAGACCTCAATGACTTTTGAAAGAGAATGTTTACATGTTTTAATAGCTATTTAATCAAATAACCTGCAAACAAAGTTAAGTACACAGATAACGCTGTTTAATATTCATATACAACTTTATTTCAGGACTTATATGACATATCATTAAACATTATCAGATTTTGACATTAATTATAATTAGAATAAACCTCGAAAGAGAAGAAAATGCTCAATCGCTCAATACTTTTTACAAACAATCTGTAGACCATTCTTGGTCGCCTTATGCTCGTAACACTTTACGAGTATCAGTCGCAGGTCGTGGCAATTTTTAGGCCGCTCGAGTGGACCATGAAACACAAATCAGCTAATTAAACAGATCGCCGAATTGAAATGAAGCCAATTGCACACTGAAAACTTAAACTAGTCAGACAAAGGCTGGACTAACTTTAAACTAGTCGAGCAGGTTAGTCAAGCCTGCTGGACTAGCTTAAACTTAAACTATTCAGACAAAGGCTGGACTAACTTTAAACTAGTCAAGCAGGTTAGACAAGCCTGCTGGATAGGTTATGGCCGACTTGACTAGCTTAAGGTTAGTCCGGCTCAGCCTGACTAGCTTGATTTGTTCTGCTGGACTAGTCTGTGGCTGGACTAGCTTATTAGACAAGCTGGCTTGACTAGCTTTAGGTTAGTCAAGCTGGCTGGACTAGCTTTAGGTTAGTCAAGGCACTGAGATAAAATATCAATGGCGGCATGCAGATAAGACGTACGTCATCGCCGGTCCGGTTTTGCTAGCCAATCCAGACGTAATTTGCCGTAGTTATTTCATTGTGTGGCCATGTTGTGTAATAGTGTTTGCCAACATCTGTAGACTATGTTATGCTACATTTTGTTTGGAATGACGACTCGGAGTAGGAAAAAACTAACTGTAAAGAACGACGGTAGACGGTAACGGGTCAGCCATGGCACGGGTCAACACTGTTTACACCGCAAACATATTAACGAATGGCTTGCCAGATTTGTGTGGCTAACCATAATCATCTTTCTCTGTGATCGATTACAGTGTTTATTGCGTGTTTCATTTATGAGAAAAATACAAAAACACCATTTGTGGTTTTTAAAAATATACCATAATGTTTGGAGGAAAATATTTTAAAAACTAAAGGGATATTGAATTATCTGCTCAGACCATTGTTTTAAGCGCATCTTTACCTTTAATTTGATACCTTGCAAGTCTGGTTTGGATACACAGTACTACTTAATAATTTAAACGAGTTTGGTCATTAATTAAGCTTAATTAAGACAGATATTGGTGGGTTTTATTAAAGTGAAGATAAATGTAATTTTTTCCTCAGACAGAATTGTTGTTCATTTCCTGTAAATCTGCAAACCATTTTTTCCCTTCTATGACATTAAATCACCGAGCTGTATTCTATAATAAAATATTGTCTCCTTGTCTTACATGTGATACTTTTTTTTAATTAGAGCGTAATTTCAATAACATGCACTATTGGTCATTTATGCTCTGTTGCACTGTAGGAATGTTTGTACTTATTTCAATGCATTTCTCCAAATCTAATAATGAAATTCAATAATGTTTACATTTTTGAAACATTTTTGAAACATTTTGTGAAATTTTGGAATGTCGTGCGCAGGCCCTAAAATAAGTGTCCTGTCAGCAAGAATGTGCAGCTGAGATTGGAAAATGTGTAGTTGAAATCCAAAATATGTGCAGTTAAAATGTTGGCAGACAAAGCCCATACCGTATTATAGCATTCAATAATAAAAACTGACATTTTTTTTAAATCCAGAAATATCAATTTGCCCATCATAGTTTTTCTCAATGTTTCTGTCATTGAGTGCATTGCCCATGACTTTGTTATACAGGTTGGGTGTTTCAATTCGTAGAAGCCATTGTTGGTGTTGACATTTAGCTAGCTATTGGCAGATGTTTTTAATATGGTTTGTGTACATTTCTCCAGATACATGTTATGATAATGTGTACAATGATCAGCAAAAAGCAAGATTTACATCTTAAGTAATTTTGGGTTTAATGTGTTTACTGCAAAAAGCTTTAAAAAGACAAATTTCTACAAAATAATAATCAAAAGCACAGCACTTTTCTGTTTTAATAAATATCTTACTCTTGGTAATTTTATAAGTTGTGGTAAACAATGAGATATCAATGTAGAACTACTTCACCAATTGAAAACATAATTTTCAGTCAATTGCTTTCTAAAGATTGCCAATAATGTTAATCAAATAGAAGGGGAAAAAATGTCCTATTAAATAGGAGAAAAACCAGATACAACAATATCAAGAGATATAACTGAAAGATACGGTACAATAGTATATGAAATATGTGTTTTACTATTTTTTCAATAGTCCAGAAGTATAACATTACCTTGAATGACCCAAAAAAACCCACTTATACTACCCCATGCATGGCTCACACCATTGCAACGGTAACTCATAACTTAAGATCCTACTAAAGAATTTCATATTTATTCTGATCGAATGTATAACTTTTGAGAATTTCAAGTACAAATAGCTAAAAATTGTGTTTTTAGCGGACTAAATTGCAAAAATGACTACGGCTATCAATCCCGCCCAACCCAACAACTTAAGTTGGACTAGGTTTCTTTTAATAATTAAAAAACAAAACAAAAGCAATAAGGTTTTTCTTTTTTTCTATAATTTGTAACATACATAGAATGATCACTTTCATATTTACATGAATGCTATTGTATTTAAATTAGATTTCATTTCAAGAAAATGCTTGTTTAATAGTAAAATACAAAAGGCCTGATACACAGTCATTTGAAGGCAAAAAAGCTTTAAAAATACAGCTAAAATTTTGTTTTTTAGAAAAATCCACTGCAAGCTTCCCCCTTGCAACCCCCGCCCATTGCCCATCAAATTAAGTTGGAATATACATTTGTGAAACAATAATTTGCTTTTAAAAACACACAACGTTGTCCTTTCTATTTATAATAACTACATAGTATCAACAAAATACAATGTTGTCCTTTCTATTTATAACTACACGGTATCAAACAAAAGTACAAGAATGATTTTTAAGCTAATGAGATTTTTAGAAATAAAATCCCAAAGTTGAGAACTTTTTTTTTTACTCAACCTGTATATTGCCAAACCATAGGGAAATTGTGTTAAATTGTTCAATCAGGAGTAGTGTCGAAGGAGGGACAGGGGGTTCACTTTTTATTTCTTAATTATCATCCCTTGTTATTGCTAGGGTCCCCCGCCAAATTGGTACAGCGAGGGTCATTCAATAAGTTCTACCTCATACTTCTTAACTTTGCTATCATATATAGGCCAATCTTATAAAATATTCCACAATTGTAGCTTTAAATCTCAGCTACGAATACATAGTAAATCGTTGTGATTACTGTTTATAGTTTACGGAAACGGATAAAAAACAGTAAAATATCTCCAAATTGCTTATCATTTCACCAGTTATAAGACACAAAACGAACCTATCGGTCAAGTCTAACCGTTCTTAGGTTCAGATATCTCTTTAACAGACTATAAATGCAAAGGTGACCTAATTAAAATAAAAAATATGACGTCTAATTAGCCAGAACTAGAACCTTCCCCTATATGGAACACTGCAAAAGTCACATTCGCTTTTCATAAGAACTGAGAGATCTTCAATATACATGACTAATTGAGGGATTCCAAATCTCTCCAAGATGATTTTCTTCTATTGACCATCTAGTCGAGTATTCTGAAGATCGCACATAAAGAAAAAGTGTCTTTCATGCTAAAGATCTAACATACAAGGCATCACTGTGGCATGAATCGTAACAACGAATTTGACTGATTAGCAGAATATTACCATAGAATTATGGAAATAAACCGGAAAACATGTATTTATTTTGAGAGTAATTTTCCGTTTCCGTTATCCAACATTTCTCACTGGTTTTTACGATATCAGAACAAAAGTGAAACAGATATCGGAAAAAGTGTACTTTAAGTCCAAGATACTGGTATAACAGTATCGTTCATCATTTTATGTTTTGAGGTGTCCAAGTGTGTTATAATATTGAATGACTTGAGGGCGATACAGTGAAAATTGGTTAAGCCTTTAAAAAAAATTGGACGAGCCGTAGGCGAGTCCGATTTTTTTTTCAAGGCGAAACAAATTTTCACTGTATTGCCCGAAAAAAGGAATCCAATATTAACATTATTATGTTTTGAGAATCTGACTCTAATTAAAGATGGGACATCTATGCTTGTTAAATAAATGCACAGTAATTGATATGAAATAGGATAGCCATAAACTCCTATGAAGTATATAGGCTAGGCTAGGCCTAGTCACGCTAGCATCATATCATCACCAGGGCTCTCTTTTAAATTCAAATTGGGGTGACTGTTGCAGTTTTGCATCTGTGTTACATTGCAATATACCCAAAGGTAATGTTAACGCATCGATAAATAAGACACTGGCTTATTTTGAAGGGTAAATCATGAGCCTAGACACAAATCAGAAATAAGCTTATTTAGGGTGTATTTTGTTCTGGAACTACAACAAGAAAACTGTAAAAATGCTATCAAAATGTGTTTTAAATGACTTACTATATCATTGTTATTTGATTTTTCATTGGAATGTGTAAGCATCATGGAAATATTGAGGGAATTTAGGTCTAAAAAGGCCAGCACAAAAATCGGAAATAAAAATAAGAAGCATTACTTTTTTAAGTTTTTAGGCCTAACTAGTAAAAAGGCTATACATTCTCCTAGTTTTAAACCCACTGTAAAAAGACCAAAAGTACAATATTTTTAGCCAAAGAGTAGTTCACACTGTTTGCATTAATTTACCTTGTCCATGTTTATTGTAATTACACTTTTCATGAGTAATTCTAATGGAACCTCAGCTCCACACAACATTTACCACAGGTGTCGGCCATCTTGTTGTTTACTGTTTTCACTTGTCAGTTCAGGATGTCAATTTGGACTGTTCCATTGAGTTAAATAGGGGGTTATATTATAGTGACGGTAGGGGCTAATTGACTAGTAAAGAAGATAGTTTTTCAACATGTTTCCCATTCAAAAATACCAAAATTATCATTCCATTCTCTTGTTAAAATATATCAATCATTATATTTTGTTTCTTTATAGAAAATACACAAATATGTCAATTATTTATCCAGCGTCAGTTATGAAAAGTTCTAACTTAAAATTACAGTTTCAAACCCTTTAAATGTATGGTCAATCCAGCAAAAACATTGAACCAATCAAAAGCTCTTATTCCAAACTGTCCAATACAGTAACAAAAATCGGATGACCGATTTTTAAACTTACAAATTCAGTCCAATACATGATTAACTCAAGTTCAAAGCTCTGTGTAAATGAATAGGACGGAAGATTCTCAAAACATAATAATGGATAATATTGTATCCAAATCAAAATAATTAAAAAAATTGTATGATTTACGCCCAATAAGTATTGGTCTCGCTATGAGGTTTAAAAATATTGGGCTCGACTGCGTCTCGCCCAATATTTATATTTTAAAACGCATAGCTCGACCAATACATATGGGCTCAATCTAATGTATCCAATATTTAATCAATACTGGAACATAAAAGTTGCCAGTAGGCCTATCGGTCGATACTGGTACGATTTTACTGTTCCAATACACCAAATTGGGTTCCAGTATTGAGCGATACCGGAACGTTTAAAATTATGTTCCAGTATCGGTCGATACTGGCACACGTGATACCAGTGAGATTTGTCCCAGTATTGAACGATACTGGTAGGTAATTGTGTTCAAGTATCGCCCGATACTGGAACAATTTATATGCGCCAGTATCGGCCGATACTGGAACACTGACAAAATAAAATAAAAAGTGTATAAAAGTACCCATTTCAATGCAACTAACTTTGAAGTCTTTTTTAAAATATAGGTTACGCTGTTTCGGTATCCCTAATATTCAGAACAATCTTTGAAATATATTGTTCATTTGAGCAGTTTAAATTAGATGAAAAAGGGTACTAGTAATTTAATCATACCGGGGAGGGGACCCGGGGGCACATTTTAAAAGTTGTCGATGGGGTAATCGGCTACATGAACCACATGCTTTGGTCATACTGTACAGTCAACAAAATAAGTAACTGACCAGGTAATAAATGTGTTGATTACTCTAAAGTATAAGTCCTACATAAACATATTAAATTGTAAAGTTGTTGTGAAATTTCCTTTCTTTAATTTGAGATATTGCACGCTAGGAATGGTTGATTATTGAGGAAGTTACAATCCCAAATGTAAGCTCAAGTCTGATTTTCATTTTCACATTTTTCTTTTCAACTCGGGGAGAGTATGAAAAGTAAAGCGTTAACATTGTATTACATTGGACGAGTTATCCATGGCTCTTGTTGAAAACTGGCGTCCCTCGTTACCATGGCAACCGATACATTTGCCAAATTGCTAAGGTAACTGGCTATCGATACATGTTGAAGCTCCAAACAACCATTATAGGATCACGGCTTTTTATCTATTAAAAAAAAAAAAAGAAATGTTGAAAAAAAAAGCCAATTGTTCGTCAAAAAACCGATCATTGATATCTAATCATGGCAAACCATTGGTATTTCATTTATTGCTATGGTTATGGTAACTAGCTATCAATACGGGTTTGAAGCTCCAAACAACCATTAGAGGATAACGGTCCGTTGAGCACGTTTTTAATTATAAAGAGTGTTTTTATTGGTTGAGTTGTAAGCTAAAGATGTATGCACTTTGATAAAAGCTTTGCCTGATTACATTATTATATTAAACCATGGCAGGTAATAGAGGAGGAGGCCAATCGCGACACTACTCAAACGAACTATGTTTATAGCCGCCTATTCAATGCTAGGCTTATCGTAAGTCACTTATTAACGTCGTAAGAATAACCCTCCTTGAAATGGCCTTTGAAGACTATTGTTTAGCCGCGATCGACCTCCATGCTCGAGCGGTTTTGATGTCACTTGTTTATCATGTCTATAGAGGCCTTGCACGTGATTCGGTCGGCTTTACAGAAAGGAATCAACCACGTGTCATTCACTGCAATCCATTCAGTTTATTCTTTGAATTGACGCGGGATTTTTGAAAGTGATGTAAACTCGCATGGACACAATGAGATTTTTAGCTTCTTATAGTTTTGGTGAACAAAGTTCAGTAGTCTACCTCGATTCTGCTGTTTGCATCAGAAATGTAGCAATATTTGATTCAATATTACATTTTTCGGTCAACTTCGGTCACGATCATATCATCATAAATCGGTACGATATATGAGTAAGTTTATTTTGAACCATGTCTGAATTACAGGAAATTGCAGGAAATATATGAAAATGACCAAATTGTCGGACTTATTTCTTAAGAATTCACAGTTTGGGAACCAAATTTCCCTAAACATAATGACGTATTCAATAATTCATAACTTTCCGAATATACCGCCGATTTCGGTAGAAGTTATGCTGAAATGTTCGTTTCTTGAGATCTCTTTCGGTGGTGTAAAATATTATCACGCTAGCTTACGAGGGACCAAACATCCATTGTCTTAATTAAGAAAATAGATGTTATGCCCCTTGTACGCATGCGTGATAAAAGTTTAAAAATAAAATCTAGAAACACATTAAGTGTGATACCTACAAAACCACTCGAGTGTGGAGGTTGATCGCGGCTATACACATGTCTTGAAAGGCCGATTCAAGGAGGCTTATTCTTACGATATACAATAGGGTGATAATTGATCATGAAAGAAGGGAATAGGATTAGAAATAGGGCTAATCTGCGATTCAGCTCCTCCTCTATTACCTGCCATGATTAAACAAACAAAAAATAAAAAGGGGAAGAAATAACAATCCCATTATAAGCATGATCATCCATATAAAGAGGCATATTATTATTAAGACCGGGTTTTCCCCTCAATCGCCTATGTCTTGTATATTTTGTGATAAAAACTAAAAATCGGTGACGATGACGGTGACGATCATAGGATTGTCCATACTTAAAGGTATATTATGTGATCTTTCCAGGGAACGCCCTCAACATCGAAAAAAAATGAAAGCAGATTTTCTTGCAAATTTACATTTCTGATTAAAAATGTACATACATTCCAAGTTACAGGGCGACACGATTCTTAATTACTTCAAAATCATGGTTTTAGAGTGAAAATAAACTGTCGGGATAACACGACAGTTTATATTTTCACTCTAAATTAACTCTATAACCATGATTTTGAGGTAATTACGAATCGTACCGCTCTGTCACTTGGAATGTATGTACGATTTATGATCAGAAATGTAAAACTGCAAGAAAATCTACTTTCTAAAAAAATCATGAATAGAGGGCGCTCTCTGAAAATGATCACATAATATGCCTTTAAACGCAGAACTGTTGAATTTTTTTTCTCATAATTTATTTTTTTTGCTGTTGCCACTCCTTAAAAAAAGGCGAACCTGATTAAAACAATGTTTAAACAATTTATCATACATGCAGGGGCGGTAATTTCTTGTTAGGTGTGGGGGGATGATAAGTGTGGCCCCCAAAAAATGAAATTGAGCTGGTACCATCTATGCGGTGCGTAGCACCGCATTTCGAGCTATGCTCGGACAGGGTGGTGTCTGAGGGTGGATGTGCCCCCCTCAGAAGTAGAAAAAAAATTCAATTTTCAAACTCATTTGGTGCGATCTAGTGTATACTTTTGACCAATATTGTATTGAAAAGCCATCGCTTCATTTTCAATAAATATTTTGTTTTTTATCAATGCACGAAAGAAGTTGAGCATTTTTTATACTGATATATTCTTGATTTTAGTATAGATGGTTTAAAAGCTCGAACAGGGGGATTCTGAGGGGGGATGTGCCCCCCGCTCAGAATTTGATTTTTTTTTAAATTTTCGAACCCATTTGGTGCGATTTGGTGTGTACTTTTGACCAATATTTTATTGAAAAGCAATCACTTTATTTCTGATCAATATTGGCTTTTTAAATAGGCAGATAGGCCTATGCCAGAAAGAAGTTAATTAGTTACCTCCAAAAGATGGATTCTAGTCAACGTACGTACGCGTATGTATCCTGACCAACGTACAATAAACTCCAAACGTTCTTATGACCCTCGCATGCCTCCCTGCCCGCCTTTCTTTCTCTTTTTCTTTTTTTCTCCTTTTTTCCATCTTTTTCTTTCTTTTTTTCCTTCCCCCCCCCCCCCCCTTTTTCCATTTTTTTTGTGGTAGATTTGAAAAATCAGTGGGGGGGGTGATTACATTGACCATCCCCCAGGTCAATAAGTGGGGGATATATCCCCCCATGCCCCCCCCCCCCCCCCCCCCCGGATTTCCGCCCTTGCATACATGTATAGGCCCTATTATCGCAATTGTTTGCAACTTTTCTTAAAAACGTCTTATTTTTACCTCGGATGGTCGAAACGTCAGGATAATAAATAATTTCTTATACTTCGTAAAAAATCATCTCTGCTTGTTAATACTATTTTTGATATAGTCAGCAGCAGCCTTTTGCCATGTGTTTAGCGTGAAATACTTTACTTTAATTTCCTTAGGAATGACGTTTGGTTGTATATAAAAATTCTATTAAAATGGAATGCATTTGTCTAGAGAAAGAGGCATGTTTTGTATCCATCTTCCGGAATGGGAAATAATAATAATAATAATAATAATCAGTATTTATATAGCGCCTTTTCCAAATGGCTCAAAGCGCTGTGACTTTGCTGCTGGTGAATCATCAGAATCATGTCGCATCAACTAGGGTGCTGCCAATTTCTAGCGCAAACCTATCCGCAGTTAGATTGTAACATCCACCATTTTTCAATGCAGCTCCCCAAATACCTTTGGGTCAAGGAAGTTTTTGATAACCGAAACAACTGATCACAGATTTTGAAAGCAGGAGGAAACCGGAGAGCCCGGAGAAAACCTGCGAGAGCGTGTATGGATCGTGATAAACCAAATGCACATAAAGCCCGCGGTCGTGCACAGAATTGACCCGGGTTTCATTGGTGCAAGGCGAGAGAACTAACCGCTGCGCCAACCTATTTGCCATTTGTTGTTTTGTTTTTTTCTGTTTTCATTTTTTCTTTCTTATTTCTTTTCTTTTGAAGTTTGTTTTCAATTTTTTTCTTCTTCTATACTATTTGAGAAATAGGTGCGTTAGTCGTACCTTTCAACACATGATAATTATCTGTCGGGATTGCCTTTAGTAGGAGCCCCAGAGCTCTAATTCGGCTTTAAAATTATCTGACCCCTGACCTCCGAACATACTTCAAAAGGAATACTTTTATGATAGATTCATTATTGTCTACAAGAATAAATTGTCCTGCTCTTTATGATTCTCTTGCGAATTTATGTTATTGGCAATACCTGTATTCCCTTGTATATCCACATAGACAAAATGACATAAAACAACTCGTGTTTAGGGGTAGGGGTAGTAAAAAGGTGAAATAAATGTTTAACTATGTATAACTATACACCATATTTATGTGGAAGAACTGCTTCACAGGTTGAGATAGTTATTTATAGATATAATGTCAATGTAACATAAAAAGTCAAAAAAGGGTAAAAAATGCTTATTTTTCTAACTTTTTCAATTGTTCCATAACATTTTGGACCAATGACATTAAAATTGGAAAAGCTAATATAATTAGTCAAGTAGTTCTATCTTTAAATTCATAACATGATTTTTTATGTAGTTTTTAGATTTCCTTTCAGTGTATGGTCAATATACTACTCAAACCCTTAAGAGAGATTCTATTACTTCATTTCTGCTATGTGAATACATGGGGAATAATATGATTATCGCCATAGCATAATTTCGCAAGAGAATCTTTAGAGCAGGTCTCATTATTCTTGTAGATAAGATATGTATCTGTCACAAAAATGTAAATTAAAGAGTATGTTCGGAGGTCAGGGGTCAACTCCTAAAGTTGAAGCATGGGGCTCCTACTACTTATTTTGGACAAAAAAAACTTGGTTTTTTATTAAGCCTAAAACAGATTTTCCCATCTCAAAAGGGAGCCAAGGGCACTCATTTAGGATGTTTATATCAGACTTATTTTTTATTACAAGAGCTTGTTAATGGATGAAACGCACTCAATGATAGAAATTATGCAACTCACTAGATATGGTGTAAGATGGTATGTGAACCCTTACAGGGTGTCTCAAAAAAACCCGTGCACGTGTTTACCCAACTTATTGACCATGAACTTCTAGTATTTGGTGTAACAATTGTATACATATTGATAGGCCAAACACTTAGCTTTCATATGCCGTTTATTTCATCTAATTTGGTTTTGTCAATCCTGAGATATGATCAATTAACTAAAGCTACCTAAAATCGAAGTTGTGCCACTTTTACGGAAAGAATGCTTAAGATAAGCATTAAAACCCTCGTCCTCTTAAGGGAGGGCGATCGCCGATTGCGCTAGAACGCAAAAAACAGTGACTTAGGGCGTCTAGGTGATCGTTTTTACATTCCCTGCGCTCATTTTGACGAAAACAAATTGAGGCTGCCACCTTACCCGGGGTAGGGTAAGCCGTCAAAGTCCGATAGTAGGACATTACAAAAAAAATTTTAATCGCCATTTTGAAAAATATTTTTATTGTGTGTTCCTAAAATATTTTAGCATGGTCCTATGTTAGAAACACCATTTCCATCAATTATAAGCAAAAAAACGGGTGAAATTCCGATATTCAGAACTTTTTGGCCGAAGATATCTATGATATTTCACTGTCCAGCGAATACGGCGGGATTTTGAGGTCGGCCATGTTTGGTGACGTCATTGTGACGTCATGCGTGGAATGTTTGTACTTGTTTTAGTATGTATGGATATAGGAAGCCTCTAGCTATAACATGGTACCCAAATAAGCATACTCTGCATTTCGGATTGGATTTTTTTTAGAGGGTAACCCTGGTGGTAACAACCCCCCTCTCCGGAGTAACCCTTTCTATTCATTGCAAACTGTAAAGTGGCACAACGTCGACTTTAGGTAGCTTTAGTTAATTGGTCATATCTCAAGATTGACAAAACCAAATCAGATGAAATAAACGGAAAATGAAAGCTAACCGTTATGGCTATCAATATGTATACAATTGTTTCACCAAATTCTATAAGTTCACGGTCAATAAGCTGGGTAAACACGTGCACGGGTTTTTTTGAGACACCCTGTACAATTTAAAATATTGCGTATTCAACGTTAATGGGTTTTATTGCGTCACGTGCATTCTTTTCGTAGAAGAATAGAACTAAGAATAGTAAGTGATCGTCCTTTCTCATTAAAACTGTTAACCCTAACCCTTCCCCACCCATACAACACACATATGTACTTAGGTGCTGGTAAGCTCTGGTAGCGCTTGTTACACCAGTCTATCTCGTGGCGTGATTAGGGGGCTATCAAATGGCGAATGTTCCATGCGGCAAGCGTCTGCAGACGACATTCTAAATTTCACAAATTATTTCAAAAATGTTATTGAATTTTATTACCATATTTGGAATCACCATGAGAAATGCATTGCAATAAGTACAAACATGCCTAGTAGTTGGTCAGTAATCCTCCATATAGACCTTGAAAGTTTAGAAAGGTTTCTTGACAAATCTGTTTTGTATTTGGTCAAACCAATGGATCGCTGGTGACCCGGGTTCGATCTGGCGCCGGCGGTGCATACATTTGTCGACTACATGTAAACATTTGCCGACTATTGTCTATTTGGATTACACCTCCCCACACATAAAAAATCTTTAGCGACGGCCCAGCCCTCGACTGGCAGTAGTTTCCCCCGACTGACAGTAAGCTTCCCCGAATATTTAAATAGTAGGCCCCCACCCCACCCACCCCGCCCTTTGCGCACGCTACTGCAGTAGGAGCCCCAGACCTCAAATTGAGAGATTGACCCCTGACCACCTAACATACTCTCATTTTTATTATTTTCTGGTAGAAATATCCCTAGTTAACAAGAATAAGTTGTCCTGCTCCTTCGCAACTCTTGCAAAAGCAGAATGTGACAATATCTATTACACCACCCTTTTGAATGGAGAAATAACTGTTTTATATCACATCGTAGTGGGTAGAGGTAGGTGAAGTGATTTTAAATCATAGCTACTGAATCAAACGGGGGAAAACATCCGAATTCATATAATATTTTGAACAATGGTACATGCGTCAAGACTGAAGGAAATTATCTGGGTCAAGGTCAAATGAGAGTTAACATCACACCAATAATATCAATGTTTGGACGTATTTATATTCAGATTCAATACGTTTATTTGTGCTCTGAGATCCTAATAAGTATCTAATCTAAATATGAGTATATTAAGTTATTCGTATTATCACTATGGTTTGGCTTGTTTATTTTACGATTGGCAAAAGGGTAAATGGAAAACTATCCAAATTTCAAAATGAAGCTCCATTGAAACACTAGCGAATAGTAGCGCGTTGCCTAAATATTTATTGATGATGTTCTATTGGATTAATAAATATTTGAGATTTTAATAAATGGCAAATTGGCAACAGACACGGCAAATTAAGCAGGATTCATCAACTTAACCTATGTGTAAAGAAATCGTGTTTCACATCATATCAAATTTTCTTATTATATATACGTTATATTGCTTGCAATAATTGCGACAATGAAGTTAATCAATATACGTGTGATGGTGAAGGTTACAAGGATGCATTAATAATCTGGTCCACGTCTTTTTTCGGCAAAATCAGATTGTCTGTTTTTATACTTATTGAGTTACTTACAGGCGGAATTAGAAGGCCCAGTTCGATGTCGAGTCGTATTGCCAATAAGATGTTGTTGTCTATTTTTTGTTGACCCTCGATTTTTTGTCCTTTTTTGCCCTCAAAATGACCTTCTTTCTTTTTGAAGTCGAGGTGCATTTCCGGTAGGTTTATATAAAGGCGACCAATAAACCCTGTTCTACGGGCGAACCGAACTCTCACGAGGGTCGGTCGGTCTTTTATCTTTTATTTTTTATTCTTCTTCTTCTTCTTCTTCTTCTTTTTTTTTGGGGGGGGGGGGGTCTAATTAGTCGTGAAAAATGTTTGTGGATTTTTAACAATTTTCGTAATATTTATAAAAAAAACAGAATCACCTTTGTTAAAATAAGGCAACACATTTGTATTAAGAAAAATCAAATTCGACAAAAAAAGTGGGTCGGTCGGTCGGACCCGTAGAACACTCGTCGCCTAAAGGGCTAGTTATTGCGACATACATGATTGGTTGTAATATAGGTCCGTCAAGGATATATGCTGTAATCAAAGGTAGTATTATGCAAGGATCTTGTAAATGTAATTCATACTTTGTGATGTGTAAGTAAAAACCCATTGGCTCGGCCTAGTTTCTGTTTATATGAAGCTCCATGGAAACACTCGTGTCGTGTGTTGTTGTCGTGAACAGAGTATTCAAAACAACTGCGGCCTATGGATATTAATGATGTTTTATTGTATTCATAAATATTTGAGATTTTTAATGAATGGCAAAAGACATGGCAAATTAAGCAGGATTCATCAACTTATCCTATATGTAAAGAAATCGCGTTTCACATGATATCTATTTTTCAGGGAAGATAATCGATACATGGGATGGTAATAGCTACAACGATGCATTAATAATCTGGACCACGTTTTTCGGCAAAGTTAGATGTTTTGGTTTTGTTGCTCTTACTACTCACAGACAAAATTAAAGGCTCAAGCCGATGTCGAATCGTATTACATAAAAAAACTAAAACACAAAAACCAGACCAATATCTTTACTGCATAACATAGGTTTATAATACATGTACAATATGATAAACCCCTATTAGATTTGATTAGACCAACAGGATCATTGTACGTTTTCAATAATCTATACAAAAAAAACACATCGTAAACAACAATATAATCCAATATGGGATACATTATTCTAGTAACAAAAAGATCATTAAGAGTGACCATTTAGGACAACCAGACGTATAGTCCAGACCCCAGAGTAGTCTAAGATACACAGAACAATCATACTATGCTAAGAATCATTCAATATGTATTATAACTACAGGAATTCTCTATGACACTCCGTTAGATCTGCCCTACACTAGCATGAAATAGAAGATTTTGCATTATCTTTTGCACACTGCACCCTCTGAGACATTAGCCCTTCGGGCAATTGCATTTGATGTTGTGTTTTACCGACTCTATATCTGGTTATGGATGCTTTCGTCATTGGTTTGCTAATGCCTTGCTATAACTAAACAACATAATTCTTTACTCCCGTGCTTAACGAGGTCTGGTAGTTGTGAATTCTCTTTTGCAGCTCGTTTCCATAGCATTTTCATGGACACTACGAAGATTGTAGCTTAAAGGCATCCTCAGTTGACGAAAGTATAAGGTTGCACACCACCAAATACATCTCCCATAGGTTTACACGTGAAATGCACAATTTTAAAATGGATATTTCTCGACGTTATAAGAAACTGGTATCTTGAAATTTGGTTTCAACTTGAAGATGAAAGCCATGACTACTAACTCAACAACTCATATATGGGGGTAACCGGCATTTTTTTGAGCTAGACCCTTTTCAAAAAGTACGAGTTGAGTTTTCCTGGTCACACGCAATTGTTGATTTAGATGATGACGTCAGATACCGGAAATGACCTGAACACAAATGTCTCTGTTAAAATATTAAAAAATCATCATTGCATCAATTTCTTTGGACCTGAAGAACGCTGATGTGTCTGTCAAAATTCACACTATATTAATTTTGCCATAACATGTAGTAAATACCCTAATTTTAAACTGTAATTTACAATAGGTCTCCCGTTTCGGCATAGAAACGGGCCGGTTTTTGGACTATTGTCTCAAAGGGGGTAGGGCCAGACGTTATTTAGTGGTGTGAAACCATAAGACTATCGCAGTGCTTTGTTGTATGTATGAGCACTTTCTCTATTAAAGTATCTGCCTCCTAGTCAACATGACATATTTGGAAGACTTAACAAATACTCAGAGGAAAGGAGAGTAGCTTGACCTGACGATAACCTCTTAGTATGATACCACAATTGTTAGGTAACGTTTCATGTTGCTTTTTCCATATAGTACACCGTTACATAGGAAGATTATATTTATTGAAATGAAAGATCGCCACACATTCTTTCCACTGCGGTAAGTTTATCTGCTCTTGTATTTGTCATCGATTCTCCTCTTCGCTGTCTTTTTCATATTTATATAATGCTGATGAACGTCATATCTATCCCTGATGAATTGTATTAGATGACATCCAGGGGTTTGCATGTGTAAAAGCTTCACCATGTAGCTGGTACTAGCTCGGCGAAATCCTTGCTGCCAATGTCCTGGTATCATTGAAGAAATGCCATAGCATCGATGATGACGTTGGTCTTGACATCATATATATGTTATATATCGTGTTCTTTCCAGTCGTCACCCAATGTATCCTTAAATTGCAAGGATAAGGATGTAATCTGCTTTGTTTCCTTTACGCATTGCATATATGATACCCACGGGGAGGTTTAAGAGAGAGCTAAGGGTATGGTGTCCACTCTCGTAAGAAAGCAAATCCAGCTTGTCACGTTCCTCCAATGTGTTGTTTTCATGGCAGGTGATACAGTCAGTTTACACTTTTCAAAGAATGTGTTTTTGCGCACTGGTGGCACTTTATCGATGCCAGATGTTTTTGCTTCAACTTCTTAATTGTATGGCCAGCCTGAACGAGATCCATTCCCATATGTATGGGGATTAATCATCTTGGATTTGATCAGTTGCAGGATCTCACCTATCGCACTGAAATCCTTACCAGCAGAACTTGTTCCATGCCTTGATGAATCGTCATTCTTTATATGGGCCATTATACGTTTGTTTGTCTTGGTACAGCTGTTAATGCTTGCAATTGCCTCTGGAGCTCTGGCATCATGACTACCTACTTCAGAACATCAACATGATAATGTTGTACCCGTGTTGTACCCGAAGTTTGACTTTAAAGGACCTTGATTTAACGATGTAATTGATCACCAGTGTTGAATTCCCGTGTTGATGTATAGCTTGGACATAAATCTTCGGCAGTGTAATCCGTATAAAGTATTGATTATTTATTATACAAGATACTACAGGATATTTAACATTCTTAATTTACTAATGGCTTCAGTGTCATACTGTATTTGTATATGCATCAATTCCTACAACTTTGTACGTAATAAGGTGCATTTTGATATTCCTATACCTTTTGGAAAAAATCACAGATTCAAATTTATAGTGAAATAGGTGGCCATAGTGTTCTTAGTATAACTAGAGTTCGCAAGAGAAAGAAGTTTGCAGGACACTTACTTATTGTTCCCAAGGTTTGTATTTATTTGAAAACCGTAATTCCAGGAGTATGTTCTGAGGTCATTGGGTCAACTCATTTTAAAGCCGAATTTGGAGGTCTGGGGCTCCTACTAACTGCGGTACATCAACCATAGTTGACTTGTTGGTGATTTGCACTTCTCTTCTTTGAAGTCTGCAATCAGCTTCTCTACCTCATCCAGGGATTTGTCTGTTTCAAGTACTTCAGTGTTTGCCTTCTCCGAATCGCCACTTGCCTCTCGCAGCCGGGCTCGCAGCACACTGATTTGCCCTGCCAATAATGATAAAGAGTCAGGAGCATCTCGTTCCTTGACGAGACATTCTTCAAAAGCATCCCATTGCAAAGCAAACATTGCAGACTCTATGAGAGAGAGAGGGCTCTAAGCATGACGTATTAATCCTTTCGTGACATAATCTTGTTTGCTGTGCCAGCCAAACATACATTTGCGCCTACAAGGAGGTCTTCCAGGCCAGAGTTCTTAAACAAATATCAAATTGCACCGGGAAAATTCATAGCAATATGAAAACCTCCATGTCTGAGAATGACATTTCGGTACTTCTCTTGTAGCTTCTTCTGAAGACCAAGAACAATTTCATATATTGCCTGATCACATGTAACAACGCATACATTTTGCTCAAGTTTGGGAGATAACTAAATAATCAATAGATTCTTGTACTACGTCTTGATGATTTGTAGGTGATTGAGGAAAGAATGATCCATAAACGATGCGAGTTTTAACCCCTTCAGATTCATGAATTATCTGGTGATACTTTGACCACGATATTGGCGTAGGATTATTTTCAATATACAACAAGTATATTACTTCTGAAAAATGTGTATTTACTGTTTCAGACACTGTAAATCGAAAATCATGCAATAAATGTGCTCATTTAGAAGTAGTGCTACAGGTGACCCTTGACCTTCAGATTATGGAATTTGACAAACAATTGTAGTGAGTAATAATGGCTTCACTTTCATACTGATTTTTTTTAATGAAACCATTCTTAAAACTAGAAATAGGATGCATTGTATATTCACTGCTTTTTAAAAAAATCACAGATTCAAATTTATACTGAAAGAGGGGGCCATTTTGTTATTGGTATAACGAGAGTTCGCAAGAGAAAATTTTTTGCAGGACACTTAATCATTGTTCCCAAGGGTTGTACCTATCTAAAAACCGTAATTACATGAGTATGTTCCGAGGTCAGGGGTCAAATCATTTCTAAGCCGATTTTTGAGGTCTGGGGCTCCTACTAAGTTGTAACCGACGAAAGGCATGATGTACCGACAAAAAAATCGTAAAAGTGACCCAATTTGTTTCCCGTCAGCAGCTGAAATCTTTATAAGTTGGGTGGGTGTGTGTGTGTGTGGGGGGGGGGGGGGGGGGGGGGGGGTATCGATGACGTTGTCCTCAAAAACGGCTGACAAAATCGCATGGCTAGAAATCGCAAATCTTCCGACGGAAGCTCAAGTTTACCGACGGGGATATTTCAGACTGCTAAGAAATGGTGAGGTCACTAAAGATGTGGAAAAATATCAGCTCTGCAGTGACGTACCCAGGGGGGGTCCAGGGGGGCGGTGCCACCCTGGACCCCCCCCCCCTGGGTACGCCACTGCAGGGTCCAGGGGGCCGGTGCCACCCTGGACCCCCTGGGTACGCCACTGCAGAGCTGATATTTTTCCACATCCTTAGGGAGCAGTTCCATTTGTACGCGATAAAAATTGCGAGAATGTTCCGGGCCCCGATGAGTTTTTTATCAGGCCCCGATGAGATTTTTATCGCGAACAGTTGCGAGTAGCAAAGGATTAGTTATCGAGTAGCGTATTACCGCTTGTTTAAATATAACGAAAGATAAGTGGTCGGTATGTAAATAGAGCTTCGGGTTATTTATTCTAGTTGTAAGGTACAAATTCAGCATTTCATGTTTTTAGAGATAATGTTATTGATTATGGATGTTTAACGTAAATTGTATTATCCTCGTGTATTTGCTAAACAATGTCCCGCTCTATTTGCTAAACATACCCCAGGGTATGGCAGAGGCCTCGTATCGGGCCCCGATGTCTATTTTATCGGGGCCTGATGACTATTTTATCGCGGATCAACTTGAAAAACATCGGGTCCAAAACATATCAGGCCCCGATACAGTCGCGATAAATTTATCGCATATAAATGGAACTGTTCCCTTAGTGACCTCACCATTTCTTAGCAATCTTTTTTTTTAAAGTTAATGGTAAAGTTTGAGTCTGTGTGCTCCAGTATTTACGGTGCAAGTCAGGTCTCCAGTATAAATATCATGGTAGCCAATATTTTTGCGATAATACATTTGCATGATTTTCACACTTTCGAACATTTTCACAAGTTGTGATTTTGTTGTACATGTACAAAATCTTATGTCACTCTACTATAATGATGTATTTTCATGTTTGTTAATATTTGTGTTTCATGTGGATGCACGAAAATAGAACCTACCGGAAAATAGCAAAACTATTATAGTAGTACCTTATCACAACAACACACCAACTTGACATTGACCTATATATAATTTGCGTTACACTGCTAAAATGTTGGGCAAAATACGTTGCTTAATTGCGTTTAATCATCTGTTGGGTATGGTTGATTACATTTTATTCAACATATGTAGAAATCTAGGTGTTGTATAAAAGTAAAAACTACCCAACGTTGAGCAAAACAATTAAATAACAAGTTGGGGAAACCCTGGTCAAACCTCATTTTGTTGCTAAAATATGCGTTAATTGTTTCAATTGGTCAACTGTTGAGTATTTGTCTCAGGCAATCACGCAATTTATGTTTAGACTTACTTATGTGGTTTTTATTGATCAACTGTTGCTTAAATCCTCGATTCCAATATTGAAATATTCCACCTGCAACTGTTGCATTGAGGAAAATCACGCAACAACTGATGCAAGTTACGCACATGTGAATTTTAAGCAACTGTTGTCCAAAAAAGCCCATTTCGAGATACGCAATCGTCATGCAATCATCATGGCGTCTTGTGCACGAGCTGAGATCTCTGGATCTGAATAAATTATAGTCTGGTAAATAAAACGGTGAATCCGCATCAACATCAGAGTTTGTGACATCTAACAGGCGTTTTGGTCTGTTAAGAAAATGATGTGATAGATCGGTCTAATTATTTGTGGTCGTCCATGGGAATAAGCTAATTTCGTCATGTCACAAATAAGCAACAATTGGCATTAAAACACCCATTATATGGGTACATTTGATAAATTAAGCAACAGTTGCTATACAAAAATGCTCAATATATAATAAAAACATGTCACAACTAAGCAACAATTGGCATTAAAACACCCATTATATGGGTACATTTGATAAATTAAGCAACAGTTGCTATACAAAAATGCTCAATATATAATGAAAACAAACCACAAATTAAGCAACAGTTGGTATTAAAATGCCCAACAAATGGTTAATTAATAATACCCAACTGCTGTGTCATTAAAAGTGTGCAACTATTGAGTAAAAGTTATTGCCCACCTGTTGATAAACCATTTTAGCCATTTTGGGCATTTTTTACTCAACTGTTGAACTGTTGCAATAGTTACTCAACGTTGAGTAAATGTTGAGTAAAATTTTACTCAACATTTTTGCAGTGTTGGCCAGTGACTGGTAATTTAAAACACTGCATGTAGGTTAGTGAGCTATGCCATTGGAGGTGAGACTGTCTTCAATAACTCATAGCGATGCATGAAGAGTAGATTTATTTTTGTTATACTTTTTTTTCACAAATACAAGTGTAACCGTACTGGCCTTAGGTCCATGAATGATCTTTCCCGACTAGAAATCCCCAAAACAAAAAGAGCTTATGGGGATAGATAATTTTCGGCTTATGGTCCTAAGTTGTGGAACAGCTTACCAAATAATGTACGCGATGCTCCCAATGTGAAAGCTTTTAAAAAGCTCTTAAAAACCTACCTTTTCCCAAATTAATTGCTAGTCATTGTGCATATTTTTTGGTTTCTTAATTGTATATTTATATATCTGTTTTTATCATAATTGCTGATGTAATAAGTAGGTCATGTATTTTATCATGTGTCATTATTTTGTTGCATGCTGTAACTATATTGTATTTTAGATTGTGTTTTAATGTACAGCGCATTGGTCCATGGAAAATGCGCTTTATAAGTATCTTGAAATAATAAATATATACGGTATTATAATATGTTAGTCACCTTAACACTCCCATTTCCTTTCAATTATTGCCTTGAGAATATATTTTATATATATATATATATATGTTTTAATGTTCATAGTGGTTCATTAATCTTTGAAATCATTTGCATGTGCATTATAAGGTCAATATTGTCAATAATAAAATAACACTCCACAAAAAATAACTCCTGTACTGTAGCCTGCTGAAAGCGTTTTGCAAAAACCAACCCTTAACGTTGGAAGATAAAAGGGTATAAGAATGTTTTAAAACGTTTTCACATTTTTTGGGGTTCTTCATTATTATATTTTAAAACATTTTTGCAAAACATTTCAATTCATGGTTATTTTATAATGTCAAAACATTGTAATCACATTTTAATTTGAAATGTTTTCATAAAAAAAGTGTTGCAAAACCTTTTTTTTAAAAATTGACATTTAAACATTTTCTTAACATTTTGAAAACATTAATTGCAAAATGTCACGAAACGTTTTGTGTTTCCTGGAAATTGTCCATGAACATTCGGACTAGTTATGCTCCATACTTGTTTTAATGGAACTAAAAAATGTCCTGTATTGTTTTATTCTTTTATTTGTGTTACACTATCTAAAGATCTCCTAATTCTTATACCTGTTTCCTCGGTTAATTTCTTTCTCCGACTTCGACCATTTTTTTCTAAATATGTTAGATTAATGTGCCCTTTATTTCACGGGCATAATCAAAATGAATTTAGCTCGAATCACAATAACAAGTCCACTATACTTCCAAATAGATTGTGGCTTTTACCAAATTGGCCGCGCATTCGGTAACATGGCAACGTATAAACATATTTGAATCACTATAAATTTAATTGATTTTGTATGTATCATTACGCTACAAGGCCCGCTTAGCAGCGCTATAAATTGGTGCCCCAAAAACGGTTCAACCTTCATGTAAGCGCTCACGAACAGCAGACGACGGTGGCTACGAACGGCCGTTAATTTTGAATTTCCGTTGGTTTCAATGTAACAATGGATTTTGATTATATGACCCCATAAAATTCATCATAGGTTAGAAGAAAAATTTTCCAATCCAAAACCGTTCGGGATGGCTAATCATCCCAATTGTAAATGCTATTTTTTTTAATTTAAACCGTTGTTAAGCGGTCGTCCCATTCACTTGATCAGGTAACCTCGTTCGCATATTTTAACCTGAATACTCGTGAATACGCCTATGTCCAGCGTCGTCTGCTCACAAAAATAAAAATGGTAGCGCCCTCTCTAACATAGCAAATATCGTTCGGCTATAGGGGGCGTTAACATATAATAATAATATCTATAGATTTATTCCGTTATTGATCATGAAGTATTAAAAGTGAACGGCTTATCGGCAGATCGGCTTGCATAGCGTAATGGTTAGGAATTAGGCTTATAGACAAGAGGTTAGTGGTTCGAGTCCATCTGTAGCCTTTCTTTGTTAAAATAAACACTCTATTATTTTTAATTGAGAACAGCATCAACAGCCTGTCAGCAAAGGGCGTCCTCATCTCAAAGTTCGAAATTAAAGATTCGTGAGTGCTTACATGAAGGCAAGACCCTAAAAACCGGCAACAAATTTAAATATTCGCCTTCCATCACAGCTGGTTGCTATATGACATAATTCTCGTGTGCAACCAGCCGGCTGTATTGCAACGCCCATTGAGTAGTTTAAACGCATGAGCGTGGATGTAATTTGCAACATAATGGAAACTCACCCATGCAGTTAGCAAGAAGTACCGCTATACACGCCCCGAATTTAATACAACCAGGCAATCTTCTCGTAGTAATTGATAACAATAGGTTTACCAGACCGAATTAATAGCGCTCCTAAGCGGGCAATTTATGTCATGTCAATTTGAAATCTTTTTAAATGAAATTGACTGCTCGTTTTGCGAAAAAGATACCTCAATATACGTCGATAGCAAGATGCCTCGCGAAATTGAATACCCATAATACAAATTGGACTTAGCAAAGTGCTAAATTCGCCGGGAAAACCTATATTATGATGGTCGATCTTTATTATTGTGGTGACCGTTTCCAAAGGATAACGTATTTCAAGCTGTTGTATTAAGTATTTGGTTGTCGTGATTTGTAAAGCTACATGATCAGCCCTATTTACTAAAGCCACAATGAATAGCATTTTGATTATGGAGCGAAAATAAAAAAACATCTATAAAAGTACCGCTGTTCCGACATTGGTCAAAATGGGTTCCTCTTACGCCCAATGGACGAAGTCCAATATCGAGACCGATACGCCATAAATTTGGTGCACAGTGTGCACTCGGCAGTATATTATTACTGGATCCTCAGCTATTACTGCCCAGTATTACATTTAGTCTTACGAGCTGTCTCAAGAAATGTCCCAAACATTACGAGATCCTGTACTGAGGTCGATCATCATGTGTTACGGTTGATCGAGGGAGAACCTTGTATTTGAAAGTCGAGACTATGTCAATACCGTTAATCACGATATAAGTTTGACGCGCTCTGGGATTTGTCTTCGACATGTCTAAAGTACTCAGATCTCCTGTGTGCAAACGTCGCCGCTCATGTTGCCGAGATTGTGTAATCGCTGGTTGTAAAGTATCTTATTTCATTTTTAAAATGAAAATATTTGATTTTTGTACATGCAATTCGGTACACAGTATCTAATCACTCAATAAATCATTCAATATCCAGACTCTCCAAAAAATGGATTTACGCCCTCTATTTGTATGGAAATGTGTTTAACGTTAGCCTGCACGTCTTCAAAATAATAATAATAATAATAACACAGAATTATTATAATAATAGTAATAATAATGATATAATAATAATATAGTGACAAAGCACAAAACATAAAAAATACAATATAAATTAAAAACGATAAACAACAACAATAAAACTAC
This sequence comes from Ophiura sarsii, assembly GCA_035610835.1. NCBI lineage: Eukaryota > Metazoa > Echinodermata > Ophiuroidea > Amphilepidida > Ophiuridae > Ophiura > Ophiura sarsii. The sequence goes on from CM069459.1 coordinate 32,004,189, forward strand.
TAAATTATTCACAAAGTCTCAGACATCAGATGTGTTTTCAACAGTTGTTTGGAATATTGTAACAGCTTTTGCAGTTTTTATATGGATAGGAAGTCCATTCCAGAGACGAGGAGCTGCAAAAGCAAAAGATCTGTCTCGCCAAGAGCGCTTAGATATAGTTTCTTGAAGAAGTTGCATTTGTCCAGAACGAAGAGTGCGAGTTGGCACATTATAGTTTGATAACAATTCAGATAAATATGATGGGGCAACATTGTTGATACATTTATGTACAATCAACAGTAGTTTGAAAATAATTCTCTGGGCTACAGAGAGCCAATGGAGTCCCTTTAAAATTGGCGTAATATGGTAAGATCTTTTATTAGAGAATGTGAGAATACGAGCTGCGGTGTTTTGACTTTTTTGAAGACGAAAGAGTTCATTAGCTGGAAAGAAGAGCACTGTTGTTATCAAGACGAAAGGTTATAAACGAATGAATTATTTGTTCTGTATGCATCAAGACTAAGATATTAGCGGATTCTAGTGATATTTCGTAGTTGAAATGATGAGCAGCGAATGACATTGGAGATGTGTGGTTTCCCGGGGTGGTTTCATAGTCATGGAAGAGTCGAAAATTGCACCCAAATTCCTAGCTTTGGAGACTGACGCAAGTGTGGAGTTACCGATATGAGTGTGTTCAATGTTGATCTTACATGGTGGTGGGATCCAAACAGTAAAAATTCAGTATTTTCATCGTTGAGCTTTAAGAAGTTTGATTTCATCCATTTACGAATTTCAGTTCAAGAGTAGCTACAACAGAGTCAAATGAAAAATAAAGAATTATATCACGGAAACGGGAGTGTAGACAATGAACCATTGCGGTCATTGTAATAGATGGCGCTTTCGCACCAAATCGTTTTAGCAGACGGTGCCGGACGTGCATTGTGTGCGTTCATGTATGGTGGTGTTTTGTGTATTAATTCTGCACACATAACTGTTTGCTTGAAATCGAGAAAAAGTGTTCATTATGTAATGTAGATTCTCAACATATTTTAATATGTTCAGAATATCTCTAACCCTAACCCTAACCAGAATAGATTCTCAACATATTTTAATAATGTTCAGAATTCAGAATATGCTTAAAGGTATATTATGTGATCTTTCCAGGGAACGCCCTCAACATTGAAAAAAGAAATTGAAAGCCGATTTTCTTGCAGATTTACATTTTTGATCATAAATCGTACATACATTCCAAGTTACAGGGCGATACGATTCTTAATTACTTCAAAATCATGGTTTTAGAGTTTATATTTTCACTCTAAATTCATTCTAAAACCATGATTTTGAGGTAATTAGGAATCGTATCGCTCTGTAACTTGGAATGTATGTACGATTTATGATCAGAAATGTAAATCTGCAAGAAAATCTACTTTCTAAAATAAATCATGAATAGAGGGCGCCCTCTGGAAAAGATCACATAATATGCCTTTAAAAGCATATTCTGAATTCTGAACATTATTGACGATTTCGAACAAAAACTAACAGAGGTGTCTGTCTCGTCTGACAAGTGACCTCTATTATGCGCTCACCCTCCAGCCATCTACATTGACAAAACATGACATGACCAATAGATGGGATTTTTTTCTTCTTTTATATATAGGAGTCCGCACAATCTCCGTTTTTGGAGTTCTTGCGACGGACGCACAAACCTTCGATTTTGGAATGTTTTTGCGTATATGCGCCGAAACTCCATTTTTGGGGGATAACACTTCTCTCTATAGAGGGATTGGTCTTACAAACACATCAAATATTGGCATGCTCAGAGCAATTGCTCCAATAAGCGTTACAATCTAGTAATCTACTGCAATAATGAACTGTCAACGTCTACATTTAGCGGGGTATGGATTTTATCGTTACAAACTTCACAAAACGGCCATTTCTGGCACACATATATTGGTATGGAATGGATATAAGATACAAGAATTTCTCAAGACGCAAAAATGTTGACCCATAATTCGGCTAAAATTTGCATTTTGGGGCAAAAAGTGATTTTTAAAGATTTTACTCTATTTGATCTACAAAGTAACTCCCTGAATGCACAAACAATTTTGAAATTCGTAGACAGTTTCGTAATTAAGAAATTATCAAATTTCCATGGTCAAAAACAGTACACATAATAGCAGAATCACATCTTAAACTAGTCGTATCTCGGTTTCATATTGCAAATGCTAACGAGTGAATTAATGCATATTTCAAGACTATTCACATTTATTTATACAATCATGCCGTAATTTATTGTTAGAGACATTGCTCATCTGCGTAGGACTAGCATATGACGTCAGAACAATCTTTAACGACATAATAATAATTCCTTGAGCTTTAATTTGGGATCTGATAGATGCACGGTAGAGTTCTTAGCAAGGTAGCTTTGCCTTTTTGCACATTTGCAAAAGATGCAACCGCGTTCACTCCTGCATCCGCACTACTTGGCGAGCTCTAATCAAGCCTTGGCATCTTTGGGTCGGGTCGTCCATCACACTGTGTCCAGCGCATGTTCTTGAAGGTCCATCCCACGCAGTTGGTCTAGGGTAATTTGCATCCTGACATGCGATACTGCCTTGGTATACAAATCGTCGTTCTGTCATTGGAGTACATTTATATATGACTGCTTTCCCGTGTGTGATGTTAATCTCTTTGTTATTCGGAAACGATTCCTCACGAAATATCTCTGAAAGGAGTAAAAATAGTTCCTGCTTGTTGTTTGAATTTCGAAGGAAATCTTTCCACTCTGCTGGTTGGTGCCTTGGTTCTTCGGCCCACCTTTACTTTAACACCGCTCCCTCTCTTTTCTCTGTCTGATTCCTTGATACTAGCTGCAATGTATCCAATACGATATCAATCCGTCTGGTTTTATGAAGCTCACGCTTAATGTAAGCTATAAATGCCTGAGCATAGGCAACAAATGTAGGGGCTTCAGACAAGTTTCTTACACCTTTCAGAATAAATATTTCTACTTGTAGTTTGTGGTTCAAAATCAAAAAAATATATTATATAACTGCCTGGTGTTAAACAAAATCTTCGAAAGCAGAATCAAATTTGTCATTGTTCCCCCCTACCCCCCCCCCCCCCCCCCCACAACCTGGATAGCAATTACTTGATTTTGTTAAACCATTTATATAATGACACTACATGTGTGTGTCAATGAACCTTTTCATAATAATTCCGATTACTAATCCGTCATATTATTAACAATACACAAATGATGACCATAACAATTTGTTTTAAAAGGGTCGATTTTTCCCCTAAAATGAAGACATTTACATCTAAAAATATGATACTTTAAACATTTTGAATCGCATTTTTTTATGTAATTTGTTGTAATCAGACGGTTGCCTTGTGAACTAAAGCAGTATGCAGATTGCTCAATGTCATTTTACGATGAGACAATAAAAATGTAAAAAAACATATTTTGGCTAAAAAATATGTTTTTATATAAAAATGTTATATAACAATGGACGTAATTTTTGCGTTTTGAAATTTTATTGCCCTACACATACACAAATACTTGTACAACACTTGGGTGATTGAAACTTATTATTTCATGTATTTTTGAGAATAATATTTGTTTTCTTTATAACTGATTAATTATCAATTACACATTTTCAATTTATTGTTCCAAAAGTTAAGAAAAAATGATTCGCTTATATATTCTGTAACCTTCACTACACGTTAATGTCTGTAAGAAAACTCGGGCGTAAACATGTGTTTATTATGTAAAAACACCATAAAAAAAGAAATATTTAAACTTAAAAAAATAAAAAGAATCCAATATTTATGGGGGTTTTCCCCTTTTTTGAGCTGTTTTGGCATTAATAACACCCAATTTATTGTAACCCCCAAACAAAATTCTGAAGCCGTATCTATAAAATAAAGCCACTTCAGAAGTTAAGTGATGTCTGAAACTACCTCAAAACATGAAATAAGAAAAAGTGAGTTTTTCACCTAAAAACACACCTTTTTGGCTTAAAACAATGTCTAAGAATCAAATAATTCCGTTTTCTTTGGTTTTTAATTCAACCTACAACATGTTACAACATTTCCACCGTTTTAAGAAGCGATAAAGAAGTTGTATCGTATTCAAATAATGACATTTTTGATTTTGTTATTTTACACCAAAAAAAGGCGTTTTTTTGCCAAAAAAGGACCAAGATAAACAATTAAAAAATTGCGTCTCGAGAAAATCTTATTCCATATATTCATGTTAACCTATGTAGCGAATATGGCCGTTTTGTGAAATCTGTAACGATAATGGCATTCTAGGCCCTTTACTAAGGCCTAAAAAAAAAAGAGGTTTGATTGGCGTAACCCGACCGACCCTAAATACATCGCCGACCCTGAATATTTTTTATTATTTTGAGGGGAAAAAATATATATATATTTATACAAATTGAACAAAGTATTAAAGTTTTTGACTGTTTGCTTTCATTTTCGGCTATTTTAAGTCCCCATCGAAATTATATATTGTTGAACACAACGATACACTTTTGCCCGGCAATTAAATACGCTAGAGCTATGTGTAGACATTGCACAGTAGGTGATTTAAAAATTAAAAAAATAATTTAAAAAAAAAAAATCCCGACCGACCTACCCTATTTGTTTTGGTCATGTTACGCCAATCAAAGCTCTCTTTTTTTTAGGCCTAATTGGTTACCAGCAAACATTTCGATCACTTCATACTAGTGGAACTAAATAGTTTATACGTTCAAGTTTATTTCACGAATGTAATAAGGTCAATTCTTATATAGTGGGTGTGGTTTGAGGTGTCAGCAGGCAATTTGATAGGTTTTGGCTGATTTTCAGCCGACACGCCCATACATTATGAGACAATGGTGCATAGTTTGGGGCGGGGTTTAATTCATTCGAAAAATAATACCTTCAGCGGGTATGATCAACGCGTCATCGCGTTAGCGTGCCCTACACAAAGTCGCCGCCGTGTGCGTTGTGGGTATAACGCAGCGATGAAAGGTGCGTGTGTGCTAAAGAACGCGATTAATTTGAAGCAGGATATTGGAAACACCTCGCTGGATCTAACAAACTGCGTTATTTTATGATAAAATATCAAAATAACCAATAAACTAAATTGCGGCGGCCATGCACGACGACACAAATATGGTACAGCCTATACATTATAGACCATCGTCTATAGCAAAACAGCTAAGAACTATGTTTTATTCTCTAAATATTGAACAGTTCAGAAGTATGAAGACTGATGATTAAGTGCAAAGTTCACCCCATTGAAAAACTGCAGCACTCTTGTATTGGCTAAATCGCTAGCCTCGTTTTCACTTCACATAGACATAAACCCTCTTCCACGTAAATGCGGCAATTAAAAATAACGTCTACAGAGAATAAAAATATAGGGTTAGCTTTGTGTACATGTCATGTTCATCAATTCAATGTGTTTATAACCCATGTTCTATGCACCAATTCAATAACAGCATAACCCAGTATTCTTAAATTTCACTGAAAAGATTGTGATTTATCTCAATTTATCTATTCGTCTGAAATCTGATCAAACATGAATTTATGGAGAAGAACTATATCAATATCATGCACACATGAAACATCGTTAATAATGCAAAATGTTCAAAGAAGATGAAATTTCTGGGATATTATGCATGTATTCACTGCGCGAATACTTTTGAATCCAGTGTATATTATGTTATTAGATGTTATAATTAATTAATTAATTATATGCGTTTTATCTCACTGTGTGAAAAATAATCCACGCATATGAGACACGCTAAGATGCATGATGCGCTCAATGTGAGCCCTATATAAATGTTGATCCATGCTCTTCCCCTATTAATTGCTGCTGTACAAAGAAGCTCGTCGATTAACTGAACTATAGTAGAGGGCGCAATTTCTGTTTTGTTTGTATATTACACTCATTCAATAATCTGTGAAAAACAGTTTATTAATATTTTATAAACTCAGTCATAAAACCGATGTTAACATAGTTAGACTAACACTTTAAAAATGCCCCACCCAAAGAATTAACCCATTGGGGTTGTAAGCAAACTAAAATATTGTGACAATTTGTTTCTCTCATACAATATTTATCAAGGAAAATTATACTACAAATAAATTCTATTTCATATAAAAAGTTCCACTGTGATGTGTTCCGGTTCACCTATCTTGTTCTTGTTTGGTGGGATACATATTTATATCTACCTTCAAAAAGGTATAGTCTAGTCATTTTATATGTGCTTTTATCTTATGTTTTAGCCGGCATATATGAAGTATCTCAATGTAACCACTTTTGGCAGCCATTTTGTCCGCCATCTTGTCCGCCATCTTGAAATTGATGCACATAAGCAACATAAAAATGCTGGAAATGACTTCTTACTGGTCAAACACATATATCTGGTCAATTTATTTATTCTTTTATCATATTATTTAACTGATATACGAATTTTCTCAAATGTGACCATTTTTTTGGGCCGCCATCTTTAGATATCTGGAGATCATCGGGTTTTTTCACTGTTAACATCCCAAATGTGTTTAAGGACCCTAAAAGGCACCCCAGAAAGTTGGTATGGTTAAGTACTGGGGGCGCACGGGAACTGTATACCCGACTAATATGGGTGATATTATGGGTAAATATTTACCTGCATTGTAATGGTTTATACCCTGAACACTTATAAAACTCGCCCATTGCTTGTGTGTTGGCTTTCGATCGCGACAGGAGCATGCGCAGATGCGATTTTTGTGTACATGTTCAACCCCGCTACACACCCGTACACTTCCCCGTACACTCCCTTGCATAGCCGGGCATCGTTTTTTCTCAAATGGTGCCTGTGAATATTGTTGTTGCTGTGAACCTAAATACATGTGCTGTCTGTTGAATTTGGAACAAACATTTAATTTGAACTGTCTATTTTCAATAAAAAAAATACTCCAATTCGGGAAAAAATTCACAAAAGCTCACAGACAACAAATAAGCACATTATTTTACTCGACCTAGAATTTCAAACTTTCAAAATTTGGCGTTCCAAAAATATCGGAAGAAGATTTTTGAAAATTCTGTTACTCTCGACTGGCTTGACCAATTTTGATCCGGTAAAAAGTATGTTGATATATCGATTCGCGCCAATACAGAAAAACTGACACGATGGCAATCATTGGCTAGCAAAATCTTCTGCGCAGCCGTTCAATGTACGAAGTCAATTTACCAGTGAATCGATTTGGAATTTTCTGCTGACATCGGGAAAACCCCGATGATGCGAGTGACGTCATTTAAAGAGCGACGCCCTTCACGAATTAGCTCATAGCAGACGACGCTGGACATAGGCGTATTCACGAGTATTCAGGTTAAAATATGCGAACGAGGTTACCTGATCAAGTGAATGGGACGACCGCTTAACAACGGTTTAAATTCAAAAAATAGCATTTACAATTGGGATGATTAGCCATCCCGAACGGTTTTGGATTGGAAAAATTTTCTTCTAACCTATGATGAATTTTATGGGGTCATATAATCAAAATCCATTGTTACATTGAAACCAACGGAAATTCAAAATTAACAGCCGTTCGTAGCCACCGTCGTCTGGCTCATAGCATAATTTATGTCCGTGAAATGTATCACGCAGTTTGATAAGTGCTGAAATAATGCCTCGACCGAAACGTCGGATATGTTATAATAAAATATCATGCATCTTTAAAATAACACTTGACTACATCGTTATTTTCATCTCTCCTAGACTCAATCCTTCATGTCTTCCTTATTTTACACACGGCCCCTGCGAGGGTGCTCAAATAATGAAGGCATAGAGGTATCCGGGAACCCAGTCTAATCCTCTCCTAACATATTTACACTTGTTTTGATAATGCCGCCTACGATATTTTTATGAATTATTTTTCTTTTTCGTATACATATCATTCTGACTCGCCTTAACACTTTCCACGCGGCTATTGGTTTCACCAAATACAAAACAGATTCTTCAGAAACCTTTCCAAACTTCCAAGGTCTATCTCAAGATTTACTGATCCAATACTAGGTATATTTGTACTTATTTTAATGCATTTCTCATGGTTATTCCAAATATGGTAATGAAATTCAATAATTGTGCCACTTTTGAAACATTTTGTGAAGTTTTGGATTGTCGTCTGCAGACGCCTGCCGCGTGGAAAGTGTTAATATCATGCTTATAGACAGAACGGATGACCAAATAACTGTGGCAATAGCATTGTTACCTTATTACTAACGATGAATTACAGGCGAATCGGTCATCAGATAATATCAAAAGAATGTGCATATTGCAAAATGAGGGCAATATTTTAAATGAGCTCGGGGGGCTGATGACTGATCTAATGAACCATACTTTTTTTAGAAATTGTCAGAGAAGGGGAAGTATCTTCCCCACCCCTAGCTACACCACCCCCGATATACAGGTGGAACCCCCAGTGTAACCAGGTGCGTAAATACTGGCGCTCATTATCTACTGGTATGCTGAATGGTTGCAACGTATTTAGACTTCGCTCGAAAAAGGAATCCTCTACCATATCCATCAATCCAGAGGCGCTGCTGTGAGCAATGGATCCGAAGTTGGCATTTGCTTTGACATTAGCTTGTAAGTAGTTATTATTAAACACGTTAAATGTCTATTTGTTCGTTTTGTTTGTTTAAGTTAGAGCAAGCTCCCCCCCACCTTTTTTCCATCGAGGGGGGAGGGGGTTGTAGATGTTATAAGCGAAACAAAGAAACGAATTATTCCGTCCCCAAAAGTGGTTCACCACCCAAGGTTTGTGTATCTGCTATGGGAAAATTATAATTGAATATTTTCTATGAGGACCACTGGGGAAATGGAATTGAAGTTTTGGAATAAGATTATGTCTTTATGTTGCATAGGAAAAATTGGGTCATACTTTAATCTGTTTTGTTTTTAAAGCATATAAAAAAACGCGAAGCCCGCAAATATTTTCTTTTTTTGAACCAAAATGGCGTAGAAAAACATTTCTGAGGCCATCTTTTGTGACAAATTGATGAAACATTGAAATAATTCGGGCGAAACGCGCAAAAATGGGCAATTTTAACACTATTGGTCCAGATCAATCAATCAAACAATCGGTAGGTAGGTACGTAGGTATAGTGAATGTATAGGTGAAATGAATGAATGAATAGGTGAGATGAATGAATCAGAGCGTAATCAACATAGACCTTCCGGAAAAGGAGTCGTTATTACATGGCTACTAACCAAATTAATATAACTGTATTGTTCCTATGCATATTTACATACAACAAGCTACTAGAATTATATCGTATTACTAGTATTACGTTAAATGAAAATTCAAATGAAGATGGAATACATACAAGAAGAATATAGTACTAAAATTAAGATATAATACAACCATGGCAACAATTACGTCTAAGATCGTAAATAAAGCGTTACGAACAAATGCATGACACATTATCGGTATACGACAAGCGACAATACCAACATAAGACCAATATCTGAATATAATACGCTCCACCCTGCTGCTATGAAATATCATCAGAATTAGGTGCATTCATACAAGCGGTACTTTAATGACGATATTATACAACTATGGCAACAATTAGGTTAAAGGGGCGTTGAGAGATTGCCAAGAAAAATGAAATTTGGAAAAAGGAATTGTCAATATACTTTAGGAACCCTGAACATGCTGAAGTGTAATGATTTATGGGGGGAAAAAATAAATAATTAAACCGTGGTGCGCAACATTTTCTCAACTTAAGGACCAGTTAGACTAAGTATAAGTGAATGTCATATTTACAGAAAATATATAACAATATAAAATGAGTTACCTGACAACTGCGATGTGAAACGATTGTTTTTAATATTGTATTTATTGTTGTGATTTTGGCACTAGGGATCTGCCACGAGTCATTTGTATTGACCATGTTGAAAGACAGGTTTTAACCTCTTTAAAACAAAATTCCATTTTGGCATAAATTCCACGCATCATTTGGTCTTCAAATAGCATTTAAGATTTTTCCAGGATCTTCAACTGAAAAAACAACATAAAAACCCACCCCAAAACAAACAAACAAATACATTTCGGGTAAGATTGCTACAAAAAATGCGGGTGGCCCACAGGAAACAGATTAGTTAGATACCAAAACGATGTAGTATCTACCAATGGATAAAAATATAAATACACACATTTCAAATTTTTAAAAGAAGTTGATAAATAATGAGGTGTTAGACCAATTAAAATTGATTTTGAGTTTAGACCTTTTCAAAATTGCAAAATATTTAGTTATGTGTTTTTTATTTAGGACTTTCTCCTTTAAAATTGGTTTCAATAACTTTCATTTGCTACTTTCTGACTTTGATGATATCAGATATGATAATGAATAAACAAAGAACATGATTGTATTATCACTTGGGTATGAAATTGATCAAGTTATAAAATAGTTAATGCACATCCTCAATATAATGCGTTGATATTGGTTGCAACCACTTGTTTCAAAAAAAGATAATCAAATAATAATTAATTCTAAAAGTCACCGCGTCCCTTTTTTAAACAGTAAACTTGATCAGGCTTCTAAAATTATTTAGTAAAATAAGACAGTCCGAGCTCGTCCGTAACTAGCTGTCGTTCCAATTCAGAAATTGGTGATTTATTTGTCTGTGTAAATTGGACCTGTTTTTGTAAAATATCCTGGCGGTTTGTCTGTTTTGTCATTCGCTGTAGAACTATAATAATCTATCAATTTAATGTGTGGCAGGTACCAGGCGCGTACCGCGGCATGTGAGCCAGGGGGGCAGAAGTATGTCGTCCCGGGAGTGGCGTAAATTTCCCGGTAAATTTTCGTAAAAGGTTGCCCCAAATTTTCCCCCACAGTAATTTCACGTAAGTGGTGGGGGGGGGGGGGGGGGGGGGGGGGGGGGGGGGGGGGGGGGGGGGGGGGTCGGGTCAAAAAAAATCGCACGGTCACAAATTTTCGAATAGTCACAAAATTTCGCACAGTCACAAAATTTCGCACAGTCAAAAAAATTCGCACGGTCTCAAAATGTAGGACTCAAAAAAGCACAACGGTTAACAAATAATGCAAAATCCTCAGTGTTTTAGGACCAATTTTTTTTCATTATGCAAATTTAGCGACCCGGTCTTGGGAATTTAGCGTCCCGGTATTTGGAGCCAGGGGGGGGGGGGCAACTTGCCCCCCCCCCCTGCCCCCCCGGTCGGTACGCCACTGGCAGGTACAAAGCAATTCATTCCATTGTTCAAACGGACGTTGATAAATTACTACGTCATTTTTAATAATATTGCTACATTGTGACTGTGTATAACAGCAAAAGCAACAAACCATGAAGAGACACATTTTCGTAGTATTATTACAAAGTGTAGTAATAACATTCGATTAATCAAATGGATACATTTCAACATTTAATATAACTCAAGCGCATTGACTTTAACAATTTGCCACACATCTTGGATGTAACTGTGACATCGACAAGCTTGATAGCGCAAAACCGAGAAATTATAATATAAAATATATCTCATATTTTTAAATAATACTCTTTTAATACTAATAATATTTTTTCATACAAATTAACAACATCGACGAAAATTTTAAACGTCAATTTATCTGGGGAGCGATTTCTTTAATATGTTTGAAAAACTTGAAACAAACCACTAAGTCTGTACTCAATGGTATGTCCTGGTAGGCTGTCTGCTGGAAGGTATCTGTCTATATATGGCCAAGTATCACGTCCGAGTTTTTAAAAAAAGGAGGAAGAGGGGCTTTTTATTTATTATTTATTATTTTTCAAAATGGCCGCCATTTGAGATTTCTGGCAATCCATGGTGTTTTCCCTATTAAATTAAATGATATTTAAAAGAGATAATTGTTAGACAAACAAGAACTGAACATATTTACATTGTTTTGATAGTGTTAGCACCATGTTAATACATGTAACAGGCACTTTTATCGTGCATACATTAATGTTTAGCTATGTTTTCAAAGGTTTGTTCTATTCCAACATAATCATGTTTTGAGTCAAGTTTGTCATTTCTATCTTTAGTGGCATTGATATTTTCGGAACATTGTTTTTAGTTTTTACATTTTGGTCAAGGAAAGTTGATCACCAATGGTTTTAATTTATTCACATCAATCCATATTTCTTATATTGCCACATTAATGTTCCAAGTTTATACAAATGCAGGGGGTAGATAGTTTATTGATAGTTTATTCCTACTTAAGAGTTCTATTGAAATTCAAGTGTATGAGTTTGCCATGTCAGATCATAAATGTATTGATAAGTGTTGGCTATTAACCCTTAATCCTAATCCTTGTGATTAGTTCTATTGATGCATTCTGGGAATTGTACTTGAAAGTGTAAAGCCAATCAACTGGTCTGTCCACTTCACTTTGACCATCATAATCTCTTTCACCAGTCCATTAAGTTTAAAGTTGTATGTGGTATTGTATTAGAGTGACTCATTTAATTCTGTAGTAGAGTCTAATTCAAGTATTGCTTAAGTATTGTTTACTAGGTTACTATGCAACCAGCTGCTCTATAGCCACACAGCTAGTTGCAATGTAAGAAAAGTTTAAGCACTCTCCATCGAGCCAGCAAAGTAACAAGTCAATCTTACTTCAGCCTCCATCGGCACATTACTTTGTAGTGACTAACCATTTAGATTCTACGTTACATGTTATATTAGAGAAATAAAATATTCATCGGGAACTTTAGTAATTCGTCTTTGTTTTAATAATTCTTTTCTTCGTCCGACAAACGCCCCTACGATCTTATTTGTGAAGCATATTGTTATCCTCGATTTTCCGTACTGTTACATACATATTAACATTGTTTTAATAGTGTTTAGCACCATGTTTTACACTTCTGAGTATCAAATTCAATGCAGATCAGTAGATATTGATGCTGGGATAGGATTGGTATTCAACGTAACACAGAGTACATGAATGGTATGGTCTCCTAACCCGTGATTCATTCAGTAGATTGGTATTACATTCCTTTTTTTCTAAGTAATTAATATCATTTAATTTTTGTAAGGTTTTTACGGAATAAATCTAATGAATTATTCAAAGTAATGAATATACTTTTATAGCGCTAAAAGTGTTTACGATATAAAACTGTTGTATCTATCATTAAGACAATAAGATTGACTCCGACAAGATCCTGCCCGATATAGTTCTTGTCGAACCCAAGCCTTTTCAAATCAATTATTTAAATAGATCGTTCTGTAACTGGATACTACATGGTTTAGGTTTTTTAGTTTGAATTTCAAATTTTTAGCATCTGCAATCATTGTTTTTAATGGAGCATTTTAGTGAGTCCGAAAGCAGGTTCCCTTGTTGCCCTTCTGCTTTTAGAAGAAGAAAAAAAGAATAATAATAAATAAAAGAAATCCAGGCGGCCTCAAAAAAGGAAGCGACGCGAAATATTTGTTTTACTTGGCCTTATGGCATTATGCAGTTTGTGATATTATGGGTTAATGTTTTTAAAACGCAGCTGTGTGTAGCTAATCGTAGAATTCATTTGAAATGTACCAAACCATATTGCCTGAACTTTAGCATCCCCGGCCCCTTTATGATATTTTATGGTGGGATTTTAAGGATAGGAAAGTAAGAATGATGCAATTGTGCATGTGGCCGGATTGGTCTTATTATCAGAAGTACGCTCCGAACATATAGAATCCAATAGCTTGTGACACTGTCTTCATCGTTGAGCGATGGACCCGGGCGGAAGGGGTGGTATGAAATGGACATAGGTGTGTTAAAGGCTAGCACTATCAGGTCCGGTCCTGGGGCATGCGGTGATAGAGAGGTCGCATTAACTAACGGTCTTTGGGTGAGAGCTTGCCAAAATGCTCAAAATAAAAGGTCTTTGAATGAGAAATTTGCCAAAATTCTCTCCAAAATACCGGGGTCTTTATGAAAAAAGGGTTATTTCATTTCTTTAAATGAGGGTTAATTGGGTAAGAAAGGGGCTTAAAGGGATGAGGGCTTAATTATCGATATTACGTTGCGTACTCTCCCCGGTCCGATTTCCATGGTCCGATATATGAACAACAATGGTAAAGATAGACCTGTTCCTCTTATTTCGGTCGCACAAGCTCACAAAACTCATGGATGTCTTTAAAATTACTGTAATACATTATAGGAATAACTTTCTCTTCATTTAAACAATAATATTTGGGGTGCTCATTACTTTTTTTTTATCAATGAATAATTACATTAATATTATTAGGCGCATCGGGGGAAACATTGCTCTTTTTTTGTGGTCCTTTTTTTTATAATTTGGTGATCATTTTCCATAGCAACACTCAAACGCACATTAGCAACTATAGGCATGATCAGAGGGGGCTTTTATAAAATAGGCGTGTTTATACGTAGGAAGTTGGCCGACGATAAGCCACAGTTATGTAATGGATATGCCTATGTGATAGTCATTTATCTGATAATCAACGGTATTAAGTCATGGTATAAACAAGTTGTTGCTTTTATGAGAAGACATAATAGGCATACTATATAATTGATAAACCGTGACAGTTAAAAAGACTAACTATAATTGATTGAACCAATTAATTATAGTTATTGCGAGCAATTTTCATCGAATAGATTAAATACTACAAAAGGGGTAATATTTCATTTAGATAATTTTCTGTCTCAAACTGACAGGTATCTGTGCAGCAGCCAAATTGGCTCATTTCTAGTCGCGACTCATTACACGGTTTTCTCTGATAAAATGATAAAAGAAAGACATCCCATTTTGCCGCCCGCATAGTTGAAGAAGACCTAACAGTTTAAAGGAATTATGTGGATGCTGTAAGGACTTACATGTATATGTCACGATGAAGGTAGTCCAAATCATTTCACTGATGTCTGTAATGGGTAAGTTCTGATTCAATTCAATATTAGCATATTAACCTATAGGGCCATGTGTTTTGAACTCGCCACCCTTTCCGTTGCATATCCAGATTTTTAAATTTTACACCATCTAGTGAGATTCGAATTGGAATATCGCAATAACTACTTGTTCTACCCATAAAAAGTATATATTTTTAGAACGGTAATCTCACAAGGAATCCAATTATTCTATTGGAATTTAGATAGGATCTTATGGTAACATGTTGTGATTAAGAATGTTCAAAAAATATCGATTTTTCTTCTTCATATTTTGATTAAACCTCAATAATATTTTTACACCTATACCCAATCATAATTTTACTGTGCATATTAGTTCCTCATGCAATTACCCATCAGAACATAATGGTTTTCAATGGTAACTTGTTGAAATATACTATATCGGGAAGTGAATGAGCACAAACGTTTAAATTTCATATTTATTAGAGTTTACAAATATATTTGTGAATTCCACTATTTGAGAGCTTTCCAAAAATGTATAATTTTGCTATCATCGGTTGAATACTTTTTTTTGTTATAGTCATTGATGTAAAACCGATGAATTAGGGCAAGTTCACTGTGTAGCAAATGGGGAGAAAGCCAAGGACAATGCAATCGATTCATGATTACAATTGTTACATAATAGTTGACATGTTTGTTGAAACAGAAACGTATAGAATATAAAACAATCTATAAAATGAGAGCAAAATCATGTTTGTACCATACAGTGATGAGGAGTTATTGTAAATTGAACGTAGAATTAGGAACATTTTCTATATTCCCCATAGAGACTGTACATAGCGCCACCGCCACCGCCACCGCCACCGCCACCACCACCGCCGCCACCGCCACCACCCCTGACTTTAATCAATCATATCTCAGCCAAACATTTATGGAAATACTTGATTTATTCACACAATGTAGCTAGATAAATAGGCTTTCGAATGACACCTAAATCATAGCTCGGAGTCTACCACATTTAGTTATTGAGTTAACAGAGAGATGGACGATTCGTCACGAAAAATGCAACGCCACCACCCTTTTTGGGTGGTGAGTTCAAAACACATGGCCATACACCAATTAAATTCCCTTTGGGTCCGATGCTGTTGACATTTATGGGTGTCATTGTAAGTTTCAGGTATTGTAAGGCGGGTTTCGATTATCTGATTAATGTCACTAAAAACATGTTCAGCCAATATCAGCGATTCGATAGCGTATTTCCACGCAATAGACACTACCGGGGGGGGGGGGTACTCAGATTTGGTTTGGTCGGGGTTGTGCGGCTGGAGATTCAAAACCCCTACCCATTTTTAAGGGTGATTTTGGAAAAAACGGTACCCATTTCTAAGAATTTTGCTTCACTATAGACCCAATTTTCGCAAATGATCGGGAAAATAGACCAAATGTCCGCGAAAATATACCCATTTATAAAAAGTGACCCCATTATTAGGGATTTTCCAGCACAAAATCATACCCAATGTTTAGGGATTTTTTGCAAAAAAAGCGACCCATTTAGAGCGGCACATCCCCGTATACCGTACTAGGCAAGTACCACCCCCCTCCGGAATAGACACAGGATAAACTACACTGCAAATCGCAGAGAACACCTCGGACGTGTTCATAAATGTAACACCTTTATAACACCGGACACATAAAATCCAAATGGTTTATTTTGCAATATCTATAGGTCTTTTCGGTTTAAAGAGTTGCCTCTACCCCCAAACAGCAATAAAAATAAATTGTGTAAGTTTGTGTCAGTTCAAATAACATGATATCAACGGCAATTTTTTTTTTGAACACATGTGTTCTATCAGATGTTCCATTATACTTACGTATTCATGATATTAGCTATATGAACATTAGCGTTCAGCGTGGCACTCATATTTTAAACACATTGGATGGTTCTGAACATTGTTCTGACGCGTCCGAGGTGTTCAGAAACACTGCCTTAGAACACTAGTGTGCTAATTTAGAACATTCATATTTTAAACATATTGGATGGATTGCTGTTTGGGGGGTGGAGGCAACTCTTTAAACCGAAATGACCTATAAATATTGCAAAATAAACTTTTGGGTTCTATGAACAAGTGTCCGGTGTTAATAAGGTGTTACATTTATGAACACGTCCGGGGTGTTCTCTGCGATTTGCAGTGTAGATACTGCTCTGGTCGAAAACCAAGACACCTTGATTATTCTTTGTCGTGCCGTGATCTTCTTATTGTCTTGACATGAGATGCAATAAGTCCGACATAGGCATATCTTAAATTAAAGCCTGTATAGGGTGATGACCAATATTGACCTTTTCCTGATCTATAACCTGAAGACATAATTGAATTTTGGTCTTTTCACATCAAACGTGACAAGAGTCAACAAGTCGGAGCATGTCTTGCATATGTCAGTGACCCATAACGACCCTTCCTGACCTTTGACCCGTGGTCATATTTGACTTTTTTCTTGTCTTATCAAAAAACAAGTCGGACAATGTCTTAAATGTTACCCCCGTTTAGGTCATTGACCCATAGTGACCCTATCCCTAATTTAGTAAGTAAAAAAGGTTACTTCCAAAACCTTTAATTTAAGAATGAAGGGACGTGTGCAACACAGTATTGTCTGTGCGTACATGTTATGTCGTTACCCGACGTAGACTAGACGTAGACCAGTTCTGCGTTTAGACCAGTACATTACGACGCTTCCTACGCCCTAGCATAACGCGGTATTCATTTTGTAAGACTTTTGAACCAAAAAAATACGTCCTTTGTATGGAATTATCTCAGAAACTAAGTCGGTGATCCTATTATTTTATTTCATTCATCTGTAGTGCCTATTAATGCGCAACTTTAAAAAAAAATTACAACATAATTGGTGAGGCATTTTTACTTTTAAACACAAAAATGTTCAGCTAAACATTCTATTTCCATAGGATTGTGTACTAAATAGTAGTAAAAAAATGGCTAAAAACACGTGTTTTGAAATGGCTATAGCTCAAAAAACTAAGTCAGTGACCCCCTTTTTTTATTCAAGATTCTTTTTTATAATCGTTTAAACTTTGTTCACAGTGAATATAAGAAAATTCTATAGGCAAATTCTATCGTGGTGCATCCTCCTTAAATTGAAAATGCATTATAACATGCCAATTATGTATGCTTCTTTTCTAGGCCTTGTTTTGTGCACCAACGCGATGGTTTGCTTTATGGGGCAGCAACCAGACCCAAACCGCGGCTATGAACGTCGTTGGGTACTGCCGTACACCAAAGATCTACTCTGCGAATGCACCGATATCTTATTTGGCGGTCTTAATTTGGAGGCACCAGAAGGAGCGGAGAATCATTTCTATACGGACAACCCTATGATCTTCATTAATAATGATAATGTGGAGGATTTGAGAGGATTACTTGGTTGCGATGGTGTTGGTAAGTTTTTTAATTTTTTTTATCAGAACCTCCAGTTGGCACTTTATAAAGATTAGTGTCACAGAGCAAAAATGCCGAAAGTTGACCATGATTGATGAAATTATCGAAGCTGTTGATGATTGCCCAAAGTTGACATGGCAACGTCATAAAAATTGTGGCACAACATCGATTTTAGGTAGCTTTAATTAATTGATCATACACCCAACCAAATATGTAAGTTCCCCCCTAGCATATACTAGAATATTTCCATATATAGTTGATGAATTTAAATAATTCTTTAGCTAGAAAGATGCACCCAATTGTTGGCACATTTTGATACCAGATTTGTTGGCCTTGAGATAATGCAACGATAATAAATTGTGCCATTTACCAATTTTTATACAGAAAAAATTGGCACTAAATCTCACTGGCTAGGGCTGGTTTTGTCCATAAATTAATAATAATAATAATAATAATAATAATAATAATAATAATAATAATAATAAGTACTCTAATATCGACGTTAAGTCGAATTCTATAAAAACGTACGTAAGGTCGAAATTCATAATGTAACATGAACTATATGTTATATTGATGGTAAAATGACCCAAATATGCAAGAAATAATGAGATTCTGAGACTGCACAGTATGAGTGCACATTTCATTGATTTTCCCAACATTTAACAGATATAACTTTTTCCGGTCAAAATGTGGTTCGACCTAACGTATTTTTACGACAAAATCGACTATAAGTCGAAAATCTTATATTTCGCTAGGTCGAATTCTTATATTTCGCCCTAACGCACAATCTAACTGCATATTATATTTCGACTTAACGTGTAGTTGTTTCACCTGAACCTAATAACATTATGTCGTCCTAATTACGCATAGAGAATGTTTAGGGATAGGCAGGTTAGGAAGCATATATGCTATGTAGGGTAGGGGAGGCGGATTGTAGGGGAGGGCGGATCAGGATGGTTAGGGAGGATAGTCGGTAAGGGATGGATAAGTGGTAAGGGATAGATATGATAGATAGGTGGGATAGGCGGGTTAGGAAGCATATGCTATGCAGGGTAGGCGATGCGGAATGTAGGGGAGGGAGGATCATGATGGTTAGGGAGGATAGTCGATTAGGGATGGATAGGGGGTAAGAGATAGATAGGATAGATAGGTGGGATAGGCGGGTTAGGAAGCATAATGTTATGTAGGGTATGAGGGACGGATTGTAGGGGAGGTGGGATCAGGATGGTTAGGGAGGATAGTCGGTTAGGGATGGATAGGTGGTAAGGGATAGAAAGGTGGGATAGGCGGGTTAGGAAGCATATATGCTATGTAGGGTAGGGGAGGCGGATTGTAGGGGAGGGCGGATCAGGATGGTTAGGGAGGATAATCGGTTACGGATGGATAGGTGGTAAGGGATAGATAGGATAGATAGGTGGGATAGACGAGTTAGGGAGCATATGCTATGTATGGTATAAGGGACGGATTGTAGGGGAGGTGGGATCAGGATGGTTAGGGAGGATAGTCGGTTAGGGATGGATAGGTGGTAAGAGATGTAGGGTAGGAGAGGCGGATTGTAGGGAAGGGAGGATCAGGGTGGTTAGGGAGGATAGTCGGTTAGGGATGGATAGGTGGTAAGGGATAGATAGGATAGATAGGTGGGATAGGCGGGTTAGGAAGCATATGCTATGTAGGGTAGGGGAGGCGGATTGTAGGGGAGGGAGGATCATGATAGTTAGGGAGGATAGTCGGTTAGGGATGGATAGGTGGTAAGGGATAGATAGGCGGGTTAGGAAGCATAAGCTATGTAGGGTATGAGGGACGGATTGTAGGGAGGTGGGATTAGGATGGTTAGGGAGGATAGTCGGTTATGGATGGATAGGTGGTAAGGGATAGATAGGATAGATAGGTGGGATAGGCGGGTTAGGAAGCATATGCTATGTAGGGCAGGAGAGGCGGAGTGTAGGGGAGGGAGGATTAGGATGATTAGGGAGGATAGTCGGTTAGGGATGGATAGGGGGTAAGGGATAGATAGGATAAATAGGTGGGATAGGCGGGTTAGGAAGCATATGCTATGTAGGGTATGAGGGACCGATTGTAGGGGAGGTGGGATTAGGATAACATAAATATTAATTAGATACTGCTATAAATAACCGACTAGGCGGGTTAGGCGGGTTAGGAAGAATATGCTATGTAGGGCAAGAGAGGCGGATTGTAGTGGAGGGAGGATCAGGATGGTTAGGGAGGATAGTCGGTTAGGGATAGATAGGTGGTAAGGGATAGATAGGATAGATAGGTGTGATAAGAGGGTTAGGAGGCATATGCTATGTAGGGTAGGGGAGGCGGATTGTAGGAGAGGGCGGATCAGGATGGTTAGGGAGGATAGTCGGTTAGGCCAAGTAAAAAAAGATGTCTGATTGGCGTAACATAAGAAAAACATAGGGTAGGTAGGTCGGATTTTTTTAAATTTATTTATTTTTCATTAGAAATTGCAATCCCAAGACAACAGAGCAAGGAAATGACTACACGGTATATTTTGATTTTTGCTACTCGCTGAATGTGTGGCCCGATTGCCCGTGGCAACGAGTGATCAGAGATGTGTTACGACATCTCTTCTACGGCGAATTGAGTGGATCTGTTGTCAATGTGGTATCCCAAACTTTTCCAGCTCCTTTTTCAGTAGTGGTGAAATCAACCTGTCCAATAGTTTTGAGTGTTTATCCGATCACTCGCATAGTCATGCTACTGGATAGATAGGTCGATAGGCGGGTTAGGAAGCATATGCTATGTAGGGTAGGGGAGACGGATTGTAGGGGAGGGCGGATCAGGATGGTTAGGGAGGATAGTTTGTTAGGGATGGATAGGTGGTAAGGGATAGATAGGATAGATAGGTGGGATATGCGGGTTAGGAAGCATATGCTATGTAGGGTAGGGGAGGCGGATTGTAGGGGAGGGAGGATCATGATGGTAAGGGAGGATAGTCGGTTAGGGATGGATAGGTGGTAAGGGATAGGTAGGTGGAATAGGCGGGATAGTCCGCCGCGGGTTAGGGAGCATATGCTATGTATGGTATAAGGGACGGATTGTAGAGGAGGTGGGATCAGGATGGTTAGGGAGGATAGTCGGTTAGGGATGGATAAGTGGTAAGGGATAGATAGGTGGGATATGCGGGTTAGGAAGCATATGCTATGTAGGGTAGGGGAGGCGGATTGTAGGGGAGGGAGGATCATGATGGTAAGGGAGGATAGTCGGTTAGGGATGGATAGGTGGTAAGGGATAGATAGGATAAATAGGTGGGATAGGCGGGTTAGGAAGCATAATGCTATGTAGGGTATGAGGGACGGATTGTAGGGAGGTGGGATTAGGATGGTTAGGGAGGATAGTCGGTTATGGATGGATATGTGGTAAGGGATAGATAGGATGGATAGGTGGGATAGGCGGGTTAGGAAGCATATGCTATGTAGGGCAGGAGAGGCGGATTGTAGGGGAGGGAGGATCAGGATGATGAGGGAGGATAGTCGGTTAGGGATGGATAGGTGGTAAGGAATAGATAGGATAAATAGGTGGGATAGGCGGGTTATGGAAGCATATGCTATGTAGGGTATGAGGGACCGATTGTAGGGGAGGTGGGATTAGGATGGTTAGGGAAGATAGTCGGTTAGGGATGGACAGGTGGTAAGGGATAGATAGGATAGATAGGTGGGATAGGCGGGTTAGGAAGCATATATGCTATGTAGGGTAGGGGAGGCGGATTGTAGGGGAGAGCGGATCAGGATGGTTAGGGAGGATAGTCGGTTACGGATGGATAGGTGGTAAGGGATAGATAGGATATATAGGTGGGATAGACTGGTTAGGAAGCATATGCTATGTAGGGCAGGAGAGGCGGGTTGTAGGGGAGGGAGGATCAGGATGGTTAGGGAGGATAGTCGGTTAGGGATGGATAGGTGGTAAGGGATAGATAGGTGGGATAGGCGGGTTAGGAAGCATAATGCTATGTAGGGTATGAGGGACGGATTATGGCATCAGGATGGTTAGGGAGGATAGTCGGTTAGGGATGGATAGGTGGTAAGGGATAGGTAGGATAGATATATGGGATAGGCGGGTTAGGAAGCATATGCTATGTAGGGTATAAGGGACGGATTGTAGGGGAGGTGGGTTCAGGATGGTTAGGGAGGATAGTCGGTTAGGGATGGATAGGTGGTAAGGGATAGATAGGATAGATAGGATAGATAGGTGGGATAGGCGGGTTAGGACGCATATATGCCATGTAGGGTAGGGGGCGGATTGTAGGGGAGGGCGGATCAGGATGGTTAGGGAGGATAGTCGGTAAGGGATGGATAAGTGGTAAGGGATAGATGGGATAGATAGGATAGATAGGTGGGATAGGCGGGTTAGGAAGCATATGCTATGTAGGGTAGGCGATGCGGAATGTAGGGGAGGGTGGATCATGATGGTTAGGGAGGATAGTCATTTAGGGATGGATAGGGGGTAAGAGATAGATAGGATAGATAGGTGGGATAGGCGGGTTAGGAAGCATAATGCTATGTAGGGTATGAGGGACGGATTGTAGGGGAGGTGGGATCAGGATAGTTAGGGAAGATAGTCGGTTAGGGATGGATAGGTGGTAAGGGATAGATAGGAATATACAGGTGGGATAGGCGGGTTAGGAAGCATTAAGCTATGTAGGGTAGGGGAGGCGGATTGTAGGGGAGGGCGGATCAGGATGGTTAGGGAGGATAGTCGGTTACGGATGGATAGGTGGTAAGGGATAGATAGGTGGGATCGACGGGTTAGGAAGCATATGCTATGTAGGTCAGGAGAGGCGGGTTGTAGGGAGGGAGGATCATGATGGTTAGGGAGGATAGACGGTTAGGGATGGATAGGTGGTAAGGGATAGATAGGATAGATAAGTGGGATAGACGAATTAGGGAGCATATGCTATGTATGGTATAAGGGACGGATTGTAGGGGAGGTGGGATCAGGATGGTTAGGGAGGATAGTCGGTTACGGATGGATAGGTGGTAAGGGATAGATAGGATAGATAGGTGGGATAGGCGGGTTAGAAAGCATATGCTATGTAGGGCAGGAGAGGCGGATTGTAGGGAGGGAGGATCATGATGGCTATAGAGGATAGTCGATTGTGGATGGATAGATGGTAAGAGATAGATAGGTGGGATAGGCGGGTAAGGAAGCATAATGCTATGTAGGGTATGAGGGACGGATTGTAGGGGAGGTGGGATCAGGATGGTTAGGGAGGATAGTCGGTTAGGGATGGATAGGTGGTAAGGGATAGGTAGGATAGATAGGTGGGATAGGCGGGTTAGGAAGCATATGCTATGTAGGGTATGAGGGACGGATTGTAGGGGAGGTGGGTTCAGGATGGTTAGGGATGATAGTCGGTTAGGGATGGATAGGTGGTAAGGGATATATAGGATAGATAGGTGGAATAGGCGGGTTAGGAAGCATATGCTATGTAGGGCAAGAGAGGCGGATTATAGTGGATGGAGGATCAGGATGGTTCGGGAGGATAGTCGGTTAGGGATGGATAGGTGGTACAGGATGTAGGGTAGGGGAGGCGAATTGTAGGGGAGGGCGGATCAGGAAGGTTAGGGAGGATAGGCGGTTAGGGATGGATAGGTGGTAAGGGATAGATATATATGATAGATAGGTGGGATAGGCGGGTTAGGAAGCATATGCTATGTAGGGCAAGAGAGGCGGATTGTAGTGGAGGGAGGATCAGGATGGTTAGGGAGGATAGTCGGTTACGGATGGATAGGTGGTAAGGTATAGATAGGTGGGATAGGCGGGGTAGGAAGCATATGCTATGTAGGGTAGGGGAGGCGGATTGTAGGGGAGAGAGGATCATGATGGTTAGGGAGGATAGTCGGTTAAGGATGGATAGGTGGTAAGGGATAGATAGGATAGATAGGTGGGATAGGCGAGTCAGGAAGCATATGCTATGTAGGGCAGGAAAGGCGAATTGTAGGGGAGGGAGGATCAGGGTGGTTAGGGAGGATAGTCGGTTAGGGATGGATATGTGGTAAGGGATAGATAGGATAGATAGGTGGGATAGGCGGGTTAAGAAGCATATGCTATGTAGGGTAGGGGAGGCGGATTGTAGGGGAGTGAGGATCATGATGGTTAGGGAGGATAGTCGGTTAGGGATGGATAGGTGGTAAGCGATAGATAGGATAGATAGGTGGGATAGGCGGGTTAGGAAGCATAATGCTATGTAGGGTATGAGGGACGGATTATAGGGAGGTGGGATTAGGATGGTTAGGGAGGATAGTCGGTTATGGATGGATAGGTGGTAAGGGATAGATAGGATAGATAGGTGGGATAGGCGGGTTAGGAAGCATATGCTATGTAGGGCAGGAGAGGCGGATTGTAGGGGAGGGAGGATCAGGATGATTAGGGAGGATAGTCGGTTGGGGATGGATAGGTGGTAAGGGATAGATAGGATAAATAGGTGGGATAGGCGGGTTAGGAAGCATATGCTATGTAGGGTATGAGGGACCGATTGTAGGGGAGGTGGGATAAGGATGGTTAGGGAGGATAGTCAGTTAGGGATGGATAGGTGGTACGGGATAGATAGGATAGATAGGTGGGATAGGCGGGTTAGGAAGCATAATTGTGCTATGTAGGGTAGGGGAGGCGGATTGTAGGGGAGGGCGGATCAGGATGGTTAGGGATGATAGTCGGTAAGGGATGGATAGGTGGTAAGGGATAGATAGGATAGATAGGTGGGATAGGCGGGTTAGGAAGCATATGGTGTGTTGGGCAGGAGAGGCGGATTGTAGGGGAGGGAGGATCAGGATGGTTAGGGAGGATAGTCGATTATGGATGGATAGATGGTAAGAGATAGATAGGTGGGATAGGCGGGTTAGGAAGCATATGCTATGTAGGGCAGGAGAGGCGGATTATAGGGAGGGATGATCATGATGGCTAGGGAGGTTAGTCGATTATGGATGGATAGATGGTAAGATATAGATAGGTGGGATAGGCGGGTTAGGAAGCATAATGCTATTTAGGGTAGGGGAGGCGGATTGTACGGGAGGGCGGATCAGGATTGTTAGGGAGGATAATCGGTTATGGATGGATAGGTGGTAAGGGATAGATAGGATAGATAGGTGGGATAGGCGAGTTAGGGAGCATATATGCTATGTATGGTATAAGAGACCGATTGTAGGGGAGGTGGGATTAGGATGGTTAGGGAGGATAGTCAGTTAGGGATGGATGGGTGGTAAGGGATAGATAGGATAGATAGGTGAGATAGGCGGGTTAGGAAGCATAATTATGCTATGTAGGGTAGGGGAGGCGGATTGTAGGGGAGGGCGGATCAGGATTGTTATGGAGGATAATCGGTTACGGATGGATAGGTGGTAAGGGATAGATACGATAGATAGGTGGGATAGACGAGTTAGGGAGCATATGCTATGTATGGTATAAGGGACCGATTGTAGGGGAGGTGGGATTAGGATGGTTAGGGAGGATAGTCAGTTAGGGAGGGATGGGTGGTAAGGGATAGATAGGATAGATAGGTGGGATAGGCGGGTTAGGAAGCATAATTATGCTATGTAGTGAAGGGGGCCGGATTGTAGGGGAGGGCGGATCAGGATGGTTAGGGATGATAGTCGGTAAGGGATGGATAGGTGGTAAGGGATAGATAGGATAGATAGGTGGGATAGGCGGGTTAGGAAGCATATGGTATGTAGGGCAGGAGAGGCGGATTGTGGGGGAGGGAGGATCAGGATAGTTAGGGAGGATAGTCGATTAGGGATGGATAGGTGGTAAGGGATAGATAGGATAGATAGGTGGGATAGGCGGGTTAGGAAGCATATATGCTATGTAGGGTAGGGGAGGCGGATTGTAGGGGAGGGCGGATCAGGATGGTTAGGGAGGATAATCGGTTACGGATGGATAGGTGGTAAGGGATAGATAAGATAGATAGGTGGGATAGACGAGTTAGGGAGCATATGCTATGTATGGTATAAGGGACGGATTGTAGGGGAGGTGGGACCAGGATGGTTAGGGAGGATAGTCGGTTAGGGATGGATAGGTGGTAAGGGATAGATAGGATATATAGGTGGGATAGGCGGGTTAGGAAGCATATATGCTATGTAGGGTAGGGGAGGCGGATTGCAGGGGAGGGCAGATCAGGATAGTTAGGGAGGATAGTCGGTTACGGATGGATAGGTGGTAAGGGATAGATAGGATAGATAGGTGGGATAGGCGGGTTAGGAAGCATATGCTATGTAGGGCAGGAGAGGCGGATTGTATGGAGGGAGGATCATGATGGCTAGGGAGGATAGTCGATTATGGATAGATAGGTGGTAAGAGATAGATAAGATAGGTGTGATAGGCGGGTTAGGAAGCATAATGCTATGTAGGGTATGAGGGACGGATTGTAGGGGAGGTGGGATCAGGATGGTTAGGGAGGATAGTCGGATAGGGATGGATAGGTGGTAAGGGATAGGTAGGATAGATAGGTGGGATAGGCGGGTTAGGAAGCATATGCTATGTAGGGTATGAGGGACGGATTGTAGGGGAGGTGGGTGCAGGATGGTTAGGGAGGATAGTCGGTTAGGGATGGATAGGTGGTAAGGGATATATAGGATAGATAGGTGGGATAGGCGGGTTAGGAAGCATATGCTATGTAGGGCAAGAGAGGCGGATTATAGTGGAGGGAGGATCAGGATGGTTAGGGAGGATAGTCGGTTAGGGATGGATAGGTGGTAAGGGATGTAGGGTAGGGGAGGCGAATTGTAGGGGAGGGCGGATCAGGATGGTTAGGGAGGATAGGCGGTTAGGGATGGATAGGTGGTAAGGGATATATATATATGATAGATAGGTGGGATAGGCGGGTTAGGAAGCATGTGCTATGTAGGGCAAGAGAGGCGGATTGTAGTGGAGGGAGGATCAGGATGGTTAGGGAGGATAGTCGGTTACGGATGGAAAGGTGGTAAGGGATAGATAGGATAGATAGGTGGGATAGGCGGGTTAGGAAGCATATGCTAAGTAGGGTAGGGGAGGCGGAATGTAAGGGAGGGAGGATCATGATGGTTAGGGATGGATAGGTGGTAAGGGATAGATAGGATAGATAGGTGGGATAGGCGAGTCAGTAAGCATATGCTATGTAGGGCAGGAGAGGCGGATTGTAGGGAAGGAAGGATCAGGGTGGTTAGGGAGGATAGTCGGTTAGGGATGGATAGGTGGTAAGGGATAGATAGGATAGATAGGTGGGATAGGCGGGTTTGGAAGCATAATGCTATGTAGGGTATGAGGGACGGATTGTAGGGAGGTGGGATTAGGATGGTTAGGGAGGATAGTCGGTTATGGATGGATAGGTGGTAATGGATAGATAGGTGGGATAGGCGGGTTAGGAAGCATATGCTATGTAGAGCAGGAGAGGCGGATTGTAGGGGATGGAGGATCAGGATGATTAGGGAGGATAGTCGGTTAGAGATGGATAGGGGGTAAGGGATAGATAGGATAAATAGGTGGGATAGGCGGGTTAGGAAGCATATGCTATGTAGGGTATGAGGGACCGATTGTAGGGGAGGTGGGATTAGGATAACATAAATATTAATTAGATACTGCTATAAATAACCGACTATCCTCCCTAACCATCCTGATCCTCCCTCCCTACAATGCGCCTCCCCTACCATACATAGCATATGCTTCCTAACCCGCCTATCCCACCTATCTATCCTATATATCCCTTACCACCTATCCATCCTTAACCGACTATCCTCCCTAACCATCCTAATCCTCCCTCCCCTACAATACGCCTCCCCCTACCCTACATAGCATATGCTTAGGGATAGGCGGGTTAGGAAGAATATGCTATGTAGGGCAAGAGAGGCGGATTGTAGTGGAGGGAGGATTAGGATGGTTAGGGAGGATAGTCGGTTAGGGATGGATAGGTGGTAAGGGATAGATAGGATAGATAGGTGTGATAAGCGGGTTAGGAGGCATATGCTATGTAGGGTAGGGGAGGCAGATTGTAGGAGAGGGCGGATCAGGATGGTTAGGGAGGATAGTCGGTTAGGCCAAGTAAAAAAAGATGTCTGATTGGCGTAACATAAGAAAAACATAGGGTAGGTAGGTCGGATTTTTTTCATTTTTTTTTTTCATTAGAAATTGCACTCCCAAGACAACAGAGCAAGGAAATGACTACACGGTATATTTTGATTTTTGCTACTCGCTGAATGTGTGGCCCGATTGCCCGTGGCAACGAGTGATCAGAGATGTGTGTTACGAAATCTCTTCTACGGCGAATTGAGTGGATCTGTTGTCAATGTGGTATCCCAAACTTTTCCAGCTCCTTTTTCAGTAGTGGTGAAATCAACCTGTCCAATAGTTTTGAGTGTTTATCCGATCACTCGCATAGTCATGCTACTGGATAGATAGGTGGGATAGGCGGGTTAGGAAGCATATGCTATGTAGGGTAGGGGAGACGGATTGTAGGGGAGGGCGGATCAGGATGGTTAGGGAGGATAGTCGGTTAGGGATGGATAGGTGGTAAGGGATAGGTAGGTGGGATAGGCGGGATAGGCGGGTTAGGGAGCATATGCTATGTATGGTATAAGGGACGGATTGTAGGGGAGGTGGGATCAGGATGGTTAGGGAGGATAGTCGGTTAGGGATGGATAAGTGGTAAGGGATAGATAGGATGGATAGGTGGGATAGGCGGGTTAGGAAGCATATGCTATGTAGGGCAGGAGAGGCGGATTGTAGGGGAGGGAGGATCAGGATGGTTAGGGAAGATAGTCGGTTAGGGATGGATAGGTGGTAAGGGATAGATAGGATAGATAGGTGGGATAGGCTGGTTAGGAAGCATATATGCTATGTAGGGTAGGGGAGGCGGATTGTAGGGGAGGGCG
Source organism: Ophiura sarsii (assembly GCA_035610835.1). Taxonomy (NCBI): domain Eukaryota; kingdom Metazoa; phylum Echinodermata; class Ophiuroidea; order Amphilepidida; family Ophiuridae; genus Ophiura; species Ophiura sarsii. The sequence goes on from CM069459.1 coordinate 32,033,360, forward strand.
GATCAGGATGGTTAGGGAGGATAGTCGGTTACGGATGGATAGGTGGTAAGGGATAGATAGGATAGATAGGTGGAATAGACGGGTTAGGAAGCATATGCTATGTATATAGGGCAGGAGAGGCGGGTTGTAGGGGAGGGAGGATCAGGATGGTTAGGGAGGATAGTCGGTTAGGGATGGATAGGTGGTAAGGGATAGATAGGTGGGATAGGCGGGTTAGGAAGCATAATGCTATGTAGGGTATGAGGGACGGATTATGGGATCAGGATGGTTAGGGAGGATAGTCGGTTAGGGATGGATAGGTGGTAAGGGATAGGTAGGATAGATATATGGGATAGGCGGGTTAGGAAGCATATGCTATGTAGGGTATGAGGGACGGATTGTAGGGGAGGTGGGTTCAGGATGGTTAGGGAGGATAGTCGGTTAGGGATGGATAGGTGGTAAGGGATAGATAGGATAGATAGGTGGGATAGGCGAGTCAGTAAGCATATGCTATGTAGGGCAGGAGAGGCGGATTGTAGGGAAGGAAGGATCAGGGTGGTTAGGGAGGATAGTCGGTTAGGGATGGATAGGTGGTAAGGGATAGATAGGATAGATAGGTGGGATAGGCGGGTTTGGAAGCATAATGCTATGTAGGGTATGAGGGACGGATTGTAGGGAGGTGGGATTAGGATGGTTAGGGAGGATAGTCGGTTATGGATGGATAGGTGGTAATGGATAGATAGGTGGGATAGGCGGGTTAGGAAGCATATGCTATGTAGAGCAGGAGAGGCGGATTGTAGGGGATGGAGGATCAGGATGATTAGGGAGGATAGTCGGTTAGAGATGGATAGGGGGTAAGGGATAGATAGGATAAATAGGTGGGATAGGCGGGTTAGGAAGCATATGCTATGTAGGGTATGAGGGACCGATTGTAGGGGAGGTGGGATTAGGATAACATAAATATTAATTAGATACTGCTATAAATAACCGACTATCCTCCCTAACCATCCTGATCCTCCCTCCCTACAATGCGCCTCCCCTACCATACATAGCATATGCTTCCTAACCCGCCTATCCCACCTATCTATCCTATATATCCCTTACCACCTATCCATCCTTAACCGACCATCCTCCCTAACCATCCTAATCCTCCCTCCCCTACAATACGCCTCCCCTACCCTACATAGCATATGCTTAGGGATAGGCGGGTTAGGAAGAATATGCTATGTAGGGCAAGAGAGGCGGATTGTAGTGGAGGGAGGATTAGGATGGTTAGGGAGGATAGTCGGTTAGGGATGGATAGGTGGTAAGGGATAGATAGGATAGATAGGTGTGATAAGCGGGTTAGGAGGCATATGCTATGTAGGGTAGGGGAGGCAGATTGTAGGAGAGGGCGGATCAGGATGGTTAGGGAGGATAGTCGGTTAGGCCAAGTAAAAAAAGATGTCTGATTGGCGTAACATAAGAAAAACATAGGGTAGGTAGGTCGGATTTTTTTCTTCTTTTTTTTTCATTAGAAATTGCACTCCCAAGACAACAGAGCAAGGAAATGACTACACGGTATATTTTGATTTTTGCTACTCGCTGAATGTGTGGCCCGATTGCCCGTGGCAACGAGTGATCAGAGATGTGTGTTACGAAATCTCTTCTACGGCGAATTGAGTGGATCTGTTGTCAATGTGGTATCCCCAACTTTTCCAGCTCCTTTTTCAGTAGTGGTGAAATCAACCTGTCCAATAGTTTTGAGTGTTTATCCGATCACTCGCATAGTCATGCTACTGGATAGATAGGTGGGATAGGCGGGTTAGGAAGCATATGCTATGTAGGGTAGGGGAGACGGATTGTAGGGGAGGGCGGATCAGGATGGTTAGGGAGGATAGTCGGTTAGGGATGGATAGGTGGTAAGGGATAGGTAGGTGGGATAGGCGGGATAGGCGGGTTAGGGAGCATATGCTATGTATGGTATAAGGGACGGATTGTAGGGGAGGTGGGATCAGGATGGTTAGGGAGGATAGTCGGTTAGGGATGGATAAGTGGTAAGGGATAGATAGGATGGATAGGTGGGATAGGCGGGTTAGGAAGCATATGCTATGTAGGGCAGGAGAGGCGGATTGTAGGGGAGGGAGGATCAGGATGGTTAGGGAAGATAGTCGGTTAGGGATGGATAGGTGGTAAGGGATAGATAGGATAGATAGGTGGGATAGGCTGGTTAGGAAGCATATATGCTATGTAGGGTAGGGGAGGCGGATTGTAGGGGAGGGCGGATCAGGATGGTTAGGGAGGATAGTCGGTTACGGATGGATAGGTGGTAAGGGATAGATAGGATAGATAGGTGGAATAGACGGGTTAGGAAGCATATGCTATGTATATAGGGCAGGAGAGGCGGGTTGTAGGGGAGGGAGGATCAGGATGGTTAGGGAGGATAGTCGGTTAGGGATGGATAGGTGGTAAGGGATAGATAGGTGGGATAGGCGGGTTAGGAAGCATAATGCTATGTAGGGTATGAGGGACGGATTATGGGATCAGGATGGTTAGGGAGGATAGTCGGTTAGGGATGGATAGGTGGTAAGGGATAGGTAGGATAGATATATGGGATAGGCGGGTTAGGAAGCATATGCTATGTAGGGTATGAGGGACGGATTGTAGGGGAGGTGGGTTCAGGATGGTTAGGGAGGATAGTCGTTAGGGATGGATAGGTGGTAAGGGATAGATAGGATAGATAGGATAGATAGGTGGGATAGGCGGGTTAGGAAGCATATATGCCATGTAGGGTAGGGGAGGCGGATTGTAGGGGAGGGCGGATCAGGATGGTTAGGGAGGATAGTCGGTTAGGGATGGATAAGTGGTAAGGGATAGATAGGATAGATAGGTGAAATAGGCGGGTTAGGAAGCATATGCTATGTAGGGTAGGCGATGCGGAATGTAGGGGAGGGAGGATCATGATGGTTAGGGAGGATATTCGATTAGGGATGGATAGAGGGTAAGAGATAGATAGGATAGATAGGTGGGATAGGCGGGTTAGGAAGCATAATGCTATGTAGGGTATGAGGGACGGATTGTAGGGGAGGTGGGATCAGGATGGTTAGGGAAGATAGTCGGTTAGGGATGGATAGGTGGTAAAGGATAGATATGAATATATAGGTGGGATAGGCGGGTTAGGAAGCATTAAGCTATGTAGGGTAGGGGAGGCGGATTGTAGGGGAGTGCGGATCAGAATGGTTAGGGAGGATAGTCGGTAACGGATGGATAGGTGGTTAGGGATAGATAGGATAGATAGGTGGGATAGACGAGTTAGGGAGTATATGCTATGTATGGTATAAGGGACGGATTGTAGGGGAGGTGGGATCAGGATGGTTAGGGAGGATAGTCGGTTACGGATGGATAGGTGGTAAGGGATAGATAGGATAGATAGGTGGGATAGACGGGTTAGGAAGCATATGCTGTGTAGGTCAGGAGAGGCGGGTTGTAGGGGAGGGAGGATCATGATGGTTAGGGAGGATAGACGGTTAGGGATGGATAGGTGGTAAGGGATAGATAGGATAGATAGGTGGGATAGACGAGTTAGGGAGTATATGCTATGTATGGTATAAGGGACGGATTGTAGGGGAGGTGGGATCAGGATGGTTAGGGAGGATAGTCGGTTACGGATGGATAGGTGGTAAGGGATAGATAGGATAGATAGGTGGGATAGGCGGGTTAGGAAGCATATGCTATGTAGGGCAGGAGAGGCGGATTGTAGGGAGGGAGGATCATGATGGCTATAGAGGATAGTCGATTCTGGATGGATAGATGGTAAGAGATAGATAGGTGGGATAGGCGGGTAAGGAAGCATAATGCTATGTAGGGTATGAATGACGGGTTGTAGGGGAGGTGGGATCAGGATGGTTAGGGAGGATAGTCGGTTAGGGATCGATAGGTGGTAAGGGATAGGTAGGATAGATAGGTGGGATAGGCTGGTTAGGAAGCATATGCTATGTAGGGCAGGAGAGGCGGATTGTAGGGGAGGGAGGATCAGGATGGTTAGGGAAGATAGTCGGTTAGGGATGGATAGGAGGTAAGGGATAGATAGGTGGGATAGGCGGGTTAGGAAGCATATATGCTATGTAGGGTAGGGGAGGTGGATTGCAGGGGAGGGCGGATCAGGATTGTTAGGGAGGATAGTCGGTTACGGATGGATAGGTTGTAAGGGATAGATAAGATATATAGGTGGGATAGACGGGTTGGGAAGCATATGCTATGTAGGGTAGGGGAGGCTGATTGTAGGGGAGGGCGGATCAGGATGGTTAGGGAGGATAGTCGGTTAGGGATTGATAGGTGGTAAGGGATAGATAGGTGAGATAGGCGGGTTAAGAAGCATAATGATATGTAGGGTATGAGGGACGGATTATGGGATCAGGATAGTTAGGGAGGATAGTCGGTTAGGGATGGATAGGTGGTAAGGAATAGGTAGGATAGATAGGTGGGATAGGCGGGTTAGGAAGCATATGCTATGTAGGACAAGAGAGGCGGATTATAGTGGAGGGAGGATCAGGATGGTTAGGGAGGATAGTCGGTTAGGGATGGATAGGTGGTACGGGATGTAGGGTAGGAGAGGCGAATTGTAGGGGAGGGCGGATCAGGATGTTTAGGGAGGATAGGCGGTTAGGGATGGATAGGTGGTAAGGGATAGATATATATGATAGATAGGTGGGATAGGCGGGTTAGGAAGCATATGTTATGTAGGGCAAGAGAGGCGGATTGTAGTGGAGGGAGGATCAGGATGGTTAGGGATGATAGTCGGTTACGGATAGATAGGTGGTAAGGGATAGATAGGATAGATAGGTGGGATAGGCGGGTTAGGAAGCATATGCTATGTAGGGTAGGGGAGGTGGTTTGTAGGGGAGGTAGGATCATGATGGTTAGGGAGGATAGTCGGTTAGGGATGGATAGGTGGTAAGGGATAGATAGGATAGATAGGTGGGATAGACGAGTCAGGAAGCATATGCTATGTAGGGCAGGAGAGGCGAATTGTAGGGGAGAGAGGATCAGGGTGGTTAGTTGGTTAGCGATGGATAGGTGGTAAGGGATAAATAGGATAGATAGGTGGGATCGGCGGTTTAGGAAGCATATGCTAT
>CM069459.1:32038552-32331712 GCA_035610835.1 Ophiura sarsii
GCGTGAGATGTAACAAATTGTTCGGCTTCACTGCGTGCAGTAAATACACGGGAGTTGCCTATCTAGCGCCTTACGTCGCACACGATATCTATGTTAGGACTTCTAGTACACTACAACCATTCTTTTTTTATCCATGATTCATTGCCTCTCAGAATTTTGTCTAGTGGGTGGAGCCGCGCAATGCGCAGTGAGAGCGTGTGTGGTCTAGTGGGTAGATCGCAGGTCTCACGATACAAAGGTTGTGAGTTCGAGCCCCATTACGGCCAACATGTTTGTATCCTTGGGCAAGGTACTTAGTCTCAATTGCCTCGTGGTTCAGAAGTCACGTAGAAATGGTGGTCTCGTGTATCGGAAGAGCAAAATTCGAGCACGTTAAAAGGTCACAGACTCCTTCGTAAAGAGTAGGGGATCATCCCGGTCTGTGGCTGTACACACATCAGTCCTAGGTCACAGGGCAGGGGTTGCACAGTTAACACGTCCTGTGTGTTCAAGCCCCTTCGCGTGTTATTCCACTAGGAATGTTGCGAAGTATTCAAGAAGAAGAAGAAGAAGACAGGGCTTGGTAACATGGTAGATAAAACCCCGATTCTCTTGACCTTAATAGTTTGTCGTAACTGGTCTAGTTGGCGCTATAACATGGTCGAAGCCAACCAGGGGATATAGACATGATGACAGTTCTCGCTTCACTGCTTGCCTTATGCGGCATGTCGCAACTGTTAAAGGGGGCGCTGTGTACATGAACCAATTTGATTACAGGCACAGATCTGGAGTTTCTTATCCCATAATTATTAATATCCCTGAAGAAGACCCTAAATGAAAAAAGGTCATATGTCAAAAGTGTTTATACTTTTAAAACTAGATAAAATAAATTAGTCTATTGACAATCGTGATATGAGTGTATTTGTGCTAGTTTTGAATTATTTTGTTGGTTCTTACCTTTCTCTAATTTTTAAAAGGATATTCATAATTGATGTTATTTATTCTTAAGTACAACTTTGATTGATTTAAAACATCAATTATAGTCCAGAAACTCTCCACCGATTGAGCAGACGAAATCTACGAAAACATTACATGATTTAGGCCACTTTCCTGATTGTGGTGCAATCATTTTGTGTAATTCGCAGCTATTATCAGCTTTCGGTCAGTCGTTTAAAGGTTATAAGGTAAGAAAGTGTTTAATTTTGAGTGCATTTCGGACTCATTTTATTTTCAAAATGGGATTGTATAAAAGCCTAGGCTAGCCTAAAGTCTAAATAGGAGGAGGAGAGCCTAGACTAGTAAAAGCCGAGCCCTGAGACTGAGTAAGCTTATACTACTAGTACTACTATAATTAAACAAGTCTTATGATCTGATATCATCATGAATGAGTGATTAATTTCACTTTTATTTACTTACTTTATTATAATCAAAACAAAAATTTGTCGATCACAGCGTCATGATCCGAGCGCTCGCGATCATTACAAAAAGGAAAGGTTGACTTTGAGCGTGTCCGACCACAACTTCACAAGACGTTCAAACGTGGTTAGACGTCCCATTCATATTACAATGGATACAATAGACCGCAATCTTCCTTAAATTTGTTGTCACAATACAAATCTTCTTCCTCCGGTCGTTATGAGGTCCACTTCAACTTTCATGATTTGCGCTAGTAAACCAATTAGGCCTATCCAGTTATCGATACATTAGACTATTAGTATTACACAATAGACTATCTAATTTTGCGAGCCGCTAAAATGTGATGACGATGTTTCAACCAAGGCAGGACCGGATTCAACTTTAATCCGGATTCAACTTTAATAATTGAAATTAAATTTTGCAATCTGCGGGAATTCTTTTCAAATATCGGGAAGTGGTTATCATTAATTTAAATTCGAAATTGATACTGAGTTAGTTTATGACTTTCAATCATTCCGGCAACAAGCACTTGTTCCAACATCAACTAGGCATGTTTGTACTTACAGTAACAGGATTCAATAATTTTGATATTTTTGAAACATATTTTATGTAATTTTGGAATGTCGTCTGCAGACGCTTGCCGTGTGGAAAGTGTTAATATAACTGAAATTAATTGAATACCTATGGCTCAGATATCAAACATTTCTATCCCTAGAATAGAATTCATCAGACTTAAATTTCAGGTTGCATCATAGAAGTTCAAAGTTCAAAGTAAAAAAAGACAAAAAGGGCGATTATTTTAAAAATAGAATACAAAACATTAAGATATGACTTTGCGACACGTGTTTTGGGGCCAGTGCCATTTTGACAAATCATAACTTTTGAGTTTTTACAATATTGCATCTGTTTAGGACCTATAAGGCCCCTTGCAATTAAATGTGAGTTTACTGTTGCCCGCGCGCGTCCAAAGGTCACCCGCGTGATATATGTAATATTTTTAAAATATTTAATTATTTCATTGTTTAAAGCTTTTTCATAAACTTTTTAACACTTTTCCGGCGATGAAATTAGCCGATGAGCTGCATTTCAATACTTCCAGGTTGGGAAAATATTTCTGTGAAGTAAACAACTCTGCACGACCTTGCAATTGTCGCTTTGTATTGAAATGTGTGCATTTGAAGCATATTCGTAGGCACGGCAATTGATTACTGCGCAATCGCTTCTGCGCATGACGGCACACCAAAACATTGCCAAGTTATTTTTAGTTTTTTGCCTAGCGTCCGCAAAGCCGAACCGCCGAACTTCTTTGGAGTTTCCTAGTGCATTCTGGGTAATATTTCAGGTTTGTTTACGATCGCCATCTTTAAAATTCTTCGAGCTAGCGTAACGAATTTTGTTTTACAAACATCGAATATCTCATTAATATTCATATTCAAAATAGGGATGCAAATATGAATAGATTCCTTTATAAAAGAAACAAAATGCAAAGCCAATGCAGTAGGTGGTGGTAGGACGTACATAGTTAACAGCATTTGAATTGTATTCGTACCTTGGATAATAGTTAACAACGCCGACAATATTAAATCAGATGACTTCACCCCAAAATATTACAATATTAATATTAAATAGTCACCTCGTCCTGGTTTTCAAAAACGCAACAGTAAACTCACATTTAATTGCAAGGGGCCTAATTGCAAGGGGCCTAATTAGCTGAACTCGATTTTGACATAAAGTGTCACAAGATTGTCAAGTGTCTGATCTGCTCATTTAATAAAACCATATACTTGTAAATAATAATCGGCCGAGGTGCTTGATATGAATGCCATCATCATCCAAGTACTTCAATGATCATTTTTAATAGAGGGCGGTACGCTTTGTCAATAATACTATCCTACCTCTCCTGATTACACGGTCATGACATAATTATCGATCAACCATGTCAATCCACCATCATGTCGCGTCAAGTGGCCCAGATTATAACGATTTGAAAGACACCAAACAAAGGACAATTGCAGTCTATTGTATCTATTGTAATATGAATGGGACGTCTAACCACGTTTGAACGTCTTGTCTTCGACCTTGCATGCACTGCAGTGCGTTCCAAAACAGACGCAGCGACGTAGGGTCTTGTCAATCACTCTTGTTGATTAGCAGGGCTGCGATTGGTCAATTAGGCTACCTATTTTTTTACAAATTACATGTCACATCTTCCGGTTTTACAGTGCCCTTGCCATCGCGGTTACGCACAATATGCACCAGTTGCATTGCATGGGACGCTGGGGAATTGTATACGCTGTGAGCCTGTGATCGACAAATGTTTGTTTTGATTATTATTAGGCCTATTTGTACAATATAGTTTTATGTTACTTTTATTATTTTTTTAGCAGCAATTAATTTCACTGGGTTAATTTCTCGAGGGTGAAAAACCAAAATTATGGCCAAACGTGTGCTCGCGCAGTGTTTTGGGCAGTAAAACAATGACATTTGTTTGTAACATTTTTCACTCTTGACTCTTGAGAAAAAAAATTGAAGGGTGAAAAGCCTGAAAAATCAAAAGTGAAGGGTATTTCACCCTTTGTATAGGGTGAGTTAAAACACTGTTTAGCATGTTTTATTGTTTATAAATGTTTAGCTCTGAATCCTATAGGCTATAATAGACACTGTCATATTAATACTGTAACTAAAAGCCAATATTTTCGCGTACAGATAGTTTCGCGCATTTTAATATCATAGACATTTCGCGAATTGTTTTTTTTCGCGGGTGACTTTCTGGATGCACTGTACGAATGGTGAAAACAATATTTTCGTGTGTTATAATTTTCGCGAAAAAATATTTTTCGCGAAAATAAAACCACCGCGAAAATTTCAGCTTTTACAGTATACTATGGATGTACATAATTCAGCTAATTCATGCAAGCGTGTTTTGTTGTTGTTCGCGGAGCTGTTTACAAATGCATGAGCCATGAAATGTGCGAACAACTATGCATGTATGCGTTGCGTGTGACGATTTCATGATTTACCAATCGGGACACACGTTTATTTTCTTAATTGCCTACATGTACGTACATTGTAGTACGCACTTCCTGGTTTATACACATTACGCACGCACGCACATATAATAGGCCTGAGTGTGATCCAAAACTGGTAAAAATTTGATGAACATTTTAGAATCGCTCAAATTAATCATAAAAGTACTTTAAATAGTAGAGGAAGGTCCATATTTTATATCTCAATAATATTTCAAATTGAATATGATAAATATCGTTGATTTTATAAAGTAGTCTCATTTTGTCCGTCCCTCACATTAAAAAAAGTTTCTGTCCCTCACACATTTTTATCGAAGTCCCTCCGCTATCCAGAGTGCATTGGACTTGTAATTTTTTGATATTCATAAAATGTTTTATTCTCTAATTCATAATTTGTGAGAAAAATTAGTTTCAATGAAATATTGTAAAGTGTACAGAATGGTTGTGCTGGGTTCTAGCTACGCCGGGCGGGCCTGCCCACCACTGGGCTAGCCCGCCCGGAATTGGGCTGGCCGCCCGGCACTCTATTTTTTTAATTTTTTTTAAATTTTTACAATTTGTGGATAAAATCATTAAACTGCCTCATAAAACAAGAAATTATGTGGCAGGAACCCTCAAAGTGCATTAAAACCCCCTAATTAAGAAGGCCTCTGGATCCCATGCCATGATCCACTGCACTTCGTTCGCTACATTTTCTCCGTTCGCCATCAGTAAATTTACCCGGCACTAAAATGTTCCTGGCTAGAACCCTGTGGTTGTGTTACCAATTTTTATTGATGTCCGTCCCTCACGCATCAAAAACGACCCCTACTTAAAATCGTAATGTCAATTTCACTTTATAATACATTGAAAATGTGTATTAAACATAAATAGCAAGTACAATATTATGTTCAATTTAGTTTCCATATATTCACACAGGGAAAGCAGTTATCTTTTGATTTCCATCCCTCACATGAGGGACGGTTTTGGATCACACTCGCCTACGCTCAATATGGTTGGAATTATGTCCATAGCATCATGTTGTGACTATTTAGTATTACTATTAGGACTTGACGAGACGAAGATGACGACTCTTTACAAATCCTTAGTCCGTCCAGGGATTAATTTCATATATCTTTCGATCTTTTATTCTTTTTGTCTTGAAATTAGCGCTATTTGTGAGCTAAATTGTCATGTTTGTTTCCCCTCTGTTGTTGTCTGACCTAGCCTCTTCTTATGGTACGCAATAGCGGCGAAGAAGTGGGTAGATCGGAAGCATGGATGGGTGACGCATGCGCGTTGCCGGCAATGCATTTTTGCATAGTCAACGACAGATTTTTGTGTGCCGCGTTGACTGTCGTGTGTGGCACCCTTTTGGTTGACGCATATGGTGACGGATACAGGCACTTTTAGACTACCTTTCGTTACGTGCAGACATGTTTTATTTTACGGGCAACATAGCCTACCGCTTTAGTTACATTAAGTATGATTTTTTTTTTAAAAACCTGATTTTTGGTAAAAAATTGTGATTTTTTTTCAGAAAAATGCCCATTTGTAGCACCCTTCTCTGACCCCTTCTTATGCTTTTATATAAGTTTTGTTGCTTTAAGTTGCTAACTTACCGCTTTAATTTTCATAAATTTACACATTTGACATGATTTTGTTTTTTCTTATGTATTTTATTATGAATTTTGCATTGTGGACAAAACGTCATTCCGTAACGGTCATTCCGTAACGCTCTCATTTGTCGGTCTTTACGTCATATTTCAAAAAATATTTAACCAATTTTAACCAGGAAGTTGTCATATTGTAGGTTAAGGTATACAGAATCACCCAAAAGTCAATAAAACGTGATACATTTCGAAATATCACAAAGTTTTATCAATGTCTAAATGACTAGAAAAATCATGTCCATTTTGTGTCATTCCGTAACGGCAATTATAAAAATCAATATTTCATTAATTAAGAATCTGATGGTCAAATTTTGTACCATATCTGAAAGTGTTTAGTAGTTACTATTAAAATATATTATTAGTTTGGTGAGAAGTAATAAACTTTTCAAGATATTATGATTTCAAACATGAAAATGCTTTGTGAATGTCATTCCGTAACGCTTGGAACTGCCCAGCTGCTGTCTCTGTATTTTCAAGTTAGGAACGAAAAATCGCTTCGAAATCTTCCCCCTATTCACGGATGCCCTATGCCTATTCTCAGACACTTATGGTTGTACAGCAGAGTTGATCATGTACCATTTCATTCATATCTACACACGTCTCATTCATGCCTGATTAACAATATACCATTTTTGCAGGTGAAAAATCAAAGATCCTTGAGCCAGTTATATGTCAAGCGCAGAAGCAGCTGCAATGGATGAACCAGTACCCAGAGAGCAAGCAGATGGAGGGGCACATGGGGAAGGCAATGTAGTCTCACAGCATCAGACACCGGAAAGCAAAAAGAAACGGAGGGTAAGACTTAAGGCCAAATAACAAAAATAACGTGTTTCACATCCGGACTTTTTAAAAAATCAGTGAGGGCGGCCCTTACTATTTGATATTTTTGGATTTTTGTTATTTTTCAAAAGCCAAAGTACAAGCTTTTTGCAAGAATTGTTTCGATATTCGACGAGTGTATCTCGCGTCTTTTTCATTGAAATATAGTTGAAAATGATGGACACACTCACACACAACAAAGACGAATGATTTTTGATTTTTTTCGAACATTTTTGGAATTTTGAAGGAATTTGTGAAAATAACAAATAACAAAAATATTGAAGCGGCGTCAAAAATGTTGTTACTTGGCCTAAAGGTGTATGTTGTGATCCCTTTTTATTGCTATGATTTTTTCTTCTTTTCACATCAAGATATTTTGATATCAGAAGAAACCCCATATTTATCTCATTATAGGCTAAAAATGTGGTGAACTACTTAATGGGCACATTTCTTGTGACCTTGTGCTTCTAAAATAAGAACCTTTGGAGTTATGCAGCTTAAACTTTGGAATGCGACAATTTTAAGGATGACCTTTCATGTGTAAAACAGAAAACATCACTTGAAAATCGGGCCAGAAATCAGAACATCTACCTTTAATATATCTGACATCTACATGGATCTTGTTGGTAGCCACATGTTTAATTTTGAACTTTGCTGTAATAAAAATCACTGTGTTTAGGCCTACAAGGTAAGTAAAATCCTACTCATTCGAATTTGAATTTGATAAATACAATTATTATTCTACAGAGGCGTGGCAAGCGTGGAGGAGGCAGGGGAAAACAAACAGAGGACAATAACCCTGATGGCGACATGGCACCATCTCCTGGTAACGAAACACACCACATGCCAAAAGAAAAGCAAGACTCATCCAAAGATGTCAGTAGCAAAAAGTGTGTTAACCCAAGAGATGAGGAAACACGATCTGGAGAGGCAAAGGAAGCATCGATACAAAAACTTGTTCAAGTTGGTACACCAGAGCATCAACAGGGTAAAAAGCACAGAAATAGGCAGACAAAATCTGGTGCGACTACGGACAAACCAGCCAAAGTTGAGAGTGCCACCGTGAATTCATCTGGAGTGCCACAGAGCCACAGGGACGCCCAAGCTGCAACCCCACCCAGTGTGCGTCGAAAAGACCAGCAACGTCCAGAAACTCCAAAGACGCCTAAGAATCAAGGTCAAGGACATAGTAGGCCTAACACTCCACAGACGGGTAACCGTGATAACAGGAATAGAAATCAAGGGACGCCTAGAACTCCCCAACAAGGTGGTAGAACACCCAGGACCCCAAATCAGCAAGGCAGACATGGTGGTGGAACACCGGGTAGGCAGAATTTCAAGGTGAATAAAAAAGGTTTTTGTATTGATTAATTTAGTAATTTATAAATGCCTATTTTCAAATGTGGATGAAGCCTTGGAATTTCTATCGCTAGTTTTGATAATGAAAATGTGTGACCAGTCGCGATGTCGGCAAACACAGTTTTGGATAGAGGCCAGCCAATATATTTGGTGAAATATAACAAAAATGTGAGTATACAAAAAAATATCCTTGTAGTTCAAATCATATTGTGATTACAAAGTCAAATTACCTTCAACATGGTATAATTTCAAAGCTTAAAATGCGCTCCTTGGAGTCATACCAATTCCTCAAATTCGGGCCTCTATAACTAACATGTCCATTTTGACTTGATGGGTCACATATCGTGGCTTCATTTTTTTACCTTCTATTGTGCAGTCCCCTAATTGCATAAAGTTTAAGACAGCAGCTGTGAGCTGCTCTGACCCATTTTTGTTTCAATCAATCAATCAATCAATCAATCAATCAATCAATCAATCAATCAATCAATCAATCAATCAAAGAATCAAAGAATTAGAGAATAAAATATAGTTCTTAGCTGTTTTGCTATATGATGGTCTTAAAGTGTATAGGCTGTACCATATTTGGAGTCGTGTACACAAATATGGTACATCCTATACATTTTAAGACCATTGTATTGTAATTTAGCAAAACAGCTAATAACTATATTTTATTCTCATTCTTATTTAGTTTATTGGTTATTTTGATCTTTTATCATAAAATAACGCAGTTTGTTAGATTTATTTTAATCAAACAGCATTGAATTTCCCCATTTATAAAACTGGCGAATCCAGCGAGCTGTTTACCAACTTCCTGCTTCGAATTTATCGCGTTCTTTAGCACACAGGCGCATGGCAACGCTGCGTTATACACACAACGCATACGCTGGTGACTTTGTGTAAGGCACGCTAACGCGATGATCATACACACACTGAAGGTATTATTATTCGAATGAATTAAGCCCCACCCCAAACTATACACCATTGTCTCATAATATATAGTGCGTATCAGCTGAAATTCAACCAAAAACCAATCAAATTGCCTGCTGACATCCAAAACCACACCCACTATAATAAGAATCAATAAATCAATCAATCTTGACAACAAACATATATCTATATAGAACTTGCCATAATGTTTATGATTAACTGATGACTGGTTGTTTATGTGTTGGAATGGATTCAAAAGCACCAGCTGTTGCGGAAACTGTCATGACAAGTTCTTTCAAAGAGGTTATTTTTGTGCACTTTATTTTTTTCATGAGCTACATATACAATATAACATATTTGGATGCTGTTGTGTTCATCAAATGTATCATACTTGAATCTACTTTGTTCTCTGTTTGTAACCTTAAACATAATGATCAAAATCTTCAAATTTTCCCTTGCTAGGGATAAAAGAAAAAAGAAGTTGTGTTGCCCTCACAAGCCTAAAAATTGTAATCTTTCCTACAGTAATTTGTATTCAAATTGCTTTTGCGATTTTATTTTTAAAAAAATGGGAATAAAAAAATAAAATGCGGTAATTTACGTCGCCAAAACGAAATGTGCGAGGCCTACCGGAAACAAACTTCTTTTTTTTTACGCCTAATCTCATACCAAAAAATCTCAAGTTCGATGGGGAAACTTGTTTGGGTCACATACACATACCATGTCACCTGACCTGAATATATCCTACTTGTATCGTTTGTTATAGCCATTTGAGGATTATTGGGTACTAGAAGATTTACTTTTATATTGATAGTTTTATCACGAATCGGTAAAAATCCATTGATTATCCTTTTCTGATGCATTGTGGGATAGATAAGGGGGAAAATGTTGTCCCTTTTTGATCCCACAATGCAACAGAAAAGGATAATCAATGGATTTTTACTGATTCGTGATAAACCTTATTAAATGAATAATGAAGGTTACAGCAGTTTTACAGAGGCTATGTCTGAGAATTTACACCTCCCTTAAAGTCAGTCACATCAACAATTTGAGTTAAATTTCTCTAGCATTTTTTGATTGAAATTCTCATGAAATGTCCCCATAGAACAATATACACATTTTTGGTTGGTATTTCACTACTTTTCCGCTTGTATCAGAATCTCAATTTCGATGGGGAAACTTGTTTGAGTCACACATATACCATATCACCTGATGTGAATGTATCCTACTTGTATCGTTTGTTATAGCCATTTGAGGATTATTGGTTACTAGAAGATGTTTCACACGGCCTCAAACGACAGCAGCTTCACAAAGGCACATTGAGGATTAATCCAAGGAACTTTGAAGAAGCCTATCTTGACAATCCTGTAAGTAATTAATCGTTTAATTGTTTAATTAACCTTTAAAACCTTGAATACCACACAACCTAATTTGAAAACTATGCTGGCAGTCTATCTTCCCAGGCAATCATGGTGAGTGATATGCGGCCAGAAAAGTTGATTTGCAGAGCGTGACCCACTGGCCCACGAGGACTAATGTACGGAATCCAGGTTCGAAACCCCCTCATTTTTCGTTTCTAAAAAAATTGCTGAAAATTGAAAAACTGGGTCATCATTTCACCAAAATATGAGGAAATTTCTTCCGTAACTTTTAATGCATCATCAAGCGGTACAGGGAAATATTCAGGACAATTTTAAGTATTTTATTAACTTAATATATAATTTTAATTAAAGAAATTGTGGGTGAAATTCAATTTATGATCCAATGTTATGATTATTAAACAAATTAAGAAGAAGAAATATCAGGACAAAATTATGTTCAGACATCACTGACTGAAAATAGCAGCATGTAGACTGAAATTGTGCTGGATCATGTTTTAATAGTTAATTTAGTTAACTTTTCCCGTAGATTTCGGGATCATTGAGACCCCTTAATTCAGCGTAGCTTTTGCTGCCTTCCACTTGTCACATCAAGGGCGTATCATCCAAACTGACACACATCTTCAGAGTCGCTAATAGACGTCCAATCGCCAGAGAAGAATCTTGGAAGCATAAGATCAGTGAGGCTATCGAAATAAGGACACAGACACCGACCCTAAACAGAGACATGGGCTACGACCAACGATTACCAACTGTCATGTGATCATGTGCCAATTGGAGTGCAGCAAACACTACGCTTAATGAAGAAATTGTGATGATCCTGAAAGCTACAAAGCTATTAAACACAATGGCTTGAAAAAGGTATCTCAATTAACTAGTACTATATGAACTGATAATTTGTTTTCTTTGCCATCAGGATGGTGGAGCTGATATAATGATGCAAGGAGTGACAGCTAGAAATAGAGCTTTACCAGGGGATGTAGTAGTGGTACAACTTTTACCCACATCAGAGTGGAGGGTAAGTGGGTTCTTCACCCTAACAGTGCTAAATCCAACAAAATTCAATCACCGTGCTGGTGGACCCCCATTACCCAAGCGCAATCGTGCAACGGTAGATATATGCTCCGAAAAGTTATTTTTGGGAGCGTGACCCCTGTAGCGTGATGCACGATCAATTGGGTCCCGGCCGTGGCGGCCCGGGTTTGATCCCCTGGGGCGGGACACACCATAATATTGTTTCATTATTTATCCTGTGTTTCCCTCTTAGTTTTATTGGTACAAACCTCGCCATGTCTTAAGTAAGGTTAATAAAATCAACAAAAAATAGGCTTATAAGCTTCAAACAATGAACCTATATCATTACAAAAGTTGATGCATCCAGGTTTAATTGGGATTCCAAGCTGATGAATGAGCCCACTCTTTTTGGAGTTCTATTGCTAAATGCTCTCTCAAAAATATGCTTTTTAAATTGCTGGTTAACAATGATCTTAAATTGTCAATTTCCAAGGAGGGTGTGGTGAGGGGGGGGGGGGGGGGGGGGGGGGGAGGGAGAGATAACCCAAGTTTGGTAGGGGAGTGCCATTGAAAAATCAAAAGTTGTTCCCATACAAATGTCAAATTACAAGCACAAGCATGTCCAGATTTTCCAGTTTCTAGAAAGTTGAATAATGTTATCAAAATGATGCAAAAATTACCTATTTTTATCAACAAATTGTTACAACATTCGAAAGATATGATCCAGCGATATAACATACATAATTGACCATGAAATAGGGGTCATGGTAAAAGATGTTTATTGTCAAAATTGACATTTTGGGTTTATCCTTGGTGTAAGACAGCACAGAATTAGCCTTGTACAAAATCCTCTATTGACAGGTTAAAGTATTATACAGCTTTATTCCATAATTAGGTCTTTACACTATTCTTACTTGTGAATGTCTTACCCCAAGGATATACCATTTCCGGGAAATATGACAAAATTAACAAGATATAGTAATGCTTGAAACCTGTAATGCCCTTTAGATATCAGTATGGCCTTTTACCATGGTATTGCTTATAATATTGTATGTATACAGAACCATTTTTATTTGTCATTTTTTGTTTTTATTTCACAGCTTTTGAAAGATAATTACGATCACTATCTACAAACAGAGAAATCAAGATTATTGAACAAAAAGTTACCCAAGCCACAATCAGAAGATCCGTCTTCAAAGAACAACAAATCAGAAGACTCCAGTAATCCTCAACCATCGGATGATGTGCCAAATGATATAACAAATCAGCTCTTAAATCTCACTCTAAATCCGCCCACCACCGCTGCCGTATCAAGCAACAAACCCACCAATGAACCCGTTGTTATACCACTTGATGATAATCTAAAAGAGGAGCTGAGAAAAAACCATGAGAAAGATCTACAAGACATGACAAAAGTTGTCAAGAAACTGTTCGCGGATGATATTCTAGAGGATGTGCCTACCGCTGCTACAGGGTCAGCAGCTGATTGCGTGACGTTGGATGAGGGTGCATCAGATGAAGCGATACCGGACAGGTTTTATCAACGATCGGCCAAGGTTGTGTATATCATTGAGAAGGTGCATAGTCGAGCTTGCACAGGATATTTGAAGAAGCCAGGGTCAAAAGTGAGTTGCTTATTTAGCATAACGTCACTGTTCTGTCGAAACCTTCCTTGTTTGTTTTTCCGGCCCTTCAACGTACATAAAGTAAAACTACCCAACAGTTATGCATATGAAGTGTTACTTTATACATGTTCATCAGGGGCAAGAAAACCTACATGATTTTAATAGATGTGTTTATGGCCCGTGAACATGTTTAGAGCAGTCTGCTCAAAGGTTATATACATGGGTGGTATTACAGATGGAGACACTATGTTTTGACAGGTTTTATCTTAACTTCTGAGGGATCACTTCAAATGATCAACAGTATATAAATACAACATGGTATAGAAGGAAGTAGTGTGAATTACTGGTCCCTTGGTGTTGGATGATTGCATCTATTTCCCGATATAAACCATGTTGTATTTGTTTACTATACCATATAAATATTGTAGGCCTTACAGATTTGCAGAGAGTTTGGTTTTGAATTCCCCTCCTTTTTTTGGTTCTGGGGTGTACCTTGCGAAGTAATTGCACTGTATCAAGCTGCTCCACTTTTAAAATAACGATATCCGTGGTACAACAATATGTGAAAAAGATTTCCATTGCTCTCTAAATTACCAACCATAACCAAGGAACATCACATTGTATTATAGAAAGAAATGTTTTATATGTTGAAAAGATTTTTTGGTAGGATTTGGTCCACAAACCACTGTATAACAAAGCACATGATCATACACAAATAGGATGTCAGGAATCTGCCTTTTATTCCTATCTCAGCTTTTTAGAATGAATGAATGCTATTATATTGTGAAGAAAACAAAAAGATCACCGGAGATGGAGAATTTGTATTTTTTGGTAAAATAGAGAGGAGCCGAGTGTTGATAATGTGGCAATATAGACTTATTTGTCCTAATTCAGCCTAGACTGGAGTTGGATATTACCCCTGTAACTACCCCCCCCCCCCCCCCCCAAGCCACTTGTTGGGTACTCCATTGCTATCTTATGTTCGTATACCAAGCTACAAATGTTCAGAAAAACTTTCACGTTCCTTAAACCTGTTAATTTGTTTCCTTCTGAATTAACTTTTCTTTTACTTCTTCATACTCTCTCAGAGAGCCACGGATGCCATGTTTTCTCCTGTTGATTATCGCATGCCAAGAATACACATTCCACTCGGGGAATGTCCGGAAGGTTTCCAAGAACGCCCACAAGACTCTGCAAGCACGCTTTTCATCGCGAGGATAGCTGACTGGCCGCAGAATTCGGCATTCGCTAAAGGGTAAGGTACATCTTGTGAACCTCGGTATCGATATCTGTAATAGCTGCTACTCAAATTTATGTCCGGAAGTTGTACCCAGCGTCCGGCACACTTAAAAAATAAGGGTATAAAACCGGCACTTACAAAAACAAAACAAAATCTTCCTTTTTTCAAATTTTTATTTTTACTATTTGTGGAAAAGATCATTAAACTGCCTCATAAAAAATGAGGCAGGAACCCTCAAAGTGCATTTATAAACCCCTTAAAAAACATTAAGAAGGCCTCTAGACCCCATTCCATGATCCACTGCACTTCGTTAGCTACACTTACTCGATCCGTTCGCCGTCAGTAAAATTGCCCGGTACTTAATCTGGTCTAGCTACAACCCTGGCTACTTGTTATATGGAGTTGGTTATGTATGCCGAGCAATTGGCATGAAATGGAATGTTACTCAGAGCAGCTATTGCAGATAGAATCTCTTTGTTCAGATAACTAGTGAGTTGAAAAAGGCACTATCTATAATAGCTGCCATATGTTATATGTTTGTGATGTAAGGTTGTGCATCACTTATCCACACAGTAACTGTGGTGTTGGATTCTGTATGATTAGGGTAAAAGGATTTATACAGCTTAAATTTATAAATGAGCCCTTATACAAGTCCTGTGGTTTCTGTAGGGAATGCAGTGTTAATAACTTTAGATAATGTTTACATTTATTTGCCGGGACTTTTGAAAAATTGTGCCCAGGGTAATTGTGGATAGACTTGTCGGGAGATGCACTATCATTCAAGTGAGAGCCTCCTTAGGCCAAAAAGAAATGTTATGTTGTCCTCCACAGCTTTCAGAGAGGAGGGGCGGGCGGGCGCATTTGTTAATTTTTTAATTTTAATTTTCTTATACCAGCGGAAGCTCAAAGTTCAGCCAACAAGAAGTTGAAATCACTCTAAGAGTCGCACATATACAGTTAAGCCCACAATTATTCATACCCCTTGGAAAATATGAGTTTTTTGCGTTTTTCTCATATCTATACCAGCTGGAGTGGTGGAACTTTCGCTTTACACTAAAGACAATTAGTTTGCAAGTACAAATCAATATCTTTGGGCTCAACATTTTTTGCATAACAATAGAATTGAACAAGAATTATGTTTTTATGCCTGTCCAAAATTATTCATACCCCATACCAAGTCTAAGGATTGAGGCCACTTTTTGTGATAATACACATGTTTTTGACATTCCAAACATTCTTTATATTGTGTGATAGGCTTTTATATTGTTATGTAATTATCCCATGATGTGTGCATACAATGTGGATGCATTACAAATGTGTCCTATTGAATGAACAGTGAGGGATATTATAGAACAACACTCTAGCGCTTTGACAGCATGGCGAAGAAGATCAAATAACTTTTTTGTGCATATTGTGAATGCTCACAAAGAGGGGAAAGGCTACAGAGCTATTTCGAAACAATTCCAAGTGCAAGAATCCACCACACAAAGCATAATTAGGAAGAACAAGACGTTCAACTCACTAAAAAACATTGAAGGATGCAGTCGGAAGCCAGCGGTGTCCCCTTGTTTTGCAAGAAAAGTATTGCGAAAGGCCAACAACAATCCACAGATCACCATCAATGCTCTCCTGAACAACCCTGGCAATTATTGGACCAAGATATCATGGCAGACACTCCAGCATATATGGCACATGAAAGGTCTACATGGAGGCCGACCAAGAAAGACTCTACTCCTTAAAAGAGACACAGAGAAACTTGTCTTGCATCTTAAGCAACCCCAACACTGAAGACCAAAAACTTGGATCTTTGTCCAGAAGTGCTCTTGCAAATGCTAGATGACTTTCTCATTGTCTCTTTTCAGGAGTAGAGTCTTTCTTGGTCGGAGTCCGTGGAGGACTCTTGTGTACTATGCCTGCTGGAGTGTCTGCCTTAATATCTTGGTCCAAGACTCACCAAGGTTGTTCAGGAGAGCATTGACGGTGATATGTGGATTGTTGTTGGCCTTTCACCATACTTTTCTTGTCAAACAAGGGGACACTGTTGGCTTCCGACCGTGTTCTTCAGGGTTTTAACTGATTTTAACTGATTTTAACTGTCTTATTCTTCCATATTATGCTTTTTAAGGTGGAATATGGCACTTGAAATTGCTTCGAAATAGCTTTGTAGCCTTTCCCCTCTTTGTGAGCATTCACAATGCACAAAAAAGGTCCTCACTGAGTTATTTGAACCCCTTCGCCATGCTGTCAAAGAGCTAGAGTGTTGTCCTATAATATCCCTCACTGTACATTCAATAGGACACATTTGTAATGCATCCACATTGTATGAAATAATTGCATAACAATATAAAAGCCTATCACACAATATAAAGAATGTTTGGAATGGCAAAAACATGTGTATTATCACAAAATGTGGCCTCAATCATGAGACTTGGTATGGGGTATGAATCATTTTGGACAGGCATAAAAACACAATTCTTGTTCAATTCTATTGTTATGCAAAAAATGTTGAGCCCAAATATATTGATTCGTACTTGCAAACTAATTGTCTTTAGTGTAAAGCAAAAGTTCCACCACTCCAGCTGGTATAGATATGAGAAAAACGCAAAAAACTCATATTTTCCAAGGGGTATGAATAATTGTGGGCTTAACTGTATGTTATAAACACTTAATTTAATATTCAATGCCATTTAAACTGTTTTAAAAAAATCCCAGCGGCCCTAAATCTGACGAGCGGGCGGTCGAGGACAACATAACAACAACAAAAATGTTGGCCTTTTATACAACAGTGAATGAATACAGAAGGGTGTGCATACGCATGAAGGCAACAAGAGCACCATACATCATATGCATGACAAATGCATGCAGCCAAGTCGCTTGCATAAGGTCATGATAGCAAACATAATTTGGATTACTTTAGCGTGCGGAGAGATAAAAAACGCATATTTCTCGCCAATTTGGAACTCACTGAAACTATAGAAAAGTCTTTAGCCCTGCTGGGACTTTTTACATGGGACTGTTGCTTTATTTGTCACAGTATTATGAATTACAACCCAGATCTTGCAATTGGTAAGTGCATAATGATGAACAGCAAATAATACATATGTAACCCATCACATTGAAACAGAGATGTTGGCAAATTTGTATTTGCAGCAGAGAACAATAGAAGATGAGAAAAAATAAATTTAAAGGAATTCATCAAACTTCTGTTGTTCAATTTTAATAAGTTGTGTGTCATTTTAAGGTTTGTAACATGAATTAAAAATATAAATTTTCCTTTTTGGAGACAACTGGTCTGTTTTGATGTTATGAGCCACATATTTTGTTTATAAAGCACGTTTTTTTTCTTATATCCTATTTGAGAAAAAGTTGTGATGATGCATAATTATTTTCATGGTAATTTCCCTCTTCATTTCAGTCACCTTCATAGAAGTCTTGGAGAAGCCGGTCAGATAGAGCCTGAAACAGAAGGAATGCTAATTGAGCATGATATCGACTACTCTGACTTCAAGCAAGATGTAAGACAACTGTAAATTCTACTTCTAACAAAAGGGCTTATAGATTTCAACTCAGTTTAAACCTAGACTGGGTTCCCATATAAATCCCTATATAGTCAGTCAATATGGTCGTCATCTTTTATAATAAGTTGCAGACCAAAACGAGGGACTGGGATCCAGAAGTTTCAGGCTAACAGCCCGCGCCTATATGTGCCTGTAGTGTGTTACTTCTGCACAGTTTTCTGTTTTGCTTGTCGGTTGTGGTGTGCTGCACACAAAGCCACACTTACATATTTGTCATAGGCCACACACAAATCTCTGTTCTACGGGCCTAAACCGACCCATTTTCTTTCTCAAATTTTCCACAACAAAATTAAACAAACATTTTAGAAATAGTCATTGACATTTTGTTTTTAAATTTGAAAACATTCAATTTGTTTTGAAATTTATTGCAAATGTTTTCAAATATTGTTGCAAAGTCATCTCCGATTTTGTGTGTGTAAAAACATGGCCTTAGGGAGAAATTCTTTCTGATGAAAGTTCATATATTTTTTTAGTTTCCTGTCAACATTCTTGCTTAATTAAAACATGGATTTATGTTCTGAAAATACAACTTGCACAGTTATCGTAATTGATCTGACCTGTTCGTCAACATTAATCCATGATTAATTGATAGGTACGTGAAGCCTATTATATTAGTGTTCTTCACACTTAAGCATAGTAACTGATTTATACATGATGAAACAAAAGATGCACTAGGAGAATTGAAACGACATCATTGTCATACTTTTGGCATCAAATGGCTTCAATTGGCATCAAATACCTTCATTTGGCTTTCAAATGCTGTAATCGAAATAAAAAGGGTCCATTGAATCCATTTTGGTATCAGTGAAATCATATTTGGCATCAGTGAAGCTATATTGGCTTCAGTGAAGTAATTTTGGCATCAGTAAAGTAATTTTGGCATCCGTGAAGTCGTATTGGCGTCAATGCAGCCAATCAGAACATAGTAACAATCATGATTGGTTGATTATTATCATGGGTCGGTACAAAGATGGGATAAAAATCCCCTTTCCATTGTTGCACAGAGAATGCTCTGCATAACTTGTACAGAAGGTGATAGATCAAACAAATTCTTGTTTCAATTTAAATATTCAACTGATATTTTTTAGGTATTAGATTGTCTACCAAAGAATCTTCCATGGCAGATTCCACAACACGAGATTTCTAACCGAAGAGATCTACGCAAACAGTGCATATTTACCATTGACCCAGCCACAGCGAGAGATCTAGATGATGCGTTGCATTGCACAAAACTTGAAAACAGTAAGTTGGTGTTGCAGTCACATTTTCTTTACTTCTCCCTTGCTTGTAGCCTGCCTCTTCTTTAAGTAATATATGGACTGCTTCATTAACCTATTTATGATAAGGATTGTAAAATTGATTGTATTATGCGTAGTACAAACATATATGAATCTGACTGGCAACTTATCATTTGCACGTAAAAACTGATGACCAAGGGACTGGGACTGATTAACATAATCCTAACTCCCACTGGGATAGGAAGGGTAAACAAAGTTTTTTGATCTGCGGCCCCTTGGAAATGAACCCGGGTCACCGGACTAGCAGGCGAGTGACTCAACCACCACACCACGATTGCTGGTCTGCCCAGGCTAAATGTTTGGTGACTATTGCGGTATGGGATAGACCTTGTGTGTGTGCGCAAACCGGTGCTACTATACTCTATTTCTATTCCTCCGGACAGTGACTTAACTATACAGGCGCAGCATGTACACACACATAATGTATCTTCCGCCTTTCTACGCTTGAATGTATATGCCAGCGCTTTGATTAGGTGCGCAAGTTTATGTACTGCAATTAATGAATGATGCAGTTACATCACCGTCTCATGATAGACAAACAATAGCTGTATGATTTTGTATAGCATAGTGGTGTTACGGTTAATGCCCTAGCGTGGTTTAGGAATAAAGCCATCAAGGGGAACCATTGTTCAAATAAGGGGCGGGAACCATAATCTGCCAGCGATAGGAATTGAACCCAGGATGACCATGTTGGGGAAGTAGAGTCTACCAGCACAGAGTTGCTGTAATGATATGTAGTACTGAGGGGTGTTTAGAATGTAACAGAATAATATAATTATGCATTCTTAACCCTGATGCCATGGGGAAGGTTTTGAGAATGGAACTATCAAGGGAACCAATGGGCAAATATGGGGGAACCATAATCTGCCAGCTCTAGGAATTAAACCAAGGATGACCATGTTAGGGAAGTAGAGTCTACCAGCACAGTGTTGCTGTCGTGATATATAGTACTGAGGAGTGTTTTAGAATTAACAGAACAGAATTATGCATTCTTAACCCTGATGTCATGGGGAACTTTTGAGAATGGAACTATATCAAGGGGAACCATTGTTCAAATAAGGGGGAACCATAATCTGTCAGCGATTGGAATTGAACCCAGGATGACCATGTTAAGGAAGTAGAGTCTATCAGCACGAAGTTGCTGTCGCGATATGTAGTACTGAGGAGTGGTTTAGAATGTAACAGAATCTAATTATGCATTCTTAACCCTGATGTCATGGGGAAGGTTTTAAGAATCGAACTATCAAAGGGAACCATTGTTCAAATAAGGGGGAACCATAATCTGCCAGCTCTAGGAATTAAACCAAGGATGACCATGTTGGAGAAGTAGATTCTAACAGCACAGAGTTACTGTAATGATGTAGTACTGAGGAGTGTTTTAGAATTAACAGAACATAATTATGCATTCTTAACCCTGATGCCATGGGGAAGGTTTTGAGAATGGAACTATCAAGGGGAACCATTGTTCAAATAAGGGGGAACCATAATCTGCCAGGATAACCATGTTATTATGGGGAAGCGCATAATTGCTGTAGTGATATGTAGCACCGAGGAGTGTGGTCAAAAAGCTATATTCATACCTTAACAAATATATATACACTTTTTATTTTGCCTTAGATGAGTATGAAGTAGGTGTACATATAGCGGATGTGAGCTACTTTGTCAAAGAGCACAATGCACTAGACAAGAAGGCTGGAAGTAGGGCTACAAGTGTCTACCTGGTACAAAAGGTAAGATTAATGGAGCAATGCAATATTCTATGTAATTTTCATGTAGACTCATTATCAGGTCGGGTTTGCTCATGATTTGAGTCGAGTCATTGACTGGTCGAGAATCTTGAGTGTAGTTGAGTCCAAAATAGCAGTGAAGTCTTTAGTAATGAGTAGCGTCTTTGCACCTGAAAATGAGGTAGTGGTTGAGTCATCTCACTCACAAAGTTGAGTCAAGTAGAGTCATGCAAGATGTCAAGTTTAAATTAGTTAGACTTACAGTTTCATGTGCTATCATTTGTACATGTTTAAGCTATTTTAAGACTTCTTGTGATAGCAATTTACCAGTATCCAGTGTTGTATCAAAACTACATTTTGGACAAATGTTATTTGCATCGGAGTCTTTGAGTATGATTCAATTCAACAAGGTCAAGTCACAAATCATGATGTATGAGTCCAAGACATTGAGACGACACAGAATATATATAGGTACAGCTGTGTTGGTAATATAGAAATTTCAGCTTAACCCTAACCATCCTACACACAAATGCTAGGCGCTGGTATTGCACACTTTCCCTCGTAGCACAATCTGGCGGGCTATCAAATGGCAAAAAAAAAAAAAAATCCAAGAAAAACTTCCATGTACACGGCCCGGTGTTTGATCTTCGGCGCATGCATAGACTGATCCCCCACCCCAGATTTGACCTGTTTTTCTCCCATGATCGTTTCATTCCCAAAAATATGCCTGTGGAGTTAGAGTTTTTATGAGAAGCAATTTCAACAAAGTTTTAAATAGTAAAAGTTCCAATGTATTAAGCTAACAAAAAAACCCACATGAATTGGTAAAAAAGTAAAAGATCAAGTACATAAAGAAAAAAATAAAAGATTTATGATAGTTCCTTTACTGACATCCAAACTTGTACTGACTGTTATTTTGTATTCCAATATCATTATTACAGGTTATACCTATGCTACCAAGGCTTCTATGTGAGAAGTTATGCAGCCTTAATCCTGATGAAGACAGATTAACATTCTCTATTATATGGAGAATGAGTGAAGAAGGGGAGGTAAGAAAAGTAGATATTAGATGCCGAAAAAACCCTGATCTCTGGGCCCGAACGATACGTTTTTTTCCTTCAAATTTTCTATTTTTTTACAAAATTGTTTTGAATGGTTTTTATTTATTTTGTTAAATGTCGAAAATTGGTGAAATCCACCAAAATGTTCACGATCATTTTTTAGGAAAAAGTGTCTGACCTACCCTACCTGAGAGGTTTGTTTGTTTGTTTGTTTGTTTGTTTTTATTAGGCATCGTCAGCATAAATATAAACAAAATGATAGAAGGAGAAAAAAATACAATTTACATTTACAAAGTACAATAAATTACACAACAACATAATATAAATAACAAACATTTCACCACAATGCCATCCAGGATGGCAGACACTGACACCAAAACTGACATACCAGGATAGCCCATTAAGCCTGACAATAAGGAGCAAGCTTATTTCCAATGGGGTCCCAAACGAAAGCAGAGGCCGTGAAGAAGTGCGAACAAAGAAAAAACAACAACAAATTAAGGGACAGGGAAACAAGCTTACACCGTAAAATCAGACATCTCTTGATTCAGGGACATAGTGGCCAGATGTTGCTTAACATTTTGCTTAAAGGCACACTTAGTGGGCAAAACCTGGATCCTTGGTGGTAGTGCATTCCAATCCAGAATGGCATTGTAGCAGAATGTGCTTGAAGCAATTCCTGTAACCCTAGGAACAATATAATTAGAATTACTTGACCTGGTTCTATGGGAGTGTGCATTGGACGACCTGGTGAAATTTTGACAAAGGTAAGCTGCACCACGGGCATTATAGATGTTAAAAACATGGTTCAGCCTCAGTTGTTTCACTCTGTCTTTGAATTTCAGTAATTTCAAAAGGTTGAGTTCAGGTTGTCCAATATGATCTCTGGAAGATAGACTCAAGATGTACCGAGCGATCTTATTTTGGGTTATTTGGAGTTTGTGTTGATAAAGCCGAGCAATGCCACTATACCAAGATGTACAACAATAATCCATGTGGCATTGTATTAAAGCAAAACTGAGATTTTTGCGTAACTTTTGGTTAAGGATGTGAGCATGCCTATAGAGAAATTTGAGGCGGCTAGAAGCTTTTTTGATGACAGATTCAACCATGTGCTCACCAGAGAGCGTGCTTTCCATAGAAACGCCAAGATAACTAATACAGTCCTGAGATTTAATTTTATAACCGTCATAGGCAACACTGAATTCAGACACTTTCTTTAGTTTAGCTTTAGTGCCAAATAGCATGCATTCTGTCTTGCCTACATGAAGTGATAATTTATTGTCAACCAGCCATTGGTTACAGGATGTAAGGTCAGACCCAAGCATATCAGCGACAGCCTTGGGGTCTCTATCATATGCTAAGATAACACTATCGTCTGCATAGAGCAGCAGTTTGTTCTTCACTGCCAACTCCATATCATTGCTATAACATAAGTATAACAATGGGCCCAACAGGCTACCTTGAGGGACACCACATGTGATAGTTTGGAGAGATGATTTGATCCCATCAATGCAGACAAGTTGTGTTCTGTTACTCAGATATGACTGAAACCAACCAGAGCTGATGCCCATAGCTTCAAGTTTTTCACATAGTATGCCATGATTTACACTGTCAAAGGCTTTTTGGACATCCAACAACATCATACCAACGTAATTCCCTTGAGAAATTTGAAGTTTGACAAAATCAGTTAAATAAATGAGGCAGGTTTCTGTAGAAAATCCTGAACGAAACCCAGACTGAAATTGATAAATAAGGTCATTACAGGACAGATAATCTTCAATCTGCACATAAATACATTTTTCAAGTATCTTTGAGACGCTGTTTAGAACACTGACTGGGCGGTAATTACCAACGTCAAGTTTACATTTCTTTTTATACAGCGGAGTGATCCTAGCAGTCTTGAATTCATCAGGCACAGTATCAGTGGCAATAGAAAGGTTGACAATAAAAGTGATAAGGGGGGAAATTTGAGTAGCACCATCTTTTAAAAATCTGGGGGACAACTCATCAAGACCCGCGCCCTTCAAAGCATTCAATCCCCTGAGCTCCTTTAGGATAAATTCCTCATTAACAGGTTTCAGTTTGAATTCACCTGGGGAGACACCCTTATTCTTGTAGAATTGAATAAAGGCGTTTGAAGCTGTGCCAAACCTATTCAAAGCTGCAGGAAGTTTTGAAACTAAAACCGAAGCAACAGAGGTGAAGAATTTGTTTATGTATTCACATACAGACAAGGTATCATAGCAAAGTTCACCATCAATCTCCAACACAATTTTACCTTTCGAATTAGCTTTTGAGCTGTAACCCAAGTTCTTTAAATGAGACCATAACTTTTTGGGATTTCCCATGGACTCCTCTAATTTGTTCTGGAAAAAAGAGGCTTTAGCAATCTTAACGTCCCTGTTGATTTGATTACGAAGAGTGGTATAATCGTGATAGTCAACACCAGGGGTATTTGTTTTCAACTGACTACGAATTTTATCCCTTTTCCGAATGTTTTCCAGAATAGTTGGAGTGATCCAGGGTTCAGTTCTTTGCTTGATTCGAACATCACGTTTTGGAGCAACTTGATCTAAAATGCTGACAAATATTTTTTTAAATCGTTGCCATGCAATGTCAACACTATCGCTGATTAAAATGGACGACCAATCACATTCAGCCAGGAGTGACCTAAATGTGTCAACATTATAGTTCTTGAGAGATCTGATGTGAATTAGGTTGTGGGCATTGAATTTAGCTTTAGCTGCCTTTCTGGTGCAGTAGGTCATAAAGTGGTCGCTCAATCCAAGATGTATAACCCCACTCTGAGAAACCATCTTATTATCGCTCACAAGGACATGGTTAATTAGACTTTCAGTGTTTTCAGTCACACGGGTAGGCTCTTTAATTAGATTTTTAAGACCAACACTGGAAAGACAGCTTCTATAGGCTTTGCATATTGAATCGGTAGATTTAGGGTCAAGAAGGCAGATATTGAAGTCTCCTAAAATGTAAGTCTCTTGAGAGAGGTCCATTTGCCTGGAGAACAGAGGTGTTTTTAATGCCTTATTTGTATCTTATGTGTGAAATAACCTAAGATTTAGTTCACAAGGCTAGTGTTGTAAGAAAGTGTAAACTCATTGCAACCAATGAAAATCACTCTTAATCTAAATATGCCATAAGTTGATTTTACTTCACACTTATGGCATTTGAGGGACATTTTAGGTATAAAAATAAAGAAATACATAGAATTTAAAGGAAATTTTCTCCATGAAGGGAAATTTTGTAAGTTGGGTTCCCGGGAAATGTGCATTTTTTCTTGCCCCGAGTCATTTTGCAATGCCACAAGTTGCCAATAATAGCGCCACTCCCGGTTATTCTACTCACAAGTCACGTTGCATGCCCTTATTTGGAAGACTCTACTTTCATAGTTTAAATTTCCTCACACAATATGATAGACTCCGTGACTAAACTGTAGAGTAATCTTTAGTTTGTTTTTAACCGATATCACAATTTTGGAAATGAAATTGACAAATAAATCGCAGCGACTCAACCAGGGATCGAACCAGGGACCCAAAACCTGGCCCCCTTGACCTTTAGCTACTTGTTCGTGCAGTATACTGTGCTCACTATATTGCCTCGGTTGATTACGTCATCAAAAACCGTCCCCACCTGCGCTTGGAGATAAGCTTGGCCGTAGTCATTTGTAGAACTCAGTTAGGCTAGGGTTAAAAAAACCTTTGGCGGATGGTAAACCATAGCTGCTACACACTTACATAGGATATTCATAATGTGCAACAAATTCAGAGAAGTTGCAGGTATATATTTCAGTTGAATAAGTCAGACCTATCTGAATGGAGAGGTCATGCAGATACAGGGAACTATCATAGGCTACAATGGGTTACTCTTTGTTTTTGTAAGTTGATGGCACAACTTTAGATTGGTTTTATGGAATCAGTTTTCTAGGATATTTAGCCGAGATACATTTTACACTTTGGATGGGTTTGTAACAGCACTCAAGCTGGGTCATAAGTTATGCTTTGTGAAATACACCCTGATACTTAACCTCTCCCCCCCCCCCCCCAAAAAAAAAGAAAGAAAAACAAACACCAAAAAAACATCACAAAAAACCACACACAAAAAATCCACACAATAGCAAGTCATCAGTAAAAAAGAAATTCTTATATTAAAGGGAGTGTCAACATCTACAGTTAAACCAATTTAATCTTTTTTATGATGACAAACTCTGTGTACTCCTGTCTTTCTAGATCCTTGACGAGTGGTGTGGTCGTTCTATCATCCGTTCCTGCGTCAAAATGTCTTACGATCATGCTCAAGACATAATAGAAAACCCTGAGAAAGGGTTTTCTGCAGAAGAGCTTCCACCCATCACAAATGGTTTTGACATCCCCAAAATAATGAGCAGTGTCGTCAATTTAAATAAGGTATGTTTGTAGCAGTATAAAGGGTACACACCACCATAGTAGCTCCTATTGAAACATGTGTTATAAATCGGGTGTTCAATCGCTTCTCCTGGCTATCCCTCCCTACTTGGGATATTCATTCTTTTTGTCGAATCTTTCTCTGGTTGTTCTCTTCAACATATCTTTATTTCATATACGATCGATTGTCACAGTTTTTCAATAATTATGATTTTAAAAAGCACTCGCCTTTATAGTGCGTAAAAACCATATCAATCAAAATCTAAGACCTATGGCAAAAATCCGGCTAAAATATTGACATTTGAAGCTGCAATCCAAGATTTTATAAGGACTTTAGCACCCCTGCACCCTGGCTAGCGAAAGCTTATGGTGGTGTGTACCCTGAATGATATTGATGCAAAATAAGGTTCTTTTTCAGTATTCATAACATCACTAAGCTTACATCAATAGATGCCAGCAGTCAAGTAACATACTTTTTTTTGTGGGGGATTGATAACATTCTATACTCTATTTCTCTTCTCTTCTCTGGAAAGTGATGTAACTTTGCAGGTGCAGCATTTACACACTTGTTTGTATCTTCTGCCTTGTTTAAGCATGTGTATATACGCGCAGTAGTGGAAATACCCACATGACTTTCCAACCGGGGTTGACGATCATGTGTGTCCCAGCTCTATTAATAATATTGTATGTTGGGTTAGAACATTAGACAGTAACCGTCTATGGTTAGTAATATTCTAAGTCCACAAAGTGTGTAGTTCTTAGACAACCCCGGGTGGAAAGTCATGTGGGTATTTCCATCGCTGCATATATTCCCAGCGCCTCGTGATAGTTAAATACTAAATAGTGATTTCTTTTTCTAAAACCTGAACCCATCCCCCCCCCCCCACCTCACTAGGGTTTTTGTTGAAATGAAACTGTCATGATGAAAAAATAGGCCAGTAATGGGGCAATAAAGGGGCGCCTCAGATGCCAGAAACTAGAATTTGAGCACCGACTTGGTAGTCCAAATGTATTTACTGCAAGACTACATCAGTCAGGCTCCTCAGAATTTGTATGTAGAACATACATATCTTGCCATGGTTGTGCAATGAGATAGTCTAAAGAAGTGGTGGCTACCAGTAGCCCTGCCGTGGTATTTTGTAACTTTCTGGTAAGTACACGGTCAATACTAAACAAAGACTTTACCAGAAATATGTCAAGATGAAGACATTCACAATTGAGTTGTAAAATGTGTGTAGAAAAATTCTTTACCTTTTATGATGATTTGCGTTACACAATATTATTCTGAGTGTGGTTGCCGAATACACATTGTCCGACCCTTCAGCATGTATAAAGTAATACTTCCTATATATATGTACAACCTTAGGGCAATCTGCTTTAACCCTAACCATCCTCAATGCCACAAATGTCCACGGTAAAGTCTTTCTGTGCCAGCTGGCGTGGCACTTTTTCGATGAAATAATGGCCCCAGGCTACATAGTCGGGCCAGAGTATGGTTGGCCCCCGTGGCGCACTGGTAGAGCGTTCGTCTCGCAACCGAGAGGTTGTGGGTTCGAGCCCAGGTGGCGGCGCCACTCTTTTTATCTGCGTTTTTGTCGTTGAAAAAAAGATTCTTCAAAATGTGACTTAGGAGGTTAGGGTTAACGGATTTTTTTTTAATCTTTTTTTTTTTTTTTTCAAAATTTTCCATGTATGATTTTATTAACCCTAACCATCCTCAATGCCACAAATGTCCACGGTAAAGTCGGTCTGTGCCAGCTGGCGTGGCACTTTTTCGATGAAATAATGGCCCCAGGCTACATAGTCGGGCCAATATGCTGGCCTGAGTATGGTTGGCCCCCGTGGCGCACTGGTAGAGCGTTCGTCTCACAACCGAGAGGTTGTGGGTTCGAGCCCCGGTGGGCGCCACTCTTTTTGTCCGCTTTTTTGTCGTTGAAAAAAAAATTCTTCAAAATGTGACTTAGGAGGTTAGGGTTAAACAGGTTCAAAGGCCAAAAACAGATCTATCAGAACCTTGTAAATGCTCTTGCCCCTGAACATGTATAAAGCAACACTTATGCATAACTGGTAGGCAGTTTACTTAATACATGCTGAGGGGCCGGAAGGTTTTGACAGAACAGCGACGACATGAGATTTTCCCCCTTATCACCACCAGATTGCAGTACAAATGAGACAGAAGAGATTTGATGGCGGCGCATTACGATTGGACCAAATAAAACTTCAGTACGCCCTCAATAAGGAAACCGGTCTTCCGACAGGCTACTATGTGTACAGACAAAGAGATAGTAATAGGTAAGCAAGGATGTGTGGAGAACAATGAAGCCGCGGATGATGGGCCCTGATGTGTTAAAAAGTGTTGGTGAAAGTGGTGGGTGGTGTGGGGGGGGGGGGGGGGGGGGGCTGACGAAATATAAGCTTTTTAACCCCTGTTAAATCACGCCTCTCCTCCAGAAATGTTATTCAACCAAGATTTTAATTTTCATGAAACAAGGGCGGATCCAAGCTTTGCCAAAGGGTTGACCACTTGTTGTGGACCCAAGTATTCCTGTCCCACGCCACTTTCATTGGCTTTTTTACTAGCCCAATTGTGTTTACTTGTATTTTTGATTATTTTCTGAGTTGCAGTGAACCAATTGATTGGCCCATCAGAGCTCTCTGTTGAGAGTTACCCGTTTGATTTGTAACAGACCCAACAGACTTTGTTAATGTCTGTTGGGCTATTGTTCACATTTGCTCTTTATATACAAAAAAGACAAGAAAAAAGTACTGTATATTACCGGTTAAGCGACAGCTATAGTCTATTTGGCCATCACGAGACAGTGACGTGACTGCATACACACGCATAAAATCTGCGCCTGTTAAGTTATGTCACCGTCCAGAGGAAGCCAAATAAAGTATAGCTGAGCGCCTATAGCATGTAAGGCCCAAGAATATTTTGTTAAGTTATGTCCCTGTCCAGAGGAAGCCAAATAAAGTATAGCTGAGCGCCTATAGCATGTAAGGCCCAAGAATATTTTGAATAGTAGATGCTCTCTGATGTTATTTCATCATTTTCTCATTTGGTAAATTCATCACTTTTGCATGTGATCTTTATTTGTAGATTGGTAGAAGAATTCATGCTGCTAGCTAACATGGCCGTTGCGCACCGCATCTATGACGCATATAAAGAGACCGCCCTCTTAAGACGTCATCCTCCGCCTAAGAGCAAGATGATGGATGACTTAATAGATAAGTGTTACGACATGGGAATAGATATCGAAGGAACCACTAGTGGAGAATTACAGGTAAGTAATAAAAGAAGCTTACCATATGAAACCTGTCATCACGAAATGAGAGTTAAGTCGGAAAATTTAATTTTGAGGTTTGTCCAGATTCAGAATGCCCAGAAAACAAGCTTTAAAATGATATGCAACATGTCATAATTTCTCAATGTTTTCCTGGTCAAAAATCAATTTAAATTTAAATATTTCTTTGTTTTCTATTGATTTTTGGCATGTTCATTGGACCATATCTCCTAATGCACACTGGCGACTTAGCGCTCATTTTGTGGTGACAGGTCTCATATTTACTCCATTAAACGCCCCTGCTCTATTAAACGCACCTCCTCCCTGGAAAATCCTGACGTCTCCCATGCCAATTTGATCAAACAAGGTATATGAAAGTCATTTTTCTATCGGTACTAGCGCTTGAAAAATTGACCCCAATAAATGCCCCCTTTTGAAAAATGCAGCACCCCAGGGTCGTTTAATGAAGTAAATACCCCCAACCCTTTTCCGCGGGCAAACTGATCTCTCGGGTAGGGGTCGGTCGCATGTTTTAGTGCATGTTTTTTTGTTCTCAAGCTTTTGTGGTTGGTGGATTCTCAAAAAAAATTGGAATTAAGATGTTTCTTCTTTTTTTAAAAATATTTTGAAATTTCACACAAAATTCCTAAATTTAATAAAAAATTCCAAAATGTAACAACAAATTCCAAAATTTAACAAACAGCTTCATTTTATTTCCAAAAATTGTCAAACAAATTGGCAAAAAAACTAATTTTCAAATTAAAAAATAAAAGACCAGTTAGAAATAACGGGCACTTTTTTCACAAAAGCGTCACAAGATGTAGGCATGCATATTCCAAACCAATGGTAGTGCTTTCAAGACCTACAGTTTGGCTTTCATTCAAAAGAAGAATTTAAAAAATCGACCATTTCGTTATCATGTTACGCTAATTTGAGTAAAGCCCTTAAGCCAATCCACAGAATGGTCAAATTATCAAGCCATTCTAAAAGTATTCTAATTGGGTTTACCTCCTGAATCAGTAGATATGCCTCCTTCTATTCTTCCTTCTTGATTTCAAGCATTGTATAACTCATAATTACACAGATCTATTTATTTCCAGTCATTTTAAGATATTGTATACACCATTAATATGCCTTTACAGTTTTTTCACTAGTTTCATTGATTAGCATCTCTGAATCAGGCAACAAACAATACTATGGATTATTGCCATTCCGTGGATTGGCTTTAAGATACCGGGTTCTACTCACATGGTTGCAACTTTATGACGCAATGTTTGAATTCAAAAAATATTTTTTTGAATGAAAGCCAAATATGTGTTCTTTGTAACACTTTATTTGGTTTTAAATATGCAGGCCTAATATTTCTGTGCCTGTTCTTTCTGACTTGCCCTGTAGAACAGCTTTTTGTTGTTGTATAAGGTATCCCCAAAAGTTTGGATACATTTAAAAAAACCTTTATATCTCTGGTAAAATCAATTGGCAGTATAACATTTAAGCACATATTTTGATAGAGAAGAGTTGTAGAATTATTTTGATACCAAACTTACAATAACATCTACCTATGTTGCTAAAGTACAGTAGAAAGTATTCCGAACTAAAAAACTGCACTTTTATATAAATGCATAGTATAATAAGCTTTGAAATGAAGGGAGGGAGAGAGGTAGTGAAGAAAATTAAGGTTTTCAATAAGGATTCTTTTAAAATTTCAGATTGAAATGTTCCTTCTTATTATGAAAGTTATTTATGGTGTGCACAAAATGTAATAAATGAAAGCCTTTTTGCAAAAATCCACACAAATGAAATGGGAGGAACGTACAGCATGTGATTACAGCGATGTACACCTTGTGTCCTACAAGTTGAAAAATTGCATGGTACAGTAAGTTATGTGATCAGACAGGTTCAGCGTGTTTATTCCAAGGGGCCTCATAAAATGGTCAAGTTTGGTATCAAAATAATTGGTGTAACCTTCATGTAGTCGAGGCAGAATTTGTCTATGGTAAAGACTTCATTGAGCGATTACACGGAATAAAACTGATATTCCCTGAATGATGTGTTCAATGCTAGACTATTTTCGTGACACCTTACATGGAGGTAGAACTTACTTTTTTCTATACATGTTGTCTGTTTGGTATTGTGAATTATTTTAAGATAGATACAAGGTTTAGAAAGGTATCAAAACTTTTATACCTTATAAAGTTACATACAAAAAGTGAATACAGTTACATATTGCTACATCAGATTTGTTAGTCATGATTTATACCATAATTAATAATAATAATACCCATATCAGTACGCATGTTTATCGTTAATATAATCATAGTTGTTTATTATTGATGTTTGTGTATTAAATCTGCAGACTTCTTTACAAAAATTTGTTGGTGAAGACAGATATACGCAAGCAATGAGTCAGATTCTGACGGTGCTATATTCAAAACCAATGCAGGTAAGTTTGTAGGATGCTAACTTGGTGAGATGTGAGCATTCACTTTTATGAGATGCGAGCATTCACTTTTATGGGAACTTCTTGTTAGTCTTGATCATGGTCCAATCATAGAGCACCAAGCAGGTGACGGGTTACCTGGGAAGTGCTCAAAAGCGCAGTGCAGCATGAAAAAAATTCTCTTTTGTTCTTGAGTGGTGATGCAGTTCACATCATGTAATATGTAACGTCCAGCATTTCTTCATTTTCAATGTTATTTGTATCCGTGGATCTTTGGATCCGTGGCAATAGCTTGAATTATGTCCATATCATTATGACAGTGACTTATAGGCCAACAACAAAAAAGAGTTGACTTGCCCTTTCCGACCGACCCGAATTTTCGGAAATCTAGGGTCGCTATTTTGTTTCTTCTTTTTTTTCTCTTCATTTAGCCGGCTTATCTCGATCTATCGGCTATCCTACTTTTTCGAGGCAATAAATGTTTCTATAAGAGCTGTTAGCTGGAATGTTCCGGCAGTGACATTCCAGCAGTGCCTTTCTGTAGAGATACCATTTGATGATGTACGATACCTGAGACACTTTACCACTGAGAATATGTCATATTGCTAGCTGATAAAGGCCCTTGTTTACATAGCATTTCTCTATTTGCAATCTTCTGCACATATAAAGCAACCATGGTTGCAGGTGTGTCCATGGTAAAAATTGAGTGTCTGTCCTCATTTTGATGATAATTGCAAACCCATTCATTTGCTGCTTCAACACCCTTCAATCCCTACCAACACTGCTTTACTTCAATAAGACTACTTGTTTTGTTATGGGTCACAATCGTTTTTATCCCTGGTTTGTAAAAAGTTGCCCGATTGACGTCAAACTTGGAGACAAGAAACATGAACACCGGGTGAACATGTGTAAAATAAATTAGAGATCATCTGAGGTCAAAGGTCATCCAGAGGTCAAATCGTAAAAATTGCCCGATTGACATCAAACTTGGAGACAAGAAACATGAACACCGGGGGAACATGACCCATATATGACCTTTGACCTCATTTAGTTGATCTCCCAGCCAGGGGGATTCGCAAGTCGTGACTTGTAGAATTTTTCATAATGCATCTCAATCATTCTTGTTCCCTTTATATTCCTAGCGTGCAGTGTACTTTGCTACCGGTACCATAGAAGATGAAGAAGTATACAGGCATTACGCCCTCAACGTTCCGTTATATACTCATTTTACGTCTCCTATAAGACGATATGCCGATATCATTGTGCATAGGTTACTAGCAGCTTCACTCAGTAAGTACAGAATCCCATTGCAGCCCTTTTATGGCAAAAGGATGTATCTTATATGTACTTTCCTAATTAAATACTACCTTTTAACATGGATTGTGTTAACTTGGTTCAATAATCCTCACTTAGGAAAAGGTTGCAACTTGTAAAGGCAATAAAAGTATATACTGCCTTTTACCACTACATGATTTCTGGAGAAAAAAGCTAACTTTGATCATGTAAAAAGGAAGTATACTGTTAAGAAACTACATATATACATTCTTTTGCCATAAAAGGGCTGATTGCAGGCTATATACAATCTTCATCAGAGTAACTTACCAGGTAATAAATATGCTCTTACTTCAAAACTTTAGCTCCTACATAAAAATATTAAATTATAAATTTGTAAAGAAATGTCTTCTTACTAATTTGGGATATTACACGTGAAAATTGACTGAATATTAATACAGCTGTGTGTCCAAAACCAAAACAAAGCAGGGCTTGAATTAATCGAAGACATTGAAGGCAATTGGCTTCGATGCCCCACTTAGTAGCCTTGATGCCTTCAATTTCTGGCTGTTTTTACTCTATTCAAAAGTGCATAATGGCCTTGGATAAAGTTGGTGCCCCTTTCAAATTGCCTTAAATTGCCTGCCCTTTTCATTTCTTTTTTCAAGGCCTGAAACAAAGTATATTTTTCATTTTAGCATTTGGTTCTTCTACACACAGCCTCTGTGTAGGAACAGGCAGATTAATTTATTAACTGTTAGCGACAACTCAGTGGTCAATAGTAAGATGAGGATTGGAGATGCTTCAATTGATCAATGCAGCCCATGCAAATACTTGTCACACTATCATTCAAGTTCAAAACCCACTTACAAAAATGAAATGTAGCGTTCTTAATTGTTAACCGTTCTTTTTGTGAACAATATCTCTAATTGAAGAGGAGAAATTAATCTATAATTTCGTAATTTTTAAGTTGGAACGATATTTTTAAAGTCATGAGTGTATTTTATAGCCTAAGAAATTTAGTTGAGAACTATCCAACTGATCACAGGTTGTATCAAATTCAATTTGACATATCAAGCATATTTTGGGTTTAGTCCCAATTGATTAGATGGTTTTCAATAGCAGCGTAGTCTGCAATGGAAGACTTCATCACCAACATACTTGCGAGAGACAACACTAGAAATACCAGATGGATTAGTCATGAAACAGCACCTTATGAATGGCGACGAGGGGGCCTACCAACTTAGTCACTTATACGATCAATTGATCCAGACTACCTCATCAAATACATCCCATGACGTCACCAGAAAATCAACATCTTCTGGCAACCCTTGATCAACGGTCATGCACCATTGAGAAAGACATCCGATCGGACGTCGAAACTGTCTGGAACAGTAAGTTCAAATTTTGAATTAAATCTTCTAATTATCACAGTAATTATGTTTAATGTTTTTTTATCTTACAGAATGTGGAGTAGAACCTACCAGAGATGTGCAGTCTGTCCAAGAACAAGCATCTATTTGTAATGACAAGAAAGACAAGGCAAAGAGATGTTCAGAGCTTAGCAGTGAGATGTTCTTTGCAATCTTTGTAAAGGTATTACATGTTTTTAACCTCTATTATTCGTCCAAGCATTTAAGAATAAGCCTCTATTTGTAATAACAAGAAAGACAAGGCAAAGAGCAGTTCAGAGCTTTATAGCAGTGAGATTTTTTTGGCCATCTTTGTAAAGTTATTACATGTTTTTAACCTCTATTATTCGTCCAAGCATTTAAAAATAAGCCCCTATTTGTAATAACAAGAGAAACAAGGCAAAGAGATGTTCAGAGTTCAACAGTGACATGTTCTTTACCATATTTGTAAAGGTATATATTGAATTTGTGATCTTTCCTTTGAAATACATAATTAATTGGGCACATTACATCCAAACATACATTTTATTTTGTCATTTTCAAGAATTTGGCATTTGTGTTTTTGTCATGAAATAACTACAATTTTACCAATTGGAAGGTTTTGAAATGCTCTCATTTGAGAAAGAAATATAAATTAACCACAATATATTTGTATTTTTAAAAAGTAATACAAATTTCGAGATTAAACCTGCACTCATGTTGTATTTGATAAAAGTATACACAAATGCTACTCAGCCTAAATATTCAAATAAATAAGTGTATATATAAACAAGATAAGTAAGGCGCAACAACTGGCGAAAAATTACTTCAAATGATTGCACTGTGTATGCTCTCAGCGGTACAATAAAGACAATTTCTAATCTGTAGTCCGTTCAGTATAGTTTAAGGGGGCTGGTAAGTCTCAGAAATAGCCTCCGTAAAACTGCCGTAACTTCTTCATTAATCATTTAATCCATATAAAAGTTTAAGGTTAAAAAAATCCTTTATTTTTGTCAAAACTAGAAAAACGTCCCTAGATAAGTGTCTTTATAGATGATTTTGGTGCAAATTCTGCATTTTCTTACCAAAAACTGATTTTGCTACATTTGCAGCAAATTTTGAGCCAAAAAACTGATTTTGTGAGGGAGGAGGTCAAACATATTGAATGACCCTCGTATAATGACATGTCTGTTAAATTTGCTACATGAATGTGGTCCATTGGAAGAAAAAGCCATGGTCATGACAGTACTAGATCATTCATTTGATGTGTTGTAAGGGAGGAGGTTAAACTTATTGAATGGCCCTCGTATAATGTAATGTGTATTAACTTTGTTACAGGAATGTGGTCCATTAGAAGAGGAAGCCATGGTCATGGCAGTGCTAGATCGTTCATTTGATGTGTTGTGAGGGAGGAGGTCAAACTTATTGAATGGCCCTCATATAATAATAATGTCTATTAACTTTGTTACAGGAATGTGGTCCTTTAGAAGAGGAAGCCATGGTCATGGCAGTGCTAGATCGTTCATTTGATGTGCTGGTTCTGAAACTAGGTGTGCAGAAGAGGGTCTACTTGAATGTAAGTTAAAATTGAGAGTTCTTTGTGTACAAATCCAAAAGAAGTGAAAGATGTTACTCACTGTTTATAATGATGTTTCACTACCAAGCTAGTAGCTTCATCGGACTGGCAATTCTGATTTCCAATTTTATATATTTATTTAAACATGAGAAATAATATAGATTATAGATGTTTGGAATATTTTACAAAAATAACATTGTTTTACTTGTATGTAACAATCTTGAAAAGATATATTTGATATGCTATATGGATTTTGGTAAGCAATGCAAACATACATAGTCATATAAGAATGTGAAAATATGTAAAACATATTGTTCGAGAAAATCAGTAATAATATATCTTGGATATGGGAATGTATGATGTGTGATGTAGACTTGTGACAACGCAAAATGTGTAAATTGATGAATGAAAATAAATTTGAAAGATAAAAAATGGGAAAAAGTGTACTTTAGGACCCAGTTTCTGGACTGTACTAGAATCTTCCGATACTGGAATACACAGAATACACATGTGAAATGTACCAGTATTGGGCGATACTGGGACATAATTATGTACTAGTATCGTACAAGAATGGGGAAAATCTCACTGGTATCACATGTACCAGTACCGCCGATACTGGAACATAAAAACGTTCCAGTATCGCTGAGTACTAGATCACAATTTGATGTTCCAGTATCGACCGATACCGTAACAGTAACATTGTACTATATATGTATCGAGGCGATACTGGCAACTTTTATGTTCCAGTATTGAACGATACTGGTATGGACTTAAAGTACACTTTTCCCAAAAAGTGATGTCACTGCACAGGGGAAGACTGATTAACATGCATAATTACTCAAATTAATTTCCATTTTTGTTTAATACACCCAGGCACTTCCTCTGAAAAGTATCCAGCATAAAAAGATGAAGCGCCAACACCAGCTAACCCTGGTCTGGGAAGCCGACGACACACATCCAGAAATCACACAGATACTGAAAATATTCACGTTAGTCACAGTGACATTAGAGGGAACTAAAGATAGGCTCAAGTACAATGTAAGTAAACTTTATAGCACAACTAGCGAGTGCCCAGGGGGGAGGGGGGGGGGTACTCAAAATATTTTTGACTGTGTTGTACTGCTGGAGGTGGTTAAATCCTGAACCACTTATGGATGTTTTACCTCAAAAAATGGCTGATTTTACTTTATCTTTTTTTTCTTTTTTGATTCGGGACCCATGGTTGGGTGTATTTTTCTCAATTTGGGGCCCATGATTAGTAGGGTGTTTTTTGCGATTCGTTTTCTTCGATTAGTGTTTTTTGTGTGATTTGGGACCCATGTTTAGGTTTTTCCAGCACAAATCATACCCCAAGTTAAAGAAAATGTTTGCAAAAAAGAGCGACTCATTTG
This sequence comes from Ophiura sarsii, assembly GCA_035610835.1. Classification (NCBI taxonomy): domain Eukaryota; kingdom Metazoa; phylum Echinodermata; class Ophiuroidea; order Amphilepidida; family Ophiuridae; genus Ophiura; species Ophiura sarsii. The sequence goes on from CM069459.1 coordinate 32,076,431, forward strand.
GGCGGAACATCCCTGTATATATGCACTATGCAGCAATGGAAATACCCACATGATTGTCTACCCGGGGGTTGTGTAGGCAGGAACTACACACTTTGTGGACTTATATAATAATATTTCTAACCCAACTTTTACAAAAGGAAATAAATCAGTTGAAAATGTGGTCCTAGTGTGATTCAAACCCCTGTATTTCAAGGCATGTCTCTCAACCACTGAACTAGCAAGGGTTGAACTGGCCAGGACATGATCTTGTGATTAAAATTATGTCGTGGCCAGTTCAACCCTTGCTAGTTTAGTGGTTGAGAGACATGCCTTGAAATGCAGAGGTCCATGGTTCGATTCCCACTAGGACCACTTACGGAATAAAGCAATACTACTATTATGATCAGCGTATAACATGGTAATAAAACTGGAAACGTAGACAAGAAAACACAGCTCTCCATATTACAGTTCAAATAATTTATTGAGTAGAACACAAGACAATATCGGCCGATATACAAATAACATTGAAAATGAAGAAATGCTGAATGTTACATGATGATGACGATGTGAACAGAACCACACTCAAGAATGAAAGAGAGCGTTTGAACGCCTGCTCTTCGCTTTTGTACACTTCCCGGGAAACCTGTCACCTGCTCGGCGTTCTGTGATTGGCTTCCGATCGACCTGACCCGGAAGTGCAATCGCAGACGCAACAAGCAGTTGACAAGAAGTTCCCATAAAAGTGAATGCTCACATCTCACCAAGTTAGCATCCTACAAGCGCACACAAGAGCTTCGCCTTAGAAGAGATTTTTCTTCTTCTGTCACCTCATTATAATCTTGTTTGTTTCTCATTCATCATCTTTTCTCAACAGGCAATCATGAATCGTCCTGAAGAGGATTCATCAAAAGACAAAGACATATCACAAGTATAGATGTCATATAAGCAAGCAAGCAAGCAGTGCAGGGCATCTCTTAAATCTAAGACGAGCAGAAAGAAGTAGAGCACTGGCACACTGTCACAGGGTCAGAAATTCAAGGAAAATCCAAGAATCCATTCTCGCAAAGATTCCCGCTGGTAAAGTTGCCGTTCTTTTTTGAGCACACAATAGTGGTGAATTTGGTACATTCTCAAGCAGGTGGCTAAGCACTGAAACACGTGATTGCTAATAATGAGGTACATGTATCATTGGAAAGAGAAACATGAAAACTTTGACACTTGACTTACGTTGGGTGATTTTCCCAAACCACAATGTTACTCCAAATCTTCCTTTCCAACATAGCTGTCTTGATTTCTTCTACATGCAATCCTGCATCATGTCATGCTTAAATAGGTCAATGTATGTTAGGGCTCGAAACACCATTATATTTAGTATATCACAAAATATCTGAAAAATTGGTGATTGTAGGAAATTTCTGATTTTTTTTTCAGGAGTTTTTATATTTATATTTTTATGGGTTTTTGCTCTTTTTTTTGTTTTGAATATTTGAAAGCAGTTTGATATGCAAAATTGTCCAATTTTACATTATATCACAAAATATCTGAAAATGTTTGAACTTCTTTTGAAAATTTCAATTTTTTTTAAAAGCTTTTTTAAGAGGGACTTTTGAAAACACCATGTTTTAAAATATTTTGCATGGATGGTATCTTGGATTTGCCATTTATTTATTGTAATAATTGGAATATTTGAAAGCAATTTGATTTTAATTCTCCTGCATAAAGTCACATGCTGTGGAGTTTATCTTAAAATCTATCTGTTGATCAGATTTCACTCCTTTTCTGTCTTATGTGATAAAAATGTTTGGTTCAAAATGGAACATTTGTATGAATTTATGGCATACATAATTATATAATATTGAATGGGTTTGAGGGTGATACAAGAATATATTTTTATAGGGAGTGCAATATATTCTTGTATCACCCGAAAATAAGACATTCAATATTATTATTATTATTTATATAACATACTGTTTTGATAAAAACTAAATAAGTTATCCCGAATGGACCTTCTCGGCGCATTTATACTCACACGCACATCTTCTGCGCCGCACAAAAAATATTGGACGGGAATATTTTTTGAATATTGGATGCACATCCGGGAACTTGGTGCACAATATTCAATACGCACTTTTATTGTACCGTTAAAAAGCCTGATATAAATAATAATATTTAATATTGATATTTATATGCTTTAACAGTCTCTGCCTGTAAGAGTGTACCATTTTGGAGGGTGTTGCGATTCATGGGTCCTCAGATCAACTTTATAAAAAAATCAGTGATACATTACCATACCATTATACCATAGCCAAATTTTAAAATTCCTAACATTTTTTGTTCGGTCGTTAAAATTCACTGAAATTTCAGGGGAAAAAACCAGTAAAACGATTACTACGTTCCCTATAAGTTTATCTATGCGCGCTACGTACATCCCAACGAATGGAAAACATATTTTAAAACCTCCAGTTAGGTACATAACAAAAGTGAAACAAAATCGTTGGGATCTCGTTGGCATGGCATATTACGCTGACCTTGAACCATTGACAAACAGCACTCTTATGCAGTTTCAAGACCTTATAATTCGGTGCGCCAACAAGATCCCATTCAATAAACAAGTGCATATGAAAGAACTCGGAGCCTTTAACAAATTCAAAAGGAAACATTGTTGGGATCTCGTTGGCGCATGGAGATAATCAAGGTCAAAGGTCAAATGTTACTATTTTGAGCCATTTTTGCACCTCCGTACATCTGTGCGCCATCTTTAAAACACCTTGGAAATGATTTCCAGTTGCAAAGATGGGTTACCTTAAATCAAAAATGAAGATTCCAGCTTGGGATCTTTAAGATTTTTTTTTTAAACGATTTTTAAAAATTTGCTTAAGGTCAACTTACAGTGCATGCGAGTCAATAATAGCCCCACATACATTGTTCAAGCACTTATAAATCAGTGCGCCAACTAGATCCCATTATTTTTTTGAATTATTTGCTTAGTTTGGCCACCATTCAATAGATACCACTAGAAAAAACTTTGGGATTTTGATGGCGCTTAATTCTAAATGAGCGCAAAATTGAGGTGTCATCAGCTTTATTCTCAAGCCTTTTTGAGCCATTTCAGACTAAGTCCCAGGATATCAGATTACTTTGGTGAATGTTGACATGTCATATAGGACATTGTTTTCTATGCATTTCAGACTATTCTGAACACATCTATGTTAGTCTGTAATGTCGATTTCAAAATATGTAAGTCATGTCTTCCGAATTCGACAGGGTTGTTGAATTCTGAAGACATAATATGCAATTTATGAAACATCATGCAACAGATTAATGTTGATGGGTTGAGAATGGTTTAAAATGCATGAAAATCATTGTCCTATATGACATGTCAAAATTCACCAAAGTAATCTGATATTCTGATAATCTGATAAATGGCCCAAAAAGGCTCGAGAATAAAGCTGATGACACCTCAACTTTGCGATCATGTATAAATAACCGCCATCAAAATCCCAAAGTTTTTTCTAGTGGTATCTATTAAATGGTGGCCAAACTAAGCAAATAAATCAAAAAGTTGATGGGATCTTGTTGGCGCACTGATTTACAAGAACTTGGACGATGCACAAAGGGCTATTACTGACTCGCATGCAGTGCAAATTGCTCTTTAAGCAAATTTGTAAAAAATCATTAAAAAAAAAATCTCTGAGATCCCAAACCAGATTCTTCATTTTTTATTCAAGGTAAACCATCTTTGCAAGTAGATGTCATTTCCAAGGTGTTTTAAAGATGGCGCACGGATTTACGGAGGTGCGAAAATGGCTCAAAATGGTAAAACTTGACCTTTGACCTGGATTTTCTCCGTGCGCCAACGAGATCCCAACAATTTTTACTTTTGAATATGTTAAAGGCTCTGAGTTCTTCCATATGAACTTGTTTATGAAATGGGATCTCGTTGGCGCGTCAAACTATAAGGGCTTGAAAACTGCTACGGACGCTGTTCGTCACGGTTTCAAGGTCAGCGTAATGTGACGCGCCAACGAGATCCCAATGATTTTGTTTCACTTTTGTTGTGTACCCAACTGGAGGTTTCAAAATATGTTTTCCTTTCGTTGGGATGTGCATGGTGCGCATAGTTATATTTATAGGGAACGTAGTAATCATTTTACTGGGATTTGTTCCTAAAATTTCGGTGATTTTTTACGACCGAACCAACACTTTTAGGAATTTTAAAATTTAGCAGTACTATAATGTTATGATAATATATCACTAGTTTTTTTAAAAAGTTGATCTGAGGACCCATGAATCACCACATGGTACGCCCTTAGAGGCAGAGACTGTTAAAGCTTTAACTGTTTTTAGAATTAAGTAATTCTATCTTATTTTTTAAACATTAAGTATCATACATTTCAAATTGATATCTTGTATGATAGATAATGATTTTTTAAACATTTGAGAAATTTGCTGCAATTTCGTTTGTTTTGCTCGTGTGATATGGCACTATATCAAACATGGGAACCTTCATATGTCAATGAGGTCAAAGGTAACATATTAAGGTCAAAGGTCATCTGAGGTTAAGTTGTAAAATAAGCTAATGTAAAATGCCCAATTCTTTTTCATACAAAGACTGATTGCAATTATTGTTATATGTCCAAGTATGATATAAAATTGGATAGAACGAGCCCATATGTATTATTGGTCGAGCTATGGTTTTTTTTAAATATTGGGCGAGACGCATGGGCGTAAATCATCCAATTTTATCATTATTATGTTGTGGATCCAATATTATCCAACACTTGGACACCTCAAAACATAACAATGGATAATATTGGAGCCAAAACAATATTTGTTTTCACGATGTTTGCTTAGTTACCCTTAATAATGGACGACTTGTATCAAACCGCATCCATATATTTTGATAACAAGATTCAACAGGCACACATTGTCACAGTGTAGCACACATTAACACTTTCCATGCGGTAAGCGTCTGCAGACGACATTCCAAAAATTCACAAAATGTTTCATAAATGTCAAAATTATTGAATTTCATTACCATATTTGGAATCACCATGAGAAATGCATTGAAATAAGTACAAACATGCCTAGTATTGGTTCAGTAATCCTTGAGATAGACCTTGAAAGTTGGGAAAGGTTTCTGAAAAATCTGGTTTTTATTTGGTAAAACCAATAGCCGCATGGAAAGTGTTGAGCAATGATATCCCATAGGAAACTGAATTTGCTACAGTTTTTTCATTAGGTGTGGTTTACTTAAAACTGCATAACTTTAAAAGGATCGATTCAATATTTATGAATGAGCTATCAAGAAATTTGCTCACTAAATGTATATAATATCAGATTTTCAGTACAGATTATTGCTTTTGAATAAGCCAACACGAAAATACTTGGACAGGATACAGTATTTTTGTTTTGTTAGGTGTATATTAACAAATGCAGACTTTTTAATGTAATATGAATATTATAATGAAATTGATGAAATACGGTAAGATATAAGTTATTTATTGATTTCATTTGTCAGAATAATTTGGTATTGACTTCTATCTGAAACAAATGATTTTTGTTTGACAGCATTAAAATGCTTGTGAATTAAATACATCTGTAATATGTATATTGACTTGCTTACCAAAAAGGTAAGTTATATTATCATACTTAAAGGTAGATGTTCCGATTTTCAACTTGAAGTTTTCTATTCTACATGAAAGGTCATCCTTAAAAAAGTTGTGTTCCAAAGTTTGAGTTGCATAGCTGTAATGGTTCTTATTTTAGATGCACCAGATGCTGTGAACTGTACCCATTGAGTAGTACACAAACTATATCGGTGGTTACCACCATTCGCGGTAATTCGACGTTATTTCATCGATTTCTCCGTAATTATACCGATTTAGGCCGTCAAATTTCAGTATGATGATGAGAAAAATAGGAGCTTTCATATGATATGAAAATCTCCGTATGTTTGAAATAATTCTGTGTTATGAAAATGTGATCGGGTCATCTACCTTTAATTGCACTGTATGATCCATGGTGACAGGTATCTGCAAACAGATAGCATCAACTCTGTGCTGACAATGTTTTAATGTAATTTTGGGCTTTGCCGCATTTTTATGAAATTGATATTCTAAATTATATGGATTCATTAATTTTTTTGTCAACTCTTGAATAAGTGCAATATATGTTTAAAATATACTAAAATGGGAGTTAACACTTTCAACGCGGCAGTTCCATAATGTCACAAAATGTTTTTAAAATTTCTTACCTAAAAAACTTATTGAATTTCATCACCATATTTGGAATTGCCATGAGAAATGCATTAAAGTAAGTACAAACATACCTAGTATTGGTTCAGTAATTCTTGAGATAAGACTTTGTTAATAGCCACGTGGAAGTGTAAATGTTGCTGAATAATATACCATAGTGTTTTATTCTCAGCTTACACACCGGCTGAAGTTATTATTTGAACTAATTAAAATGTGAAAATACAATGTCCAGAGTCAATGCGTTTGGAATAAAATGTAGCTTGCATGAGGCCAAACAAAGAAGAAGGTCTGTCTCAGAAGTCCGCCCGCATTGGTATGTGAAATGAGCTACGGCGCCTAGCTGTATGCGCTGGGGGCTAAAAAACTTTTTTCTTCTTTTTTTTGATTTAAAAAAAAAGTTAAAAAAAGTTCTCTGTAAGCTTGGATAAGCAAAAAAGAAAGAAGAACAAAAAATTGAAGAAAAAAAAATTGCATTCCTCATAGCCTATTTTCTAAATTTAAAAAAAAAAAAAATCGCACAGTACTTAGCTTTTTTGCACAATGTTTCTGAGACAGACTTTCTTCTTTGTTTGGACCCTATGAATCATGACCCAGTGTCAACATAATGCAATGGCTAAATGTGATTTGGATGTGCACTATAGATTTGACATTTAATATGGAATGTAATTTGTTTCCACTAAAAGAGTCCATTGTATCTCAATATATCCCCTGGTCATCAGATTTGTGGGCACCTACTAGGGAGTGGTCACTGGTGGTGTAGCCCTAAGCCTATGAATAAATGATCGGTTGATTTGTGCTCTTGCTCATACTGAAATCCCTCAAACCCAACCTGTTCTGTGAAAACATAGTCATTTCAGGTAGGGTCAGGCTTTTTTGTTTTGTGAGTTTTTGTTTTCAACATTTTGGTGAACATTTTGGTGAATATTTAACAATTTTCCTAATTTTTATTGAAAATTTCAAACAATTTCAAAACATGTCAATTTGTCAAAACATTTCAAAGAAAATTAAAAACCAACAACAATCAAAACAATTTTCTCAACATTTGTATGCAAAAACAATTAAAATAGTCTCAAGTTTAAAAAAAGTGAGTGGGTCGAACATGTGGAACAGGAAAATGGCGATTAAAAAAAGAAATGTGTATCACACCGCCAACCAGACAGTGCACAATCCAACGGAGGTATGTCAGGGGGTATCACATGCGAGGACCTCATTTGGATAGCGTTTTTACACTGTTTGCATCATTTTTGGACAAATCAGGAAACCTAGGTTCGTCCTCAGTTGCAGGTATATCCACGATTGGATGGTGTGTATTCAAACTAAGGTCCGCGATTGACGATGATTACCTATGCAATGGGTACTCTTCATTCCAGGTGGAAATAAATTTAATAGTTGCGTATTGAATGTCAAACCTGCACATACCCCAAAGATTGCCACATACAAGTGGGTTGATAGCACAAGTCATGTGAGAATGGCTCAAGCTACATTTGAATATGTATGTCCAGGGGGGGGGGGGCGTGGTACTCAGATATTTGTTTGTTTGTTAGGGATGTGCGGCCAGCAAAATGAAAAATTAATCCAAACATTTGCCAATTTATTGGGAGAAATGGACAGATTTTGCTAACATTTCTGTGAAAAACAGCAATTGTAAGGATTTTAGACCCATACATTTACTAAAAATGGCTATGAAAAGGGGTCATTCATTTACCAGAGGGTAAAAATGGAACCCTATCTGGCAGTACATCCCTACCTCATATCCACAGTACCCCCAGGGACATAAGTGTTGGCTCTAAAGTAAAAGATTTATCTTGAATTTTATGTAATTATATTTAATGAAACAACAATGAATTTGGGCAAACAGAGCTTCTTATTTTTCTCACGGTGGAAAGTTGACCACTTAATAAAACGATAAGTTTTAAAACTTAAGTTTGCAATAAACATGTTTGCCTTATTTAATGATATTGTTCGGGAGAACCACTTGTATCCAAAGTTGGCTATCATGCTCAAAAAATAAAACACAAATAATATGGGTGGAGGAAATGTATATTTTTGAGTATAAACTTGGGAAGAACTTGAATTGTTTATTGTACAATATAAAAGGACACTTTTTGTTGAAATCCATTTTATTATTTTTGTATCTGTGGGTTTGGTTCCAATCTGAAAGTTCATATCCCAAGAGTGATAATCCACCTTTGTATACAACAAGCCCCCGCCCCCCTCCCCCGAGGTATTGTAAATAAGTCTTATTTTGCACTATATCCATGGATAAGAATTTGAGATGCGTTGCAGGTGAATCTTGTCATCATCCTATAGATGGCCCCAGACCTTCCAACTTTTACCGTTGACAACAAAGAAATACAATTAACAAACCAGTTACTGCGCTCTACCCAACCATAAACAAGATTGTTCCTAGTGATTGTGTGAGGCTGTGTAAGCGACTGTTGTGTATAATCGCAAAATTTCCAAAATGTTTCACCAGATTTTCAGACTTTCAACTGAAAAAACATGTGAAAACTAATTGCATTATGTGTAAATATGATAACATGAGTATGCAGAGGAATCCCTTAGGCAAATATTCTGTTCTATGGTACCATTTCAAGGAGGTACAAAAAGGGCTATATTTTGGCCGTTTTGGTGATAGTGCAATCTGAAATCTGTTGACTCTATGTTATCTGTTGTCAACGGCATTTGACGTCATTCCGGGCTTACTTATAGTGCAATCTGTTCCAAATTGACGCAACATGCGTTGTTTATCTCTCTGCGCGCAAAAATAATCCAATTGTATGCAAGCTATTTTGACATATACACAAGCGTCCACGCACCCAAATTTTAAAAGTGATCTATGGACAATCAAACAATTTTCTTTTTGCCTTATTACAGTATCAATTGCAGATACTGTAATTTCGCTCAAATTCCAGAACATTTTTAATCAACTTTATTGTGAATTTTCTGTGACCTAAAATCAATGGAAAAAGCTGATGATGTGTTTTACCGCTTACAATTTATATGCTACGTACATGCATGTTTCTGAGACAAACTTTTTATTGACCTCACAATCATTCAATAACTGATTGAATGGGTATGGTCACTTACTTCAGTGGTGTAGCCAGAGGGGGGGGGGGCACCCTACCAATATGTTGGTTCATTGACAAGTATTACTGTAAACTTAGTAGCCATCAAAAGCATTGCAAAATAAGTGTAAAAAGCGCTAATTTAGTCGGTAAAGTCTTGTCTGTTGGTTCACTTTTATATATTGCCCCTCCAATATAAAAAAAAGAGCTACGCCACTGACTTGAGTTAATATCTGAACATACTGAAAGCAAAGTTAGTTCTATATTTTGTTTCTACTTGGTGCAATAAGCTTTATTATCACTGTTCACATCACATAAGATAACAAAACAGCAGAAACAACAAAAGTATTCAAATATTATATGAGAAGGATTCAACTTTAACCTGACAAGTTGAAATTGGTGTTATATAGAGTGTATGCAACACTATGTTATTATGTCTTTCAAGGAAGCAATATGATTTGATTGATCAGATCTTGAGCACATGGAATTCACTTGTATTCATTCTATTAACCCTAACACTGCTGAAATAACTATCCTACGGTGGAATTGGGCAAAATTTAGCGGCGAAAAAACGGACATGCTGGTGACGGGATTCCAGGCCGGTTCCTCCAGCTTTGGAATTCAGTGTCTTAGTCCACTCGGCCAGTGGGTCATGTCAGGGATACTATTAATTTTGGTATAGGAAAGTCCTATACTAACGTACGTAGCGAAAACGGACCCTTATGCATATTTGAATAAATTATAGTAATCGTCCGGAATGCGTCCGTGACCGGCGTTTAACGCGTTTAACAATGTTTAACCAGGTTTAACGGCAGGTTAAACGGCATGTTAGTCAGCATAGGTTTGGGGGCGCTGTAGATTTAAACAGACGACGGTGGCCACGCGAAACCTAAATTTTGAATTCGTAGTGAATAACACGTAATCGCGAATTTTAAACTATCATTTTGACAAATACATCATAATTAAAAGGATTTTTATCGTTAACCGGGCGATGACTGTTAAAAATAATTCAAAATGGTGCACTCCCGTTGCCAAATTGGGTCGTCTGAGAGACGCGTGGCCAGCGTTGCGTCGTCTGCTACAATCATCACGCCTGATCGGTATAGCGCCCCCAATTCTATGCTGACTAAGTTCAATTCAAAAGTGGACCCGATCGGCAAGCTCAGTGACATACCCCTGGTCATGTGCCAGTAATTAACTATTCTGTGCGCATCCTGAAGCGACACATGCAGGAAAAGCAGGATGTGGGGCGACGTCGACTGTCGAGGAAACCATCTAAATGTGAGTATACAATATCAATATATTCAACTTAAAGGTAGATGACCCGATCATATTCCGATTTTCAACTTAAAGTTTTCTATTCTACATGAAAGGTCATCCTTAAAAAAGTCGTGTTCCAAAGTTTGAGTTGCATAGCTCTAATGGTTCTTATTTTAGACGCACGAGATGCTGTGAACTGTACCCATTGAGTAGTACACAAACTATATCGGTGGTTACCACCATTCGCGGTAATTCGACGTTATTTCATCGATTTCTCCGTAATTATACCGATTTAGGCCGTCAAATTTCAGTATGATGATGAGAAAAATACGAGCTTTCATATGATATGAAACTCTCCGTATGTTTGAAATAATTCTGTGTTACATACATACATACATACATACGAAAGGCTTTTATACCGCGCCATTTCTATAAGACCACGGCGCAAAAATATATACACAAAAATACATGAAAATCTACATGGCATCGAAAATGTGATCGGGTCATCTACCTTTAAACATGATGCAATACATTATACATTATGATAACAAGATTTCCTAGTTCGTTAAGATGGATACTCGTCAGCGAACCAAGAGCAAGCCCCAAATCGTGCGTGTGTGCCCTTCAGGATCACTGGCAAGTCCTTCTTGACATACTATAGATATCCTTATGAATTTTGTAGTTTTTTCTGTTGTCTCCCACATTTTAAGCCAATTTGCTTAGGAGACAGAAAGAAACCCTGTTCAACGGGCCCGACCAACCCATTTTTTTTCTTCAGAAAATTTGGGAATTTTGTTTGTATTTTTGATTTGTTTCCGCAAATTGATAAAAATTCACCAACAATTCTTGATTTGTTTTGAAGAAGAAAAATAAGACCGACTGTCGCCTTGTGGGTTATACATCCAGGTTCGGAGACAAACATCAACTGGATTTAACTAGCCTTTTAACAGCCTTATAAAAGATCCTTAATTCTGTCATACTCATATTTATAAACCCACTAAATCATAGTTTTAGTCATTGTACTTATTACACTAGTACGTTGTTGACAAAATACACAAAGTGCTTCAGATTTTCAAATGATTTGTGCATTAAGAAAACATTGCAGAAAAAAATAATTTTAAGAATTTTAAGAATTTTACATACTATTAGGTTAATAATAGGTTAATCTTACCTCTACCTAAAGAAAGCTTTAATTGTATCATAATTTAATAAGACATTTTAGGCTTACTATTCCATAATTATGAGCTTAGTCACTATCCAGGGTCAGTTATGATTTGAGAGATATCATCATGACCCAGATATTAAGTGCGGTTTTTTTTACGTTGAATATATTCTGATTTTTACACTAATATCTTAACACTTTCCATGCAGCATGTGTATGCAGACGACATTCCAAACTTGCACAAAATAAATGTTGAAGAATGTTCAAAATTATTGAATTTCATTACCCTATTCGAAGTCACTGTGAGAAATGTAATAAAATAAGTACAAACATGCCTAGTATTTGATCAGTAATCCTCAAGATAGACCTTTAAAGTTGGGAGAGGTTTCTGACAAATCTGTTTTGTATGGTAAAACTATATAATACTTAATAGCCACATGGAAAGTATTTAATGAAATAATTTAGCATCCTTACAGCTCTCATAAATGTTCTCAATTATTTGATTTCATTTGGAATTAGCTTGTGGATCAGCTAGCTTTATTAAGTGTATAAGTATAAGGGATCACATGAAAACTCGACACACATAATGAGGTCAAATAGTTACACTCTGGTGAACACGACCGGTTGAAAGTGCCTCGTCACATGCGTGAGCAATAAAAGTCTCAGTTGACAACCAGTACAATGCAGCTATTGATTTTCGCTGGGGTTGGCTTTTTCAATCTGTTTATAGCTCAATTAACTTTTTAAAATCAATACCGAAAGTCTATGAATGGTTATTTTTATAGAACGATTATAGAGAGAGCTATTATGACCGCAAAGTAACAGATTGATAGTGTAAATTGGTCCGGTTACAGCATTAAGTCAACCGGCAGTTGTTCAGTGTTGCATGCGTGAATATTCATATACCAGTAAAACATTTGACCTGAAAGAACCGGGCGGAACCGTACGTAACCGGCGGTCGAGTATTGACGTCTCCCCTAAGTGTGTATGACAAGAGGCAAAAGCCAAAGCACATCAAGCTTGTACATTTACGAATGCGTTAAATACAAGTCAGTCAGTGAAATGCACTTGAAGATAGTAACTTTTTATACCTTAATATATATATATACAATATATATTAATTTTAAACATAAATATTAAAAAATAAATGTGATATATAAATACATTGCTACATATTTACAATTAGATATAATTCATTAAGGCAATTACCGATCATAGTGGCCACATGATCAATAGCATTAAATAACAGCCTACTATTTATATTGACTGATTATGCGGGGTCGCATTTCAATCCAATGAATTTGGTGGGTTGTTATCATTTTATACTTTTTTTGCAACCCAACAATTCAAATCTCATTGCAAAGAATCTGTCATGTTTAGTCAGTGGATAGATGCGCACGATTTGAGCAGTGACTGGTTCGTCGAAGAGAATAGTAACGTTTGAGCTGCGGTCAGTATTGGCGTTGAATTTCTGGAGAAAACAGACACAAAGAGAATGATGAGTTCCCGCCCGGTAAATCAAATATTGAGTATGTAAACGCATGAATGAAATGGGACTTTTAGCTACCCATATAATAGTGGTTCAGTAGCTCCACCATGAGCGTGTTTCTATTTGGCAACTTGACGGTATAATTGCCAAGTAGAAACAGCCAGATAACGCTAATAAACGCTAACTTGCCCAGTTGAAACAGCCACCCGTTAAATCTCAACGCTAAGTTCTTGTATACAGGGTGAGTCAAAAAAATGTAATAGTGGACAAAAGCCATCTTGTTTTCAAATCCAAGTTGATGTTTTGAAATTTTGCAAACGTTATAAGAATAACATATTTGTTACTAATTTCATGTGAAAAATGAAGTCAATCGCATTTTTCGTTTGCCTTTGGTGAACCGTTTTACCCATACACCCATTTCACACGCTTGTCCAAGAAACACCCAAAACAGGCATAAAATTGCAAAATGCGTCTCTCATTAACAATTGAAAATTCAAGTAAATTTGTGACGTAAATGGAATTTAATGCTTCATTTATTGTTTACATGGGAGATAAAATAATCAATTTACATAACCCATGCAATGAATTCCTTATAATGGTCTAGATTTGAATAAAATTGAAATTATTCAAAAAAATTGTTGGTGGGATAATCAAATGTGAACATGAAATGTGTGCAATTTCAATTGAAAATCACTATGCTCATGGACAAACAAGTAAATTGGGTTGTGCAGCAAAAAGGTTCACCAAAGACAAACAAAAATTGCAATTGACTTCATTTTTTCACATAAAGTTAGGAACAAATATATCAATCTTGCAACGTTTAAAAAGTTTCAAACTTCAACTTGGTTTTGAAAACAAGATGGCTTCTTTCCACTATTGCAGTTTTTGTTACTCGCCCTGTACACGTACATGCTTGATTCTATGCAGCAAATTATACACACCTTGGCCATACTGCCTGCAGAATCTTGAATAAAGGTTTCTGTGTCTGATGTGCTGGATAAGAATGTAGACAAGTTCAGTGTTGTCACCCAGTCGTCCTTATTTCCCTGTCCCCCATCACCTTGTGTCACCACACCAGTTACATTGGTTTGATACCCAATGTCCGCCTGAATCCAAGGTGCATCATCCGAGTATAAAGACACCCACGACCTTTTGCCATTAAGTCTTGCATAGTATGCATGAGCATAAGCAGTATAATTTTTATTGGGTTTCAACCAGCTATTCTTAGTTGATGCGTTAATGTTACTATCAGGTATAGAGTTATCTTCCATACCAAGTCGGTCAGAGCATTCTAGAAAAAGAAAAGAACATCGTTTTATTATTTATTTAGCCTCGGTAATGGATCTTTAAAGGGACACACAGAGATGTGCTAGAGGCTGCGCCCTCAATTTTGATAAATACAGATTTGTACATTATTACAATTGAATTACATGTATGAACTTACACCTAAGGATTAAGAAAAATCAGCTCTCTTTGTACAACAAAATGCCAAATCAAATATTCTGATCTACGGCTGTGGTACTCATTTCAAACACCACATACAAATATAATTTTATATCATAAACTGTATATACATATATCACCCATTTCTTCACTGAGTCTTTTCTGCCAAATAGGAGTACTCAACTTTGATTGAAAGCGAGGCGCGAGACCTATTTAGGGGTGTGCTCCCACAAGCAATCATTGGAAAATGATGATGAGACTACAAAATGTATGTGTAAAACTGAAATCAGTGCATATACTCGTAGCTTACCTTCACTTCGTGTTGTACGCTCATCTGTGGCAGTTGTCTCATCATACTCGGTAGTTAAGCCAGTAATTGAAGTTGGCTCTAAAAATAGAATGCAATATAAAAGACTGTGTTATATATACTAAAGTAATATGTTTCGTGTGTGCGAATGTAGAGTAGTAATACTATATTGTTATTATTATTATTATTATTGTTATTATTATTATTATTATTAAACAGCATTTATAAAGCGCCTTTTCTAAAAAGACAAAAGCACTGTACAAAGATAAAAATACACACATGATTAAAAGTACCAAGTAATAAACAAAATATTAACACATCAATACAAAAATTGTTTGTTTCTCATTTCATTATGTTTCTAATTTATTATTCTTATGCTATTTTGTATCTTTGTATGCGCTTTGAGCCTGCGGGGAATGGCGCATCACAAATACTTGTTGTATGTGTGTATGTGTTAATGTATGACACCCAATTGGCTAGGGTTTGGTGTGGTGTTTTTTTTTGTTTTGGGGGGGGGGGATGTTTTTGCATTCTCTCGTTTAATACACGTTTCTATCACCGACTAGCCCAGGGGACGAAAGTGCAAGCCTCACCCCCTGTAATCATTTCACAATTGAGGTCTCTACCCCAGGCTTATAACTTACCTTCACTGCGTGTTGTATGCTTTATATATGAGGCAGTTGTCTCATCATGCTCGCTAGTTGTGTCCTCAATTGAGGTTAGCTCTAAGAAATAGAATAAAGAAAGAAAATACTGGTATAAGCAGAATGAAATAAAAGGCTGTGTTATACTTACATTTTAAGATATAATATTTAAGTTTCAAGTGTGTGCCTATGCATGGTTGGTAAGACACCCACTTGGTTGGGGGTTGGTGGTTTTTTTAAGGAAGCGCTTGAACAGGGAAAAATATACAGTACGTAATGAAAGATCTTTGTAGGGAGTGCTGGAACAGGGGAAATTACGTCATCGGGTGATCTTTATGAGGAGCGTTTGAACAGAAAGGCCACATTAAATAATATTTAGCGAGAGTGCTTGAACACGCAAACACTCAGAGCATTCTAACGAAAGTGCAAGCCTCGCCCCTGTAATCATTTCACAATTGAGGTCCCCATCCCAGGCTTATCACTTACCTTCACTGCGTGTTGCATGTTTCTCGCTAGTTGTGTCCTTAATTGAGGTTAGCTCTAAGAAATAGAATGAGAAAAAAAATAAAAGACTGGTATAAGCAGCATGCAATAATAGACTGTGCTATACTAATTTGTTATATATAATATATATGTTTCAACGTGTGTGCGTATGCATGGCTGGTAAGACACCCACTTGGTTGGGAGTTGGTGTTTTTTTAAGGAAAGCGTTTAAACAGGGAAAAACATACGTAATGAAAGATCTCTGTAGGGAGTGCTGGAACAGGGGAAATTACGTCATCGGGTGATCTTTATTAGGAGCGTTTAAACAGGAAGGCCACAATAAATAGTATTTAGCGAGAGTGCTTGAACACGCAATCACACATTTAGGAGTGAGTGTTGGATGGTATTGGCTGGCTAGTGGGTCAGAATAGAAGCCTCAATTGCGATTTACACTTGGCAATTCAATTTGAGTTAGGCCTATCATTCAAAATAATGAAACTAAAGTTCTAAGGGCCTGAACAGGTATATATTTATCTTCCATACCAAGTCGGTCAGAGCATTCTAACGAAAGTACAAGCCTCGCCCCTGTAATCATTTCACAATTGAGGTCCCCACCCCAGGCTTATCACTTACCTTCACTGCGTGTTGTATGTTTCTCGCTAGTTGTGTCCTCAATTGAGGTTAGCTCTAAGAAATAGAATGAAAAAGACTGGTATAAGCAGAATGAAATAAAAGACTGTGTTATACTTAAATTTTAGATATAATATATATGTTTCAAGTGTGTACGTATGCATGGCTGGTAAGACGCCACTTGGTTGGGGGTTGGTATGTTTTTGAAGGAAGCGCTTGAACAGGGAAAAACGTACAGTATGTAATGCAGTAGGAGAGATCTCTGTAGGGAGTGCTGGAACAGGGGAAATTACGTCATCAGGTGATCTTTATGAGGAGCGTTTGAACACAGGAAGGCCACATTAAATAATATTTAGCGAGAGTGCTTGAACACGCAAACACACATTTAGGAGTTATACGTTAGTGGTGGATAGCATTGGCTGGCTAGCGGGTCCGAATAGAATCCTCAATTGAGTTTTAGTGATTAACACTTGCCAATTGAATTTGAATTTGAATTCAAAATAATGAAAATAATGTTCTACGGGCCTGACCAAATATAGATGTATTTTCTATACCACGTCGAATGTGCAAGCCTCGCACCTGTAATCATTTCACAATTGAGGTCCCCACCCCAGGCTTATCACTTACCTTCACTGCGTGTTGTATCTTTCTCGCTAGTTGTGTCCTCAATTGAGGTAAGCTCTAAGAATTAGAATGAAAAAAGAAAAGACTGGTATAAGCAGAAAGCAATAAAAGACTGTGTTATACTTACATTTTAAGATATACTATATATGTTTCAAGTGTGCAGTGCCTATGCATGGTTGGTAAGGGGAGACGTCAAAACTCGACCGCCCGTTGACTGCCGGTTACGGGCGGTTCCGCCCGGTTCTTTCAGGTCAAATGTTTTACTGGTATATGAATATTCGCGCATGCAACACTGAACAACCGCCGGTTGACTTAATGCTGTAATCTGACCAATTTACACTATCAATCTGTTACTTTGCGGTCATAATAGCTCTCTCTCTATAATCGTTCTATAAAAAAAAAACATTCATAGACTTTCGGTATTGATTTTAAAAAGTTAATTGAGCTATAAACAGATTGAAAAAGCCAACCCCAGCGAAAATCAATAGCTGTATTGTACTGGTTGTCAACTGAGACTGTTAAGTCTTAAAAGAGCCCATTACTTCAAGATGTTATTGCTCACGTGTGTGACGAGGCACTTTCAACCGGTCGTGTTCACCAGAGTGTTACTGTTTGACCTCATTATGTGTGTATATTATAACAGACGACACGTTTTGTGAGAACCGAACGGAAACGGCCGTAACCGGCGGTTGCCGGGCGGTCGAGTTTTGACGTGATCCCTAAGACACCCACTTGGTGCTCATAAATTATGCACAGAAATGTGCCACAAAAATCCAATTTAGGCGAGAAAATCATGCATTTTTGTTCATCCTAAGCCGGTATAGCTCGAGGCCAAAGTGTTTTTAAAAAATGGTTGGAACAGTGGTGGGGGGGGGGGGGGGGGTAAAGGAAGCGCATGAACAGGGTAAAACGTACAGTACGTAATGAAAGATCTCTGTAGGGAGTGCTGGAACAGGGGAAATTACGTCATCAGGGATCTTTATGAGGCGCGTTTGAACAGGAAGGCCACATATAATATTTAGGGAGAGTGCTTGAACACGTAAACACACATTTAGGAGTGTGTGTTGGATGGTATTGGCTGGCTAGCGGGTCCCAATAGAATCCTCAATTGAGTTTAAGTGTTTGATTTACACTTGCCAATTGAATTTGAGTTATCATTCAAAATAATGAAAATAATGTTCTACGCGCCTCCTGACCAGGTATTTATCTTCAATACCAAGTCTGTCAGGGCATTCTAACGAAAGTGCAAGCCTCGCCCCTGTAACCATTTTACAATTGAGGAGGTCCTCATCCCAGGCTTATCAATTACCTTCACTGCGTGTTGTATGTTTCTCGCTGGTTGTGTCCTCAATTGAGCTTAGATCTAAGAAATGGAATGAAAAAAGAAAAGACTGGTAAAAGCAGAATGCAATAAAAAGACTGTGTTATACTAGCATTTTTAGATATAATATAATGTTTCGTGTATGATATGCATGGCTCGTAAGACACCTACTTGGTTGGGGTTGGGGTTTGTGGTTTTATTTTAAGGAAACGCTTGAACATGGAAAAAACGTACAGTACGTAATAAAAATCTTTGTAGGGAGTGCTGGAACAGGGGAAATTACGTCATCGGGTGATCTTTATGAGGAGCGTTTGAAAAGACCACATTGAATAATATTTAGCAAGAGTGCTTGAACACGCAAACACACATTTAGGAGTGAGTGTTGGATGGTATTGGCTAGCGGGTCCTATATAATCCTCAATTGAGTTTAAGTGTGAGATTTACACTTTGCCTATCGAATTTGAATTATCATTGGTTATTTTCACCCCTGGTTTTCAACATTATGCTTCAAGGCTTACTAATGGGCGTAACTTATCACTCTCTATAATATTTAAACATAACCATCTTTCCAGCGACACTTAAACTAATCACTACCATTTTTTGTTTCTTCCTATACACATACATTGGAGAGGATGTTTATTTATACCATGTTTCTCCTATATATAGGTTTCTCCTATGTATAATCCTTTCTACTCCTTAAAACAGTATAACAGCCGCCACCAAAATTGAACAAAACCACTAGAAATCGAGGCATTGGATAAATAAATAAATGTAGGGCAGGCGGTTATGTAACTCTGGAATATTGAAATAGGGGACTTTGTAACTTTTATACTTAAACAGGGGTTGTGTAACTTTGTTAGCTTTAAATTCAACCACTTCAGATGGTAATGATTAGGGTGATTTCAGAGGCTATATTACAAAAGATGTTATTAACTTTAATAAAATTAACACAGAAATAGAGAACACCTCCTGTTTATGTGGAAATCTGAAGAAGAAAAAGTTTAACATTTTTTGCAAATACCATAAAATGCGCACATTTTGTTTAAAGTTGTGGTATATTTTTACACACAATTTTATGAAGTTGTCATGTCAATTTTGGGCAATGGTCAACAGCTTCGATAAATTCATCAATCATGGTCAACTTTCGGCATTTGTGCCCTGTGACACAGGCCTAATCCTTATAAAGAGCCTACTGAGGGTTCTGATTTAAACAAATTGAAACTTACCAACACCATCGCAACCAAGTAATCCTCTCAAATCCTCCACATTATCATTATTAATGAAGATCATAGGGTTGTCCGTATAAAAATGATTCTCCGCTCCTTCTGGTGCCTCCAAATTAAGACCGCCAAATAAGATATCGGTGCATTCGCAGAGTAGATCTTTGGTGTACGGCAGTACCCAACGACGTTCATAGCCGCGGTTTGGGTCTGGTTGCTGCCCCATAAAGCAAACCATTGCTTTGGTGCACAAAAATAGGCCTAGAAAAGTAACATACATAATTGGCATGTTATAATACATTTTCAATTTAAGGAGGATGCACCACGATAGAATTTGTCTATAGAATTTTCTTATATTCACTGTGAACAAAGTTTAAACGTTTAAAAAAGAATCTTGAATAAAAAAACAGACTCAAAACTTTGGATCTCACAACCTTGAAAACCAGAAGGATCTACCTTTCCGTTTCATTTGCGTGTTCTTGTTTGACTAATGCCAGTGTATTTCTTTTTTGCAGGTGGCGGATAAATCCTAGATACAATGAGCTAGCATTCAAACAATATATTACTCCTAAGACCGACGCCTACAAATATTGCCTTTTGGTTTATTTCCCAATTCTATGGTCTTCTATTCCAGCATCAATTAGAGACTCTCTCACCACATCTAGCAAACCAGTTTTTAAAACCAATCTTAAACGTCACTATAAGGAAAATGATGTATAGTGTGTTGCCTTTATTGTAATTTTTATTTTTTGTCTATTTATATTGATACCTGTGTATGTTTTATTTTCTGGTATTTGTAGAGCTCTGCTGAGTTGGGAGCACTGCACCTTGTGGTGATAGTATACTCTCTTGTGCTTTCAGTGCTCCCTGGCTGCTCAGCAGACCTCCTTTATTGTGTTGTTTATATTTTGATGTTGTTAGCCAGTTGAATAAATAAAATAAAAAAAAAATAAAGGGGGTCACTGACTTATAGCCATAGCTATAGCCATTTCAAATCACGTGTTTTTAGCCATTGTTTGACTACTAAACACAATCCTATGGAAATAGAATTTTTAGGCTGAACATTTTTGTGTTTAAAAGCAAAACTGCCTCACCAATTATGTCGTATTTTTTTTATAAAAGTTGCGCATTAACAGGCACTACAAATGAATGAAATAAAATAATAGGATCACCGACTTAGTTTTTGAGATAATTCCATAAAAAGGAGGTATTTTTTGGTTCAAAAGTCTTACAAAATAAATACCGCGTTATGCTAGGGGCTAGGTCGTAATGTACGTGGTCTAAACGCAGAACTGGTCTACGTCGGGTAACGACATAACATGTACGCACTGACAATACTGTGTTGCACACGTCCCTTCATCTCACTATGTCAAGACAATAAGAAGATCGCGGCACGACAAAGAAAAATCAAGGTGTCTTGGTTTTCGACCAGAGCAGTATCTACACTGCAAATCGCAGAGAACACCTCGGACGTGTTCATAAATGTAACACCTTATTAACACCGGACATGTGTTCATAAAATCCAAAGGTTTATTTTGCAATATTTATAGGTCATTTCGGTTTAAAGAGTTGCCTCCACCCCCAAACAGCAATCCATCCAATGTGTTCAAAATATGAATGTTCTAAATTAGCACACTAGTGTTCTAAGGCAGTGTTTCTGAACACCTCGGACGCGTCAGAACAATGTTCGGAACCATCCGATGTGTTAAAATATGAGTGCCACGCTGAACGCTAATGTTCATATTATAGCTAATATCATGATTACGTAAGTATAATGAAACATCTGATAGAACACATGTGTTCAAAACAAAAAAATTGCCATTGATATCATGTTATTTGAACTGACACAAACTGACACAATTTTGACTTTTTATTGCTGTTGGGGGGGGGGGGGGGAACCAACTCTTTAAACCGAAAAGACCTATAAATATTGCAAAATAAACCATTTGGATTCATGATGTGTCCGGTGTTTAAAAGGTGTTACATTTATGAACACGTCCGAGGTGTTCTCTGCGATTTGCAGTGTAGTTTATCCTGTGTCTATTCCGGGGTGGGGTGGGGTGGGGGGGGGGGGGGGGGGGTACTTGCCTAGTACGGTATACGGGGATGTGCCGCTCTAAATGGGTCGCTTTTTTTGCAAAAAATCCCTAATGCATTGGGTATGATTTTGTGCTGGAAAATTCCTAATAATGGGGTAACTTTTTACAAATGGGTATATTTTCGCACACCCCGACCAAACCAAATCTGAGTACCCCCCCCCCCCCCCCCCCGAGTAGTGTCTATTGCATGGAAAGACGCTATCGAACCGCTGATATTGGCTGAACATGTTTTTAGTGACATTAATCAGATAATCGAAATCCGCCTTACAATAACTGAAACTTACAATGACACCCTAACATGTCTACAGCATCGGACCCAAAGGGAATTTAATTGGTGTATGACCATGTGTTTTGAACTCACCACCCAAAAAGGGTGGTGGCTTTGCATTTTTCGTGACGAATCGTCCATCTCTCTCTATTAACTCAATAACTAAATGTGGTAGAGCTACAATGGTTGAGGTGTCATTCGAAAGCCTTTTTATCTAGCTACATTGTGTGAATAAATCAAGTATTTCCATAAATGTTTGGCTGAGATATGATTGATTAAATTTCGAAAGTCAGGGGTGGTGGCGGTGGCGGTGGCGATGGCGGTGGCGGTGGCGCTGTGTACAATCTCTATGGGGAATATAGAAAATGTTCCCAATTCTACGCGTACGTTCAATTTACAATAACTCCTCATCCTGTATGGTACAAACATGATTTTGCTCACATTTTATAGATTGTTTTATATTCTATATTACACGTTTCTATTTCAACAAACGTGTAAACTATTATGTAACAATTGTAAGCATGAATCGATTGCATTGTCCTTGGCTTTCTCCCTATTTGCTACTACTTGAACTTGCCCTAATTCATCGTTTTACATAAATGACTTCAGGCTGTAACAAAAAAGTTATACAGTTTTGAAAAAAATATTAAAAATATCTCCCGTAGAATTTTCTGTTTCGAGTTTTAATAGCGTGCGAGGGATATTCTCTTAACTTTCGAATACGCTTTGTTTCATGACAATCGATGGTCGTTCAGCAGAGATATGATCAATTGTCTAAAGTAGTCATGAAATCACCTGGGCCACTTTGGTTTAATCAATGGTAAACCAATGGGATGAATATGAATGGAAGCGAACCAGGAACATAGTAGTAGAGCGCTCTTGTTAGACAACAATGGTTCATTTCAAGTGGTTAACAGTATTACAAAGAAGGTTAGGTCTTTACAAATTTATCAAGATATAATTTATTTATTTTATGAATTTATTTATTCAAATGAAATAAAACTATTTGAATTATAAACTATTAAGAATTATATTGTTCTCTTTATGTTCCTTGCATGGTACCCTAACCATTTAATTTAATCAATCAAGATTGTATGATATTGTGAAAGTGGCCCAACCCGATTTCTAGACGACTTAATAGTAGATTAGTCATAGATTTTAAACGTAAGTAGTTAAAGAGACCAATAAAATTATTCTGGTAGCCAAAACGGAACTTAACACAGAGTGTAAAACATTTTGACATTGCATGATTTTAACATTGGGTTAAAAATAAAATTGCGATTGTATAACTTTTTTTGTTACAGTGTGTATAACAAAAAAAGTATTCAACCTATGATAGCAAAATAATACATTTGTGGAAAGCTCTCAAATAGTGGAATTCACAAATATATTTGTAAACTCTAATAAATATGAAATTTAAACGTTTGTGCTCATTCACTTCCCGATATAGTATATTTCAACAAGTTACCATTGACAACCATTATGTTATGATGGGTAATTGCATGAGGAACCAATATGCACAGTAACATTATGATTGGGTAGGTGTAAAAATGTTATTGAGGTTTAATCAAAATATGAAAAAAACATGTTGCCATAAGGTCCTATCTAAATTCCAATAGCATATTTGGATTCGTTGTGAGATTACCGTTCTGATAATATATACTTTTTATGGGGTAGAACAAGTAGTTATTGCGATATGCTAATTCGAATCTCATTAATGGTGTAAAATGTAAAATTCTGGATATGCAACGGAAAGGGTGGCGAGTTCAAAACACATGTCCCCATAGGTTAATATGCTATTATTGAATCGAATTAGAACTTACCCATTACAGACATCAGTGAAATGATTTGGACTCCTTTCATCGTGACATAGGCCTACATGTATGTCCTTACAGCATCCACATAATTCCTTTAAACTGTTAGGTCTTCTTCAACTATGCGGGCGGCAAAATGGGATGTCTTTCTTTTATCATTTTATCAGAGAAAACCGTGTAATGAGTCGCGACTAGAAATGAGCCAATTTGGCTGCTGCACAGATACCTGTCAGTTTGAGACAGAAAATTATCTAAATGAAATATTACCCCTTTTGTAGTATTTAATCTATTCGATGAAAATTGCTCGCAATAACTATAATTAATTGGTTCAATCAATTATAGTTAGTCTTTTTAACTGTCACGGTTTATCAATTATATAGTATGCCTATTATGTCTTCTCATAAAAGCAACAACTTGTTTATACCATGACTTAATACCGTTGATTATCAGGTAAATGACTATCACATAGGCATATCCATTACATAACTGTGGCTTATCGTCGGCCAACTTCCTACGTATAAACACGCCTATTTTATAAAAGCCCCTCGGATCATGCCTATATTTGCTAATGTGCGTTTGAGTGTTGCTATGGAAAATGATCACCAAATTAAAAAAAAGGACCAAAAAAAAAAGCAAATGTTTCCCGATGCGCTTAATAATATTAATGTCATTATTCATTTATCAAAAAAAAGGTAATGAGAACCCCAAATATTATTGTTTAAATGAAGAGAAAGTTATTCCTATAAATGTATTACAGTAATTTTAAAGACATCAATGAGTTTTGTGAGCTGATGCGACCTAAATAAGAGGAATATCTTTAGCATACATTGTTGTTGTTCATCTATCGGACCATGGAAATCGGACCGGGGAGAGTATGCATACGTAATGTCGATATAAGACCTCCTCCCTTTAAGCCCCTTTCTCACCCAATTAACCCTCATTTAAAGAAATGAAATAACCCTTTTTTCATAAAGACCCCGGTATTTTGGAGAGAATTTTGGCAAATTTCTCATTCAAAGACCTTTTATTTTGAGCATTTTGCAAAGCTCGCACCCAAAGACCCTCAGTTTTTGCGACCTCTCTGTCACCGCACGCCACAGGACCTGAAAGTACCAGCCTTACACACCTATGTTCATTTCATACGATCCCCGGGTCCATCGCTCAGCGATGAAGACAGTGTCACAAGCTATTGGATTCTGTATGTTCGGAGCGTTCTTCTGATATTAACACTTTCCACGCGGCTATTGATTTTACCATATTATATTTCAGAAACCTTTGTCAACTTTCAAGGTCTATCTCAATGATTACTGAATCAATACTAGGCATGTTTGTACTTATTTCAAATTATTACTCATGATGATTTCAAATATGACAATGAAAGTCAATAACTGGGAAATTTTTGAAACATTTTGTGAAAATTTGGAATGTCGTCTGCAGACGCCTACCGCGTGGAAAGTGTTAAGACCAATCCGGGCAAATGCACAATTGCATCATTTTTACTTTCCTATCTCTAAAATCCTACCATAAAATATCATAAAGGGGATGCTAAAGTTCAGGCAATATGGTTTCAAATGAATCGATTAGCTACACACGGCTGCGTTTTTAAAATATAACCTATAATAATTAATATCACAAACTGCATAATGCCATAAGGCCAAGTAAAAAAAAATGTTTCGCGTCCCCGCCCGCTTCCTTTTTTGAGGCCGCCTGGATTTTTAAATTTTATTATTATTCATTTATTTTTTCTTCTTCTAAAAGCGGAAGGGCAACAAGGGAACCTGCTTTCGGACTCACTAAAATGCTCCATTAAAAACAAGGATTGCAGATGCTAAAAATTTGAAATTCAAACTAAAAAACCTAAACCATGTAGTATCCAGTTACAGAACGATCTATTTAAATAATTGATTTGAAAAGGCTTGGGTTCGACAAGAACTATATCGGGCAGGATCTTGTCGGAGTCAATCTTATTGTCTTAATGATAGTTACAACAATTTATATCGTAAACACTTTTAGCGCTATAAAAGTATATTCATTACTTTGAATAATTCATTAGATTTATTCCGTAAAAACCTGACAAAAATTAAATGATATTAATTACTTAGAAAAAAGGAATGTAATACCAATCTACTGAATGAATGACGGTTAGGAGACAGACCATACCATTCATGTACTCTGTGTTACGTTGAATACCAATCCTATCCCAGCATCAATATCTACTGGTCTGCATTGAATTTGATACTCAGAAGTGTAAAACATGATTGCTAAACACTATTAAAACAATGTTAATATGTATGTAACAGTACGGAAAATCGAGGATAACAATATGCTTCACAAATAAGATCGTAGGGGCGTTTGTCGGACGAAGAAAAGAATTATTAAAACAAAGACGAATTACTAAAGTTCCCGATGAATATTTTATTTCTCTAATATAACATGTAACGTAGAATCTAAATGGTTAGTCACTACAAAGTAATGTGCCGATGGAGGCTGAAGTAAGATTGACTTGTTACTTTGCTGGCTCGATGGAGAGTGCTTAAACTTTTCTTACATTGCAACTAGCTGTGTGGCTAGAGCAGCTGGTTGCATAGTAACCTAGTAAACAATACTTAAGCAATACTTGAATTAGACTCTACTACAGAATTAAATGAGTCACTCTAATACAATACCACATACAACTTTAAACTTAATGGACTGGTGAAAGAGATTATGATGGTCAAAGTGAAGTGGACAGACCAGTTGATTGGCTTTACACTTTCAAGTACAATTCCCAGAATGCATCAATAGAACTAATCACAAGGATTAGGATTAAGGGTTAATAGCCAACACTTTAATATCAATACATTTATGATCTGACATGGCAAACTCATACACTTGAATTTCAATAGAACTCTTAAGTAGGAATAAACTATCAATAAACTATCTACCCCCTGCATTGGTATAAACTTGGAACATTAATGTGGCAATATAAGAAATATGGATTGATGTGAATAAATTAAAACCATTGGTGATCAACTTTCCTTGACCAAAATGTAAAAACTAAAAACAATGTTCCGAAAATATCAATGCCACTAAAGATAGAAATGACAAACTTGACTCAAAACATGATTATGTTGGAATAGAACAAACCTTTGAAAACATAGCTAAACATTAATGTATGCACGATAAAAGTGCCTGTTACATGTATTAACATGGTGCTAACACTATCAAAACAATGTAAATATGTTCAGTTCTTGTTTGTCTAACAATTATCTCTTTTAAATATCATTTAATTTAATAGGGAAAACACCATGGATTGCCAGAAATCTCAAATGGCGGCCATTTTGAAAAATAATAAATAATAAATAAAAAGCCCCTCTTCCTCCTTTTTTTTAAAAACTCGGACGTGATACTTGGCCATATATAGACAGATACCTTCCAGCAGACAGCCTACCAGGACATACCATTGAGTACAGACTTAGTGGTTTGTTTCAAGTTTTTCAAACATATTAAAGAAATCGCTCCCCAGATAAATTGACGTTTAAAATTTTCGTCGATGTTGTTAATTTGTATGAAAAAATATTATTAGTATTAAAGAGTATTATTTAAAAATATGAGATATATTTTATATTATAATTTCTCGGTTTTGCGCTATCAAGCTTGTCGATGTCACAGTTACATCCAAGATGTGTGGCAAATTGTTAAAGTCAATGCGCTTGAGTTATATTAAATGTTGAAATGTATCCATTTGATTAATCGAATGTTATTACTACACTTTGTAATAATACTACGAAAATGTGTCTCTTCATGGTTTGTTGCTTTTGCTGTTATATACACAGTCACAATGTAGCAATATTATTAAAAATGACGTAGTAATTTATCAACGTCCGTTTGAACAATGGAATGAATGCTTTGTACCTGCCAGTGGCGTACCGACCGGGGGGAAGGGGGGGGGCAAGTTGCCCCCCTGGCTCCCAAATACCGGGACGCTAAATTCCCAAGACCGGGTCGCTAAATTTGCATAATGAAAAAAAATTGGTCCTAAAACACTGAGGATTTGGCATTATTTGTTAACCGTTGTGCTTTTTTGAGTCCTAAATTTTGAGACCGTGCGAATTTGTTTGACTGTGCGAAATTTTGTGACTGTGCGAAATTTTGTGACTATTCGAAAATGTGTGACCGTGCGATTTTTTTTGACCCGACCCCCCCCCCCCCCCCCCCCCCCCCCCCCCCCCCCCCCCCCCCCCCCCCCCACTTACGTGAAATTACTGTGGGGGGAAATTTGGGGCAACCTTTTACGAAAATTTACCGGGAAATTTACGCCACTCCCGGGACGACATACTTCTGCCCCCCTGGCTCACATGCCGCGGTACGCGCCTGGTACCTGCCACACATTAAATTGATAGATTACTGTAGTTTGCCAACACCAGTCTAACGTTATAGCGCCATCAGGCGCCTATTTTGACCTGGAGATTTACTCCAGGTCAAAGGTCATCTTTACCAGTTGAAATCTACGCTGATGAGATCATGGACGAAATTTCTCCGTCAAAATCAGGAGAATTTGCGGATATTTTGAAAGAACTAAAAGAATCTATCAACGAAATAAAAGAAGAAAATAGAGGACTGTCACAAAAAGTTGACTACATTGAATATACTTTGAAACAAAACGACGTAAAAGGTGAAAATCAACACCAAGCGCATGGGCGCAATTATCAGACACAAAGTGCATTTCGCCTGAACAACGGTCCTGCAGACGACATCGGACGCACAGCCGCTGTATCAGAGCAAGAACTTGATATAAATAATATTCAAGCCGAATTTGCGGCGATTAAAGAAGCATTACAAAGAGTAAAACTGCCAGCGGATTTAATGCTCAATGACTCTAAACAGGGAATAAAAAGGAAGATCAGCAAACATTACAAGTTGTAGCAAGAGCCGCGAGGTATGCAGAAGTGACATTGAAACTTTTGAACACATTTGATATTGACAGTTTTTTCTGAAGCTGATATCAAAAACCTGTATGTAACGCAAGTTGCACAATTACGGTATTTACAAGATGATAATATGCAAGCCTCGTAGTTCAGGGAAAATTTAGCAGACCAACATCTCAGATGTTCAGAGCACTTCAGAAAAACACGTCAGGTCTTAGTGATTCGGCACTGCACAATCTAAAACTCGCTGCTGACATCAGTAACCATGATACCAGTGCAACGCCACAAGCTCAGCAGTATTCAGCTACCGGCGGTTTCCAGTCTAATTACCGAGGAAGAGGCCGCGGTTCTAATTTTTATCAGCAGGGTCAAGGATACCAGAATCAAGCGCAGCGTCCACACGATGTATTCGACCATTTTGCTTCGCAACAGGTACCCCAGCAAAATCCTTTGAATGGTTAATAAGCATTGGACACATACGTGTGAATAAAAAGGACACATACGTGTGTAACACGGTAAGGCTGGTAAGCCAACACATGTGAGCAAAACTCATACATTTTAATAAGCTTAATTGTATTGCATATCGTTCGCTATGCAATACAAAAATAAAAACTATAAAGCAGCAGGCATTGCAAATCACCTTGATGCATGGATTGAAATTGGTGCACCACCAGTTGTTTTAAATTGGATAAGGGAAGGTGGTAAAATTCCTTTTGTGGAGAAGCCCACACATTTTTATATACCAAATAGAAAGTTTTCTTTCGAACAAGGCGCATTCATTGCCACTGAAATTAAATCGTTGTTGGATGCAGGGGCAATAGAAAAATGCTCTCCGCAACAACCACCAAAATGTGTATCCCCGTTAAATTGTGTTCCCAAAAAGGGAGGAAAATTACGGTTGATTTCCGACCTACGGAAAATCAACAATCTTTGTACAGTCCCAAAATTTTGCTACGAGGACATTCAAGTTGTAACACAAATTGTCCAAACGGACGACCAAATGATAACGTTGGATCTAAAAAATGGTTTCCACCATATTCCGATTGTAAAGGAAGACCGGGATTACCTGGGATTTTACTTCCGAGGAAATTATTACAAGTGGGCAGTCCTCCCATTCGGGTTGAAAATAAGCCCGTATGTTTTTTGCAAAACAGTTCGTCAGGTTATAAAACACCTAAGGACACTAGACCTACGGGTGGTTGCTTACATGGACGATTTTTTCCTAACGTCAACAAAAGAAAATATCAACAGCCACAAAACAGTGCTGTTGAAAACTTTACGGAACCTCGGTCTAACGGTGAATTGGGAAAAATCATCATTAGACCCGGAAATGACAAAAGAATTCATAGGATACAAAGTATGCACAGCAGGAATACCCACGTTAAAAATTCCAAATGCACGTATAAAGAAATTGAAAAAAACAATAACACGTGTGTTAAACTTGGTCAAAGTACGAGCAAGAGTGTTAGCGCGAATAGCAGGGCAATGCATAGC
Source organism: Ophiura sarsii (assembly GCA_035610835.1). Lineage (NCBI taxonomy): Eukaryota > Metazoa > Echinodermata > Ophiuroidea > Amphilepidida > Ophiuridae > Ophiura > Ophiura sarsii. The sequence goes on from CM069459.1 coordinate 32,106,900, forward strand.
GATGGCAAAGGCAATCCTACCGGGAAAACTTTTGCTAAGAAATGTGTGCAGGTTGTTGGCAACCAAAAAATCGTGGGATCAAGAACTTATACTGGATGCAGCAACACGCACAGATCTAGAATGGTGGAATCAAGCGGTAAAATCATGGAATGGCAACCCTATTATGTTGGTTGGGGCCAGTAGACATACAACTAGAGACAGATGCGTCCCAGACAGGATGGGGTGCAATATGCCAAGGACACGAAGCCGCGGGGTTTTGGAACTGCAGAATGTCAATGATGCCATCGAACTATAGAGAAATGATGGCAATATTACTGGCATTGAAATCATACAAAAACTTGGACAACAAAAAAGTCCAAGTACTCACAGACAATATAGCGGCGGCAGCATATGTCAACCATCTTGGAGGTCCAAGCAAACAGCTCTGCCAATTGGCAAACGCGATATGGATGGAAGCCTACGAAAGACGAATAACATTGCAAGCGAAATATTTGCCAGGAGTACAGAATACAATAGCGGACACTCTGTCGCGATTGCCAAACAAGTACGAATGGAGAATACAACCAAGATTGTTCGCATACATCGACAAATTGTGGGTCCACACAAAATAGACCGATTTGCAACTTTAGCAAACGCGCAGTTACCTGTGTTCAACAGTCGGTTTGCAGAACCCCTCACTGCGGGAATCGACGCGTTAGCTCAAAAAGATTGGGCGAAAAACAACAATTTCTGCAACCCACCATTTCGCATGATAAATCAAGTGTTACAGATAGTGGAGCAACAGAACGCATTCGCAACTTTGATTGCGCCATTTTGGCCAGCACAACCATGGTTTCAAAAGTTGAAACAAATGTCGATTTGCCCACCCCTAAAACTACCGATGCACGCGTTTGTCCCAATGGGGGCACAACCGGAACCAATGAAAAACACGCAGTGGAAAGTGTATGCTTGGAGAATTTGTGGACACACACTTTAAATGATCTAGGGTGGTCAAAAAGTAGTCCTCTGGGCTACAGTTGCGATCAAAACGGGCTGTGACCCAGAGATTGCTATGCGGCAAGGTCGTTGGAAGACCAGATCAGTGTTCTCTGAACACTATGTTCACTCAAAGCCACCTCAATCAATGACATCTGATATTTTATCATAGTTGAAATGTGACACTTAAATGTCAACATTAATGTATTATATGCTCTTCCTCTCCATTAAGGCACACACAATTAAAAATGTTACCGTTTAATACATTGTTTAATTGTTTTAATCGTAGACTGTTGTTGGCTATAACGTAGGTTTACAAAAACTGTAGTTTGCCAACACCAGTCTAACGTTATAGCGCCATCAGGCGCCTATTTTGACCTGGAGATTTACTCCAGGTCAAAGGTCATCTTTACCAGTTGAAAGTGGTTATATTATTATGTTTATTCATGTTCATGTTGTTATCTTGTCAGTGTAGATATGGTAAAGACTAAGGCACACACAATTAAAAATGTTACCGTTTAATACATTGTTTAATTGTTTTAATCGTAGACTGTTGTTGGCTATAACGTAGGTTTACAAAAATTATAGTTCTACAGCGAATGACAAAACAGACAAACCGCCAGGATATTTTACAAAAACAGGTCCAATTTACACAGACAAATAAATCACCAATTTCTGAATTGGAACGACAGCTAGTTACGGACGAGCTCGGACTGTCTTATTTTACTAAATAATTTTAAAAGCCTGATCAAGTTTACTGTTTAAAAAAGGGACGAGGTGACTTTTAGAATTAATTATTATTTAATTATCTTATTTTTAAACAAGTGGTTACAACCAATATCAACGCATTATATCGAGGATGTGCATTAACTATTTGATAACTATGATCAATTTCATACCCAAGTGATAATACAATCATGTTCTTTGTTTATTCATTTCATATCTGATATCATCAAAGTCAGAAAGTAGCAAATGAAAGTTATTGAAACCAATTTTAAAGGAGAAAGTCCTAATAAAAATCACATAATTAAATATTTTGCAATTTTTTAAAGGTCTAAACTCTAAATCAATTATAATTGGTCTAACACCTCATTATTATATCAACTTCTTTTTAAAATTTGAAATGTGTGTATTTATATTTTTATCCATTGGTAGATACTACATCGTTTTGGTATCTAACTAATTTGTTTCCTATGGGCCACCCGCATTTTTTGTAGCAATCTTAGCAGCAATATATTTGTTTGTTTGTTTTGGGGTGGGTTTTAATGTTGTTTTTTCAGTTGAAGATCCTGGAAAAATATTAAATGCTATTTGAAGACCAAATGATGCGTGGAATTTATGCCAAATGGAATTTTGTTTTAAAGAGGTTAACACCTGTCTTTAAACATGGTCAATACAATGACTCGTGGCAGACCCCTAGTGCTAAAATCACAACAATAAATACAATATTAAAAACAATCGTTTCACATCGCAGTTGTCAGGTAACTCATTTTATATTGTTATATATTTTCTGTAAATATGACATTCACTTACTTAGTCTAACTGGTCCTTAAGTTGAGAAAATGTTGCGCACCGCGGTTTAATTATTTCTTCCGCCCCCCCATAAATCATTACACTTCAGCATGTTCAGGGTTCCTAACGTATACCTTATCTATATTGACAATTCCTTTTTTGCCAAATTTCATATTTTTTTTTTTTTTTGGGGGGGGGGGGGGATCTCTCAATGCCCCTTTAACCTAATTGTTGCCATAGTTGTATAATATCGTCATTAAAGTACCGCTTGTATGAATGCACCTAATTCTGATGATATTTCATAGCAGCAGGATGGAGCGTATTATATTCAGATATTGGTCTTATGTTGGTATTAGTCCAGGCTAGAGACCTCATAACCTTGTTTTGTTATATATACAATGTTTTTTAAGAGTTTCTAGACCAGTTTTTTCTGCTGATTCCAAATCCGATGGGTGCCAGTTGCCAAACCTTGAGCATTTTTGTAAAAATGCAAAAATGCAAAATGGCTTCCAAAAAGCATTTTTTTATTATAGTTTTGCTCATTACAGGACTTTGTTTCACTATATATATACATTTTGTAACAGCTTGTAGTGTGGTTAGTTGTAGTTGAAAAAACCTAGAATATATGGCCAAAATCCAAGATGGCTGCCAAAACATTTTACCAATATAGTTTTGCTAATCACGGGACCTTGTATCGCTAAATGTATCCATTTTAAATTGTCTCTAGACCAGTTTAACTTATAGATTTTGCAAAAGAACAAGATGGCTTCCAAACCTTATTTATTCTTGTAGATCTGCTCATCGCAGGACCCTATTTTGCTACATATAAGTATGTTTCTATTTGTAACAAATGTTTTAGATAATGTTATGAATCATATTATTTGTGTCATTTGAGAAAGCCTGAGCTTAATTTGGTAGAGAAATAAAAAATCCAAGATGTCCACCAAGTCATTGTTCATGTTAAATTAAGTTATCCTAAGATAATTATCACATTGCAGTGATTTTCCATTTAAAAGTCGTCTGCATGATAATTGACAATGATTAGAAAATAAAACCAAACATTGCTATCTTTTATCCAATTAAAAGAGTACTTGACTGCAAATGCGACATATTTCCACGTGCGAGGATTATTCATAAGTTATTGTCACCATCGCTGTCATTGTTACCGTCTTGTGACTCTACTTTCATGGGGTTTTCACAGTGGACACTACCCATGCATTTGCAGAATTCTATGTATGGTAAAGAGAATTTGACGCAACAACAGTGTGCGGATCTACAACCAGTTTTGCAGCCACATCTAGTTAGATTGAGGACCTCATCTAGTGCAATTGAGTTGCCATCCATGAGATACACTGGTTAAAGTATAGACCCTTTCTTCTCCAAACCATTATGTAATGGGTCTTGCTCTAGAGGGGATGACATACCAGCGGCCTTCCACAAGGTTGTCTGATAATGAGCACGTTAACAGTGGGGTCTGAATGCGGCCATTGTAGGAGGCAGGCTGCCCAACTTTGGTGGTACATGCCTTTTGCCACCATGTTTTCTTGAAAATGTCTGCACGCATGTTGTTTAGAGAGCCTTCAAATGTACTTCCATACATCGTGGCTACATATTTCAAGCATGAAGCTATCACGTCATCCAGAGAGACAGACCGATCTCTCAACTTGAGAGGTTCAGTGAATATCTCTAGTGTCTTCAATACAGTAGTCTTACCTATACCAGTGAAGTAGGAGACAGTATCACAGCCCTTCGGTGCATGGCCATGGGCTCCGAGAAGGTTGGGCATGACTCGATGGTGTTTCTTGACGACCTCATTGAACATCAACTGAACTCTATCTGGCATGTTGTTTGTATGTGTATATATATGATGGGCAAAAATGTAGCTGGTCTCAATAAAGAGATCTGACCAGATACCATTCCAAAGACCATCTTGGTGATACATATCATGTTCCCCCTTCATAAAATGTTTCTATACTGAGGGGTAGACATTGCATGCTGCGAAGGTAATACAACTTACGTACTTTCTGTTATTGTACATTGTAATGGTGCTTGTTTCACTATAGAAAAAGAGAGACTAGTTCAAATCATCCTCCATATCTATATACAATAGTACACAAATCACCTGTTAAACAAATATTGATCCAAGGTATTTTCATTGTCATCCATCCAGGTATGTCGTCTGGAGCAAGATTTGAACTAATGACTGTCTATGCAAGTGTCCTATTTTACTGTATCCCTCATTAGTTTGTAAAACATAAACGGACAGATGTTTATGGGCTAACACTATGGTGGCCATCTTGGATTTCATAATGTTCCGTGAATATTTCATGTGTATGATATACTCACACTTGTTGCCATCTTGTATAATATCAGTGAAACCATTACAATTCACAAGTAACAGTGTTCAAAACAATCAATCATATGGATAAAACACCTATTTTATGGTATAATGGCAGCCATTTTTGCAATTCCTGAAAACGCTCAAGGTTTTACAACTGGCACCCACTGGATTCTGGTTCAGCACCTAAATATTGACTAGAAAAAGCAAAAAAACACCGTATATATCATAAAACAAGGTTCATGCAAATTACCATTGTTCCTAGCCTGGACTATATTGTCGCGTGTCGTATACCGATAATGTGTTTGGTCATGCATTTGTTCGTAACGCTTTATTTCTCAGTAAACGTAATTAATTGTTGCCATGGTTGTATTATATCTTAATTTTAGTACTATATTTTCTCTTTTGTATGTATTCCATCTTCATTTGAATTTTCATTTAACGTAAACTAGTAATACGATATAATTCTAGTAGCTTGTTGTATGTAAATATGCATAGGAACAATACACTTGTTGTATGTAAATATGCATAGGAACAATACAGTTATATTAATTTTGTTAGTAGCCATGTAACGACTCCTTTTCCGGAAGGTCTATACTTCTGAATGTTAATTACGCTCTGATTCATTCATCTCACCTATTCATTCATTCATTTCACCTATACATTCACCGATTGTTTGATTGATTGATCTGGACCATATAGTGTTAAAATTGCCCATTTTTGCGCGTTTCGCCCGAATTATTTCAATGTTTCATCAATTTGTCACAAAAGATGGCCTCAGAAATGTTTTTCTACGCCATTTTGGTTCAAAAATGAAAATATTTGCGGGCTTCGCGTTTTTTTATATGCTTTAAAAACAAAACAGATTAAAGGCGTATGACCCAATTTTTCCTATGCAGCATAAAGACATAATCTTATTCCAAAACTTGAATTCCATTTCCCCAGTGGTTCTCATAGAAAATATTCAATTATAATTTTCCCATAGCAGATACACAAACCTTTGGGTGGTGAACCACTTTTGGGGACGGAATAATTCGTTTCTTTGTTTCGCTTATAACATCTACAACCCCCTCCCCCTCGATGGAAAAAAAAGGGGGGGGGGGCTTGCTCTAACTTAAACAAACAAAACAAACAAATAGACATTTAACGTCTTTAATAATAACTACTTACAAGCTAATGTCAAAGCAAATGCCAACTTCGGATCCATTGCTCACAGCAGCGCCTCTGGATTGATGGATATGGTAGAGGATTCCTTTTTCGAGCGAAAAGTTTAAATACGTTGCAACCATTCAGCATACCAGTAGATAATGAGCGTCAGTATTTACGCACCTGGTTACACAGGGGGTTCCACCTGTATATCGGGGGTGGTGTAGCTAGGGGTGGGAAGATACTTCCCTCTCTGACAATTTCTAAAAAAAGTATGGTTCATTAGATCAGTCATCAGCCCCCCGGGCTCATTTAAAATATTGCCCTCATTTTGCAATATGCACACTCTTTTGATATTGCCTGATTACTGATTCGCCTGTAATTCATCATTCATTAGTAATAAGGTAACAATGCTATTGCCACAGTTATTTGGTCATCCGTTCTGTCTATGATATTAAGGCGAGTCGGAATGATATGCACCCGAGAAAGAAATATTATTCATAAAAATATCGTAGGCATGATCAAAACAAGTGTAAATATGTTAGGAGAGAATTAGACTGGGTCCCCGCGTCCCTCTATTTCGCCGCCATCATTTGAGCACCCTCGCAGGGGCCGTGTGTAAAATGGGAGAGGTAAAAATAAAATACTACAATGTAGTCAAGTGTTGTTTTAAAGATGCATAATATTTTCTTCTAAAATATCCGACGTTTTCGGTTGAGGCATTATTTCAGGGTATAAACCATTAGGCCTACACAGTGCAGTCAAATATTTACCCATAATATCACCCACAATGTAGTCGGGTATACAGTTCCCGTGCGCCCCCAGTCAAGCGTGTCAACCGAGGCGGCCATGGCCGCCCCACTTTTTCGCAAAGAAAGAAAAAAGAAGAAGGGGAAAAAAAGAGAAGAAACGGGGGAAAGGGATTGCAATAAAATATAGGTCAAAAGTACGTACACACCAAATGGGTTCAAGGATTGAAAAAAAATCAAATTCTGAGGGGGCGCATCCCCCTGTCAGACCCCCTCTGTTCGAGTTTTTAAACCATCTATAGGCCTACTTAAATCAAGAATATATCAGTTATGCTCAACTTCTTTCGTGCGTTGATAAAAACAAAATATTTATTGGAAATGTAGAGGTGGCTTTTCGATAAAATGTCGGTCAAAAGAATACACCAGATCGCACCAAATGAGTTCGAAAATTGAAACAAAATTCTACTTCTGAGTGGGCCGTATCCCCCCTTAGACACCCCTGTCCGGGCATATAGCTTGAAGGGCGGTGCTGCGCACCGCATATGGTACCATCTCAAAATACAGTTTTCACATAAATGGCCGCCCCACTTGTTGGTACCTTGCTACGCCTGCCCCAGTAGGCCCTACTTATCCGGTGCCTTTTAGGGTCCTTAAAAACATTTGGGATGTTAACAGTGAAAAAAACCCGATCCCTGGGGGGGGGGGGGGGGGGGGGGGTTCTCACATTGGTATGGTATACGTATGTGCCTGCCTTTTGGGGTGCCTTTTCGCAAAAAATGGTAAAGCGATGGGGTGGTTTTCATCACAGACCAAAGTGCCCAATTTGATAAATTGGGTATATTTTAAGGCATTTTTTGTTGTAAAAAGCGACCAATTTGTGCAAAATTGGGTGCTTTTGTAACAAAATTGGTATATTGATGGGTGGGAAATTGGCCAAAAAATAGGTATAGAGAAAGCCTCATTTTCGAAGTCCGGCAGGTAATCCACGTACGTTTTTGGCGAAAGTACCCCCCCCCCCCGGGCCGCGATTTTTTTTTTTTTACTAGTAAACATTTGTAAAAGCAAAACTCACTGAATAAAATGATTTTCCAAAAAAAGAAGAAGAAAAGTCAATTGATTTTACCTGTGAGACCATACAAATGTTTACTAGTAAAAAAAATCGCCCCCGGGCCCCCGATGAGCTCCAGATATCCAAGATGGCGGCCAAAATGGGTTAGCTTTGTGTACATGTGTTTATAACCCATGTTCTATGCACCAATTCAATATAACAGCATAACCCTGTATTCTTAAATTGCACTGAGCAGATTGTGATTTATCTCAATATATCCATTCGTCTGAAATCTGATACATGCAACAAACATGAATTTATGGAGAAGAACTATGTCAATATCATGCACACATGAAACATCGTCAATAATGCAAAATGTTCAAAGAAGATGACGTTTCTGGGATATTATGTATTCACTGCGCGAATACTTTTGAATCCAGTGTATATTATGTTATTAGATGTTATAATTAATTAATTATATGCGTTTTGTCTCCCTGTATGAAAAATAATCCACGCATGAGACACTAGATGCATAATGCGCTCAATGTGAGCCCTATATAATGTTGATCCATGCTCTTCACTATTGTATTGCTGCTGTACAAAGAAGCTCTCCTATTGATTGAACTATAGTAGAGGGCGCAATTTCTGTTTTGTTTGTATATTACACTTATTCAATAATCTGTGAAAAACAGTTTATTAATATGTTATTAACTCAGTCATAAAACCGATGTTTACATAGTTAAGCTAACATTTTCTAACATTTTCAAAATGCCCCACCCAGAGAATTAACCCATTGGGGTTGCAAGCAAACATTTGTATTGTATGACAATTTAATGTCCGCGTTAAATCTACAGTCTTGTTTCTCTCATACAATATTTATCAAAGAAAAACATTCCAAAATCGAAGGTTTGTGCGTCCGTCGCAAAAACGCCATTAACGGAGGTTGTGCGGACTCTAAAAGAAGAAAACATCCCTCTATTGGTCATTTGTATGATTCATGTTTTGTCAATGTAGATGGCGTTGATGCAGACTCTGTCGTACATAGCTACTCTTTAGGGGGGGCTGGGGTACCGCGCCATTTTGCAATATTTTGTGAAATCGATCGTGGTTATCCCGTGATACGTATCGTGGAAAAATAATTTACACTGTTTTAACGAAATGCACTGTGGGATTGTGTTACCAGCCTAAAATCATAGAGGTCGCAAACCCGGTCGCAAACTTGCTTATAATTGAGCCTAGCTATAACAAGATAACAAGCTAAAAGTGACATCTCTGAATGTATTACCAAAGTGTGCAAAGGAGAAATTGTTGGACACATTGGTAAAATGGTTTTACAACAAGTTTTGCTATCATATTATCAAACTGAACTCAAGTTAAATCACTCTATTTATCGAGCAATAATATAATTGTTTACGCATTTTAATTGTTTAGATACAAAGTTAAATAAATCAAGGATACATTTATGATAGATAAATAAATAAAAAGAAAACTATAAACGCATGGGCGGCATTTATAATTGATAACAATTGACATAACAATGATGTTACATTAATCTACCATCAAGTTTAAAAAATAGAAAAATAAATTGAATATTCGAACCCGTGATTTGCGATTGCCAACGACATGGCCAACCTACGCACGCCACAGAGATCCACGACTGTAAGTGTGATAGTTTTATTATTTAACCATGTCCATTTATTTATAACGAACGGATTTTTATTGTGCCATTTTTGCCAAATGTGTGCTCTCGCACAAAATGTGTTTGTAATTTGATTATAATCCTTTTTTTTTTAAAAGAACGGTAATTTCTGTTGACATTTTCGAGAGAAAAAAATGGCGTAACTGATACGGTGAACGCCAGCAGTGTGATGTCCGCGTGGGCAAGCATACAAATGATGCTAAGCAAATCCAGCATGTAAAACAAAAGTGCTCCTAATGGGCCTCGAACCCACAAACCTTTCGCTCCTCATGTCGACTTTCTATCCACTACACTAACCGTGCTAATTGGAAATAGATATCGCAAATAATTTATTTATATCACGTGTCATGGGTTAATGCACTGTGTTAAATTCTACAATCCCGGCCGCCACTCTGTTCAAAGGCACAAAAAAGTTGACTTGTTTTACGCTTTTTTTGCAATTCTGAGGTGTGCAGTTCGATTTTCTTTCTCGAATTGTTTAGAAAACCATCCATTTTAGAACATCTGAAATTTAAAACGAACTGCACACCTGGGAAAGTATGATGCCAAGGGCATATTTTTTGCACGTAAATCCAATACAAGAGTTCAGAAAATCGACAAAAATATGACGTCATAACCATTGCTTCGGGACAAAATGGCGCGGTACCCCACCCCCTAGCTACTCTTGAACTATGCATCACTGAAATTCGTAAATGGATGAAATCAAACTTCTTAAAGCTCTTAAAACTGAATTTTTACTCTTTGGATCCCACCACCAATTGTCTAAGATCAACATTGAACACACACATATCGGTAACTCCACAATTGCCTCATTCTCCAAAGCTCGGAATCTGGGTGCAATTTTCGACTCTTCCATGACTATGAAACCACACATCTCCAATGTCATTAGCTGCTCATCATTTCAACTACGAAATATCAGCAGAATCATATCTCATAGTCTTGATGCTACAGAACAAATAATTCATTCGTTTATAACCTTTCATCTTGATAACAGCAATGCTCTTCTTTATGGATGAACTCTATCGTCTTCAAAAATGAACTCTATCGTCTTCAAAAAATTCAAAACACTGCAGCTCGCATTCTCAAATTCTCTAATAAAATATCTTACCATATTACGCCAATTTTAAAGGGACTCCATTGGCTCCCTGTAGCTCAGAGAATTGTTTTCAAACTACTGTTGATTGTATATAAATGTATCAACAATGTTGCCCAATCATATCAAACTATGTGCCAATTCGCACTCTTTCGTTCTGGACAAATGCAACTTCTTCAAGAAACTATATCTAAGCGTTCTTGGGGAGACAGATCTTTTGCTATTGCAGCTCCTCGTCTCTGGAATGGACTTCCTATTCATATTAAAACTGCAAAAACTGTTACAATATTTTTAAAAAACCTGTTAAAAACACATCTGATGTCTGAGACTTTGTGAATAATTTAGTAGTTTTGTTGTTGTTGTTGTTTATCGTTTTTAATTTATATTGTATTTTATGTTTTGTGCCTTGAGCACTCTTATTTAGAGTGGATATGTGCCTTGTCACTATATTATTATTATTATCATTAGTGTTATTATTATTATTATTTTGAAGACGTGAAGGCTAACGTTTAAACACATTTCCATACAAATAGAGGGCGTAAATCCATTTTTGGAGAGTCTGAGTATTGAATGATTTATTGAGTGATTAGGTAGTGTATACCGAATTGCATGTGAAACAAACATTTTCATTTTAAAAATGAAACTTAAGCGATTACACAATTTCGGCAACGGCTCTTAATCAATAATCAATTTCAAACCGTATCGAAGGCAACACTCGCAGGCAAGGGAACAAATACCCGGCTGAACCTCATCTTATGCCCGGATTATGCCCCTGGTTCTTACGTAAATTGTGTCGCGGCCTAGCAACTTTTGCCTTGAAAGGGCCCCTAGTTATTCCTTTCTACTAATATTCAGTTTTCTTTTGTTTTACATAGCCCCTGGTACGACGGTGACAGATTGCCTCTGTTCCTGAAGGAAAATACATGAACCAGAGGGGGAAATTTGTGTAAATGTAGCCCCTGGTTCTAAATTCCTTTATTTCAAACTCTTCGAAAGATGATCCTATGGGGTTCAGGGTATTTTTTTCTTCAGTTCCTAGGCCTTGACAAATTTTCAGTTTTGCGTATTAATTAATATTACTATTAAATACATGTTGGTGCTGGATATCACGTGGTGGCCACAGCACTTCCGATAGAACCTCTGATTTTGGAATTTGTACGCAGAAACTCCAATTTTGGAGTGTCCGGTAGTTGAGGTTGAGCATTGAATAGGCCTATGTTAAAACCAAGGAGATTAGTATTTAGAGTCCGCAGAACCTCCGATTTTGGAATTTGCCCCACCACGATCGCAGAAACTCCAAATTCGCCATTTTTTTTTGGGGGGGGGGGGGGGGCGTGAAGGTCAAAAAATTGCGCAATGTAAAAAAAAAATCACACAGTACATGTACTACATGTACAATGTTGCCTTATATTTGACTATTTGGGCTGAATATACCCACACATAACCAGTGCCCCAGCACGCCATCTCGGTCTTTTATCATTTTTTTTCCTATTTTCTTTTTTCCCCCTTTTTAATTTTTTTAGAGGGGGTGGGGGGGGGGGGGGGGCACTGAACAATAGCGTAGGTCAATTTATCACCAAAACGAACCGCGCAATTTTGAACCCCGCACTTTGTGTACTAACACCGAGTTAAACTCCCGCGGAAATTGAACCGTCGGTTTCAAGAGTGATCTTGAGGTGAAATCAAAGTCTTTCATTAATATTCAGGTCTTGAAATACTCCTCTTGATAAAAGGACCTGTCTTGCAAACGTATTGAATCCAGTCTATGACATCTACAAGCAGAGCATTTCACATCGGCATTTTACAAATCCGTCGATATCGAAAATGAAATGCGTCCGAGTAGTGTCTACATTGATATGCCAAACAGCTGTCTTAACATCGAAATTACACAATTTTCGTGTTGAGATAAATCAGGGTTTTAGCAGCTATTATTCTTAAATCGGTTTTACGGCGTGACCATTTAAGTATATACATAAAAGTCATTTGAAGTGAGAGCAAAATTTGGAACCATTGGCATTTTTTTCATTTGTCCGTTCGTGTGCGATCGCGTTATATTTTCATTTTTAAACGGATTGCGGGCTATGTGCATAAGGAGCAACTTTCGAGGAAATCTTTTTCAACTGACTAACTAAAAAAACTGTGATTTCCTTTTTATTTAACAGAATAAATGAAGTTTTTGCATTATGTGGCTCTAGAAACAGAATTGATAAATGGTTTGAATCTTTACAACGTTTGTATAGTTTTCCTTGATAGCTCAGTTGGTAGAGCGTTCGCCTTCAGAACAGGAGGTCCTGGTTCGATCCTGTCGCTGACCACAATGTCTTATGGTTTTTTGTTCCGTCGTCAAAATCAATGTTGTTGGGTTTTTTGCTATAAATTACATTTTTTTATATTTAATTTATTTATGATTGTTTGGTTGATTTCTTTCATTAGTTCACAGATCCCACCATTCTATTATCCCAAAGCGATAGGCCTACCTCCATATGCTCGGGAGTGAGTTTATGCTCGGAAGCAGTGACTTGAATTCATAACTATTAAGACGCGACGTATTACGGTCCATGATGTGAAGTTCTGAAGATGGTTTTTCATGACAACAATTAATGTTTTGCTGCATTTACACCTGATTTGCCTCATTATGTGTCGTGTGTCTTTTAAACCTATAGTATTGGAGTGGGTGAAGGAATAACTTCAGCACAATCGCACCCAGACGGACCATTCGATTGAGCGACATGGCCATAGTGATTGCAGAAGTGTTCTGTTAAAAAGATTCCGAATTTTGATGTTGGAATATGAAACATCTTATTATAATCTATCATCCTGTGAACTGATTTTTTACGGCGTTCAAAAATAAGGTATTTACGGACATTTTCCACCTGATTTTGACACCGTTACATCCCGTTCATGTCAATTTTTACTCTGATGTAGCTGCATGTTTTTACACATTTCAGGGTAAACTTTACTTTATACATTAATTCAATGGAAAAAATATTGAATGGGAGGGATATATACTTTAAAGTATGTTAATTGATCAACGATCGAATGTCTTGTTTTGATTATATTTCGGCATGAATAAACGCTTCTTATTTTGATCTACGCAATTTTATAAATTCATTTTTTTGGATTTACCGAAGGGCGCCCTCGCCTTGATAATTTGGGGTCAAATCGAAGATGGCGATTCCATGAAAATGTGACGGAGCAAAAAAACCTGAAAATTGCTCCAAAAGATTTATTTTTACCTCTATGTTGTTCAAAGCTCATGCAAAGGTTCAGGAAAAAAATGTTACAACATTTGGCTAATGTTTACTATGAAAAAATTCTACTTTTCTTACCCCCAAAATGGTAACACGTGTTACCGGAGCAACACTTTTTTGAAAATATTTACTTTATTGATTTGGTTTTAATTTACACCACTTATAATTTTAATTCTACTAGTTAGGCCCTATTTAAAAATAGTAAACAATTAGATAAATTCATAACCACCACTCTACAATAGGCCATCAAAATGTCGTAACGCGTGTTACCAAACTCATATTCAGGAAAACGTGCTAAAACCTCAATTTTTCAAGTGTTATTTATCACTATTTATGGTTAATATGTTAGTTCAATTGTCAAAGTCAAAATTAATTTTAATTTAGAAATATAATAAAGAATCTAAGGCTAGTAAATTATGGCGGGACAAAGTGTAACGCGTGTTACCGTAACACGTGTTACCGACTATTTTGCATTTTACAAAAAAGTGAGAACTTTAATTCTTGTTATTATTCTAGTTTTACAGTTATAGAGTGGAGAATAAAGAATGGCGCGCTTAAATGTAACGCGTGTTACCGTGGAATCGCCCAGATGCCTTTCAACTGTAACTACATACATGATCCTCGTTAACTAAGGAAAAGCAAACAATCAACGATAAAATATCTGGAATACTTTACTAACGCTCAAGTCCGACACATGCGTAGTAGCTCTACCACAAGAAAATGCCACATCATTAATATTGGAATACGATGGTCAACGCTTGCGCGCTGCGGTCGAAAGTTGTCGAGTATGCAACAACCTTCAAAAAATCGATTACCAGTCTCAAGCCATAGAGCGTGTTTCTACTGGGCACTGCAAAGTAAAACGCTAAGATTAAACGCTAAGATTAATCGGTAAATTTTTAATCCTCCTGTTTCTACTCGCGAAAGGTTACAGCTAAGTTTATCGATCCTAGTCGATGACCCACGACATTTGACATTTTGTAATACCAAACAATGCCACCGCACCTGAAAAAGCCAAATTGAGTTATTTGCATAAATCATGACTTCATTACATTATGCAAATGCTGTAATGATATCTAAGTCTTTGACAAATCAAAAGTGTTGATAAATGCACACTTGCAATTCTGCCTAAGTCAGCATTGTGAGTTAGGCAGATTGTAATAATTATGTAAAATGTTTAAAATGGGTCATATTAACTCGTATTAGGCCTATAACAAGCCACATTTCACTTAAAGGTATATCCCCAACCTAATTCTATCCAACCGGTACTGCTCCTGTTGGAATTCACCTGTACTATTCATGTGCTATTCAACATATCGTCAGCCTGCTTCGATAACTGCCTAACTCACTTTTCCTATTTTTGTTGTTTTCTCAAAACTAGAAAAAACGAGTTAGGCAATTATCAAAGCAGGCTGACGATATAAACTGCTCACACAAAGTTAGGAAACTTTTTTAAATCAAGTATATTTCTATTATTTATTACCCTCTTGTATTATGTTGTATATAAATGGAAAGCTGAAGTGTTCTTCTTTAACATGATACCAAATGTGTAATGATGACATGTTGTTGGACTTGGCCATGGTCAAGAGAATGAGGCAAAGTCACAAATCAAATGTGCCAAAATAACCGTTATCTGTGCTAAACAGTCAATAGGTAATGGCACGGGCTCTCTCCAAATCTGTTAAACGCGGCACATTGAAACTGCAAAACGTTTACTGTGTCTCAGAAAAATGTACAAGTTGTAGGCCTAAACCTTTCATCACTTACCTTCATGACCTTCCACCTGGAGTCATTGTTAACCCAGTCTTGCAAATACCCAAATAATGGTTTTATAAAGAGATGAGGGTTGGGGTGTGTGTGTTGTGCTCACTAGTGCAAATCTTTGTGTAAACCATTCATGGTTCTCAAGCATGACCGGTTTGATTATTGATCATTACCTATTGACTGTTTAGCACAGATAACGGTAATGTTGGCACATTTGATTTGTGACTTTGCCTCATTCTCATTCATGTGGCCAAGTTCAGCAACATGTAATCATTGCAAATGTGGTATCATTTTAAAGAGGAACACTTCAGCTTTCCATTGATATATAACAGATACAAAGAGGGTAATAAATAATAAATATATACTTGATTAAAAAAAGTTTCCTAACTTTTTGTGAGCAGTTTAGTACTATAGTTGATTTGCAGACATTGGCCGATTTACCATTTCATTCAGAGGTAACAGAAGCAAAAGAGGGAAGGCACTCGAATTTAATCGTAATATGCAAGGTTACTACCGTGTCATCATCAGTGCCTATACAACGAAAGTACTGTAATGTACAATAGACTATTATTAAATCTAGTGACAGGGAACTTGCGGCTAAAGTATCCGCATAACCTTTCCTGCAGACCAGTGGCGTAACTAGGTTATTGATATTGGGTGGGGGCGAGAAATGAAAGTAAACCGACAAGATTGTTGTGAGTCAAGTAAAACTTAAGATTGTTTATGATGTTTTAAATGGTAACAAGTCGGTTGTCCCCCAGACAACAACAGTGGTAAAATGGGCAGCAGTTTTGGTTGTCTCGGACAACCGGACAAGCCCTATTTGGGCTCTAAAAAAGCTTGTTTCAAAGACTATTGCATTTTTGGGACACATATACTCGCGTATCGCGCAATTTTTTTCATCTGCGTACTCTTGACCATCATAATTCCATGATTCCTCTTGTCAAATGAACCGACAGCGCCAATCTCAACCGACACGACGTCAATGTTAGGGCCCCCCTCGCCCCTTCCTGGTTACGCCACTGCTGCAGACAATTGCCCGCGTATTTTCGATAAAAAAGATGTGTTGTTATTCAGATAAATTGATAAAGGTATTCAGGTGGTCTCATACCCAGAAGTACATGAAGTAACGTTTATACTCCGTATTGTAGTTGATATAACTTTTTCTTTATTTAGGACAAATGGTTTTGTAATTAGGTATATATAAAAATGATGATTGCATTATTTCATTTTTCTCTCAAATAAATACGTAAAACGGATATTTTGTATTTTAATGTTTTTTCCACTTTCATAATGAAAATGGAAAAGTATCTACTAAATTATGAATAGGTAAAAAGACAAACATAATATTTGTTTTTTTATTGTGGTGACCGCTTCCAAAGGGATAACATATGGCCATGTGTTTTGAACTCGTCACCTTTACCGTTGCATGTCCAGATTTTTACATTTTACACCATCTGAGATTCGAATTAGCATATCGCAATAACTACTTGTTCTACCCCATAAAAAGTATATATTTTATGAACGGTAATCTCACAAGGAATTCAACTATGCTATTTGAATTTAGATAGGACCTAATGGTAACATGTTGCGCTTAAGAATGTTTAAAAAATATAGATTTTTTTCATATTTTGATTTAAGCTAATAATATGTTGATACCTATCCCAATCATAATGTTACTGCGCATATTGGTTCCTCATGCAATTACCCATCAGAACATAATGGTTGTCAATGGTAACTTGTTGAAATATACTATATCGGGAAGTGAATGAGCACAAACGTTTAAATTTCATATTTATTAGAGGTTACAAGTATATCTTTTGGGGTATGCACCCTATCCTGATATAAACGGCATTTTTGAATTCCCCTATTTCAGAGCTTTCTAAAAATGTATAATTTTGCTATCACTTTTTTTGGTTATAGTCATGTATTTAAAAATGATGAATTAGGGCAAGTTCACTGTGTAGCGAACAGGGAAAAAGCCAAGGACAATGCAATCGATTCATGATTACAATTGTTACATAACAGTTGTCACGTTTGTTAAAACAGAATCTTAAAGAATATCCAATGTGCCCCCCCCCCCCCCCCCCCCCACCGGGGATTCGCCGTTCGCCCACTGACAAGTAAATAAACCAAACTTTGTCCACCCAACTCAAATATATAGTATAAGTAAAGAGTTTAACGGGTTCCCCGTCGGACAAATTTTTAATCTGTCAGATCTGACAGATTAAAACTTGTCCGATGGCGAACCCGTTAAACTATTTACTTATAGTATAAATACCCGTCGTAAAAGCTTATCTCACAATTTTAAATATATAGGTTCATCCCCTCAATAGCGGCTAAACACATGGCAAAAGGCTGCTGCTGCTATGAATTTATAGCCATATTTTAAGCTGCATAATTCGTCAGCCTGCTTCGATAATTGCCTAACTCACTTTTCAGCAAAATTGAGTTTTTTGCATAAATCATGACTTCATTACATTATGCACATGCTGTTATAATACCTAAGTCATTGGCCAATCAAAAGTGTTGATAAATGAAGAGCTTTGTTGCAAAAGGGCCTCCAGACCACTCCAACATGTTACTCATTTTGCATTATTGAATTTGCATTGACAAATCCATGGAATTAATCAAATTATCGTATGGCTGTGTTCATGACTTGGATTAGTGCATCCATGCACGCCAATTGAGGCATCAACATAGTAATAAACAAGCAGAGATGATTTTTTACGAAGTATAAGAAATTAATTTATTAACCTGACGTTTTGACCATCCGATCTTTATCAAGGTAAAAATAGGACGCTTTTAAGAAAAGTTGCAAACAATTGTTTAAACATTGTTTTAATCAGGTTCGCCTTTTTACGTGAGTGGCAACAGCAAAAAAAAGAGTAAATTATTTTAAAAAAAAACTTCAACAGGCGAATGAGGGGAAGACCCGGTATTAATAATAATATGCCTCTATATATGGATGATCATGCTTATAATGGGGATTGTTATTTCTTCCCTTTTTATTTTTTGTTTGTTTAAAGGTAGATGACCCGATCACATTTTCGTAACACAGAATTATTTCAAACATACGGAGATTTTCATATCATATGAAAGCTCGTATTTTTCTCATCATCATACTGAAATTTGACGGCCTAAATCGGTATAATTACGGAGAAATCGATGAAATAACGTCGAATTACCGGGAATGGTGGTAACCACCGATATAGTTTGTGTACTACTCAATGGGTGCAGTTCACAGCATCTTGTGCGTCTAAAATAAGAACCATTAGAGCTATGCAACTCAAACTTTGGAACACGACTTTTTTAAGGATGACCTTTCATGTAGAATAGAAAACTTCAAGTTGAAAATCGGAACATCTACCTTTAATATAATAATGTAATGAGGCAAAGCTTTTATCAAAGTGCATACATCTTTAGCTTACAACTCAACCAATAAAAACACTCTTTATAATTAAAAACATGCTCAACGGACCGTTATCTTCTAATGGTTGTTTGGAGCTTCAAACCCGTATCGATAGCCAGTTACCATAGCAATAAATGAAATACCAATGGTTTGCCATGATTAGATATCGATGATCGGTTTTTTGACGAACAATTTGCTATTGTTTTCAACAATAAAATATGAATAGGGTTTTTTTTATAGATAAAAAGCCGTGATCCTCTAATGGTTGTTTGGAGCTTCAACATAATATCGATAGCCAGTTACCTTAGCAATTTGGCAAATTTATCGGTTGCCATGGTAACGAGGGACGCCAGTTTTCAGCAAGAGCCATGGATAACTCGCCCAATGTAATACAATTGTAACGCTTTACTTTTCATACTCTCCCCGTGTTGAAAAGAAAAATGTGAAATGAAAATCAGACTTGAGCTTACATTTGGGATTGTCAGTGATTGGAACTTCTTCAATAATCAACCATTCCTAGCGTGCAATATCTCAAATTAAAGAAGTGAAATTTCACAACAACTTAACCAATTTAATATGTTTATGTAGGAGTTATACTTTAGAGTTATCAGCACATTTATTACCGGGTCAGTTGCTTATTGTGTTGACTGTATAGTATGACCAAAGCAGTGTGGTTCATGTAGCCGATTACCCACCAACAACTTTTAAAATGTGCCCCGGTATGATTAATTACTAGATCCCTTTTCATCTGATTAACTGCTCAAATGCATAATATATTTCAAAGATTGTTCTGAATATTAGGGATACCGAAACAGCGTAACCTATATTTTAGAAAAGACTTCAAATTTAGTTGCATTGAAATGGGTACTTTTTATACACTTTTTTTTTATTTAACCTCCCTTTTCTTTTCTTTTGTTGTTTTCCTCTTCACTTTACAAACCGTGAGCGATCTTCAGAATACTCGACTAGATGGTCAATAGAAGAAAATCATCTTGGAGAAACTGGGAATCCCTCAATTAGTCCTGTATATTGAAGATCTCTCAGTTCTCATGAAAAGCGAATGCGACTTTTACAGTGTTCCCTATAGGGGAAGGTTCTGGTTCTGGCTAATCAGACGTCATATTTTTCATTTTAATTAAGTCACCTTTTGCATTTATAGTCTGTTAAAGAGATATCTGAACCTAAGAAATTAATTGGCGCATATGCGAAGTATTAACCTATAGTTTACTGTAAAATTCTGACGTGAATGGTCCTCCGTAATATTTAAAATGTGTCGTCACTCGCTAGGTCATAGGTGAGTGTACATTCCGGACAAAAAAGGACGGCATTTGTTTGGCCAAAAATTTCGAATTTGTTCAACGCTTTTTCAAAAATAAGGACTATCATGACATTACAAACATATTTTGGGCGAGGGGCACCTACAAATATTGCACCAAAAAGCACAATTTTGATGACCAACACAAGCACCCGATGGAAACATTTATATACAATTATAACACATCTCTTAACACAAATACTTCCGTGGCGTGGATACCTTGTCCTTCGATTGTCAACCGCAGAACACCGGTTCGATCCCCAGACCATGCACGGCACGATATGCTTTTATTTTTTATCGTTCTTCTAGTCCTACCCTTCCACTCACAAAATTGTTGAAACTTTGGCTTTATCAGTTTTTAATTAATAAAAACAATAATAAGTTTATTTATTTATTTATTTAGTCATTATTTAAGATCCTTGGACAATTAGTACATTTTAGTCAAAATATTACCCAAAGTCGGTGCGATTAGTGTTTGAATGGGCAAAAGGAGTTGATCTAAATTTTGACTAAAAAAATCACCAAATTGCATGAATGGATTTTCAAAAATATAAAATCTTTCAACTTATGAGGTCACATTCCACTTCAAATAGACACCCCCTGGGCATGCAAGCGCAATTGGTCCTTCAGCATCAGCGAATCATCCCCTCCAATGTTTACAACAAATTTACGCTACTGCTAGAATCGACTGACTTGTGACATAAAACGTTATGCCCCAACTTACTCTTGGGTCCGGTCAGGTATAACATTTAGCGTAAATTACCCGCCTAGTAGCTTACCCCGATTTGGTGCTCTCCAAATGTTGGGTTACGCCTCAGCTACTAGCGAGGTAGCGCTATTTTTCATTCAGCTACCCGTCATTGGTGCACTCGGCTGATAACAAGGAAGTCACAGAGAATTCTTTTCTTTTTCAACATGGTTGCTATGGTAACCAAGCGAGACTTCTGATTGTCGAAACTAAGAACAAGTCTAACTCAAAAATGAAACATCCATTTACATCCATAATTGACACATATAGTATATCAACTAGTAATTCCGCATGGCACCATGTTTTCGGAATTTTTAATTTGAACTTCCAGTTGCTATGGCAACCAAATATCCAACCAATCAGCATGTTGCGAAACGCAATTCAAATTTGGAAAATAAATCAGTAAGCCAATCACAGCCGTGCTTGGTTACCATAGCAACCATGTTAAAAAAATTATGTTTTTTTAAATTCTCTGTGACTTCCTTGTTACGGTGATATATGATTGTCATATGTTTCCACGTAAGTTTGATGATCAAAATTGAGATCGAAAATGTGTGCCATTTGGCACGTGAATCCCCCTTAACAGAATTGCATTCTTTAACTTTTATATAGAGTATCCACTTTCTGTTTTGACAGCGCCAAATATTGGTGAAACATCCGACCAAAGAGCTCACGGCAATCGGACAAGTCGGTGAGACTGTTAACTTTCTGTGTTCACCAGCCGCAGACAACATAACAGGGGCTTCACTGGCGATTGATGGTGGCTGGACAGCGACTTGAAAGAACAAACATCAAGGGCATTACATACTACAGTCGCTGTGCAATCCTGGTCATTTCCCCGTCAATCGTTTACATTTGAGACGAGCCCAAGTCACGACCTGCAACTGATTATGTTACGGGCATAAAGCGAACAAGAATGCTCTACAGCGACTTAAAAGAACAAAGATCAAGGGCATTACATACTACAGTCGCTGTGTCCTGGTCATTTTCCCGTCAATCGTTTACATTTTAGACGAGCCAAAGTTAGGAACGCCAGGCCGGTCGCAACAGGTCGGTAGGTCCACATCACTTCAGTTGACTTCATTCCAATTCGGCGATATGTTAATTAGCTGATTTGTGTTTCATGTTCCACTCGAGCTGCCTACAATCGCCATGACCTGCGACTGATAATCGTTATGTGTTACGGGATAAGGCCACCAAGAATGGTCTTCAGATTTTGTAAAACGTGTCGAGCGATCGAGCATTTGCTTCTCTTTCGAGGTTTATTTTAATTATAATTAATGTCAAATCTGATAATATTTAATGATATGTCATACAAGTCCTGAAATAAAGTTGTATATACATATTTAACAGCGTTATCTGTGTACTTTACTTTGTTTGCAGGTTACTTGATTAAAAAGCTATTATAACATGTAAACATTCTCTTTCAAAACTCATTGAGGTCTTGGGAATATTACCGTTCATAAGTCTCTTCGCAAAAAAACATTTTCTCATATTTCTGCGATACACATTTTGTTCCGTGAGTGGAAAACAATATTTTCTAAATTCTATTATAGTTTTATACACTTGTGTCTTTGATTTTTGACGGCAGCACTCTTAAACGGCCACTTTTAGATCACATCCGTACTACGTTACAAAAGAGACATCAATTCAATTCAATTGAATATTATTTTATTTTATTTTATTCAAATAATAAAGCAATAGAATATAAAAATCGGTAATATTTGAAAAATACAGGGTGAGTCAGAAGGAACGGGCACTTTTTCCAAAAGTGTCCCACAAGATTTAGGAATGCATATTCAAAACCAATGGTAGAGACATCGAGACCTATAATGTGCCTTTCATTCATAAGAGGACCATTGTGTTATCATATTACACTAATTTGAGTAAAGCCCCACATTTTAAAGCCAATGCACCGGGTGGTCGAATTAACAGGCCATTCTTCAATGTATTCGAAAGAGGTTCGCTTTCTGACACAGCTAAGATCCCTCTTTTCAGTTTTCTTTCTTGAATTCAGGATTTGTATTACTCATAATTCCACAATTCTATCTATTTCCAGTCATTTTAAGATTTTGTATCCAACAGTCATGTGCCTTTTCAGGTTTCACTAGTTTCATTGATTGGCCTCTCTGAATCAGCCAGCCAACAGTAGCCTACTAAATGTATGTGTTTTTTGCCATTCCCGTGGATTGGCTTTAAAATACCAGGTTCTACTTAAATTAATTGTTGTAATGACGCAATGTTAGAATTTAAATAAAATAAAATGAAAGCCAAGTATGTGATCTTGTCATCTTTGGTTTTAAATATGCAGGCATGACATTTTTGTCGTGCATTTGCTAAAAAGTGCCCGCTCTTTCTGACTCACATTGTAGGTAGAACATTTATGGGATACACCATGTAAAAATGAGTTCTGCGAATTTACATACATTCTTTAAGGGAGCACATCAAAACTCGGTTGGACCGCATATCATTGTTTAGAACAATAGAAACCGGCTGCAATCGCACGGAACCCCACGGAACCGGCTGTTGCCGGGCGGTCGAGTTTTGATGCGCTCCCTAAGCGAGTAACTACGAGTTTATATAATTAGTATATACGAGAGGTAGGCCTATATGTTATTAAGCTATCAAAGCAATATTTTGTGATCTTTTTCACATTTTTACACATATTTTTCTTTTTTGACTGTCAGAAAAGACACTCCTGGCCTCAAAAATCTACTTTGACTGAATTTTCCGTTAATTTTGACACACAAAAGATGAAAATGATCGTACACTCTTAGAAAAAAGGGTTCAACTTAGAACCTTTTTCTGTCCTGTATGCAGAACCCTAAGAGCTCGTAAGGTTCTATAAAGAACTTTAAAAGGTTCTATAAAGAACTTTCAAAGGTTCTATAAAGAAATTTAAAAGGTTCTATAAAGAACTTTAAAAGGTTCTATAATGAACTTTAAAAGGTTCTATAATGAACCTTCAACATTTAGGTAGGCCAAGGGACTTTCTTCATGAGCTCATCACAAAGTTTAAAAGAGTGAAAAACAGTGTTAACAAATATTAATCTTTTTTGGTTTTACAAAATTATTTTCTGGCTAAAGAAACTTTTTCCAAGAACCTTAAAAGGTTCTTTACTAGGGTTCAAAAAAAGGTTCTTCACTGTCTAAAGAACCTTTTTGGGTTATTTCCTGATAACCCATGGGTTCTTTGTAGAACTAAAAAAAAGTATAGTGAAGAACCTTTTTGGGAAACTAGTAAAGAACCTTTTAAGGTTTGTGATGAGCTCATGAAGAAAGTCCCTAGGCCTACCTAAATATTGAAGGTTCTTTATAGAACCTTTTTAAAGTTCTTTATAGAACCTTAAGAGCTCTTAGGGTTCTGCATACAGGACAGAAAAGAGTTCTTAGTTGAACCCTTTTTTCTAATCTAAGAGTGTATAATATGCCTTTAAATCGACAGTCAAAATGCAGTTATACACATGGCAACGACCCCGTCAACAAATATGAAAATAATGATAATAATACTGAATTTATAAGCCTATTCCGAGGTGCTATACATAAAAACAAAAACATGAATATTAAACATGAGCACATGACCTGAAAACAACCGTAAGAATAACATAGACATACAATTAAACATGATTTGATATGCAAATATTTTGTGAATCTGTAATAGGTGAAGGTTGTATTATAGATAATTACATTAGATAATGTGTATAGAAAACAATCGATCTCATTCAAATGGTTGATGTGAAGTCACCGCAAGCAAATGGATAATAGAATATCAATGTAAAATGTATTCAATTTGTTCTGAGGAGAAATGAAAATTCATATCATATGGTGATGTGAGGAAAACGTTTCTACAGGCCCAGCTATCTAGAATTTTACAATTATTCCTTTAAAAATTAGGACAAAATGTCTTTACTTTTAGAATTTGTCATTCTGAAATACCAAGGATTTGTGTTGTTGTGGTGTTGGGGGTCGGGGGGGGGGGGGGGGGGGGCTACTCTGGGAGTCATCTTATTTACGAAAGCAAGCGTGCTTTCTTTTAGCAAAACAGCTTCATAAACCTGAAGTTTCATAGTCATGAATTACCGGGTGAATTACAACAAGTCGCCTCCATCGGTCATCGTTTAAAGAACGGCAAGACATGCCTTCTGTCATTGTTTTAAATAACTATCATTAAGTCAGTTCGCTTTTTGTTTTATCGTAAGATAAATAGACCTACTGCCATCTCATATAAGTTTAATATAAGCAATACATGTTTAAAGTCTAGAACATTCAATGCCGCGTGTCTTTTAGTCCAAAACGGAATAAAGCACATTAGGCCTACACAACATTCAGCAAGACACTTAGTTGTCAGATTTTAATAAGATATAATTTCCTAGTTTGGAAATTTATCATTTTAAATGTCGGATAAAGAGCCAGCTTTTATCGCGTTTCAATCGGAAGCATTTACCGTTTGACATAGAATCATCTACATAACATATTTTGTGAGATAAGACAAAATAGGAATTTCAAGTTTAGAAATTCAATGTTGTTTGTTTTAACAACACATAATCTAATAAGTTTTGCCACGACATAGATTTGTCGAGCACGGGCCTTTCATTTAGTTTGATTTTCTTTTAAATCAACTACTGCTTAGTTAGCTTACACTAAGTATACAATGTCGGAAGCATTTTTCATGAGCAATTTATTATTTGAGACTGGAGGCAGTTACCCTTGATGCCTTTCCACCTTTTAGAACATTAGTTATGGGTATTTAAATAATTAATAATTCTTCTCCTTAATTCAATTTAACGGGTAAAAGAAGTTTGTCACATTTGAGTGACCCCATGCATTGTTTTATTTGACAAGTGTTTAGGGACTTCTAAATTAAGTGGTATTTGGTGAATCAACAGTGGCTTAGATTTCATTTTCACATTGGAGAATGGATTTCATGAGGTTAAACACTAAGGGACTATATCATTTTTACCAAGTTTGTAGGAAAATGCATCCCGAATATTAAAAAGAAGTCTAAGCTACTGCTAATTACCCATGACTACGTCTTCACCTGTTTAAATGTCCCTCAAGTTAAGCCTCAAAACTAGCTCATTATAGAAACAACGCTTGGGGTCGCTCATGCGTGACGATCCATTTTTACTCTTCAAATTGAAGCATTAATGGTTTGAACAACAATATGATACAACAGCAGTTTAAAATAGAAAGGAACCAAAGATATTAGCAGACAAGAGATTAAGAGAATCTGTTTAAAAACACATTTTTCTTTTGGCACTTTGCCGAAAAGGTGAAATCACCATGTCTTACACAATTGAGTGTAACTTTATTAAAATAAATCCGATATTCATGATCTGAAATTCTAATGAAAGGGTACAGTATAGCAAATATAATAACAAACACCGGGTCTAATCTCATTGATTTTGATGATAAAAAAATGTATTGAACTTTGGGCATCGATGGGTACTAACCATTTTGGGACAGCCTGTATGTACAGTACTTTTTTATAGCATGTGCTTCATGTAGCCGATTACCCCACCACAACCTTTAAAAAGTTCCCCGGCCCCCTCCCTGGTATGAATAATTTACTAGAATCACTTTTCATCTAATTAACTGCTCAAATGCACAATATATTTCAAAAATTGTTCTGAATAATAGGGATACCTAAACAGCGTAACCTATATATTAGAAAAAAACTAAAATTGAGTTGCATTGAAATGGTAAATTTTCATACACTTATATTATTTTACATCCCTATTCTTTTCCCCCCTTTTTTCCCCCTCCATTTCCTCTTCAATTTACAATCCGTAAAGTGTGAAGCAAGATACTGCGAGGGTAATTCAATATTACCTAAACATAATTATCTACCAGTATTGTTCAATAACATACCCAACTAATATGGGTGATATTATCAAAGCAATTCGGTAAACATTTACCTGCACTGTAATGGTTTATACCCTGAAATAATGCCTCCACCGAAACGTCGGATATTTTATAATACAATATTATGCATCTTTAACCCTAACTCTACCCCCCACTTTTTTCAGAATTTTTTCTTCAACGTGGAAAATCACCCAAAATATCCCCCCGATCCCCCCGGGATTTGATCCAGGGACCTCCAGCACGTGGAGCTTCCAATCCCCCGCTACACCACGCCTTCCAAGCACAGGGAACACTCTGGGCAGTGTATTGCCCAGACTGTATGGAGTGGGTCCATTTTTTCAGCGAAAAACTTGCACGCCGGGTGGTACCAACGTGCCCAGTCATGGTATATCGTGGTATATGGCAGTGTTAGGGTTATAACAACACTTGATTACATTGTAGTATTTTATTTTCACCTCTCCTAGACTCAATACTTCATGTATTCCCTTTTTTACACACGACCCTTACGAGGGTGCTCAAATGTTGGCGGTCATATAGAGGGACGCGGGGACCCAGTCTAATCCTCTCCTAACATATATACACTTGTTTTGATATTAAATGCCTATTTGATTATTATCTGGAAATAATCTGATATTTTTAAAACAAACACTTTTCGAGCACGAGGGTTGATGTTAAAGCTCATGACATACTACACAATCGCGCGACACGATTTGTCGCTTACGCTCCTTATAAAGAGTGCTGTTTACCAAATAAGGAGCGTCAGCGGCAAATCGCTCCGAGCGATTAGGTAGTATGTCTTGAACTTGACGATACACTTTCCCAACCAGGAAGCAAATATGGAGCTGTGTTGATGTTAGTGTTTAATGATATGTTTTATGCAAGTCCTGAAATAAAGTTGTATATGGCCATGTGTTTTGAACTCACCACCCAAAAAGGGTGGTGGCGTTGCATTTTTGGTGACGAATCATCCATCTCTCTCTATTAACTCAACAACTAAATGTGGTAGAGCTATGGTTGAGGTGTCATGTGAAAGCCTATTTATCTAGCTACATTGTGTTAATAAATCAGGTATTTCTATAAATGTTTGGCTGAGATATGATTGATTATGTTGTGAAAGTCAGGGGTGGTGGCGGTGGCGGCGGCGGCGGTGGCGGCGGCGCTGTGTGCAATCTCTATGGGAAATATAGAAAATGTTCCCAATTCTACGTTCAATTTACTATAACTCCGCATCCCTGTACGGTACAAACATGATTTTGCTCTCATTTTATAGATTTTTTTATATTCTATAAGATTCTGTTTCAACAAATGTGACAAATATTGTTCAACAATTGTAATCATGAATCGATTGCGTTGTCCTTGGCTTTTTCCCTATTCGCTACACAGTGAACTTGCCCTAATTCATCGGTTTTACATACATGACTATAACAAAAGAAATATTTAACCGATGATAGCAAAATTATACATTTTTGGAAAGCTCTCAAATAGGGGAATTCAAAAATGCCGTTTAAATCAGGATAGGGTGCATACCAAAAAAAACATACTTGTAAACTCTAATAAATATGAAATTTAAACGTTTGTGCTCATTTACTTCTCGATATAGTATATTTCAACATGTTTACCATTAACAACTATTATGTTCTGATGGGTAATTGCATGAGGAATTTAAATATGCACAGTAAAATTATGATTGGGATAGGTATACAATTATTATTGAGCTTAAATCAAAATATGAAGAAAAAAAATCGATATTTTTTTAACATTCTTAATCACACCATGTTACCATTAAGTCTTATCTAAATTCCAATAGCATATTTAGATTCCTTGTGAGATTACCGTTCAGAAAATATATACTTTTTATGGGGTAGAACAAATAGTTATTGCGATATGCTAATTCGAATCTCAGATGGTGTAAAATGTAAAAATCTGAACATGCAACGGTAAGGGTGGCGAGTTCAAAACACACGGCCATATAAATATTTAACAGCGTTATCTGTGTACTTTACTTTGTTTGCAGGTTATTTGATTAAATAGCTATTAAAACATATAAACATTCTCTTTCGAAACTCATTGACGTCTTGGGAATATTAGCGTTCATAAGTCTCTACGCCAAAAGACATTTTCTCATATTTCTGCAATACACATTTTGATCCGTGAATGAAACACACTATTTTCTAAATTCTATTGTATACATTTTATACATCTGTGTCTTTGATTTTTGACGGCTGCACTCTTAAACGGCCACTTTTAGGTCACATCCGCACTACATTACAAAAGAGACATCAATTCAATTCAATTGAATATTATTTTATTTTATTTTATTCAAATAATAAAGCAATAGAATATAATAATCGGTAATATTTGAAAAATACAGGGTGAGTCAGAAGGAACGGGCACTTTTTCCAAAAGTGTCACACAAGATTTAGGAATGCGAATTCAAAACCAATGGTAGAGCCATCGAGACCTATATTAATTTGACTTTCATTCATAAAAGGACCATTGCGTTATCATATTACACTAATTTGAGTAAAGCCCCACATTTTAAAGCCAATAATGCACCATTCTTCAATGTATTCGAAAGAGGTTCGCTTTTTTTCTTCTTTCTCATTTATAGTTTTTTATTATCATTTCTTTCGCTGAAAAGATCACATACATCATAAAAACAATTCAAATATACATGTGGTGATACAAATTATATTTACCAAGGGGTACATTCATATATGAACAAATATTATTAGATTGAACGTATTTTGTATATAAACAGGTAAATATATACAGAGACAGTGTATTGTTCCTCGTTCTTATAAACATACATGGAATAACTTTGACAATATAATTATCTTATTTCTCAAAAAGTGATGTCCATTTATGCCACCGGATATTGAAAGCTTTATTTTTCAGGTCTGCATTATAAATAGTTTTTTCGTTGACATACAAATGTATCACCTCTTTCTTTCCATAGGTAAAACAAGGTTTTTCTTCTTTTATCCTGCTTTTGTAAATATTGAATTTAAGAACTAATAGGATATTGTTAAAAACATAATCTTTGTACTGATAATTTCCAAACAGGATCATTTCTTTTTTCAACCTAATATTTGTGTCCAGATTGATATTAATCCAGTTTTGAACGACTTTCCAGTATATTCGTCTTTCCTTTATAGTAAATTCACATTCCCAAAAGAGATGAACAAAGTTTTCGTCAACTTCATTACAAAAGGTACATTTTGGATTTCGCTTTCTGACACAGCTAAGATCCCTCTTTTCAGTTTTCTTTCTTGAATTCAGGATTTGTATTACTCATAATTCCACAGTTCATTTCTATTTATTTCTAGTCATTTTAAGATTTTGTATCCAACATTCATGTGCCTTTTCAGGTTTTTCACTAGTTTCATTGATTGGCATCTCTGAATCAGCCAGCCAACAGTAGCCTACTAAATGTATGTGGTTTTTGCCATTCCCGTGGATTGGCTTTAAAATACCAGGTTCTACTTAAATTGTTGTAACATTATGACGCAATGTTAGAATTTTAAAAAAACCTTTAAAAAAATAAAATGAAAGCCAAGTATGTGATCTTTTTATCTTTGGTTTTGAATATGCAGGCATGACATTTTTGTCGCTTTTGCTTAAAAGTGCCCGCTCTTTCTGACTCACCTTGTAGGTAGAACATTTATGGGATACACCATGTAATTATTCAAGGATGAGTTCTGCGAATTTACACATATTTTTTAAGCGAGTTTATATAATTGGTATATACGAGAGGTAGGCCTATATGCTATTAAGCTATTATATTTTGTGATCTTTTTCACATTTTTACACATATTTTTCACTCTCTTATAATGAATTTTGACAGTCAGAAAAGACATTCCTGGCCTCAAAAATCTACTTTGACTGAATTTTCCGTTAAAAAACATCACAGAACATTACTAAATTATAATGGATATCTGCTTCCAATTTAAGGAATTCTTCAACATATTTGTTTCAATTTTCATCATAAATCATTCCGTAGGGCCGTGTGTGATGACTTGTGTACAGTGCGGTCGTAACACCGGAAACACTGTAAACGGCGTACGAAAATAAACTGTCCTGGTACCAGGACAACTTATATTAAAATCTGATTTTGAAGTAATTAGGAAACGTATTGCTCTGTAGCTTGAAAGATATTTTGGTTTCATGGTTATAAATGTATTTTGACACACAAAAGATGAAAATGATCGTACACTCGTAGAAAAAAGGTTCAACTTAGAACCTTTTTCTGTCCTGTATGCAGAACCCTAAGAGCTCGTAAGGTTCTATAAAGAACTTGAAAAGGTTCTATAAAGAACTTTAAAAGGTTCTATAAAGAACTTTAAAAGGTTCTATAAAGAACTTTAAAAGGTTCTATAAAGAACTTTAAAAGGTTCTATAAAGAACTTTAAAAGGTTCTATAACGAAATTTAAAAGGTTCTATAAAGAACTTTATAAGGTTCTATAAAGAACTTTTAAAGGTTCTATAAAGAACTTTAAAAGGTTCTATAAAGAACTTTAAAAGGTTCTATAAAGAACTTTAAAAGGTTCTATAAAGAACTTTAAAAGGTTCTATAAAGAACTTTAAAAGATTCTATAAAGAACTTTAAAAGGTTCTATAAAGAACTTTAAAAGGTTCTATAAAGAACTTTAAAAGGTTCTATAAAGAACTTTAAAAGGTTCTATAAAGAACTTTAAAAGGTTCTATAAAGAACTTTAAAAGGCTCTATAAAGAACTTTAAAAGGCTCTATAAAGAACTTTAAAAGGTTCTATAAAGAACTTTAAAAGGTTCTATAAAGAACTTTAAAAGGTTCTATAAAGAACTTTAAAAGGTTCTATAAAGAACTTTAAAAGGTTCTATAAAGAACTTTAAAAGGTTCTATAAAGAGCTTTAACGATTCTATAAAGAACTTTAAAAGGTTCTATAATGAACTTCAAAAGGTTCTATAAAGAACCTTTAACATTTAGGTAGGCCTAGGGACTTTCTTCATGGGCTCATCACAAAGTTTAAAAGAGTGAAAAACAGTGTTAACAACATTAATCTTTTTTGGTTTTACAAAATTATTTTCTGGCTAAAGAAACTTTTTCCAAGAACCTTAAAGGTTCTTTACTAGGGTTCCAAAAAAGGTTCTTCGCTGGTAAAAGAACCTTTTTGAGTTCTCTCCTGATAACCCATGGGTTCTTTGTAGAACTAAAAAAAGTTCTTAAGCCAAGAAAATGGTTCTTTGTAGAACCTTAAGTATAGTGAAGAACCTTTTTGGGAAACTAGTAAAGAACCTTTTAAGGTTCTTGAAAAAAGTTTCTTTAGCCTGAAAATAATTTTGTAAAACCAAAAAAGATTAATGTTGTTAACACTGTTTTTTACTCTTTTAAACTTTGTGATGAGCCCATGAAGAAAGTCCCTAGGCCTACCTAAATATTGAAGGTTCTTTATAGAACCTTTTAAAGTTCTTTATAGAACCTTAAGAGCTCTTAGGGTTCTGCATACAGGACAGAAAAAGGTTCTAAGTTGAACCCTTTTATCTAAGAGGGTATATCATGCCTTTAAATCGAGAGTCAAAATGCAGTTATACACATGGCAACGACCCCGTCAACAAATATGAAAATAATAATAATAATAATGAATCTATAAAGCCTATTCCGAGGTGCTATACATAAAAACAAAAACATGAATATCAAACATGAGCACATGACCTGAAAACAACCATAAGAATAACATAGACATACAATTAAACATGATTTTATATGCAAATATTTTGTGAATCTGTAAAAGGTGAAGGTTGTATTATATTTTATTACATTAGATAATGTGTATAGAAAACAATCGATCTCATTCAAAATGGTTGATGTGAAGTCACCGCAAGCAAATGGATAATAGAATATCAATGTACAATGTATTAAATGTGTTTTGAGGGGTAGATGAAAATTCATATCATCCGGTGATGTGAAGAAAACGTTTCTACGGGCCCAGCCTATCTAGAATCTTACAATTATTATTCTTTTAAAAATTAGAACAAAATGTCTTTACTTTTAGAATTTGTCATTCTCAAATACCATGGATTCGTTCACCCGGAGAACAGACTCTTTTTTGTCGTCCTAGTCTTTTCATCGCAAACAAAATAAAGAGGTTAATATTGTATGATATAAATTATGTACTCAATGATAAAATTTAAATATATCTACTCTATTTAATGTGTATACAGTTGCAGGCGCATACAAAATTCACAAGTGCGCTTGTTTTGTTTATACACTAAGCATGCTAAGTAAGCATTAACAACATCAATAAGTGATATTAAATAGAATTTTGTTCAATATTTCAAATACACTTTCCTTATACTGAAAAAGTCTTAAACAAATCATACACGCATTAGATTTGTTCATCTTGCTTTACATGCAATTCCAAATAACCAGGTTTCAACCAATTTAAAATACTATATTGCTATCTACCTTTATTCACACAATTGATGAATGTGATAACAAATATCGTTATAATAAGATAAGCATTATTACATGAAATTGTAAACTAATTTCAGGTGTTAAAATCACGAATAAACGCTTACATCGCTTACCAACTCAACTGGTAACTCCACATTCTAGAATTTGTATTTAACATAGTTTGTCACTTCCCTTTAAATATACACCATACCGTTGTTGTTTGAGTCTGACAGACTTGATGCGAGTCTATATCTACGACAAACAGCGCTACAGCGCCATCAACATATGATTACGCAAAGGTTAATAGATGAGTTGATAGTATCTAATCTACCGTTCCTAACAAACAGAAATCAAGCACATCCAATTCAATTCCTATTCATCTCAAATATTGCACCAGACGTCCTTAGGCCACACTGCAACACTGGTGCGTCCGGATCCTACATATAAGTAACTTGAACGTAAGACTTATACGGTAGTCGCCAAAGTAGTATATTGCATCACCAGAAGTACAAGTACGCCTAAACTAATGCAAATATTTCAATAACAATATAGAAATATTTGCATTGGTGTCAGTTCAATTTTTGAAGTCTAATGATACACAATATTACTTTGCTGACTATCGTAAAAGTCTTACGTATAAGTTACTTATACGTAGTAGCAATACGTACTAGTTTGGCAGCGTTTCCGTAACAATGGTGCGTGCTAAACTTGTAATCGCTCTATCATATCACCTCTATGGCAGTCTTTAATATATAAGCTACCAGATAGTGTTCAAATGCCGAATATTTTCTAATTGCCATTGACTATCTAAAGTGACGCACGATCAGCAATGTACACTTAAAATGACTCAAAAATGGAATTTTCTCTTGTTACAAAATGATCTTGAGCGTAATATACAGGTCCCGTGTTATTATTGACAGTTTTAAGACTTGAACTTTTGGTACCAGTATCGCCTTTTGTACGTTTTCTTTGGGCAATTATTTTGTTCCT
The DNA here is from genome assembly GCA_035610835.1 of Ophiura sarsii. Taxonomy (NCBI): domain Eukaryota; kingdom Metazoa; phylum Echinodermata; class Ophiuroidea; order Amphilepidida; family Ophiuridae; genus Ophiura; species Ophiura sarsii. Next base: position 32,141,241 of record CM069459.1, read on the forward strand.
GTAAGTTGTCACAATATCGACAATCGTGTACAAGAATGGATTTAAAGCCGAATTGATTGGCAATATGAACGCAACTGACCATGACCACAATATGAACGCAACTGACCATGCATATACCTACGGGGGAAGAAATACAAGTACCTTTGTTTTAACGTTAATCCCAAGAACAATGATCGTAAACCAACAGAAGAAATCTGAAAACGTACACTCAAAATTGAATTATGTCTTGTTACAATGATTTTGAGCGCGGTTCATACAGGTCCCGTGTTGTTATTGAACGTATTTAGACTTATACTTTTAGTACCAGTATCACTTTTTGTACGTTTCCTTTTGGCAATTTTTTTGTTCCTGTAAGTTGTCACAACATCGACAATCGTGTATAAGAATGGATTGATAGCCGAATTAATTGGCAATATGAACGCAACTGACCATGCGTATACCGACGGGGGTAATACAAGTACCTTTGTTTGAACGAGAATCCCAAGAACAATGATCGGAAACATACAGAAAAAATCTGTCGCAACAATGGCCGACACCTTAGTGTTCAATTTGATTTGCTCCGCCATATCTCGGCTACGCCCCGCTTGTCTTGAAGATTCTTTGATAGCTCTCACAATTCCTATATAACAGCATACAATTATCATGTAACAAACACAGTTCAAACCCAAAAACACAGCTGTTGAGAAATACATCCCACTCGCTAGACCTTTGAATTCAGTGGTAAAATAAGTTTTGTTATAGACAAACTCTTCTGATTCAATATTTTGTGTCGTATAATTAGTTTGGTATATTTGTGTTAGAGCCAACGGCAAGCCTATACAGACGTGTGAATTATCGTAAAACTTGAAATTTACACCTGATAGGATAGATGGAATGATACCAAGTGAGCAGGCAAACATCCATGTTACTATAACGGTAACCATTGTCGAATAGCTCCCCATTTTCTTATCTGAGTATGGAAACATCATGCAGATGAACCTGTCTATGCTGATAAGTGTGATAAAGAACACTGATGCCTCACTGGATATAATCGACAGTGCTCCAGCAATTCTACAGATAACGCTAGACCTCCATGTCTCAGATTGCATAGGAAAGCTGTCCCCAAACTTGATATCTGCTGCGGTGACGATTATCATGTATATACCCATTAAAGAATCAGACACAGCTAGATTACTCAGTAATAGATCTTGAACCTTGTTCTTCTGAGTGTTAATCTTTCTCCACACCAGCACAAATATATTTCCACTAAGTGCACCTATACCTATGACCCACATTACGATCACCAAATATCTATCTGATAATAGGCGATTACATGTTAAATATGGGGATCTATCGTTAGCTGCATTGCAGTCCGCATTCTCTGCAACATAGCACTCACATATTTCATGTTGACTCACGTATAATTCAGCTGGATCTGGTATTCCAGACAGAGATTTGCTATTTATCCTTGTCAAAGAGTTGCCGCGATGATTAAGAAAGCTCAAACGAGTCATATGTGACATAGTTGGGATAGTATGCAATAGATTTCCAGACAGATCAACAAAGTCAGCATGGATAAGATCTTTGAATATATCAGGATTGAGCTTCGTTACAACATTGTCTCCAATATTTAAAATAATCAAACTGGATAAACCATCGAATATACCGTTTTCCAGACTCTTTATCCGGTTATTATTCAAAAATAAAGATTGCAAACTAACTAGACCTTGGAATATATTCACAGGTATTTCATTTAACTTATTTTCATATAAAGAAAGTAAGTTCAGTTTGATCAGGCCCCGAAACACATCACGTGGTAGCGCTTCTAACTGATTTCTATATAGAAATAGCAAGCTCAGATTATCCAAGCCACGAAATATTCCACTTGGTAGACTTGTCAGTTTGTTGGTATGCAGATGTAGACCAAAAAGGCTTCGTAAGTCACGAAACACACTAACATTCAATGTAGTCAACTTATTATCATTCAAACGTAATCGATTCAGATCCACCAACCCTTGGAATATTCCACTTGGTAAAGTACCGATCTCGTTTTCAAATAAACCCAAGAGAGTTAGTCGGGTCAGATCCCGAAACAATCCACTTGACAATATAGCCAGATTATTGATTTGAATGACAAGGACATCAAGTTTGCTCAAACCTTGAAAAGTACCCGGATGAAGGGTTGCCAGATGGTTTCTTTCCAGTATGAGTTTCTGTAGATTTAGCAATCCAGAAAACATGTTTTCCGGTATTGCAGTCAATAGGTTGTCTCGCAAAGAGAGATGTTTCAAACTATAGAGATCATGAAATGCGCTAACATGAATTGACCTAATACTATTATTACTTAATAGTAAGCGAGTAAGGTGTTCTAAGCCACGAAATAAATCAGCTGGTAAATCTCGCAATGTATTGTTTGACAAATGCAACCGCTCAAGTTTGCTCAAATCCTTGAAAGTACTCGCGTTTAGTGAGATCAAATGATTATTACTTAAATATAGCTCCACGAGGTTATGCAAACCCCAGAACAAATCTCCAGGTAAAGTGCTTAACCGATTTTCTTCGGCTCTCAAAACAGTCAACTCATCTAAATCCTTTAACGTCTCTGCACCTAATGACATTAATTCATTTGCATCTAGATATATATAGTTTATACTGCTCAAACCCCTGAACAGTTCTACAGGTAACTCACTCAATTGATTGTTCTCAAGAGCTAGATAAATTAGCCGACCAAAATTCTGGAACACGTCGATATCCAAAGAAATCAATCGATTGTCAGCCGCATCTAGTTCCTGTAGAAGATACATTCCACTAAAGATTCCATCTGGAAGTACACGTAACAAATTATGATGTAGAGTCAGATGGGTCAGAATTTGCAGATCACGAAATATGCCGGTTTCCAACACTTCGAACATGTTCTTGGACAAGAAAAGCTCTTGTAGATTATGCAGCCCCCAGAACACTTGCACCGGTAACGTGCTGAAATTATTTGTGTGTAATGACAGACGTGTAAGTCGAGCTAAGCCTTTGAATACATCGACGTCTAACATTGCCAGTTGGTTGTCGTATAGGAATAGGTTTTCTAGGTATACCAAGTCAGAAAACAACCCGATTGGTAATTCCATGACCCGATTACTATGCAAACTTATCTCAGTTAGTAGTCTCTGATCAAGTAAAGTAGTCGCGTCTATATCTACTAATCTGTTATTATCAATGTATATTATGTTGAGATTTTCCAACCCACTAAAAATGTCATCTGGTAGTCTACTCAATTCATTGTGTTGAAGATGCAACTCCGTAAGACTTCTCAACTCTTTGAACACCCCGGCATTCAGCGTTCTTAGCTGGTTCTCAGTTAGGTACAATTCAATTAAGTTATCCAATCCATGAAATATACCATCTGGCAACGAACTCAGCTTATTTTGATTCAAAAATAGATAGTACAAGTGACCTAAACCCTGAAATATATTCTCCTCTAAAGAAATTAACTGATTCGTATTAATGTAGAGTACGTTAAGGTTTTCTAGTCCTTCAAATAAGCTTGCTGGAAATATAGTCAGTTGATTATCATCAAGATCCAGTCTACTTAAGCTATGAAGATCCCGGAATGCGGCAGACTCCAGTTTAACTAATGAACAGCTATACAGATAAAGTATCTCAAGGTTTTCTAATCCCTCAAATAGGTCAAGAGGCAGTGTGTTCAAAGGAATGTTGGATAATGAAAGTTGTGTTAGCCCTATTAAGTCGTGAAAAATCCCCTCGGGTAATGCGGTCAAACGATTGTGGCCCATATCTAAACGATTAAGGTCTCCTAAAAACTGAAATAACCCCTTGTCTACATTGATCAGTTGGATTCTGTTAATATAGAGTGCTTCAAGTTTTTTCAGACCATGGAACAGTTCACTTGGCAACACACTGAAATGGTTCCCGTCTAAATCAAGACGAGTCAGAGATTCTAATCCGTTGAACACACCGTTTTCTAATGTGCTCAACTGATTCCCATATAGCAACAGTCTTTGCAGACTTTCCAAACCAGTAAATGCGTTCACATTGATCGTTTCAATCTCGTTTCCATACAACCACAGGTTTGTTAGATTAGATAACCCATCAAATACATTGGCTGGCAAATCTTCAATCAGATTATCCTGTAAATACAATACCTGTAATTCGGTAAGAGTTACAAATGAATTCACTTCAAGATTTACGATATTGTTGTTACTTAAATCTAAGAAACTTATAAACACAGGGTAGAGTATTAATTTTCCAATTTGATTATCATCTTCATTCACACATTGAAACATTACCTCTCTGTGTCCGACAGCCGCAATACAATTTGATGGAAAATCGACTCTACATTCTTCCGGAATGCCATCCACGAAAGGCTGACAATCTATTTTGTCATTGTAACCTTTCACATTGCGACAAAGAGATATCGGACTTGCATTGTACGTAATCTCGTGATTAACGACCTTATCTGGACACCAATATAATGATTCCAACATTAACGCTTCACTGATTACCAGTCTAAAGTTACCTTGTATAGTGATCTTGATATTTGTTACATTAAATACAACAGAACACGGGTCAGATTCTTTAGAAATTACAACCAACGCATTTGGACATGCTTGGGAACCTTGTTCAATGTAGAGAAAAGAAGCATCGTGCGAAATGTTTTTAGACGCTACCTCTTTGCCAGCCACCTTTACGAGAACCGGTGCTTGATGTGATGGTGCAGAGACTTCCAGGCTACAAGTGTGATATGGACTGCCGTTGAAAACAATTGTTTCCGTTGTATTGTCTCTGGCAACTTCAAGTACACAATGGGTATTGTTAACGACATCGTAATTCCACGTGGGTTCTACTAACAATGTAGCTGCAGCAAATTTATTCCCAGCGAAGCTACTGATTATCATGAAGAGCGATATAGTGCTTAAATGCTTTAATAAAGTGACATTGTTGTTGTTGTGGCTAACAGCCATTATACTCTTCTGTGACGGTTAACCGTCGTCGCGCTCTTACCATGTAAATTCACAAACTATAGTCTTAGACACCATCAGTTACATTGTATGTTCCACGTTGTTATGCCTGTATCATACAATGGTCCAAGTTATGCTGCATGAACTATTAAGTTCGCCTAACAGTTTCACAACACCAGTACTCTAGATTATCTCGCGTTGAGATTTTTAAACTTGAGAAATTTCCTTTGTCTTCGGGCTATCAAGCTTGGTGGCCATTTCCCCACAATCTGTTGTATGACCTGTCAGTGAGGTGACAGCCGTTCATAAAACTGACGAATAGTCATTCAGATCAGCTTCGGATGCTTGTCAGGTGGTCATGCAGAATTGAAATTTACATATTTGTTGAGTACCAGCCCTGCGTGTGGGGGAAACTGGATGTTGATTTGAGGCCCATTGGGGGTAATTATGTTTGGTTAGCGTAAGTATCTGGTTCCCGGATGGCTACAACAATAGTGCTATAACTAGTAACAATAAAATAGCGTAGTAAAAATGTCGTCGTAGAAACATATACGCGGGAAGAGTAGAACAGCGTTCGGTTGAATTGTTTTACGGTAAATCCCGGCGAGAAATTTACATCTTGCAAATAAAGGTGATAACGAGCAACAATTTGTAAGATATGGAACCACACATGTATTATGTGACTACTGTAAGAATGAAGAGCTCTCTTTGGTAAACTTCGATAATTTTTCATCTCCTGAATGCGAAAGATCTGTCGATCAAACAATATAACATAAATGATGAAAAAATGCATTGATCAAAAATCATTTTGAGTCAGGTATTCATTTTAAATCAATCTAAAGGCCCTGTCACACCATAGCGTATGGCCTGAACGTTGCCTGAACGTATGCCGACGTATTCAAAATATAGCTCGAAAATTGTCAGAGTCCAAGAACGTCCAGGAACGTCCAACTTCCCAATGAATTGAGTAGGAAAAGTCGACATCGGTGATGGAATGGACGTATCCATAGCGTATCTATAGCGTATTAAACGTATACATAGCGTGTGACTAACGTATTGATAGCGTATCACTAACTTATAACAAACTTATGACAGCGTATCACAGCCTATGCGATCGGCGAGCGTATACCAACGTATGCTTAACGTATTCGAAGCGTATGTCTGCCGTGTTCGACGTATCCTCAGCGTATCCTCGGCGTACAACAAACACGTGACTTATGCCGCTGCAGAAATTGAGTTTCGTACACGGCGGGACAAGTGTTGCCAGTTCAAGTAAACGCAGCCTAGATGATAACTATTAAAATATCTAGAAGGGTAAAACTATAGGTCCAACCTATAACTTACGACGAGTAACGTACCTCTAACGTATGTCAGCGTATGTCAACGTATGTCTAACGTATGTCAGCGTTTGTAAACGTATGTCTAACGTACCACGAACCTATCTGGAACTTATGCAGAACGTAAGTTAAGCACACGTTGAGTACGTCGAGAAATGTTGAACATGCTCAATAATTTTTCGCGGGCTCGATGTGTTCCAAATTTTCACAACGTATCACAGCGTGCTCTTAACGTAAACGGCGTATCCCCAACTTACCCCTAACTTGTATCAGCGTACACCAACGTACGCCAACGTATTTTTCGATATTTCGCATACGTTCAGGCGATACGCCATGGTGTGACAGGGCTACCGTACAGCTAGCGTATGTACCGTACAGCTAGCGAGCATTCGGCGTTTTGGAACTTATGGAGGGTTTGAGTATATGGGTCCCTTTAGTATCTCATCCTCACTTTTTCATGGTCTGTCGTGCTGAACACATCAACTCATCATCATACGCTATGAATACGCTACACTACGTTAAGTATACGTTAAGCATACGTTAGTCATACGCTCGCATACGCTGTGATACGCTGTCATAAGTATGTTATAAGTTAGTGATACGCTATCAATACGTTAGTCATACGCTATGTATACGTTCAATACGCTATTGGATACGCTATGGATACGTGACAGGGCCTTACACGATCGCCCGGCATAAGGTGAATACGTGAGAATACGTCGAAACTCGTTGGAAATACGTCAGGCATACGTTAGACATACAGCACATATACGTTATCAACTCGTTATCACTACGTTGGCTCTACGTTTCCCTGTCAGCCTACGTTCATCAACGTATACCAACTTACGAGTAACGTACGAGTAACGTACCAATAACGTATGTCAGCGTATGTCAACGTATATTTAACGTATACCAAACTTACAGGGAACTTATACAGAACGTATTAAGCACACGTTGAGTACGTCGAGAAATTTTGAGCATGCTCAATATTTTTTGCGGGCTCGACGTGTTCCAAATTGTCACAGCGTATCACAGCGTGCTCTTAACGTAAACGACGTATCCCCAACGTACCCCTACGTTGGGGATGTAACGTACCCCTTATATCAGCGTACACCAACGTACACCAACGTATTTTTCGATATTTCGCATACGTTGGCATACGTTGAGGCGATACGTTATGGTGTGACAGGTGGTTTGCTAAAGGCCCCGTCACACCATGGCGTATCGCCTGAACGTATGCCAACGTATGCGAAATATCGAAAAATACGTTGGTGTACGTTGGTGTACGCTGATATAAGTTAGGGGTACGTAGTTTACGTTAAGAGCACGCTGTGATACGCTGTGAACATTTGGAACACGTCGAGCCCGCGAAACATTATTAAGCGTGTTCAGAATTTCTCGACGTCCTCAACATGTGCTTAATACGTTCTGCATAAGTTTCCGATAGGTTCATGGCTCGTTAGACATACGTTTACATACGCTGACATACGTTAGACATACGCTGACATACGTTAGACATACGTTGACATACACTGACATACGTTAGAGGTACGTTACTCGTAAGTTATAGGTTGGACCTATAGATTTATCCTTCTAGATATTTTAATAGTTATCATCTAGGCTGCGTTTACTTGATCTGGCAACACTTGTCCCGCCGTGTACGAAACTCAATTTATGCAGCGGCATAAGTCACGTGTTTGTTGTACATCGGCTGAAAATAGCTCTAATAGCATTGATAAAAACCACAATTTTGCAATTCATTGGGAAGTTGGACGTTCATGGACCCTGACAATTTTCGAGCTATTTTGTGTATACGTCGGCATACATTCAGGCGATACGCCATGGTGTGACAGGCTCATATGTAATTCGTTGGGAAGTTGGACGTTCTTGGACTCTGACAATTTTCGAGCTATTTTTTGTTTAAGGCCCTGTCACACCATGGCGTATCGCCTGAACGTATGCGCGCCAACGTATGCAAAATATAAAAAAATACGTTTGTGTACGCTGATTAGGGGTAAGTTGGGAATACGTACACAAACGTATTTTTCGATATTTCGCATACGTTGGCATGCGTTCAGGCGATACGCCATGGTGTAACAGGGCCTTTAAATAAAAACGGAATCCATTTTCACACCGGACACAGAGCAAAGGTTGCATCTTCTCCAGTGGCGTAGCCAAAGTGGCCCCCCTGCCAACCCCCCTATAGTAGACTCGTGTCGGTTGAGAGTTAGAACTGTCGGTTGTGATTAGCAATGTCGGTTGGGATTCTACTATTCTACTGTTGGTAATTTGGTTATTGAATGCCCGTTTTGCCCCCCCCCCCCTGCTCTCAAAATTCTGACTTGGCGGCAACTTTAAAAAAATGACTTTCTGGTATAAAGTCCTTGACGGTTCACTTTCATTTTTCGCCCCTCCCCCCTCTCCCAATATGGAAAACCTAGCTACGCCACTGATCTTCTCATCTATATAATACATTTTATACCAGTTGTATTCATATAATTCTCTCACTTTTCAATCATTATCTTCATGCGGCGGTTGTAACATGTATTCAATTGTTATACATAACAATGAAAATTAATAGCTTGAAAATATTTTTACAAATAATAATGTATTTTATAAGATACTGAGTTGGTATTCATTCTTTTGGTTTTACGCAATTAAGAATAATCTTTTTCTGCCTAAATAACCCAATCGTACGAATCAGTGAATAATTTTGAAACCATTTATTCTGGTATAACCACATACAGGGTGAGTCAAAAAGACTGCAATAGTGGAAAGAAGCCATTTTGTTTTCAAAACCAAAATGAATTTTAAAACTTTTTAAACGTTGCAAGAATGATGTATTTAATCCTAACTTTGTGTGAAAAAATTAAGTCGATCGCATTTTTCGTTTGTCTTTGGTGACCCTCTTTGCTGTACAACCAAATTTACCTGTTTGTCCACGAGCACAGTGATTTTCATTGGAAATGGCACACATTGCATTTTTATATTTGAATATCCCGCCAACAAAAAAAATGGAAAATTTCAGTTTTTTATTAAAATTTAGATCATTATACGCTTTCATAGCATGGGTATGATTATAATTGATTATGCTAACCCACATGTAAACAAGAAAGGATGCATCAAATTCCAATGACATCACAAATGAACTCAAGTTTCCAAATTTGAATGAGACACATTTTGCGATCTGATGCATATTTTGGGTATCTCGTGGACAAACGTGTGAAATGGGTGCACTGGTCAAAAGGTTCACCAAAGGAAAACGAAAAATGCGATTGACTTCATCTTTTCACACAAAGTTAGGATTAAATACACCATTCTTGCAACGTTTAAAAAGTTTTAAAATTCATTTTGGTTTTGAAAACAAAATAGCTTCTTTCCACTATTGCAGTCTTTTTGACTCACCCTGTACATGCATGCACTGTTGCGTTACACATACTAAGTATATGTATGCACTGTTGCGTTACAGGCAATTCTGTTCATCTACCTCATTTTCAACAAAAATCATATTTAATTGTCAAGATCATTCACATTGTGTTCTTCGAGGATTGTTGCTTGACGTTGATAAGCTTCGTTGTTTCTCGATGAAATTATCAACAATAAATCGATACAATGTTCTTGAATCATCATAACTTTTTCGAAATTTTGTCTTTTGAATAAACACGCTTAAACATTGGAAAGTCTGAAATTCATATTTGTACTTATTTTAATGCATTTGCAATGGCGACATTTTTTGAAACATTTTTGTGACATTTTGGAGCTGTCGTCTGCAGACAACTGCCACGTGTTAAAGCAATGATATAATTATCTTCTGGCTCCAATTATAATACTCAGGAACCGACGACAAAAGTACTCTTTGTATTTGTAAGAAACTACAAATAATTATAATAATTAAACACAATGTCAGGACAAATGTTCATGACAAATATAAACACTTTGTACAATGCTTGTGCTTGTATTTCTTTTTACCAGAGAACACAGTAAACATTCTGTTATTTCATGTATAAAGTAGTCTAATTATCAGAAGCTGTCACATATGAGCTGGTTTGTGCAATCATTTTTAGCCAAATTGATTTAAAATGTTTATTTTTACCTCAACGTTATGTTGTCACTGACCTGATGTCGAAATGTTAACACTTTCCACGCGTCAGGCGTCTGCAGACGACAGTTCCAAATTTTCACAAAATGTTTCAATGTCAAAATTATTGAATTTCATCAACATATTTGTAGTCACCATGAGAAATTCATTACAATAAGTACAAACGTGCCTAGTATTGGTTCAGTAATCGTTGAGACAGACTTTGAAATTGGGAAAGGTTTCTTTAAAAAAATGTTTTGTATAATATGGTTAAACTAATAGCCGCGTGAAAACTGTTAAATTTGACCGCCTAAAGACAAATAGTGAACAATTTGATATTGAAAGTACTTACCTATTTGTCAAGTATCGATACTATTTTAATCCATCTATGCTATTGCTAGTTGCTAAACAATACATGTAGGAGATGACGGATACTCTGAATGTGTACCATCAACATGTTCATATGGACATCAGTGTGTACCTCGTCATGAACACGTTGTGGGCTTTTAAGCGCTATATACCAAGGATAATTCACATATAACTAAAACTAATCAGAAAGGCGTATTTGCGCGTGCGTAAACAGAATTTGTGACGACGGGTTTTATCATACCGAAAGCTTAAAAAAATGCCGCGGGCGTGTGCATCCAAAATAGTTGGCCAATCATGCATGCAACATTAATTTGAGTGCCCCCGTACATGTAATCTCGTAGATATGCATTGTCTCCAGACCGTAGAATTAAATACCAGTACAAGTAAATTTGCAGTAGCATGCATATCGCTGGCATAGCGAATTTATTATAAACAATCAATTGAACTGCTGGATGGTAAGGGATTCAAAATCCCTAAATACAACATATTAAATATGAACTTCATCACTAATTATTGCATTGTTATATTGTACAGTTCATTGACCTTCAATGGTCAGCCATTAAATGTTCTTGGCATAATGTAAAATGCTGAATTATAGAGTTCATTGACCTTAAATGGTCAACCATTAATTGTTCTTAGCATAAATTTAAATGGCTTATTGTATTGCATAATACACTTCATCATTGACCTTTATTGGACAAACCTTCAATGCAAGAGGCTATAAATTGGAAATTCATCTGTAGATGAAATCTTTGGAAAACCTCTGTTATTTATTGTGTATCAAATGTATGTACGCTTATACAAACATTGGAATGGAATTTACAAGACAGGACAAGAGGAACAGCAATGTCCCAGCTCCCCAGAATTTGGGATGCCGTACATTAATTCCACTAATTGAAATACACACTAATTTGTAATTAAATTTAATTGGGCCTTATTCAAATTTTTATAATTTTTAACTCCTTGATTTTCTATACAGCGCCCATCCTATAGCCCACCGCGATACAAATTATTCCGAATATATACACCGAGCAAAGAGGAAAAGCAGCACTCCACTTCCCAGAATTTCAGAAGATTTTAATATATATTAGAAATCATTACCGCGATACACATTCCGAATATATACACCGAGCAAAGAGGAACAGCAGCGCTCCACTTCCCAGAATTTGAGACGATTTTAAATATATATTGGAAATCATGTGACCGGGCAAGAGGAACAGCAATGCCCCACTACCCAGAACTTGGGAAGATTTAATATTGATAAGCGCTAAACACGTAACGCTAGTTCAATACCATAACTCACAGTCGCAAGGCTATCTAGCTGAAATCAGAAGGAAGTCCAAAAACAAAACAAAAAATTAAAACACATAAAAAAAGGGAGTGGATGGGTGGGTTTAAATTAAAGATGAACTTGTTATGCCAGCAAAAAGCATAATGACTGAGTGGGAAAAAGCCCACTGATCGAGAAAAAACCTAGATGAGCGTCAGTACACAAGTACAAAGCAAAAATTCGCGGGCTAGCCGGAAATGGATTCTGTGTGGTCAGAGTCATAGAAACCATAAACAATGCACATGCGCATGCGCCAGAAAGTAAATGTCTACCGCTGGATACAAACTAGAATCCTTATTAATAATAGCATTTCCCCGATGAATACCACTGAGATAGCTATGATGGAGGTTGATGATCAACAATTACCCCGCGAATTTGTAGCTTGAGTGGATTTTATTATTAAAAGACAGTTTAGAATCAAAGACTTGCATTGTAAAATGATCCGAGAGGCCGACAATACAAATTGCAGACAACATTTTGCGATATTTAATCATGGACTCAGTATAGGTTGTTTCATGGGAGGAGTTTGACAGGGCTTTGTTGCAATAATGTAATATAATTATATTTATGTAATTATAGAGTGTTTTTTTGTGAAAATTATTGTAGCAGAATGAATTTAATTGCTATCTTTACCGTACGTGATCACTTTATCGAAAGTTTAAGTTTGTTCTAAGTTTTTATGTATGAACACGGATTTTGAAAAAGGTTCTCACCCGGGTTCTCACCAAGCCTGAGATGATTTTTGTAATGCGTTAGGCCGTAAGAATTTGCCAATGGTGACTGGTGAGTGTCATGAGTAAATGTGAAAGTTTTAAGTATTTTCCCCTCCAAAATACTTCTGGCCAATAAATGTTATTTCTGCTTTGGTATTGTTATAATAACTTACAGATTTCTGCCAATGAAAAGAATGGCTTAAAATGCCCTTAGAGAGAATCTTAATTCAAAATATTCTCTGGTCCCTTAAGCGGGCCGAGCCTCACACTCACAACACAATGTAGTTAAGGTGGCTTGGGCCAAAAAAAATTGTTATGTTGTCCTCAACCGCCCGCTCGTCAGATTTAGGGCCGCTTAGATTTTCTTTTTCAGATTTTTAAAAAAAATTAAAAAAATTAAAATAAAAAAAATCATTTTTTTCTCCTAAAGATTTTGTTTTAACAGTTTAAATGGCATTGAATATTAAATTGTGTTTATAACATATGTGTGCGACTCTTAGAGTAATTTAAACTTCTTGTTGGCTGAACTTTGAGCTTCCGCTGGTAAAAGAAAAAAGAAATAAAAATATCCGCCCGCCCGCCCCTCCTCTCTGAAAGCTGTGTACAGGAGGACAACATAACCTTTTATTTTGTTTGGCCTTGGTCTTCGACCAGAGACATGCCTAGTAGAGTTTTTGTACTACTGACTAGATCTGATTGACTATTCTTAAGGTTGCACATCAATAAACCTCATAAAGCTAAAGATTTAACATACGAGGCACCACGTGGTATGAGTTGTAACAACGAATTCATCTTTTTCTTTTTGTAATAATGACTAAATGAATGAACAATCTTGAAAAAGTATACATGTAAGGCAGGGCTGTCAACCTTTGGGATTTGCTTAGAGGGAGAGATACCAAGTGCGAAGCACGATCCTCAAACTTAAAAGTTTGACCTGTTTTTTCCAAGTTAAGAATTTCAATAAGAATTTCAATAAAATGTGTTTTTGGGGGTTCTTTGGAGTGGGCCAATTATTTTTTATTAAAAACCCAGTCTTTTGTAATTCAAAATAAAATATCCTGATTGAAATTCGAACTCGAAAAAACATGTCAAAATTACGAGTTAAGGTGTAGCTTAGTATTGGGGCATTCTGGGAATTTCTTTTTGATCACACAATATTCTATTTTGGATTACCGATTCTAAATCTGCTCTGTTCGCCATTCTGCTTATGAATGTCAAACATTCAGTCTTCAATGATATTCATATCCATATCTTATACTACCGTTGCCATACCAATGCTAAAGTTATCTTCAGACAACCATTTATACCATTAAATAGAGATGATTACATTTTGAAAGAGAGACTCCATTTTTTGTGTACCATTGATTATTTAATAATTTTTTCTAATCAACTAAATGTAATTCGAGCGGTTCCAATTCACTGGATATTATTGCTAGTAGTCGTACATGTATATTCGTGCTTGATAATAGCCAGATTACATTTATGCAGAATCCACAAATTTAAAGACGCTGGGAGAGATTATCAACCGAGTGAATCAATTATCTATCATACACTTCGATAAATATATCTGAACATTCTGTTAAATTACAATGCTGATATCAATACATAATTGATCACTAAATTGAAGTAAAAATGTATAATTATTATCCTAGTATGTGAGTACGTGATGATGGTATGACAAAATTATGAGTCTTGGGGAGGATTAACCAGCAATGTTTAATTGTGTATAGGCAAAATACTCGTTGCCGTAAATGCATGAACAATTTGGCCTACGTATACATTTAAATACGATTGAAAGAGGTCGTATCCCCCTTATGTTACCATAGCGAGACCTTTTTAAGTTCAAAAACAGTTAAACCATCGCTAAACACAGATGTATCAATTGATGGCCCACACCACCAAATCAGTTCCCTATTGCTTTGTGTGGTTAAGAGGTCAAGTTTGTGTTAATTTATTTCACCTTTAGAGCAAACTGGTTTATTCAAATCATTGTTTTTATTGAAGATCTAGATGTCTTCTGCTTCAAAACAATCACTTTTGTGGGGGTAACCAGCATTTTTTTTAATACGGGCCAATGATATCTATCTTAGGTACTCTGGTCTTCATCTTAAGATCAGAGATTCTAGCTCTAAATTGGTGGAAACAGTGAAATCGTGTAAAATGATACCATTCAAGAAAAATCTAGAGATTTTGGGCCTGATGTGGAGGAAATAACCTACAAATGCAAAATTGTGAAACATTAAGGTACATTTACAGCATTTATTACCTTTTCTGGGATGTTAAATTTAGACTTATGGTGGGGTCAATCTTAATTTCAAACACTGCCGTGTAATATCAGAATGCAAAATTTGATTTGGTAGTGTGTACTCTGATATACAAAACCATTATTTTGATACATATTGCACTGATTTTCAGCATTATAGAGTCCTGAAACAGAGACAGACCCTACCTAAAGCTCAAACAACACATACATGCCTCAATTCATCAGTGTGTATCTCAAATGGGTTATTTTGGATTTGCATGTACTTAAACACAGGGAAAGAATACAATACATAACACTATTAACCATAAACAAGTGAACGAGTGAACGAAATCGTCTCTCCCTAATGTTGCCATAGCGAGATATCTTTATTTTTAAATACAGTTAAACCAGTGCAGTGTGTAAGCCCCTTTATCTTTGTTGAGTGTGTTCGCCCCCCTTCTCCGAATCCAAATTGCTTCTTTGAGCCATCTTGTAGTTCTGTCTGATTCGCGGTCTATAGTCAACAAAGATGAGGGGCTTACACACTGCACAACATCTACGATCAACTCGTCGGAACTACGCCCTCTACAACGGCGGTTCCCAGCAACAGGAAATCCCTAATTCCTGTTGCCTCCAGACAGAGTTGCCAGTTTGACGAAGCTGCTAATTTAGTAGTGAAACGTAACTATAATTATGAGTATCTCGTTCACATTTTATTGGATTTGTAAAAAAAGAAATCTAATCTCATATGTTCATTAACAATCCAGATGAACTTATTCAAAGATAAGAGATATTCACATTATTTACAAAATTGGACCCCCTACCTACAATAGCACAAGGAACAAATACACTGCATGCAACATTGTGTTCCTCAAAGAGTTTGTGTTGGATAAGCACAAATAACTAATACATTCAATTTGTTGCCTTAAAATATCAATAGATATTCACATTATTTACAAAATTGGACTACATTTTGGGGAAATGCTGTTGTTGAAAATGGGTGGAGGAACAGTGCCAATGAAGGGTGATCATAAACTACCATAATATGCTTTCTTCAGAAAAGTGATGTCCTATCAAGTCCCCTTCCACTCGGATGGCATGTTTATAATTCAAAATGTTTTGATATTGTACTTCGACTAAATTGATTTTGGAGGAGTTTGGAACTAATTAAACATGTTAAAAGCATAATATTGCTTACTATCTCTATTCGGAAAAGAAATGAACTGTTTTGACTGGCATACTCATTCATATCAAATTGAATTGAAAGGTATGATATGCGTCAATAGCTTTGTAGTCATTAGTTAATGGACCAGACGAGATTAATCAAACTTTGAATAGAGGATCAGTCGCAAAAGTTCCGCACGACTAGCTTCATGTTTATAGTGTGGTATACTTATCTTCGAGTTTAGAGTTTAGAGTGTCATTTTCGAATTTTGAGTTTCGAGTTTTTAATTTCGAGTTTCGAGGTTCGAGTTTTTAATTTCGAGTTTCGAGCTTCGAGTTTCGAGCTTCGAGTTTCGAGCTTCGAGTTTCGATTTTCATTTTCGAGTTTCGATTTTCGAGTTTGAGTTTCGAGTTTCGAGTATCGAGTTTCGAGTTTCATTTCGATTTTCGAGTTTATAATTTCGAGTTTCGAGTTTCAAGTCAATTTCAAGAAAATTGGGTCTTAACCCTCTTTCCACTGAGCCATTTTTGTATCACGGTTAACTACGGGGGACACCCCTAATAAAATCCAAACAGAGACGCAGAATATAATACAACAAAACCAATACAAACATCTCACGCATGACGTCACAATGACGTCATAAATATGTCCGACCTTAAAACTCGAAATGTTGACCTTTTTTCGAGAAAAGGGGGTCTTTGGAGTCGGCCAATTATTTGTTAATGAAAACCCATTCTTTTGTTATCCAAAAAAGAATATTATGTGATGAAAAGAAATTTCCCAGAATGCCCAGTACTAAGCTACACCTTAACTCGAAATGTTGACCTGTTTATCGAGTTAAGAATTTCAATAAGAATCCATTGGATAGGACTATGAGGTAATTAAATAATGTGTTTCTGATAAGGCAAAAACATGGTATGGTGAATCTGAATCGCTTAACATGGTGTCGGATGTGGGATTTGACACAGGGGTAGCTCCCGGCCCGCCAGGCCCAGAGTCATGATTATGTATGATATAAATGATACTGAATTGTGCAACAGGGAGGGTCACGAGATTAAAATAGTGTGGTTTATTAACAGTAAAAGCATTGGATATAGCTTGGGGTAATGACGGGCGGCATTAAATTTCAGATCAAAATATATGCATGCATTATATTTACTCATATGTTTGAGATATGGGTAATGACGGGAAACATTCACTTTCAGGTCAGACAATAGGCCTATGCATTATATTTTAACCCATTAATGTAATCTTACCAATTTCGTAATACATTTCCCAACACTAATGTGTTTTTATTTTATGTTTAGGTGTTCTATCTGATAGGGCCTACATGTATACTTACTAGCGGGAGCCCGTTCGAAGGGGGGGGGGGGGGAATCCAAAAATAAAAATAAATTTGTAATTGAATTGTTGTTAGTGAATGTGTGAAGATCCTCGTTCCGCGCTAGCGCGGACAGGGGGAGTCTGAGGGGGGGGGGGGGGGGGGGGGGTGTATCCCCTCATCGTTCGATTTTTTTTCCCTTCAATTTTCGAACCCATTTAGTGTGAATTGGTGGGCACTTTGACCGATATTGTATTGAATTGATCGTTGTTGAATGTTGATACAAATGAATATTGGTGTGGTTCGAGACCCATTATAATGGAGAAACCTATAGAAGAAACCTATAGAAGAAAAATTGGCATTTCTAACACTTAAATGTTCCAATACCACGTTTTGAACGTCCTCCACATAATTGACAACATCTGGTATGGTTCGAGACCCATAAACTGTCCTAAAGACATCTTGTTAAGCTTGAATAATGAAACATTGAAACTACCACGCGTCACCCACATAATATGTTGAATATTCCGTGTGGTTCGCAGTGCCGTAACTAGGTTTTTGATATGTGTGTGGGGTGTGTGTGTGGGGGGGGGGGGGGGGGGGGGGGGTGCAAGAATTGAAAGTCAACTGACAATATTTTTTCTATGAAAGAAATGCGCGTAGTTCACATTTATTTATGCTATGATCGAGGTACATTTTTGCTTCAAACAGGCTTCTATCCCAAACATATTACATCTTTGGGACACATGCGCGCGTAGCGCACGAAAACATTTCCGTTAAAACTTACGGACTATTAGGTGTTTCTAAAATGTTCTATTTCGATCGCATGCAAACTCAAAACATGGGGGGGGGGGGGGGGGGCATTTGATATTATGTCCATCCCACCTCAAAACATGGGAGGGACATGTCCCCCTCATCCACCCAGGATTGACGCCCCCGGCCGGTCCGTAAACGGATTATCTTTAAGATGATCCTACTGACATTTAAGATCTTCCACGGATTAGCACCTCAATATCTGGTTGAACTGCTGACTAATTACAAACCAAGTCGCTCATGCGCTCCTCCACGGAAGTACTCTTGAAACCAACATCATTGAAGAGCTATGTTCCAAAAGGGATCAACTCCATATAAGTGAAATAGGAGAAAAGCACTATTTTTGAAATAACAAAACCCTTCTGTTTGTGTGCAATTTTAAAAACAATTATCCCATACATTTTACGTTTTCATCAATTGCATTTCATTAAGGACATTCCTATCAATGTTTGATCATGATAAAAGAACCATATTTCTACCATTTTGGCTTACAAAATAGTGAATTATATTCAAATTTCCGGAAACTTCCGGAAATTACCGGACATTTCCGGAAATTACTGAGGGCCATAAATTTTGACCCGAACATGCTAAAGATGTAGAACAAAGTGTAAAAGATGTATTTCGTAACTCTCGTTCATGATCTGCACCTAACATAATATCGAAAAAAGTGGAGTTGATCCCTTTTTGAATTAGAGCTCTTCAATAGAGCTGTTCGAACATCAACCTATGGGGAACGTGCATTCGCAGCCGCCGCTCCAATACTATGGAATCGCATGCCCACTAAAATCTGTGCAATAGACTCTCTCACCTGTTTCAAATCAGCTCTAAAGACATTCTTGTTCAACTCTTTTGATGATGAGTAATTTTGTCATACTGTATAGCGGTTCTTAGAAAATTGTACTCTAGGTTTTTACATGCTGTTTGTTTTAACCTTACTGTATGTTTTTATTATGTCTGTAGTGGGTCATCTTTTTATGATATTGGCGTATTTCATGATGTAGTTTAAGACATTTTGCAATAGTACAGCGCCTTGAGGATGTATTCGTAAGGCGCTTTAAAATGCGTTTTTATTATTATTATTTATTATTATTTGTTAAGTTGTGATATTCCAGACTTAATTAAAAATGCAACGCAAGCCGTTGCGCATAGAACTGCGCTGCATTGGTACATGCGTTTGGCGTTTGGGTGGGGCTGCACAGGGATTGCAAATAAACATTCAGCAACGCAACAAATTCGCGCCATTAAAAAGCGACGCATCGGGCGCCCATATGTGCGTCAAAACCCAGGATACATAATAAGAGCGTCCGTTGTTAAAATGTTGCGTGAAAATGTTACAATAACACAATTACGCCGTACGCCTTGAAGCTTGACGACGAAATCCATCAACAAATGCCTTATTGTCTCTTTCGCGCAAACGCTCAGCCGAAAATAAAATAATTTTCCATTTAATCCTCGCCTTATGCGCTAACACTGAACATATACAATACAAACACACACATGACCTTACCGGAGGGGTGCACCGATCTTCTCGACGAGCACAGAACACACGACTGAGGGCGTAAGACCGAACCTGTGTGTAGAACTCCCTGTAAAACACCAGTAAGTGTCGGTCGAAACAATCCAGTGGCTTTACGAAGCTAAAAAATGATGCGTTTTACTTACAATTATAGCGCCATCCTTAACTGACGAAACTATCCATCTTTCACAATATCGCTCTAAAAAGATAAAACTTCAAAAGTATGTTACTGAAACAATTCATTTCAATTCAACATCATTCAATTCAATTCAACATCATATAATTCAATTCAACATCATAGAAAAATAAACCAGCTGCGTGTGTCTGGCTCCACGAGAAATCAGTCAATGATTTAATAATTCTTTTGATGCACTGGGCAGTAGCTCTGTTATTTTATGGCTATGAAGTATTGCTGCGACATCATGGCAGACGACGGAGTGTTTCAAGGTACAGGATTGATTTCTTAACACTGTAATTTAATCATTATGTAACTGTCTGAGCTTTTGATGATTAAGTCTACTATTATTGTATTGACCAGAGGCATCGTAGGTTTATCACTATTTTCCAACATTTTCAAAATTCATCATATTTTGGTTCACATAGTATCTATAACAATCAATTAATGTAGCAGTTGATGAAATGGCTGAGGCACCTTCTATATATCCATGTTATATATCAAGCAGGATTAACCAACAAATGGTTAGGTTTAGCAGAATTAACCAACAACTGATTAACAGTTTTAACCAACCACATGTTAAAGTTTAGCAAAAAAAAAAAAAAAGTTTATCCAACATTTTTTTAACCAACCACTGTTGGTTAAAACATATTAACCAACAAATGATTAAAAATTGTAACCAACCACAGTTTAACCAGGGACAATCGAATGAAGGGACAAGAAACTGCCTATTGTATCGTTACATCATCGTATTCAATTGCAAAACATGCGAGTTGCGGGTGTGTTTTTATTCAAGGAACTCAAAGGTTGCCCTATAATCTTTCGAAAAATGATCAAAATATATTTTCCCAAAAAACTTAGGCCTAGGTCAAAGTGAATACAATTTATACGTGTTTTGTTCAAAAAATAACGTGCTAGTGTTAATAATAATCGGTATATTTGAGAAAAATGTGATAATTTTTAGATTTATAAAAAATGTGAAAACATGCTAGAACAAAGTAATTAATATTTTTCCTGGAAAGTTTAAACTATAGACATTTTGTTCCTATTGATTCCAATATCCAAATTAATCGGAAAATGATGTTATTTGATGATATATATTTGCATTTCTAGAGTATAGTAGTTCAGTAGGAATTGCACAGGTATGTAGTCAAGTGGATATCTTCACAATTATGAAATGACCGTGAAGTAGGGTATAAATGCAATTTTATTGCTGAAAATGATACATGAGGCAGGATGTTTAGATTCAGATTTTGTTTTATTGACGTCAAGCCACGTCCTTTTCGATAATGTCATAATTATGACAAATATAGTTTGTCTTATAAACATAATATCATGTTTGGTATCAAATTAAAGCTGTTGACTCCTAGAATACATATAATAAATACATAAAATGATACATAAAATGATAGTAATTTTATGTCACCTGTAATTTTATGTCACGTACTATACAACGCCATATCCTGCCTGTCAATTTGAACATGTGATACTTCATCCATGGTACAAATAAAACTGTCAACTGTTTGTTAGTAATAGATTTGGAGTTAGAGGCATCAGTAAACTGATAATTATTTGTTTTGAAAACGTTCAAATATTTAATACAAGTAGATTGAGACTATGGTCTTCATTATTTGTGATTATTTTGATTAATTAAAACCGTGCCTTGTTGAAGGGCTACAGTATAATTCCACCCTCAGAACATAAGAAACCCCATATACTGCAGTTACCAGTATTCTCATTATATTGCTTCTCCACTGATTTTCTTAAGGACGTGTGAATAGTTGCGTACATGCATGTAAATCTACATTAGGCCTACATTTATTTTGAAACAAACAAGCAAAGACTTATATTTTGAAATTAACAACATTGAGAACAGCTTAGACACTAAAAAATACGATTGCGTCATTACTCATCTGCCTAAATTTGAATATATAGATGGTGTGACCGGTGACGTCAAGTATGTACAAATGGGACACCCTCTGTTGATTCCCGCCAGGCAGAATATACAGTAAAGTTAATGAAGACAACATGAAATTTCTTTCTAATGAATTGTAAAACTCATTTTTGTTTTTGTTTGTTTTGTGAAATGCGATAGCTTATAGCATTCCTAAGCAAGTTTAAAGACAGTTTTGATAACAATTTGCTGTGACACCACAATCTAGTTAGAAAACCTGATCTGGCCTATGTAAACTATAGGAACTCTTGCCCGGTGTGTTTTGTCTCAAATCAACAGAGGGCGTTCTAAATGTAAACAACGGTCACCTCATCTATAGGCTGTGCTTTAATCTTATACCAAACACGATATGTCGCTACGCGCGAAATTCTTTACTAGACAATCTTGTCGGCGAACATTTTCGACTTAACACTTATTTTTGCTCTAATTAAGCTCGTTGCATATGGGGACGCGGGCAAAAAATTGCCATCTGTGTACTTTTGACCATCATTATTCCATGATTCCTCTTGTCAAATGAACCGACAGTGCCAATCTCAACCGACACGACAGTCACTATTGGGGGTGGGGGTGGTCGCCACTGCATTATAACATAATTGATGAAGGGGGTGTGGCTTAACACGTCAATAAAAAAAGTTGCCCAATAGTGCCATTTTGGCACCCGGTGGTCTGAATCTAGAGTTACTCATCCATGATTTTCAGCAATAAAATCACATTTGTACCCTACTTCACGTCATGTCGAGCTTTCACCCGACTAAGAGTCCATCAGTATCGAACAAGACACACAGCGAGTCGTGCAGTATGATTGCTGAGATTTGTACCAGTGCCCATTCATGAATGTATTGTATATGCTTGCTCAACTGATGATGCTTGCACCCCCGCAGCACGCATACTTATGTAATAGTACAATAGTTTCTTGTCCCTTCATTCGATTGTCCTGGTTTAACCAACAGAAAATTGTAGAAAACATGGCTTGAAATTTGTTTGCCCTTTTAATAATACACGCTACAGTGAAAATATGATGTATATAGGAAGTCTATGGTAGGCTCCGTAGCTAAGTTTAACCATACACACATGCATGTTGTAGTAAGTGAAGGTAAAATAGTGTCCTAAATCTGCTTTTCTCGATAGACAAATACCATAATATTATACAGTTTAGCTCAGACAGTTACATATTTATTAAATTGCAGTATTAATAAATCAATCTTGCATCTTGAAACCCTTCTATATGCGTATCCAGACCCCACAACCGGAGCATTGGAATCACTTGGTCGTCTGCCATTTTGTCAAAAAGAGAGAGAACGGGCCGGCCTCGTTTTGATGTCGCAGCAACGACACATTTTTAACCAAGAGATTTTTCACCAACACATGTTGATTAAAATGTAACCGACAATTTGATAATATGCACAAACTCTTTTCCCACCATTGTTTGTTTTAACAACACATAATCTAATAAGTTTTGCCACGACAGAGATATTGTCGAGCACGTGCCTTTCATTTAGTTTGACTTTCTTTTAAATCAACTACTGCTTAGTTAGCTTACACTAAGTATACAA
Source organism: Ophiura sarsii (assembly GCA_035610835.1). NCBI lineage: Eukaryota > Metazoa > Echinodermata > Ophiuroidea > Amphilepidida > Ophiuridae > Ophiura > Ophiura sarsii. The sequence goes on from CM069459.1 coordinate 32,164,759, forward strand.
TGTCGGAAGCATTTTTCATGAGCAATTTATTATTTGAGACTGGAGGCTGTTACTCTTGATCCCTTCCCATCTTTTAATTTTTTTGATATACTACCCCGGTGTGTTCCACAGGTGACTCTTTTGGATGTGTTTACATTTCCGAGGTCATGACTGCCATACTTGCGGGTTTGGAGAAGGACTAGGGATAGTATTGACGCACATACATAATGTCTTGTAATGTGGGCAGTTAATCACTCGTCGCGGTCTCATGGCTTTTCTTAAATTTGCTCTCATATATACTACTAAGCTCTGTAGTATAAATGTTCCCGACTTTTGTTCAATTTCAGTTTGAAATTGCGACACGTTGACCATCTACGTGGGCACGTGTCATTTGAAAGGCAACAATTAACTTATTCGACATTTGATTCATCGAGCTCTTCTTTCTATACTTATTGAAGTAAAGAACACGCATTTCCCGACATTAGTAATAACTTTACTGATAGTTGTTTGAACCTAGAAAGGTTCATTTTTGTGTTTGGCATCTTTTCCCGATTGACTAGTCAGTCAAAGTCATGGTCTTGAATATACATCCTAGCCAGGATTTTACAACATAAATAGATAGTTTTCTATTTAATTTTAGAGAAAGATAGATAGTTTTCTATTTTATTTTAGAGAAAGAAATTGATAGTATTCTATTCATTTATAAATGGAGGCGTAAACATGCACGAGTTGTGCATGTGATCAACATGACTGGTAAGGATACCAGGCCTTTTATCTTTTATGACTATGCTACTACTACTTACTACTTATGTCGTTCTCGAACGGTCCTTGTGATGGCTCGCTAAACTACTCTGTCCCTCATGCATGCTTTCATCTCCTCATCCTTCAGTCCTGTGTCTTTCGCCAAGACGTCCAAGTATGTTAAGGCTGGGCGTCCGACAGATATATGTCCGTGCTTGGGTCTCCATAGCAGAAGGTCAGACACTATTTCATTTTCTCTTCTCATGCAATGCCCGGCAAATCTCATCCTTCGGTGTGTGATGTTTTCTGATACCTTTTGTAATTTTCCATACAAGTCTTTGTTCGGTACCTTGTCTTTCCAACTAATGTTGAGTGCAATTCTCAGCATTCTAGTGTAACACCCATCTAGAGATTTCTTAAGTCTGTTGGTGATGGTCCATATCTCAGCTCCATACAGTAGAACACTTTGAACAGTAGCTTGGAAAAGACTGATTTTTATTTTTCGACAGAAGCTGGATTTCCACACTTTGTTCAGAGCATTTCAGGCCTTCCAAGCAAGTGCTTTGCGTATTTTTATGTCATGCTGGCTACTACCAACCCAAGCTCCCAGGTATTTGAAGTCCTCTACGTTGTCTAGGTTACTTCCATCAGAGGTTTTTAGCTGTACCGCTTGTGTTTGGTGAAATACCATACATTTGGTTTTCTTGGGATTCATGTGGAGCCCCGTTTTGAGTGCTGCTTCCTCAACGTATTTCAGCAGCTTCTGTGCCTGCTCCTTAGTGTCAGATAGTAACGCTGACTACGCTAAGTGGCATCCTTTGTTTGCTTGGATCGCCCACGGCATTTTTGACGGCCGCTCGCTCTCACTGTCTGGAATAGGACGGAGAACACTGGTCGCCATTTTGTAGTTAACCAAGAAGTGGTTTAACTATTGGGAAATGAACATGGAAAACATTCATTACAGTTCCAGGCTTTTGCCAAACTGTATGATAGGCTTAGCGGCAGTTTGCTCGCGAAAATGTTAGGGCCCGAGTATGGTTCCGATCAGCGAAAGTTATCTCGCTCGTTGCATAACATGTTTATATCTGTTAGTAATAAAGGCAAGTTTTGCCCTGTACTTACTTAGAGATTGAAACTTGTGTATGTAGGCACAGGTCAGTTGACCTACAGCAGCCCGTGCTACTGATGAGACTCACGGAGAGTCGAAACGCGTCTAGCTACTCTGCACGCCGTCACCATTGTTTTAACTTAAACATGGTGGGCCTTTACTCTATAGGACATTCTCAACTTATTTATCTCCTCCCTAGCAGCTAAAACTCAAGGGAGAGGACATTTTAAGTTAGGAATGTTAAGAAGACATATACAAAGCTCATTGTATAAGCCACTCTAAGTCTAGAATGGCATTTGGTTTGTACAACAAGTCGCCTCCATCGGTCATCGTTTAAAGAACGGCAAGACATGCCTTCTGTCATTGTTTTAAATAAGTATCATTAAGCCAGTTCCCTTTTTGTTTTATCGTAAGATAAATAGACCTACTGCCATCTCATATAAGTTTAATATGAGCAATACATGTTCAAAGTCTAGAACATTCAATGCCGCGTGTCTTTTAGTCCAAAACGGAATAAAGCACATTAGGCCTACACAACATTCAGCAAGACACTTAGGTGTCAGATTTTAATAAGATATAATTTCCTAGTTTGGAAATTTATCATTTTAAATGTCGGATAAAGAGCCAGCTTTTATCGAGTTTCAATCGGAAGCATTTACCGTTTGACATAGAATCATCTACATAACATATTTTGTGAGATAAGACAAAATAGGAATTTCAAGTTTAGAAATTCAACGTTGTTTGTTTTAACAACACATAATCTAGTTTTGCCACGACAGAGCTATTGTCGAGCACGGGCCTTTCATTTAGTTTGATTTTCTTTTAAATCAACTACTGCTTAGTTAGCTTACACTAAGTATACAATGTCGAAAGCAATTTTTCATGAGCAATTTATTATTTGAGACTGGAGGCAGTTACCCTTGATGCCTTTCCACCTTTTAGAACATTAGTTATGGGTATTTAAATCATTAATAATTCTTCTCCTTAAGGGGGACTTAAGGAAGTTTTTTGTTGAATTTTGTTAGTGCTGTAATTATTGAACCATGACTCAAATGTATATAAAAGTATATCTTTTTGGAAAGGAAATGGATCAGAGAATCCAAATTTGTCATCAATTTTCACAAAAAAATCAAAACAAAAAAAATCACTTTTTTGACCCAATTTTTTTGAACAAAGCTAACAAACATAATTTTGAGTTACAAATGCCCAAATCACTTGATGATGATGTTAAGACACTACTGAAGGGACGATTTAAAAAAAAAATCTAATCCAATATTTTTGTGAAATTTTGACAAAAAAGTGTAAAAAAAAATTTAAAATCAATTTTGTCACGTTTTTTTGGCACTTTTTGGTCCAAATTTTCAAAAATATTAGATTAGGTTTTTAAAAAAAATGGTCCCTCCATTAGTGTCTTAACATCATTATAAAGTGATTTGGCCATTTTTAACTCAAAATTATTTTTTGTTAGCTTTGTTCAAAAAAATTGGGTCAAAAAAGTGAATTTTGTGATTTTCTCAAAAAATCTACTTTTTTGGTCAAAATTGACGCCAAATTTGGATTCTCTGATCCATTTCCTTTCCAAAAATGTATACTTGTATGTACATTTGATTAATAGTTCAATAATTACAGCACTCACAAAATTCAAAAAATCAAATCAAAAACTTCCTTAAGTCCCCCCTTAATTCAATTTAACGGGTAAAAGAAGTTTGTCACACTTGAGTGACCCTATGCATTGTTTTATTTGACAAGTGTTTAGGGACTTCTAAATTAAGTGGTATTTGGTGAATCACCAGTGGCTTAGATTTCATTTTCACATTGGAGAATGGATTTCGTGAGGTTAAACACTAAGAGACTATATCATTTTTACTAAGTTTGTAGGAAAATGCATCCCGAATATAACAAAGAAGTCTAAGCTACTGCTAATTACCCATGACTACGTCTTCACCTGTTTAAATGTCCCTCAAGTTAAGCCTCAAAACTAGCTCATTATAGAAACAACGCTTGGGGTCACTCATGCGTGACGATCCATTTTTACTCTTCAAATTGAAGCATTAATGGTTTGAACAATAATATGATACAACAGCAGTTTAAAATAGAAAGGAACCAAATATATTAGCAGAAAAGAGATTAAGAGAATCTGTTTAAAAACACAATTTCTTTTTGCGCTTTGCCGAAAAGGTGAAATCACCATGTCTTACACAATTGAGTGTAACTTTATTAAAATAAGTCCGATATTCATGATCTAAAATTCTAATGAAAGGGTACAGTATAGCAAATATAATAACAAACACCGGGTCTAATCTCATTTATTTTGATGATAAAAAAATGTATTGAACTTTGGGCATCGATGGGTACTAACCATTTTGGGACAGCCTGTATGTACAGTACTTTTTTTATAGCATGTGGTTCATGTAGCCGATTACCCCACCAACAACCTTTAAAAAGTTCCCCGGGCCCCCTCCCTGGTATGAACAATTTACTAGAATCCCTTTTCATCTAATCAACTGCTCAAATGAACAATATATTTCAAATATTGTTCTGAATATTAGGGATACCTAAACAGCGTACCCTATATATTAGAAAAAAAACTAAAATTGAGTTGCATTGAAATGGTAACTTTTTATATAATTGTTTTATTTTACCTCCCTTTTCTTTTCTTTTTTTGTTTTCTCTCCATTTCCCTTTTCATTTTACAAATCGTAAAGTGTGAAGCAAGATACTTAGAGGGTAATTCAATAAGTTCTACCTCCTCCCCTATTACATTACTAATATGAATGTCAGCCTCATGACATTTGGCATGATTATATAGCTCTGAATCATGGCTACACATATCAAGTAAATAATAATAGATATCTGGGAAAAGGTGTACTTTAGGTCCCAGATTCTGGACTGTATTAGAGTCGCCCGATGCTGGAACACTCAGTATCATTCGATACTGGTACAAAGTCAGTGTTCCACACGACCCTTGCGAGGTGCTGAAATGCTGGCGGCCATATAGAGGGACGCGGGGACCCAGTCTAATCCTCTCCTAACATATATACACTTGTTTTGATATTAAATGTCAAAGTCAGTGTTCCAGTATCGGCCAATATTGGCACATGAAATTTTCTAGTATCGGGCGATACTGGAACATAATTATCTACCAGTATTGTTCAATAACATACCGACTAATACGGGTGATTTTCTAAATTCTATTGTATATATTTTATACACTTGTGTCTTTGATTTTTGACGGCCGCACTCTTAAACGCCCACTTTTAGGTCACATCCGCACTACATTACAAAAGAGACTTCAATTCAATTCAATTAAATATTATTTTATTTTATTTTATTCAAATAATAAAACAATAGAATATAATAATCGGTAATATTTGAAAAATACAGAGTGAGTCAGAAGGAACGGGCACTTTTCCAAAAGTGTCACACAAGATTTAGGACTGCGTATTCAAAACCAACGGTAGAGCCATCGAGACCTATATTAATTTGACTTTCATTCATAAGAGAACCATTGCGTTATCATATTACACTAATTTGAGTAAAGCCCCACATTTTAAAACCAATGCACCGGGTGGTCGAATTAACAAGCCATTCTTCAATGTATTCGAAAGAGGTTCGCTTTCTGACACAGCTAAGATCCCTCTTTTCAGTTTTCTTTCTTGAATTCAGGATTTGTATTACTCATAATTCCACAGTTCTATTTATTTCTAGTCATTTTAAGATTTTGTATCCAACATTCATGTGCCTTTTCAGGTTTTTCACTAGTTTCATTGATTGGCCTCTCTGAATCAGCCAGCCAACAGTAGCCTACTAAATGTAAGTGTATTTTGCCATTCCCGGGAATTGGCTTTAAAATACCAGGTTCTACTTAAATTATTGTAACATTATGGCGCAATGTAAAAATTTAAAGAGAAAAAATATTTTGTGATCTTTTTCACATTTTTACACATATTTTTTCTCTCTCATAATTAATTTTGACAATCAGAAAAGACATTCCTGGTCTCAAAAATCTACTTTGACTGAATTTTCCGTTAAAACAACATCACAGAACTTTATTAAATTATAATGGAAATCTGCTTCCAATTTAATTATTCAACATATTTGTTTCAATTTTCATCATAAATCATTCCGTAGGGCCGTGTGTGATGACTTGTGTACAGTGCGGTCGTAACACCGGAAACACTGTAAACGGCGTACGAAAATAAATTGTCCTGGTACCAGGACAACTTATATTAAAATCTGATTTTGAAGTAATTAGGAAACGTATTGCTCTGTAGATTGAAAGATATTTTGGTTTCATGGTTATAAATGTATTTTGACACACAAAAGAAGAAAATGATCGTACACTCTAAGAAAAAAGAGTTCAACTTAGAACCTTTTTCTGTCCTGTATGCAGAACCCTAAGAGCTCGTAAGGTTCTATAAAGAACTTTAAAAGGTTCTATAAAGAACTTTAAAAGGTTCTATAATGAACTTTAAAAGGTTCTATAAAGAACCTTTAAATTTTAGGCAGGCAAAAAAGGTTCTTCACTGGTTAAAGAACCTTTTTTGGTTCTTTCCTGATAACCCATGGGTTCTTTGTAGAACTAAAAAGAGTTCTTAAGCCAAGAAAATGGTTCTTTGTAGAACCTTAAGTATAGTGAAGAACCTTTTGGGAGACTAGCAAAGAACCTTTTAAGGTTCTTGAAAAAAGTTTCTTTAGCCAGAAAAATAATTGTGTAAAACCATAAAAGATTAATTTTGTTAATACTGTTTTTTACTCTTTTAAACTTTGTGATGAGCCCATGAAGAAAGTCCCTAGGCCTACCTAAATATTGAAGGTTATTTATAGAACCTTATAAAGTTCTTTATGGAACCTTAAGAGCTCTTAGGGTTCTGCATACAGGACAGAAAAAGGTTCTAAGTTGAACCCTTTTTTCTAAGAGGGTATATTATGCCTTTAAATCGAGAGTCAAAATGTAGTTATACACATGGCAAAGACCCCGTCAACAAATATGAAAATAATAATAATAATAATGAATTTATAAAGCCTATTCCGAGGTGCTATACATAAAAACAAAAACATGAATATTAAACATGATCACATGACTTGAAAACAACCATAAGAATAACATATACATACAATTAAACATGATTTGATATGCAAATATTTTGTGAATCTGTAATAGGTGAAGGTTGTATTATAGATAATGTGTATAGAAAACAATCGATCTCATTCACAATGGTTGATGTGAAGTCACCGCAAGCAAATGGATAATAGAATATCAATGTACAATGTATTAAATGTGTTTTGAGGGGTAGATGAAAATTCATATCATCCGGTGATGTAAAGAAAACGTTTCCACGGCCCAGCCTATCTAGAATCTTACAATTATTATTCTTTTAAAAATTAGGACAAAATGTCTTTACTTTTAGAATTTGTCATTCTCAAATACCATGGATTCGTTCACCCGGAGATCAGACTCTTTTTTGTCGTCCTAGTCTTTTCATCGCAAACAAAATAAATAGGTTAATATTGTATGATATAAATTATGTATTCAATGATAAAACTTAAATATATCTACTCGTATTTAATGTATACAGTTGCAGGCGCATACAAAATTCACAAGTGCGCTTGTTTTGTTTATACACCAAGCATGCTAAGTAAGCATTAACAACATCAATAAGTGGTACTAAATAGAATTGTGTTCAATATTTCAAATACACTTTCCTTATACTGAAAAAGTCTTAAACAAATCATACACGCATTAGATTTGTTCATCTTGCTTTACATGCAATTCCAAATAACCAGGTTTCAACCAATTTAAAAAGACTATATTGCTATCTACCTTTATTCACACAATTGATGAATGTGATAACAAATATCGTTATAATAAGATAAGCATTATTACATGAAATTGTAAACTAATTTCAGGTATTAAAATCACGAATAAACGCTTACATCGCTTAACAACTCAACTGGTAACTCCACATTCTAGAATTTGTATTCAACATAGTTTGTTACTTCCCTTTAAATATACACCATACCGTTGTTGTTTGTGTCTGACAGACTTGATGCGAGTTTATATCTACGACAAACAGCGCTACAGCGCCATCAACATATGATTACGCAAAGGTTAATAGATGAGTTGATAGTATCTAATCTACCGTTCCTAACAAACAGAAATCAAGCATATCCATTTCAATTCCTATTCATCTCAAATATTGCACCAGACACTGGTACGTCCGGATCCTACATATAAGTAACTTGAACGTAAGACTTATACGGTAGTCGCCAAAGTACTATATTGCATCACCAGAAGTACAAGTACGCCTAAACTAATGCAAATATTTCAATAACAATATAGTAATATTTGCATTGGTGTCAGTTCAATATTTGAAGTCTCATGTACGTCTAGTGATGCACAATATTACTATCGTTAATTGCTTACGAATAAGTTACTTATACGTCGGTGCAATACGTACTAGTTTTGCAGCGTTTCCGTAACAATGGTGCGTGCTAAACATGTAATCGCTCTATCATATCACCTCTATGGCAGTCTTTAATACATAAGCTACCAGATAGTGTTCAAATGCCGAATATTTTCTAATTGCCATTGACTATCTAAAGTGACGCACGATCAGCAATGTACACTTAAAATGACTCAAAAATTGAATTTTCTCTTGTTACAAAATGATCTTGAGCGTAATATACAGGTCCCGTGTTATTATTGACAGTTTTAAGACTTGAACTTTTGGTACCAGTATCGCCTTTTTTACGTTTTCTTTGGGCAATTATTTTGTTCCTGTAAGTTGTCACAATATCGACAATCGTGCACAAGAATGGATTTAAAGCCGAATTGATTGGCAATATGAACGCAACTGACCATGCATATACCTACGGGGGAAATACAAGTACCTTTGTTTTAACGTTAGTCCCAAGAACAATGATCGTAAACCAACAGAAGAAATCTGAAACGTACACTCAAAATTGAATTATGTCTTGTTACAATGATTTTGAGCGCGGTTTATACAGGTCCCGTGTTGTTATTGAACGTATTTAGACTTTTGTACTTTTAGTACCAGTATCACTTTTTGTACGTTTTCTTTTGGCAATTCTTTTGTTCCTGTAAGTTGTCACAATATCGACAATCGTGTACAAGAATGGATTGATAGCCGAATTAATTGGCAATATGACCGCAACTGACCATGCGTATACCGACGGGGGTAATACAAGTACCTTTGTTTGAACGGAAATCCCAAGAACAATGATCGGAAACATACAGAAGAAATCTGTCGCAACAATGGCCGACACCTTAGTGGTCAATTTGATTTGCTCCGCCATATCTCGACTACGCCCCGCTTGTCTTGAAGATTCTTTGATAGCGCTCACTATTCCAATATAGCAGCATAAAACGATCAAGTAACAAACACAGTTCAAACCCAAAAACACAGCTGTTGAGAAATACATCCCACTCGCTAGACCTTTAAATTCAGTGGTAAAATAAGTTTTGTTATAGACAAACTCTTCTGATTCAATATTCTGTGTCGTATAATTAGTTTGGTATATTTGTGTTAGAGCCAACGGCAAGCCTATACAGACGTGTGAATTATCGTAAAACTTGAAATTTACACCTGATAGGATCGATGGAATAATACCAAGTGAGCAGGCAAACATCCATGTTATTATAACGGTAACCATTGTCGAATAACTTCCCATTTTCTTATCTGAGTATGGAAACATCATACAGATGAACCTGTCTATGCTAATAAGTGTGATAAAGAACACGGATGCTTCACTGGCTATAATCGACAGTGCTCCGGCAATTCTACAGATAACGCTAGACCTCCATGTCTCAGATTGCATAGGAAAGCTGTCCCCAAACTTGATATCTGCTGCGGTGATGATTATCATGTATATACCCATTAAGGAATCAGACACAGCTAGATTACTCAGTAATAGATCTTGAACCTTGTTCTTCTGAGTGTTAATCTTTCTCCACACCAGCACAAAGATATTTCCACTAAGTGCACCTATACCTATGACCCACATAACGATCACCAAAGATCTATCTGATAATAGGCGATTACATGTTAAATATGGTGATCTATCGTTAGCTGCATTGCAGTCCGCATTCTCTGCAACATAGCACTCGCATATTTCATGCTGACTCACGTATATTTCAGCTGGATCTGGTATTCCAGACAGAGATTTGCCATTTATCCTTGTCAGAGAGTTGCCGCGCAGATTAAGAAAGCTCAAACGAGTCATATGTGACATAGTTGGGATAGTATGCAATAGATTTCCAGACAGATCAACAAAGTCAGCATGGATAAGATCTTTGAATATATCAGGATTGAGCTTCGTTACAATATTGTCTCCAATATTTAAAATAATCAAACCGGACAAACCATCAAATATACCGTTTTCCAGACTTTTTATCCGGTTATTATTCAAAAATAAAGATTGCAAACTAACTAGACCTTGGAATATATTCATAGATAATTCATTTAGCTTATTTTCAAATAAAGAAAGTAAGTTCAGTTTGACCAGGCCCCGAAACACATCACGTGGTAGCGCTTCTAACTCATTTCTATATAGAAATAGCAAGCTCAGATTATCCAAGCCACGAAATATTCCACTTGGTAGACTTGTCAGTTTGTTGGTATGAAGATGTAGACCAAAAAGGCTTCGTAAGTCACGAAACACACTAACATTCAATGTAGTCAACTTATTATCATTCAAACGTAATCGATTCAGATCCACCAACCCTTGGAATATTCCACTTGGTAAAGTACCGATCTCGTTTTCAAATAAACTCAAGATAGTTAGTCGGGTCAGATCCCGAAACAATCCACTTGACAATGTAGCCATATTATTGATTTGAATGACAAGGGCATCAAGTTTGCTCAAACCTTGAAAAGTACCCGGATGAAGGGTTGCCAGATGATTTCTTTCCAGTATGAGTTTCTGTAGATTTAGCAATCCAGAAAACATGTTTTCCGGTATTGCAGTCAAAAGGTTGTCTCGCAAATAGAGATTTTTCAAACTATAGAGATCATGAAATGCGCTAACATGAATTGACCTAATACTATTATTACTTAATAGTAAGCGAGTAAGGTGTTTTAAGCCACGAAATAAATCAGCGGGTAAATCTCGCAATGTATTATTTGACAAATGCAATAGCTCAAGTTTGCTCAAATCCTTGAAAATACTAGCATTTAGTGAGATCAAATGATTATTATTTAAATATAGCTCCACGAGGTTATGCAAACCCCAGAACAAATTTCCAGATAAAGTGCTTAACCGATTTTTCTCAGCTCTCAAAACAGTCAACTCATCTAAATCCTTAAATATCCGGGCACCTAATGACATTAATTTATTTCCATGTAGATATATATCGTTTATACTGTTCAAACCCCAGAACAGTTCTACAGGTAACTCACTCAATTGATTGTTCTCAAGAGCTAGATAAGTTAGCCGACCAAAATTCTGGAACACGTCGATATCCAAAGAAATCAATCGATTGTCAGCCACATCCAGTTCCTGTAGAAGATACATTCCACTAAAGATTCCATCTGGAAGTACACGTAACAAATTCTGATGTAGAGTCAGACGGGTCAGCATTTGCAGATCACGAAATATGCCGGTTTCCAACACTTCAAACATGTTCTTGGACAAGAGAAGCTCATGTAGATTATGCAGCCCCCATAACACTTGCACCGGTAACGTGCTGAAATTATTTGTATGTAATGATAGACCTTTAAGTCGAGCTAAGCCATTGAATACATCGATGTCTAACATGGCCAGTTGGTTGTCGTATAGGAATAGGGTTTCTAGGTATACCAGGTCAGAAAACAACCCGATTGGTAATTCCATGACCCGATTACTCTGCATTCTTATCTCAGTTACTAGTCTCTGATCAAGAAAAGTACTCGCGTCTATATCTACTAATCTGTTATCATTGATGTGTATTATCTTGAGATTTTCCAACCCACTAAAAATGTCATCTGGTAGCCTACTCAATTCATTGTGTGTCATATCCAACTTTGTAAGACTTCTCAAATCTTTAAACACGCCGGCATTCAGCGTTCTTAGCTGGTTCTCAAAGAGGTACAATTCAATTAAGTTATGCAATCCATGAAATATACCATCTGGCAGCGAACTCAGCTTATTTTGATTCAAAAATAGATAATACAAGTGACCTAAACCCTGAAATATATTCTCCTCTAACGAAATTAACTGATTCGTATTAATGTAGAGTACGTAAAGGTTTTCTAGTCCTTCAAATAAGCTTGCTGGAACTATAGTCAGTTGATTATTATCAAGATCCAGTCTACTTAAGCTACGGAGATCCCGGAATGCGGCAGACTCCAGTTTAACTAATGAACAGCTATACAGATCAAGTATCTCAAGGTTTTCTAATCCCTCAAATAGGTCAAGAGGCAGTGTGTTCAAGGTAATGTTGGCTAATGAAAGTTGCGTCAGCCGTATTAAGTCGTGAAAAAGACTCGCGTCCAATGTTGTCAAAGGGTTTCGACTAATCCACAACGACGCTAGATTCGTAAGCCCACGAAACAAACCGGGTGGCAAAGATTGAAGGCTGTTATCGTTTAGAAACAATCTAGAGAGACTCTTCAGATTGCGGAAAACCCCCTCGGGTAATGCGGTCAAACGATTGTGGTCCATATCTAAACGAATAAGGTTTCCTAAAAACTGAAATAACCCCTTGTCTACATTGATCAGTTGGTTTTTGTTAATATAGAGTAACTCAAGTTTTTTCAGTCCATGGAAGAGTTCACTCGGCAACACACTGAAATGGTTTCCGTCTAAATCAAGGCGAGTCAGAGATTCTAATCCATTGAACACACCGTTTTGTAATGTGCTCAACTGATTCCCATATAGCAACAGTCTTTGCATACTTTCCATACCAGCAAATGCGTTCACATTGATGGTTTGAATCTCGTTTCCATACAACCACAGGTTTGTTAGATTAGATAACCCATTAAATACATTGGCTTGCAAATCTTTCATCAGATTATCCTGTAAATACAATACGTGTAATTCGGTAAGAGTTAAAAATGACTTCTCTTCAAGATTTACGATATTGTTGTTACTTAAATCTAAGAAACTTATAAACATAGGGTAGAGTATTAATTTTCCAATTTGATTATATATATCATCTTCATTCACACATTGAAGCATTACCTCTCTGTGTCCGACAGCCGCAATACAATTTGATGGAAAATCGACTCTACATTCTTCCGGAATGCCATCCACGAAAGGCTGACATTCTATTTTGTCATTGTAACCTTTCACATTGCGACAAAGAGATATCGGACTTTCATTGTACGTAATCTCGTGATTAACGACCTTATCTGGGCACCAAGATAATGATTCCAACATTAACGCTTCACTGATTACCAAACTAACGTTACCTTGTATAGTAATTTTGATACTTGTTGCATTAAATACAACAGAACACTGGTCAGATTCTTTAGAAATTACAACCAACGAATTTGGACATGCTTGGGAACCTTGTTCAATGTAGAGAAAAGAAGCATCATGCGAATTGTTTTTGGACGCTACCTCTTTTCCAGCCACCTCTACGAGAACCGGTGCTTGATGTGATGTTGCAGAGACTTCCACGCTACAAGTGTGATATGGACTGCCGTTGAAAACAATTGTTTCCGTGGTATTGTCTCTTGCAACTTCAAGTACACAATGTGTATTGTTAACGACATCGTAATTCCACATGGGTTCTACTAACAATGTAGCTGCAGCAAATGTATTCCCATCGAAGCTACTGATTATCATGAAGAGCGACAGAATGCTGAAATGTTTTAATAAAGTGACATTGTTGTTGTTGTTGTGGCTAATAGCCATTATACTCTTCTGTGACGGTTAACCGTCGTCGCGCTCTTCGTGTAAATTCACAAACTATAATCTTAGACACCACCAGTTACATTGTATGTTCCACGTTTGTATTCCTCTATCATACAATGGTCCAAGTTATGCTGTATAAGCTGTTAAGTCCACCTAACAGTTTCACAACACCAGTACTCCAGATTATCTCGCGTTCAGATTTTTAAACTTGAGAAATTTCCTTTGTCTTCGGGCTATTAAGCTTGGTGGCCATTTCCCCACAATCTGTTGTATGACCTGTCAGTGAGGTGACAGCCGTTCATAAAACTGACGAATAGTCATTCAGATCAGCTTCAGGTGCTTGTCAGGTGGTCATGCAGAATTGAAATTTACATATTTGTTGAGTACCAGCCCTGCGTGTGGGGGAAACTGGATGTTGATTTGAGGCCCATTGGGGGTAATTATGTATGGTTAGCGTAAGTATCTGGTTCCAGGATGGCTACAACAATAGTGCTATAACTAGTAACAATAAAATAGCGTAGTAAAAATGTCGTCGTAGAAACATATACGCGGGAAGAGTAGAACAGCGTTCGGTTGAATTGTTTTACGGTAAATCCCGGCGAGAAATTTACATCTTGCAAATAAAGGTGATAACGAGCAACAATTTGTAAGATATGGAACCACACATGTATTATGTGACTGTAAGAATGAAGAGCTCTCTTTGGTAAACTTCGATCATTTTTCATCTCCTGAATGCGAAAGATCTGTCGATCAAACAATATAACATAAATGATGATAAAATGCATTGATCAAAAATCATTTTGAGTCAGGTATTCATTTTAAATCAATCTAAAGGCCCTATCATACCATAGCGTATGGCCTGAACGTGACCTGAACGTATGCCGACGTATTCAAAAAATAGCTCGAAAATTGTCAGAGTCCAAGAACGTCCAGGAACGTCCAACTTGCCAACGAATTGAGTAGGAAAAGTCGACATCGGTGATGGAATGGACGTATCCACAGCGTATCCATAGCGTATTAAACGTATACATAGCGTATTACTAACGTATTGATAGCGTATCACTAACTTATAACAAACTTATGACAGCGTATCACAGCCTATGCGATCGGCGAGCGTATACCAACGTATGCTTAACGTATTCGAAGCGTATGTCTGCCGTGTTCGACGTATCCTCAGCGTATCCTCGGCGTACAACGAACACGTGACTTATGCCGCTGCAGAAATTGAGTTTCGTACACGGCGGGACAAGTGTTGCCACTTCAAGTAAACGCAGCCTAGATGATAACTATTAAAATATCTAGAAGGGTAAAACTATAGGTCCAACCTATAACTTACGACGAGTAACGTACCTCTAACGTATGTCAGCGTATGTCAACGTATGTCTAACGTATGTCAGCGTTTGTAAACGTATGTCTAACGTACCACGAACCTTTCGGGAACTTATGCAGAACGTAAGTTAAGCACACGTTGAGTACGTCGAGAAATTTTGAACATGCTCAATAATTTTTCGCGGGCTCGACGTGTTCCAAATTTTCACAACGTATCACAGCGTGCTCTTAACGTAAACGACGTATCCCCAACTTACCCCTAACTCGTATCAGCGTACACCAACGTACGCCAACGTATTTTTCGATATTTCGCATACGTTGTCATACGTTCAGGCGATACGCCATGGTGTGACAGGGCTACCGTACAGCTAGCGTATGTACCGTACAGCTAGCGAGCATTCGGCGTTTTGGGAACTTATGGAGGGTTTGAGTATATGGGTCCCTTGAGTATCTCATCCTCACTTGTTCATGGTCTGTCGTGCTGAACACATCAACCCATCATCATACGCTACGCTACGCTACGTTAAGTATACGTTAATCATACGTTAGCCATACGCTCGCATACGCTGTGATACGCTGTCATAAGTATGTTATAAGTTAGTGATACGCTATCAATACGTTAGTCATACGCTATGTATACGTTCAATACGCTATTGGATACGCTATGGATACGTGACAGGGCCTTAAACGATCGCCCGGCATAAGGTGAATACGTGAGAATACGTCGAAACTCGTTGGAAATACGTCAGGCATACGTTAGACACACGGCACATATACTTTATCAACTCGTTATCACTACGTTGGCTGTACGTTTCCCTGTCAGCCTACGTTCATCAACGTATACCAACTTACGAGTAACGTACGAGTAACGTACCACTAACGTATGTCAGCGTATGTCAACGTATATTTAACGTACCACAAACTTACCGGGAACTTATGCAGAACGTATTAAGCACACGTTGAGTACGTCGAGAAATTTTGAGCATGCTCAATATTTTTTCGCGGGCTCGACGTGTTCCAAATTGTCACAGCGTATCACAGCGTGCTCTTAACGTAAACGACGTATCCCCAACGTACCCCTAACTTATATCAGCGTACACCAACGTACTTTTCGATATTTCGCATACGTTGGCATACGTTGAGGCGATACGTTATGGTGTGACAGTGCCTTAACATGCTTAAAGACCCTGTCACATATTATCGAATAGAGCTAAAGTATGCCCTACGTTTTGGAAATTTGGGTGTACGTTCGTGTAAGTTGTCATTCGTTCGTGACATACGTTGTATTCACTGGTGGTTTGCTAAAGGCCCTGTCACACCATGGCGTATCGCCTGAACGTATGCCAACGTATGCGAAATATCGATACGTTGGTGTACGTTGGTGTACGCTGATATAAGTTAGGGGTACGTAGTTTACGTTAAGAGCACGCTGTGATACGCTGTGAACATTTGGAACACGTCGCGCACGCGAAACATTATTAAGCGTGTTCAGAATTTCTCGACGTCCTCAACATGTGCTTAATACGTTCTGCATAAGTTCCCGATAGGTTCATGGCTCGTTAGACATACGTTTTCATACGCTGACATACGTTAGACATACGTTGACATACACTGACATACGTTAGAGGTACGTTACTCGTAAGTTATAGGTTGGACCTATAGATTTATCCTTCTAGATATTTTAATAGTTATCATCTAGGCTGCGTTTACTTGATCTGGCAACACTTGTCCCGCCGTGTACGAAACTCAATTTATGCAGCGGCATAAGTCACGTGTTTGTTGTACATAGGCTGAAATTAGCTCTAATAGCATTGATAAAAACCACAATTTTGCAATTCATTGGGAAGTTGGACGTTCATGGACCCTGACAATTTTCGAGCTATTTTGTGTATACGTCGGCATACGTTCAGGCGATACGCCATGGTGTGACAGGCTCATATGCAATTCGTTGGGAAGTTGGACGTTCTTGGACTCTGACAATTTTCGAGCTATTTTTTGTTTAAAGGCGCTGTCACACCATAGCGTATGGCCTGAACGTGGCCTGAACGTATGCCGACGTATTCAAAAAATAGCTCGAAAATTGTCAGAGTCCGAGAACGTCCAAGAACGTCCAACTTCCCAACGAATTGCGTCAACATCGGTGATGGAATGGACGTATCCATAGCGTATTAAACGCATACATAGCGTATGACTAACGTATTGATAGCGTATCACTAACTTATAACAAACTTATGACAGCGTATCATAGCGTATGCGATCGGCGAGCGTATGACCAACGTATTCGTAGCGTATGTCTGCCGTGCTCGACGTATCCTCAGCGTATTCTCGGCGTACAACGAACACGTGACTTATGCCGTTGCAGAAATTGAGTTTCGTACACGGCAGGACAAGTGTTGCCAGTTCAAGAAAACGCAGCCTAGATGATAACTATTAAAATATCTAGAAGGGTAAATCCATATGTCCAACCTATAACTTAAGACGATTAACGTACCTCTAACGTATGTCAGCGTATGTCTAACGTATGTCAGCGTTTGTAAACGTATGTCTAACGTACAACGAACCTATCGGGAACTTATGCAGAACGTAAGTTAAGCACACGTTGAGTACGTCGAGAAATTTTGAACATGCTCAATAATTTTTCGCGGGCTCGACGTGTTCCAAATTTTCACAACGTATCACAGCGTGCTCTTAACGTATACGACGTATCCCAAACTTACCTCTAACTTGTATCAGCGTACACCAACGTACGCCACCGTACGCCAACGTATTTTTCGATATTTCGCATACGTTGTTATACGTTCAGGCGATACGCCATGGTGTGACAGGGCTACCGTACAGCTAGCGCGCATTCGCCGTTTTGGGAACTTATGGAGGGTTTGAGTATATAAATAGGTCCCTTGAGTATCTCATCCTCACTTCTTCATGGTCTGTCGTCCTGAACACATCAACCCATCATCATAGGCTACGAATACGCTACGCTACGTTAATTATAAGTTAAGCATACGTTAGTCATACGCTGTGATACGCTGTCATAAGTATGTTATAAGTTAGTGATACGCTATCAATACGTTAGTCATACGCAATGTATACGTTCAATACGCTATGGATACGTGACATGGCCTTACACGATCGCCCGGCATTAGGTGAATACGTGAGAATACGTCGAAACTCGTTGGAAATACGTCAGGCATACGTTAGACATACGGCACATATACGTTATCAACTCGTTATCACTACGTTGGCTGTGCGTTTCCCCGTCAGCCTACGTTCATCAACGTATACCAACTTACGAGTAACGTACGAGGAACGTACCACTAACGTATGTCAGCGTATGTCAACGTATATTTAACGTACCACAAACTTACCGGGAACTTATGCAGAACGTAGTAAGAACATTTTGAGTACGTCGAGAAATTTTGAGCATGCTCAATATTTTTTCGTGGTCCAAATTGTCACAGCGTATCACAGCGTGCTCTTAACGTAAACGACGTATTCCCAACGTACCCCTAACTTATATCAGCGTACACCAACGTACACCAACGTATTTTTCGATATTTCGCATACGTTGGCATACGTTGAGGCGATACGTTATGGTGTGACAGGGCCTTAAGGCCCTGTCACACCATGGCGTATCGCCTGAACATATGCGCGCCAACGTATGCAAAATATTAAAAAATACGTTTGTGTACGCTGATTAGGGGTAAGTTGGGAATACGTACACAAATGTATTTTTCGATATTTTGCATACGTTGGCATACGTTCAGGCGATACGCCATGGTGTGACAGGGCCTTTAAATAAAAACGGAATCCATTTTCACACCGGACACAGAGCAAAGGTTGCATCTTCTCCAGTGGCGTAGCCAAAGTGGGCCCCCTGCCAACCCCCCTATATTAGACTCGTGTCGGTTGAGAGTTAGAACTGTCGGTTGTGATTAGCAATGTTGGTTGGGATTCTACTGTTGGTAATTTGGTTATTGAATGCCCGTTTTGCCCCCCCCCCCCCCCCCCTGCTCTCAAAAATCTGACTTGGCGGCAACTTTAAAAAAAATGACTTTCTGGTATAAAGTCCTTGACGGTTCACTTTCATTTTTCGCCCCTCCCCCTCTCCCAATATAGATGTATTCATATAATTCTCTCACTTTTCAATCATTATCCTCATGCGGCGGTTGTAACATGTATTCAATTGTTATACATAACAATGAAAAATAATAGCTTGAAAATATTTTTACAAATAATAATGTATTTTATAAGATACTGAGTTGGTATTCATTCTTTTGGTTTTACGCAATTAAGAATAATCTTTTTCTGCCTAAATAACCCAATCGTACGAATCAGTGAATAATTTTGAAACCATTTATTCTAACTATAATCACATACATGTATGCACTGTTGCGTTACACATACTAAGTATATGTATGCACTGTTGCGTTACAGGCAATTCTGTTCATCTACCTCATTTCATTTTCAACAAAAATCATATTTAATTGTCAAGATCATTCACATTGTGTTCTTCGAGGATTGTTGCTTGACGTTGATAAGCTTCGTTGTTTCTCGATGAAAGTATCAACAATAAATCGATACAATATTCTTGAATCATCATAACTTTTTCGAAATTTTGTCTTTTGAATAAACACGCTTAAACATTGGAAAGTCTGAAATTCATAATTGTACCTATTTTAATGCATTTGCAATGGCGATTCCAAATAGGGGGATGACATTTTGGAACTGTCGTCTGCAGACAGTTGCCACGTGGGAAGTGTTAAAGCAATGATATAATTATCTTCTGGCTCCAATTATAATACTCAGGAACCGACGACTGAAGTACTATTTGTATTTGAAGAGTTTATTTCCAAAAGGCGCTAACTCCATAAAAATAAAATAGGAGAAAAGCAACGTTTTTTAATATGAGGATGATGCACTTCTTTGATTAAGTTTATTTTCTGCCCAATGAAACATACCACACGTGGAAGATTAAAAACGTGTTTGAATTAAATTTTGTATTTCCACTGTATTTCCTATGTCTTTCTTTATTTTCGGAAACGAGTGGAGTTAGCGCCCTTTGGAACAAAAATGTCTCGACCAATTTTTAGAAACCACTTTTCCAAAAAATCTTTACTTAGAAATAAAGTGCACTTGAAAGACATTGTCAAATAACATTGAAAACAGAAAACCGCATTCAAATACTTCTTAAATTTTTTGAATTATGATATTTTGTAATTTCTTGAGAAAACTGTAATTGTTGACAATTTTGCACATATTTTGAAACAACAACAATTTTGTTCGCATGCCATTTTCAAACAAAAATCCCAATAATCTTACGTTTTTTTCATTGAATTTTATTAAGGAGATTCATATCAATGTTCTACCACCATAAAAAAAACATATTTCTACAATTTTGGCCTTAAAATAGTGAATTATATTCAATTTCCGGGAATTTCCGGAAATGTTCGCAAATTTCCGGAAATTGCCGAGGGTCATAACTTTGGACCCGAACATGCTACAGATGTAGACTAAAGGTTAAAAGTTGTATTTTGTAACTCTCTTTCATATTCTGCACCTAACTCATTTTTCTTAAAAAGTGGATTTAGCGCCTTTTTGGAAATGAGCTCTTCATTTGTAAGAAACTACAAATATAATAATAACACAATGTCAGGACAAATGTTCATGACAAATATTAACACTTTGTACCATGCTTGTGCTTGTATTTCTTTTGACCAGAGAACACAGTAATCATTTTGCTTTTTTATGTATAAAGTAGAAGTCTAAGTTAGAAGCTGTCACATGTGAGCTTGTTTGTGCAATAATTTTTAGCCAAATTGATTTAAAATGTATATTTTACCTCAACGTTATGTTTTCACTGATCTGATGTTGAAATGACAATATTTAACACTTTCCACGCGGCTGGCGTCTGCAGACGACAGTTCCAAATTTTCACAAAATGTTTCAATGTCAAAATTATTGAATTTCATCAACATTTTTGTAGTCACCATGAGAAATGCATTACAATGAGTACAAACGTGCTTAGTATTTGTTCAGTAATCCTTGAGATAGACTTTGAAATTTGGGAATGATTTCAAATAAAAATGTTTTGTATAATATGGTAAAACTAATAGCCGGGTGAAAACTGTTCAAATGACCACCTAATGACAAATAGTGAACAATTTGATATTGAAAGTACTTACCTACTTGTCAAGTATCGATACTAAATTATTTGAATCCATCTATGCTATTGCAAGTTGTTAAACCATACATGTAGGAGATGACGGATACTCTGAATGTGTACCATCAACATTTTCATATGGACATCAGAGTGTACCTCGTCATGAACACGTTGTGGGTTTTAAAATGCTATATACCAAGGATAATTCACATATAACTAAAACTAATCAGAAAGGCGTATTTGCGCGTGCGTAAACAGAATTTGTGTTGACGGGTTTTATCATACCAAAAGCTTAAAAAAATGCCGCGGGCGTGTGCATCCAAAATAGTTGGCCAAGCATGCATGCAATATTAAAGGTAGATGTTCCGATTTTCCACTTAAAGTTTTCTATTCTACATGAAAGGTCATCCTTAAAAAAGTCGTGTTCCAAAGTGTGAGTTGCATAGCTCTAATGGTTCTTATTTTAGACGCACAAGATGCTGTGAACTGTACCCATTGAGTAGTACACAAACTATATCGGTAATTCGACGTTATTTCATCGATTTCTCCGTAATTATACCGATTTAGGCCGTCAAATTTCAGTATGATGGTGAGAAAAATACGAGTTTTCATATGATATGAAAATCTCCGTATGTTTGAAATAATTCTGTGTTACGAAAATGTGATCGGGTCATCAACATTAATGTGAGTGCCCCCGTACATGTAATCTCGTAGAAATGCATTAAAAGCATTTCCCCGATGAATACCACTAGTACAGGAAACCCATACGTTGGTTTTTTCTTCTTTTCCCCCCACCAAAGTATGGGTAAATTGTCATGTATTGCTAGAAACTATCAATTTGATTTGCTGTACTATACGTAATAAGTGAATGCCTGCGTGAATCGTGGCTCGTTTCAATGCAAAATAACAAACTTAACAAAATAACAAACGTCTATGTACGCACATCACTTACGAACTGTACGAATGTATTAAAACGAGTCTATTAATAAAACATGTCGCCGATTTCGATAAACAACGATAGTGCCGTTAAGTGAATTTGCTTAGAATTTCACCTTAAATTTCAAGGGAATATTGCAAGATAGATGAGAACTGAGATGATTTTTGTAATGCGTTAGGCGGTAAGAATTTGCCAATGGTGACTGGTGAGTGTCATGAGTAAATGTGAAAGTTTTAAGTATTTTCCCCTCCAGAATACTTCTGGCCAATAAATGTTATTACTGCTTTGGTATTGTAATATAATAATTTACAGATTTCTGCCAAATGGGTATTACCTCTTTTACCTGGCTACCCACAATGTACATCATAGTTCCCCTCACATAATCACACTGCAGTAGGGGTGTTACAATATGTTACACTAAAATACATATGTCAGCAAGAAATGAAACACGCTGCATCTGGCATAGAGTGAATTATAATTGAATTGCTGAATGCTAGCCGAGTACGGTTAAGTCACTCTCGCTCAACATTGCTTAAGGTTGCATCATTCATTATGTCCGAAAGTTTCGTAGGTTAACCTGAATTCACAAATTGTCCAGGGCCCTTTCCTACATCCATGTCGCAAATTCACCAAATACGCCGTTGGTCTATTATAGGGGGAAACCGTCTCTTGACACCTACCTAAACGCAATTTCAAACGGTATAGCAAAGAAAATGTCTGAAAAGAATTTTAAATGGCTTAAAATGCCCTCAGAGAGAATTTTAATTCAAAATGTTCTCAGGTCCCTTAAGCGGGCCGAGCCTCACTCATAACACAATGTGGTTAAGGTGACTTGGTCTTCGACCAGAGACATGTCTAGTAGAGTTTCTGTACTACTGACGATCTGATTGACTATTCTTAAGGTTGCACATCAATAAACCTCATAAAGCTAAAGATTAAAACATACGAGGCATCACGTGGTATGAGTTGTAACAATGAGTTCATCTTTTTCTTTTTGTAATAATGACTAAATGAATGAACAATCTTGAAAAAGTATAAGGCAGGGCTGTCAACTTTGGGGATTTGCTTGGAGGGAGAGATACCAAGTGCGAAGCACGATCCTAAAACTCGAAAGTTTGACCTGTTTTTTCCAAGTTAAGAATTTCAATAAGAATTTCAAGAAAATGTGGTTCTTTGGGGTCTTTGGAGTGTGCCAATTATTTTATTAAAAACCCAGTCTTTTGTAATTCAAAATAGAATATCCTGATCAAAATTTCGATCGAGTTAAGGGGGCTGTCAAGTGTCAGAAATAGCTTCCGTAAAACTGCCGTAACTACGTCATTATTCATGTATTCCATATAAAAGTATACATTTTCTTAAAGGAAAGGGTTCAATAAATCTAACCATGAACATGAAATTGCTCTAAAAAGGACCATTTTGGAGAAAATCATAAAAACGAGAATTTTGACCAGTCTTCAATTCGGACAAGGTAACCCAAACAAATATTTGCTGAAAATCTGTCCTTTTACGATTTTTGTAATCTTAAGAAAATTACCCGGTTTCCATTTTTTTTTGTTTTTTGAGATATTTTTTTATTTATTGACCAAATAAGGCAACAAAATGGGATTTTTAAATCCAACAAACGTGAATTTCCACAAAATGATCCGAAAAATCGGAAAATAGGCCTAAAACAAAAAACAAAAAAATGGAACCTGGCGAAAATCATGCTTGTTGCGTTAAACTTACTTGCTGTCCATCAGATGCAGTTTGTATTGAGTTATCGTGTCTGTAAATCGTATTTTTACTCAAAAATGAACATAATGAAATCAACCGATGAAGGTGAAAAGTGACAATACCGCCGTTTGATCATGGTTTACGGGCAAATACACGTATTTCAAATCCTGTTCTTTAGATATTGTGGGAAGCATATAAATCCCCAACTTCGTGCAAAGTTTCATTACAAACCGTTCATTTCTTGGTATCAAAATAACCTCAAATGTGTGTTAAAAACACCTTTTTCATGATGTCGAGTTTGAAAAAGAAGCCATACCGTTTCACGCGCATTCGAAGTGCGTTCACAATTTCCGGGAAGCGTAACGCATGAAAGCGCGTGCATCAATCGACAATGAGAGCAGACGCGCGTGGAATGTTTTGAGTTGGCAAAATAAATGGTGATGCGTGCGCGTTGACCCGGTTGACAAAGGTTAGACGCTCGTGTATTAATTTCTGTGCGCAACATCTGCGGCTAATCATCAGAGTTTATCATTATAGGCTAGTCGAGTCTTTATCAATGTGATAATTTAAAAATGCACCGTGGCGCAGTTAGTGAGTAGTCTGGGTGTAAAAATCAACACCTATCCTAGATAAAGGACTTAGCAAAGGAGAGAGAAAAATTGGAAACATTAGAGAGAAAGCGAGAAATTTAATTATGACCTGTCGTTTGGTAGGCCTACATGTTTTCTCTTCTTCTACTTCAGAAAAGAGATGGAATCGGGTAAGCTTCTGATGATATATATGATATATGAGTCACATCACGAATTGTGATTTAATCATAGTAAAAGGCCACAACATGCCACCTGAACTTGATCCTCGTTATGCCAGCGCCACTTATAAAAGAAACTGAAATATATGCCTAGGTCTAACATTAATTACAATGTTTAATGAAGCAGGAAAATAAAATTAACGGTTTGTAAAATGACTATAGGAATTGTCTATATGGGTAAACTGTCAAGCGAACGGGTAACAGTAGCGTATCAGCAGAGTGTCCCCCTCCCTCGATGGATTTGACGGGGTAGAACAGCTCAAAAATTTCTTGGGTTATCCAGGGTCGTAAGGCCCAAATAAATAAATAAAAATTAAAAAAAGGTTTTATTTTCTATAAATACAGTGGGTTGGGGGAGCAAGGATTCGGCGGCGGCAATCCTCAGCCTGTAAAGGTAAAGCCTACCGGGAAGATACCATTTCCCTCTGACAAGCGATCACATCAGATAAGCCACTGGCGGGTAATGGATCACATTTCACATAGTTAAATGATGAGTATTTTCCATTAGAATAGACTTGGATCCTTTTAAAATTGGTTTGCTATCTACCGAAGATAACTATTAAATAGTGATTGTTCAGTGTTATAACAATAGCTCTAGGCCTATTAAGCATTTCGGTTGGATCTCTTTTAAAAGTAGTTTGCTATCTACTGAAGATAACAATGATAACGGTGAAAAGACGGTCATTATTAACAATTTGCTGTAGTAGGCCTATATATACAGTCATGTGGGTATTTCCATCACTGCATGGTATTATTTATTAGCTATCCCTATGAATTGCCTTGTCACCTATACCTTTCATTGAGAGGACACAAAAGTACAAGGATATCAAAGGTGCAACCACAATTCTAATCAGGCCTATTGTTTACATCTCATAACTTCGTGATAACCAAACCGATGTTACCCTGTTTTTTTATGTTGGGGTGGGTCCGAGGGGCAGCAATATAGAGCATCATCTCCCACCATAATCCCATCCCTCTCACCTTTGCTTTCATTCTAGAACATTCGGACGTTTTATTGATTCAAAAATATGGTCCATTTAGCGATCGAAATGGGAAGATCTCTGTTCTTTGTTCAGTCCGAATTTCATTTAGTATGTTCCCATATTTAAATATTACTCAATTTAACCATGACATTTTAGGAGGATTTTTTTAGAAACATAACTTGTTTGGCCGTATAGCCCTATACTTCTGGTTATCTTGGAACTAATTTTTTGTCTCATATTATATGGAATATCACCAAACCGTAGGCCTAACAACGGGGCCTTAGACCCGATCGCAAACTGAAATAAATGAGCTTATAATGGATATTATATTAAAATACATGCCAGGAGAGGCTGTCCATCCCTGCCTCCATGGCCCTATACCCCTCCACCTCCACGTCATGTTTTTGATTGCCGCGTGTGCACATGTGAAATAACTATACAAAGTTAGACTATATAACCATGAGATAACCATGAACCATTTGATAGCATCGGCCCGAGGATGCTAGAACTCCGATCATGCCCATCCATAATATCTAGGCCTAGGTAAAATGGCACTTATAATTGATATTATGTTTGATATAACTGAATGACAAATTAGTACACCGAGTTGAACTAATTCAGAACTAGCTAACTTAACAACGATACAAAGTAATAGGCCTACCATAATTCAGTAATGACAATGAATAAATAAACAGGTATTGGATGGACGGGGAGGGTGGGACGGACTTGTACAACAACGAAATGCCAAACAAAAACGTTTAGCCCGTCGGTAAATTCGAGCCTCCGTCGGTAGATTTGCATATTTGACCATGCGGTTTTTTTTGCCGGTTCTGTGGACAACCTATCGCTACAACAACCCCCCACCACTTATCAAGATTTCAGCTGCTGACGGGAACAAAATTGTGCAAGTTTTACAATTTTTTGGGGGACTCTGTAAAAAAAATTGTCGGTATATCATGCCTTTCGTCGGTACAAATATGGTACGCCACTGCTTGCTTCAGGCTCAGCCACACTCCAGCAAAAATTACGGTTTGATTAGTCGGGCCTCCGATGCGTAAGCAATGCGTCTGAATTATTTTCTCATCATGATTCATCAACTTATTTGATCCCCCAACTTAAAATAAAGACGCTAGAGGCAAAAAACGACTTAATTTTGCGATCTATTTAATTTCGCGAACATATTGCTGGCTCTAAGTCACGAAAATAAATACCACAAATTTTGCAATTTATGTTATATGATAATTGGGTATCATTTTGACTTAATTAAATTATAAAACGACCTTACTGAACATGCAGAAGTAGGTTCTTAATTCACAAAAATAACCAATGGCAAAAAAAAGCAATATTGCCGGATCCGGCAGTATGCTGCCATATTCGACAGGTTGCCGTTTTTGGAAGTTTGCCCTGACTGTTTATGTTCTGCACCTAACTCAATTTCGACAAAAAGTGGAGTTGATCCCTTTTGGAATAGAGCTCTTCAATGGAGCTGTTCGAACATCAACCTATGGGGAACGTGCATTCGCAGCCGCCGCTCCAATATGGAATCGCATGCCCGCTAAAATCCGTGCAATAGACTCTCTCACCTGTTTCAAATCAGCTCTAAAGACATTCTTGTTCAACTCTTTTGATGATGAGTAATTTTGTCATACTGTATAGCGGTTCTTAGAAAATTGTACTCTTGGTTTTAACTTTTCTTTCCTGTATCTGTATGTTATCCTTGCAGGTATTTACATGCTGTGTGTTTTTACCTTACTGTATGTTTTTTTTTTTATGTCTGTAGTGTGTAATCTGTATCTTTTTATAATGTATTGGCGTATAACATCATGTTGTAGTTTAAGACATTTTGCAATAGTACAGCGCCTTGAAGACGTATTCGTAAGGCACTTTAAAATGCGTTTTTATTATTATTATTTATTACTATTTTGTTAAGTTGTGATATTCCAGACTCAATTAAAAATGCAACGCAAGCCGTTGCGCATAGAACTGCCCTGCATTGTGACATGCGTTTTGCGTTTGGGTGGGGCTGCACCGGGATTGCAAATAAACATTCAGCAACGCAATTCAAATTCGCGCCATTAAAAAGCGACGCATCGGGAGTGAAGTTAAGGAGAATAGATGAGTAAGTGTAGATTCGTGATTCCGAATCTGCGAGGCGTAAGCCGAGCAGATTGGGAATCACGAATCTATACTTACGAGTCTATTCTCCGATTTAAACCATTGCATTATACTAACAACCAGTTACGCATACAATAACATTCATATTCAGAACTTTCTTATCCACGCAATTGTATGGCACGCCGTTTGGGTCAAAATTAACATTGTTTTTGTATATCAATTTGAGTTTTTACATTTTTTTTTTGTATATCAATTTGTGTTTTACACATTTTTTTTGTATATCAATTTGTGTTTCACATGTTTGTTTTTTTTAAATATCTATTTGTGTTCTATACATTTTTTTTTGTATATCAATTTGTGTTTATATGTATCGTTTTTTGTACATTATTATGTGTTTTTACCTATTTTTTTGTATATCAATTTGTGTTTATATGTGTCATTTTGTTTTGTATATCAAATTGACGTGTCGTTTTTTTGTGTACATTAATTTGTGTTTCTACATCAAAATACCAATAGAACACTATCTGAAAGCACACAATGAAAACAGCCTTGGAATATTAGTTCAAGCAAACCGCGACATGTGTACAACGCAACGGTATGTGTATACAACCCAACGGGATACAAACACAAAAACATATACACAACATAAACCGAATACGCGAAATGAGTCAGAAATCACGTGAGCAGTCCTACGTGCTGTGAATGTCGTCATGCTCCGTCAAGGGAGCACTGCACCAAATCAATGCGCAATTCGTGTAATCCTCTAGTAGTTCCGGAAAAGCACGAAGACTAGGCTTGTAAATGTGAGGTTTTCGGGCAATTTGTTTCTCCGGGGATGGTATGTTTGTATTTAAATGAACGAATGGGACCTATCCGTTGCACCTAAATGATAAAATACGATATTTTTAATTTATCGACCTAAATAGTGCCCAGGGCGTAAGCCAGGGGCGGAAATTTCTTGTTAGGTGTGGGGGGATGATAAGTGTGGCCCCCCAAAAATGAAATTGAGCTGGTACCATCTATGCGGTGCGCAGCACCGCACTCCGAGCTATGCTCGGACAGGGGCTGTCTGAGGGGGGATGAGGCCCCCTCAGAAGTAGAAATTGTTTTCAATTTTCAAACTCATTTGGTGCGATCTGGTGTATACTTTTGACCAATATTGTATTGAAAAGCCATCACTTCATTTTCAATAAATATTTTGTTTTTTATCAATGCACGAAAGAAGTTGAGCAATATACTGATATATTCTTGATTTTAGTATGGTTTAAAAGCTCGAACAGGGGGATTTGGGGGGATGTGCCCCCCGCTCAGAATTGGATTTGTTTTTAAATTTTCTAACCCATTATTTGGTGCGATTTGGTGTGTCTACTTTTGACCAATATTTTATTGAAAAGCAATCACTTTATTTCTGATCAATATTGGCTTTTTAAATAGGCAGATAGGCCTATGCCACAAAGAAGTTAATTAGTTACCTCTAAAATATAGATTCTAGTCAACGTTCTAGTACGTACGCGTATCCTGACCAACGTACAATAAACTCCAAACGTTCTTATGTCCCTTGAATGCCTCCCTGCCCGCCTTTCTTCCTCTTTTTCCTTTTTTTCTTCCTTTTTTCCCCTTTTTTTCTTTCTTTTTTCCCTTTTTCCCCCCTTTTTCCCTTTTTTTTTATAGATCAGGGGGGGGGGGGGGGGGGATGATTACATTGACCAACCCCCCAGGTCAAAAGGATATCCCCCCCCCCCCCCCCCCACCCCTGGGATTTCCGCCCTTGGCGTAAGCGTCTGCCTAAATGGTGAACAGGCATGCCAGAAAACGTGAAAAAGTGAGGGCGCTGTGTGCAGGTCCGTAGCGGGAAATTTAGGTTAATAACCCCTCATGAAACAAGGCTTAAATTAAAGTTGAGATGTTACTGAAAATGGTCATAGGTGACAAGTATGCCATAAATGTAACCGGAGGGTAGAAAAGGTGTCTTGAAATATGGCACTTTTACACGTATTTCAATGAGAAAGATATTTGGTGTGGTGCTCCAGTAAGGGATTCCCCGGTGATTACAACGATGTCCGCAATAACAAAGCGAAGGGGGAATCCCCAAACAGACGATCGACAACTTGCAAAACATCCCCACCAAAATGTCACGAAAATCAACGCAAGAACAAATTACCAGTATCAGTTGCCCCTCAGTTAATAAAGAAAGATAATAACATTCTTATTTTAACAAAGAAACGAACATAAATGATTCTACGAAGTCGGATTTTTAAGTTCAAAATCCGACACCGCAAAAAGTTATTTTTCACGCAAACGCGCCATTTTAACTATTCGGCAAAAGTTCGTAAATTCAATCTTGATAAATTACGTTTTCTCAGAAACCCCCACCTCTTTCCATCTCCACCACAACCCCTCCCCTCCCATTCACAAAAACCTTCCACCACGAACCCCCCACCACCACAAATTTAACACCCTTCCCACCTCACCCCTAGGCCAACCCTTCCCCACCCCGGCATCCACGCCACTATCACCCTTCCCCACCACAAACCCTCTCCCCTTCCCCACCACAAAACCCCTCCCCCAACACAAAACCCCTCCCCCAACACAAAACCCCTCTCCAACCACAAACACTCTACCCATTCCACCCATAGGCATACCCTCCCCACCCCATTCATCCACAACCCCCTCCCCATCACAACCCCTCATCCCAAACCACATCCCCTTCCCATCCCCACCACAAAACCCCTCCAACTCACAAAACCCCTCCCCACCCCATGCTACAACCCCTTTACCATCACAATCCCCCACCCCTTCCCCACCACAACACCCTCCCCACCACAACACCCTCCCCTCCCATTCACAAAAACCCTCCACCACAAAACCCCTGCCCCACACACCCTTCCCACCACCCTATAGGCTAACCCTTCCCCACCCAATGCATCCACGCCACCATCCCCCTTCCCCACCACAAACCCTTGCCCTCCACCACAACCCCCACCCCCACCACTAACCCCTCCCCAACCACAAATACCATCCCCATCACATCACAAACACCCTCCTACCCCCACCTCACAACCCCCTATCACAAAATGCACATGGTTGCACCGCCCATCTGGTCTACCGCTACTCCACCTCGCCAGGTTCACAAACATAGGCTTTTAATATTCAACTCAAAAGTTCGAGAACAAAAATATTTTCCCCAAATAATTTAAATTCTGTGATTTTGCGGACTGCTGTTATTTACAGCTCGTAACTCTAGTCACGTGGATTTTGACCTCGTTGGCAAGTAAGTGTGTGTCGATCGTTTTGTGTCGATCGTTTTGTGTTGATATCATTCTGTGTTTATATCATTTCGTGTTTGTATACACTACTGTGCCGGTCGTTTTGCAGTGTCTATACGATTTTGTGTTTGTTTAAACTAATTTACCAGTCGTTTTGCGTTTATCAAAAATCGACACGTCAAAACACAAATTGATATACAAAAAACGACACGTAAAAACACAAATTGCTATACAAAACAACACATATAAACACAAATTGATATATAAAAAATAGATAAAACACATATTAATGTACAAAAAACGATACATATAAACACAAATTGATATACAAAAAAAAAATGTATAAAACACAAATTGATATTAAAAAAAACCACATGTAAAACACAAATTGATGTACAAAAAAAACTATGTAAAACACAAATTGATGTACAAAAAAACTATGTAAAACACAAATTGATATACAAAAACAATGTTAATTTTGACCCAAACGGCGTGCCATACAATTGTCACAAACAACACCTGTTATTGTATACATGTACATTCGTATGAAGAACTTTATAATCCACGCATTTGTAAATAACAACCAAACACCTGTTATTGTATACAAGTACATTCGTATGAAGAGCTTTATAATCCACGCATTTGTAAATAACAACCTGGTTATTTGTATAACTTTAGATTTGTATTCTACATTCTCATCCAACTGTAACAAACACCTGCTATTGTATACATGTACATTCGTATACACCTCTTGTTTGTTTGAGTTGCGTAATTTTCAGTCGAGCGCAGGAAACTCAAGCAAGTGTTGCATGGTTCATTTGCATTGCTGACCATTCACACTGATACAAACATTGTATTTCTCGTCGCAATTATCCTGAATTTCATGCTCGTGCGTGGTCTCCTGGTGTCAACTCAGAATGGATTCCAATACCGAATTATTCCATACTCAGAAAGATCCGTAATACTTCCTAAATAAGATTGCCGAAGGAACTTTGGAAATTTTGGAAATGCAACCAGATAGAGCAAAAAATGTTCCATACGGCATAGAACTCTCCGATCGGATAATGAAATACTAGTACTTGAAGCAACCCAAGAAGCAGAAAAACAAGATGCAAGACGTTTTGGCCACCCAGTGGGACCGAGGACGAAGTCTTAGCTAAATCAAGAAAAAGGCAAGTATATATTATCTGATTTTGCTATATCATTAATATGGTAATACCTGTGTATTTATTTAGATTTCAACTTTACTTTCTTCTTTTCCTACATGTACAGGTGTCCCGAATAAAAACAAATCTATACATTTTGAAAATGTCGTACTTCATGTGTCTTGTATAAAATAACACAATCAACGGAACGGACGGTTTCTCGGACTAGATCACGTATCATACAATACAATGCAATTTCTTTATAGAGCTACGTGTATAGAGACACTCACTAAAACTTAAAAGACGGCAACTTTGCCTTAGATCTGTTCTATTCCATTTGCATTTATGATGAAAATATCTAAATCAATCTTTACATTTTCGTTGTTTTTGCAGCTTTTCAAAGTCTACAGAGAAGAAATGTGAATGGGCCGTCAACTTATTCAAGAAATGGAACACTTGGAGAAACCAGAGAGCGGCTGAGTCTGATGACCAGGAGTTAAGTCCCATCCATGTGGAATTACTAGCCATACGAAAGATGAACTCTGTTTTACTCTCACACGATTTATTTTGGAAGCAAGGAAAACATCAAGGGAGACATATCCAGCTGAAACTGTCTATGAAATATTGATCTCAATACAGCTGTATATTGCTCTCCATGGAAGAGAGATGAAATTTCTGAACGACTCAGAGTTTGTTACTTTGAAAAATACTTTGGATACACGCATGAAAGAACTTACCACACAGGGAATTAGGGTACGACGCCGACAGGCAGAAATAATCACCCATGAAGAAGAGTTGAAAATGTGGGAAATAGGAGTTCTTGGAGATAAAACTTCCCAGCAATTAGGGGATACAATACTGTACATGTTTGGAGTGCACTTTGCTCTGAGAGCTGGTACGGAACACCGCAATTTAAGGTACGAAAACTCCCAAATATCTGTCCATGTTGATAGGATCAAAATATCTGTGTTATACTGAGGATATGTCAAAAAATCGTCAGGGGGGTCTGAAGCATCGAAAAATTACACCTAAATGTGTCAGGGCCTACGAAAACAAAGACAACCCGGAAAGATGCATTGTTCGGTTGTATGAAAAATATTTGTCTCTAATTCATATGGATCTTATGAATTTGCATGTGCACTCGATATAAAGGTTTCGGAAAATGGACAATTATAATAAATAGTAGGCATAGCATAAGTCACCCCTCACAAACCTGCCACACACATTTCGTGAACAATTGAGAAATGTCTATTTTTAGGTAAACTTCAAATCTAATTTATAAACAAAGGAAGGTATATAAAAATGTGATCTTTTCACATTATATAATTTAGTTATGATCTTTAAAATGATACCTGTTTTGTTGAATTCCAATATACAAGTATTTGAAATTTTAGTGTGCTATACCTAATAATAGTCATTATCAAATATGATTTTAATGGCTATATGATTGGCTGTACAGCGTGTCCCAAAAAAAATGGGTTCAAAAGTTAGCGAGCTTATAACTAAAAAAGTAGTAAACATGAATAGTTCATATTTAGAGATATCAAACAATATAACCCTTAATTGGTTAAACTCTGTGATAAATCCAATTAAACCTTTTGAAATGCAACATTTTTTAATAGAGCGTGGTCAAAACCCATTTGTCCCACTTAACAAGGAACATCCCGATGTGTGTTGCAATTGCCCATTGTTGTGACTTTATCAAAGTTTTGCCTTTGCATTCATGCTATACAAAGACTTAGGCAGTAAACAAATTATCTGGTCATATTGCAATAATACAAGTTCATTATTTATGTAAACATTAAAACAAAATGTTCTTTGTTATAGTCCCGAGTTATTTTAAAGTTCTTTCGGAGAATAAACCCCATGCCGGGAATACTGCACACAGCGCACAGTTTCATGCATCGCACGGATGGTTAATTCCTTAAATCGGGACAAATGGGTTCTGACCACGCTCTATTCAAATTTTTGTATTTCAAAAAGTTTACATTGGATTGGTCTCCGAATTTACGTAATTAAGGTCAGGTATATTTTGTTTGATATCCTACTTATTTCGTTATAAGCTCGCAACATTTTGCTGGGACACGCTGTATAATTTTATTTTTATTTTTGTGCAACAAATGTAACAGATTTATGTTTATATCGATTGTTATAAAAATAAAATGTGTGAATGAAACATTTGCTATAGGAAAAGTTAAAAAGAGTTATAGTGTTGTTTTTGCTATGTAATTAACTGCAAATTAACATGACTAGTCTATTTGATAAACTGTAGATTATGTTTTTTACGAATGTACACTTTCGTGCACGAATCTACTGTTAACTGTAGATTCGTGCAGAAAAGTGTACATTCGTAAAAAATAATCTTCAGTTTATTGAATAGACTGACGTCATAGCAATGGTTTAACTAGTGTAGAACTCCCTGTAAAACACCAGTAAGTGTCGGTCGAAATAATCTAGTGGCTTTACGACGCTAAAAAATGATGCGTATTACTTACTATTATAGCGCCCTCCTTAACTGACGAAACTATCCTTCTTTCACAATATCGCTCTAAAAAGATGAAACTTCAAAAGTACGTTACTAAAAACAATTCAATTCAATTCAATTCAACATCATTCAATTCAATTCAACATCATAGAATTCAATTCAACATCATAGAATTCAATTCAACATCATAGAAAAATAAACCGGCTGCGTGTGTCTGGCTCCACGAGAAATCAGTCAATGATTGAAACACCCGGAAAAAACACCCACGTTGCATAGTGTTATGCAACTCGGCTCTCAACCAATAGAAAATGTCTATTTCCGTGTCAATAAATCCTCGGTTCCTCCAATCTGATAGAAACTAAATGAGGGCGCTAGACAGACTTACCGCAAACAAGCTTTCTACAATAGGGTGGGGGACACAGGAACCAACAATAAGCTCATGCTGTTGCTCAAAGGATAAGCATTTAAAGCGACAATGACATTCTGTGGACTGTCATAAAATTCATCAAATCTAGAAAATGTCCGTCATGTCCACGTCCTCCACCCGTTTTGAACTTCAAACGGGAACAGGTGGCGGACATGTCGCATTTTTTCTAGAATTCAAGACACTGTTTGAAAAGATAAAGAACCTTTTATCTTTGACCTAGGTTTTTTTTCTTCAAACAACATCTCATTAGGGAGCACATCAAAACACGACCGCCCGTGGGGTTCCGTGCGATTGCAGCCGGTTTCTAGTGTTCTAAACAATGATATGTGGTCCAACCGGGCGGAACCGGTGGTTGCCGCGCGGTCGAGTTTTGATGTGCTCCCTTATCACATTTCCTAGTAAGTCGGAGTGCGCGGATGATAAAAAAAAGAGTTAGTAGAGTACCACAATGTTATTAACAAAATATGAAATATTATCTGAAACGGGGGGGGGGGGGGGGGGGGGTCAAGAGCGGTGGCGTGGGGAGGGGCTTAATGCATTCCGACTGTGATAACAGAGAACGAATTGTAGGCCTAGATCAAACTTGTTTCCTTATCATGCTTATAACTTCTCAAAGTCAAGGTGTAACATCAAATTCACTTTCTAAGAGAGGAATAGACCTTGATTCAAAACGGTTGACGGGCATTTTAAGAATATTAAATTAATTCACCAGACGCTTAAGCCTATAGCATCATGAGCATGATGTGAGTGCCACTCGCGAGTTAGTGAAAGTGACATGGTTAAAAGATTTGTCCTAGCTAACAATTTCCCATTTCCCGAGTTTCCCATCTACGCTCCGCTTATCTATGACTGGTATGGTAGATTGCACCCTCTGTAGATTGAAATGACTAATGCTTTGTAGTTATGAATATTCTTCATGTTATATCCATAGAGGGCGCACTGCAAAATACGCTCATTCAAACAGACGACGCTGGCCACGCGTCTCGGACGACCCAATATGGCAACGGGAGTGCACCATTTTGAAATGTTTTTAACAGTCATCGCCCGGTTAACGATGAAAATAATTTTAAAAATAGGTATTACAATGGAGTTGGCTTGGTTAGCCAACTCCAACGGTTTTGGATTGGAAATCTTCTAATTATGATGAATTTTTAAAAATGATAAGATTAACATTCGCGATTACGTGTTATTCCAATACGAGTTCAAAATTTAGGTTTCGCGTGGCCACCGTCGTCTGAATTTCGGATTATAGAACAGTGGCACCTTTTCGGACTAGAGAACCCTTTTTAAAATTCGAACTATCTATAGAACTTTTTTTTTTAAATTCGGACTAGAGAACCTTTTTTAACTATCAGATTAGAATCCTTTATCTTATTCGGACTAGCGAATGGTAAATTACGTGTCTCGGACAATAGAACCTTCGGAATATATATAGCACCTTCAGATTAGGTCGAAATGACTATGGCCATGTGTTTTGAACTCACCAACCAAAAAGGGTGGTGGCGTTGCATTTTTGCTGACGAATCATCCATCTCTCTCTATTAACTCAACAACTAAATGTAATGGTTGAGGTGTCATGTGAAAGCCTATTTATCTAGCTACACTGTGTGAATAAATCAGGTATTTCTATAACTGTTTGGCTAAGACATGATTGGTTATATTGTGAAAGTCAGTGGTGGTGGCGGTGGCGGCGGTTGCGGCGGCGCTGTGTACAATCGCTATGGGGAATATAGAAAATGTTCCCAATTCTACGTTCAATTTACAATAACTCCTCAACCCTATATGGTAAAAACATGATTTTGCTCTCATTTTATAGATCATTGTATATTCTATAAGATTCTGTTTCAACAAACGTGACAACTATTATGTAACAATTATAATCATTAATCGATTGCATTGTCCCTATTTGCTACACAGTGAACTTGCCTTAATTAATCGGTTTTACATATGACTATAACAAAAAAGTATTCAACCGATGATATCAAAATTATACATTTTTGGAAAGCTCTCCAATAGGGGAATCCAATAATGACGTTTAAAACAGGATAGGGTGCATACCCCCCCCCCCCAAAAAAAAGAAAGAAAATACTTGTAAACTCTAATAAATATGAAATTTAAACGTTTGTGCTTATTTACTTCTCGATATAGTATATTTCCACAAGTTACCATTGACAACCATTATGGTCTGATGGGTAATTGCATGAGGAACTAATAATGCACAGTAACATTATGATTGGGATAGGTATAAAAATATTATTGACCTTAAATCAAAACAATAGCATATTTGGATTCCTTGTGAGATTACCGTTCAGAAAATATATACTTTTTATGGGGTAGAACAAGTAGTTATTGCGATATGCTAATTCGAATCTCAGATGGTGAAAAATGTAAAATCTAGACATGCAAAAACGGTAAGGGTGGCGAGTTCAAAACACACGGCCCTATAGTAGATTCATAAACTCTGGCGTATCGGTTTCGATTTTGGACCTCGTCCATTGGGTGTTAGAGGAACCTATGTTGACCAATGATGAAACAGCGGTACTTTTATAGATGTTATTATTTGCACTCCATAATCAAATGCTATTCATGATGAATAGGGCTGATCATGTAGCTTTTTAATCACGAAAACCAAATGCTTAAATCCAACAGCTTGAAATAATGAAATCCCTTTGGAAGCGGTCACCATAATAAAAACAAATCGACCATCATCGACCGTATACAGGTTTCGAAAGAAAAATATTATGTTTGTCATTTTACCTTTTCATAATTTAGTGGTACTTTTTTATTTTTATTATGCACTTGGAATAAAGGAAACATTAACATTTAAATAACAGTTCTATGCATTTATTTCCGAGACAAAACTAAATGATTCAATCACTAGGTACAAAACCCTTTGTCCTAATTAAATGGAAAAACAATTATATCAACCAAGATACAGATTATAAAAGTATTTCTGGCTATGAGACCGCCTGAATATATCTTAATAACAATACATGTCTTTATCGAAAATACGCGGGCAATTGACAACAATTGTTTGCAGGCGAAGTTATGCAGATAATTCAGCCGCAAGTTCCCTGTCACTAGGTACATAGTGGTGACTGCATCACAGTAGTACAGGCACATGATGACGCGGTATTAACCTTGCATATTACGATTAAATTCGAGTGCCTCTCCTCTTTTGCTTCTGTTATAGTCTATCCATCTGAGACCGATCTTCCAACCACGTGACTCATCCGTTCCATTGACTGGGAGAGGAGGCTATTTTCTGACAAAAATATCGATGGAATCAGTAGAGAGAAAAACGGCCACAATAAAAAATAATTATGTTATCCACCTACTTTTATCATCATAACCCAAGTTGTGCCATGAGAGTCAGTTTAATTGACGTTGCAAAGACAGGTAGCTTTCCCTTTCTCCATTTCAAAAAAAATGCTTTCAATTTGGCAAGCACTGGCTGCATCTCATCTTCAATGGTCTTATTTGGTGCCATTTTAAGCTCTACTGTACTACAGGCCTCTATGAACAGGTACATGTAGAGTGATAGACCCCGATGGAGACAACCTTTCATTTTATAAGTCAGAAAATAAACTTTATTTAGTTTGTCAACGTTCAAATTGTATAATATTTGTTTGAATATGAAAATCATACCTTTCAATATTGATGCCATATCCTTGTAAGCGTATTTGTTTCTTTCTTTACTTACCAAGGAAATCTGATTGATTCGGACTTGCAGACAGAACACTTTTAGGAATACGGAGATTCATATCATTTTACAACCATTTTATCTTACTATAGGCCCGGCCAATCCGAGTGAAAATATACATTATTTACTGCTGGAAACATTACAAGATAGCAAATAAAAATTAAATGTGGCCTCCTAATACAATATGCTAAATGTTAAAAGTCCATAACTTTCGATCTTTTTCAGCTTTGTGATTCTATTCATATGCCGAAATCACAGGTGACGATTATGGTAAATGTTCAAAGTCCATCACTTTCGATCTTTTCCAGCTTTGTGATTATATTCATAGGCCGAAATCACAGGTGACGATTTCAAAGCCTTTTGATTTCAGATAATGCGCAAATGGTTCGATATTTGTCTCTCTTTGAACGGTACACTAGACGTATAGCTGCTATGTGCATGTGTGTGATGAGAATATAATATGCATTGGAACAGTGTTGTGTGTGTTTGCATAAGGCAGCTTAGTTGTTTCAATTCACATTATAGATGAGGTTCGACCGGAGGTTGGAATAAAATGGGATCCTTCGACAACTAGCAAATATACGCCAGAAGACAGCACATATTATTTTTACTCATCTCCCCTGCCCATCCGAGCACCAAAGATCGCTCTCAGATGGATAGACTATACCTCTGATTGAAATGGTAAATCGGCCAATGTCTGCGAATCAACTATAATGCTTTGTAGTTATGAATATTCTTCATGTTATATCCATAGAGGGCGCACTGCAAAATACGTCAATTGAAATTTCGGATTATAGAACCTTTATTTTGATTCGGATTAAAGAACAGTGGCACCTTTTCGGTCTAGGGAACCCTTTTTAAAATTCGAACTATAGAACTGTTTTAATTCGGACTAGAGAACCCTTTTTATCGGACTAAAGAACCTTATCTTATTCGGATTAGCGAATGGTAAATTACGCGCGTCGGACAATAGAACTTTCGGAATATAAATAGAACCTTCGGATTATAGAACCTTCGGACTATAGAGACGTCTTCGATTCGTGCGGGTGCGGCAAATCGTGGCGTGTCATCGACTTGCTTCTTGTAATCTTGTTCGCATTATTTCTTCTACTTTTTTTCTGCTAGTTACGTTTAGTTTAATTCCACGTGAACTTTGCATATATGAATATGCATACCAATACCGAGCATGCGCAATTGTACACAGCAGCAACATAAATACCACCCGATTGGTCCAATTCAAAGAAGGTGCATCGGACGATCGTCACGCTGCGTCCCGCGGGAGGCAAATCGTGCGCCTATCGCGTCACGCGGTGTACAACGCCGCGTGAAACTACCGGCACACTGTGGCGTGACTGGTGCGTGAAAAGCTCATGTTTATTCACGAGTTTAATATCAGCGTACACTTTTGGAACTGTATTTTTTCCAGTCTTCACATTTGAGCACCCTCGCAGGGGCCGTGTGTAAAATAGTGAAGACATGAGGATCCAGTCTACACACACCCCAGTCAATAAACAAAAACCCAAACAAACAAACAACACAACAAACAAACAACACAACAAACAAACAACACAACAAACAAACAAAAAAGATTAAACCTTGATTAATCAATCTCTCAACCAATTTGTTTTAGATTGTTTACAATACCACTAAAAGCATCCACACAAATCATCAATGCATTAAATGTCTCTGTATGGCGCTTTAGCCTTGATCAAGAAATGAATTTGTCTCAATCAATTTGGTTACAATTTAAGAGGATTTTTCAATCAAGGTTTCTTATTACATGGCCTTTTATACGGTACGCTCTCAATCAAGGTGAAAAGCATTAGGTGTGTTATCGTACCTTTCAACACATGGTAATACCGGTCCGTCGCGATTGCTTTATTCTTGCCAAAAAAGGCTTGATTTTTTTTATTAAAGGGGCACAGAGAGATTTTACAAAAAATGAAATTCAATATTTTCACATTGTTTAGATAGATGATATATACATAGAAACCCTCTCACGTAGGATTTCTTCAAAACAAAATCAGTAAAAATGAAAAATAAAGACATTTTCTCAGCATTTCCGAATAGTTCTTTTCACCTTTTTGTATTTAGGTTAAAAGTCACCCCCAATTGAATCAGGGAGGTCATGACTAAGCATCACGTAACAAGCCATGGGTGGGTGGTCTTCAAGGTTATTTTGAATAATAATGAAACAAATAAGTGAGAAGCCATGTAGCCACATGGCTTCTCACTTATTTGTTTCATTATTATTGGCCTTTTAGATTAATATGGGTACATGTAGTTTCGATGTAATCACATAGAAACTCAAAATCCTAGCAAATCTATGAATTTCACATGAAATACTGCAAATTAAGCTCTATAATTTTTGGTGGTAGTTAGTTCATATATAAGCATTACGTATTATGTGAAAAATCCAACTACTGAAAAAAGTGACGGGAGAGAGACGTATTGAGCGTAATAAGGTCGGGAGAGACACGTAGTGAGCGCCTCATTGATCTTACTGCAATCGCAGAGGAAAAGTAGTCCTTGCTACGTCAACGGGACGCTCACGTCGCTCGCTTTGCGCTGCCATGGCGACACTACTGAGTCATTACAGCGCTCTGAACAGAACGCCGAACCTCCACGCTTGTTTTGTGCAAGCACACAACAAGCGCGTTGCACTGGTACTCAAGGTTGACCATGGGGACCCTCTCACGATCAGTAGCGTATCTCTCGGGGTGGGGGGAGGGGGGACAGGGGCAGAGTACCCCCTGACGGCTTTGACGGGAAGGCCACCTCAAACTACCGGGCTAAAAAAAATCGAAGAGAAGGGAAGAAAAGAGGGGAGAGAGGAAGAGAAAAAGGGGAAAGGAAAGGGAAAAGGGGGAAAAGGGGAAGGAAAGGGAAAGAAAGGAAGAAAAGGAAAAGAAAGAGGGAAGGAAAAGGGAAAGGAAAGGAAAAGAAAGGGAGAAGAGGAAGATAAAATAGGAAGGAAAGGGAAAAAACGAAGGGATGAAGAGAAGAGGGCGATACTGTCAAAAGAAGACCTTGGATCCTCTTTAGCGCGGTTCACACAAATATATACGTATATCCTCAGAAACCACCACACCAGAGACTTATAATTTATGGATACTCAGACGTTCTACGTTGAGCAAACTATATATATTAACATCAAGTGTAGTCATCAAAAGCATACATAGTAATCATAACATAATAATTACTGCAGTACCAAGAAAGAAACAAACGCGAGCCGGCATTCGTAGGCAGCCCTGCTTTTCCCGTTGGAAACAGGACATTAAAAGTTATTATTTTAGCTCACGAATTTTGTCTTGCGTCTTGTCCTTGTTGCGTTGAATGTCCCATAAGTTGAATGTGGCCATTGATGCTTCACGATGATTTTCCCAGTGTTTACAGAAGTTTCTTGTCAACGCCGTCGGAAGTTAAACTCGAAAATTACATCACTTAAATGCTCAAAAGGGCTGTATAATCAATTATATGACGGGAACACTAACAAATACCAGTTCTTCTTGAACCATCTTCACATTTGATATGCAATGGCCAAAATATGTTCCACTGATGAATAGTCATTGTATAACTGTATTATTTACTGTCCATTGTAAATATGACTATTTCCCCAATCTATCCACATGGCCTTTAAAGCATTGACAAATTTGTATATTTCTCAACCACTCGCAAGATTTTAATCTAATGATGAATACTACCACAATTACCATAATGAATTCCAAAATTAATCTATTTTTGGATATGCTGCCAAGACTTCTTAGGTTAATCATACCCGTTCAGTGGTATTCATTGGGGAAATGCTATTAGTGTTGATTATCCGGAGACTGCTCATAATGCATTTCTAATTACATGGTATAAAAGTACGAGAAAGGTGTAGATTTAAGAGAAAGGTGTATAGAAACTGGAGAAAGGTATAGAATTAAGAGAATGAACAGTATAAAATCTACAGAAAGGTTTAAAAACAAGAGAAAGGGGTCTAGAATAGAGAATGGTGTATAACTTAGAGAAAGGGATGTGGAGAAAGGTATGTAAAGCAGAGAACGGTCTGTAATGTAGAGAAAGGTATGTAAAGCAGAGAATGTTCTGTAATTTATAGAAAGGTGTCTAGAATGGAGAAGGGGTCTAAAGTGGAGAATGGTTTATAAAGCAGAGAAATGTATATAAAGCAGAGAAAGGTATGTAATGCAGACAAAGGTATGTAAAGCAGAGAAAGGTATGTAAAGCAGAGAAAGGTATGTAAAGCAGAGAACGGTCTGTATAATGCTTTTCTCTGC
Source organism: Ophiura sarsii (assembly GCA_035610835.1). Taxonomy (NCBI): domain Eukaryota; kingdom Metazoa; phylum Echinodermata; class Ophiuroidea; order Amphilepidida; family Ophiuridae; genus Ophiura; species Ophiura sarsii. The sequence continues at coordinate 32,207,800 of CM069459.1, forward strand.
TTTACATACCTTTCTCTAAATTACAGACCGTTCTCTGCTTAACATACCTTTCTCTAAAATAATTATAAACCTTTCTCTGCTTTACATACCTTTCTCTAAATTACAAACCTTTCTCTAAATTACAAACCTTTCTCTGCTTTACATACCTTTCTCTACATTACAGACCGTTCTCTGCTTTACATACCTTTATCTACATTACAGACCGTTCTCTGCTTTACATACCTTTATCTAAATTACAGACCATTCGCCACTTTAGACCCCTTTCTCTAAGTTATACACCATTCTCTATTCTAGACCCCTTTCTCTTGTTTTTAAACCTTTCTGTAGATTTTATACCGTTCATTCTCTTAATTCTATACCTTTCTCCAGTTTCTATACACCTTTCTCTTAAATCTACACATTTCTCGTACTTTTATACCATTTTGACCCTTGTGGCCGCCCATACGGGGGCACTCAACTTAGTGTTGCATGCACGCTTGGCCAAAGATTTTGGATGCACACGCCAGCGACTTTTTTTTAAAAAGCTTTCAGTATAATACAAAACCCGGCGTCACAAATTCTGGTTACGCACGCGCAGATACGCCTTTCTAATTAGTTGTACTTATGCGTGAATTATCCTTGGTATATACCGCACTTAAAAGCCCACAATTCGTTCAATTCCATGACGAGGAACGCACTGATGTCCGTATGAAAATATTGATGGTACACATTCAGAGAACTAGTATGTCATCTCCTATAGCAACTAGCAATACCATAGATGGATTAAAATAGTAACGATACTTGATAAGTAGGTAAGTACTTTCAATATCAAATTGTTGACTATTTGTCTTTAGGTGGTCTATTTAACAGTTTCCACGCGACTAGTAGTCAACAAAAAAAAAGGAACTAACGAGATAATAAATACGTTCTAAAACTTTAGCTCCAGCATGAAAATATTAAATTATACATTTGTCGATACAATTCTCATCTTTACTATGAGATATTACACGTGAAGATTGACTGAATATTAACAAAATTATGAATCGTAAACCAAAACACTGATTTGATAGTGATCAATGGATTAAGACCCCGCCACACTGTAGCGATTAGAGGTAACGTGTGGCCGACGTGTTTGGAAATTTGGGTGTACTTTCCTGTAAGTTTTCATTTGTTCGTGATATATTTGGCATACGTTGTATTCGTTAGGGGCTCGCAGAGGTGCGCTGGTGTTTAAGATATTTTTTTGAGCATGTTCAAAATGTTGAGCGGATGACAACGTAGTGATCAATACACTACGTAGCCTATACGTTGAGCATTCGCTGCGTGAGCGTTGCGCATGTTGGGTGTACGTTGCTTATTCGTCAGCTGTTCGGCCATATACGGTGCTTAAGGCCCTGTCACACCATGGCGTATCGCCTGAACGTATGCGAAAATATCAAAAATACGTTGGTGTACGTTGGTGTACGCTGATATAAGTTAGGGGTAAGTTGGGGATAGGTCGTTTACGTTAAGAGCACGCTGTGATACGCTGTACAAATTTGGAACACATCGAGCCCGCGAAAAATGATTGAGCATGTTCAAAATTTGTCGGCGTACTCAACGTGTGCTTAATACGTTCTGCATAAGTTCCCTGTACGTTCGTGGTACGTTAGACATACGTTGACATACGTTAGAGGTACGTTACTCGTAAGTTGGTATACGTTGATATACGTCGGCTGAAAATATATAGCTATCTAGCATTGATATAAAACCAAAATATTGCAATTCGTTGGGAAGTTGGACGTTCTTGGACTCTGACAATTTTCGAGCTATGTTTTGTATACGTCGGCATACGTTCAGGCGATACGCCATGGTGTGACAGGGCCTTCGATACGCTATGGTGTGAAAAAGGCCCTGTCACACCATGGCGTATCGCCTGAACGTATGACAACCTATGCGAAATATCGAAACATACGTTGGTGTACATTGGTGTACGCTGATACAAGTTAGGGGTAAGTTGGGGATACGTCGTAATACGTTAAGAGCACGCTGTGATACGCTGTGAAAATTTGGAACACGTCGAGCCCGCGAAAAATTATTGAGCATGTTCAAAATTTCTCGACGTACTCAACGTGTGCTTAACTTACGTTCTGCATAAGTTCCCGATAGGTTCGTGGTACGTTAGACATACGTTTACAAACGCTGACATACGTTAGACATACGTTGACATAGGCTGACATACGTTAGAGGTACGTTACTCGTCGTAAGTTATAGGTTGGACCTATCGATTTACCCTTCTAGATATTTCAACAGTTATCATCTAGGCTGCGTTTACTTGAACTGGCAACACTTGTCCCGCCGTGTACGAAACTCAATTTCTGCAGCGGCATAAGTCACGTGTTCGTTGTACGCCGAGGATATGCTGAGGATACGTCGAACACGGCTGACATACGCTTCGAATACGTTAAGCATACGTTGGTTATACGCTCGCCGATCGCATACGCTGTGATACGCTGTCATAAGTTTGTTATAATTTAGTGATACGCTATCAATACGTTAGTCATACGCTATGTATACGTTTAATACGCTATGGATACGCTTATGGATACGTCCATTCAATCACCGATGTCGACTTTTATCTACGCAATTCGTTGGGAAGTTGGACGTTCTTGGATGTTCTTGGACTCTGCCAATTTTCGAGCTATTTTTGGAATACGTCGGCATACGTTCAGGCCACGTTCAGGCCATACGCTATGGTGTGACAGGGCCTTTAAGAAGAACCCTACACCCAATGTGCTCAACTTTCACACAGCGAATGCTCAACTTATACATACCGTATTGATCACTACGTTGTCATGGTTGTCACCCTCTCAACATTTTGAATATGCTCAAACAGATTCCTAGAACTCAGCGCACCACTGCGAACCTCTAGAAATCCACCAGCGAATACAACGTACGTCACGAACGAATGACAACTAACACGAACGAACACCCAAATTTCCAAAACGTCGGGCCTACATAGTTCTATTCGATAATATGTGACAGGGCCTTTTAATATATTGATTTAAAATGAATACCTGACTCGATATGATTTTTGATCAATGAATTTTATCCTCATATTTTATGTTATATTGTTTGACCGACAGATCTTTCGGATTCAGAAAAAATGATCGAAGTTTACCAATCTTACAGTCAAATATTAGATGTTTGGTTCCATATCTTTCAAATCTCAACTTTATTTGCAAGATATCAGTTTCTCGCCGGTCGGGATTTCCCGTAAAACAATTCAACCGTACGCTGTTCTAATATGCCCGCGTAGATGTTTCTACGACGACATATTTACTACGCTATTTTATTGCTACTAGTTATAGCACTATTTTTGTGCCCATCAGTAAACCACCAGATACTTGCCCTAACCATACATAATTACCCCCAATGGGCCTGAAATCAACACCCAGTTTCCCCCACACGCAGGGCTGGTACTCAACAAAGATTATGTAAATTTCAATTCTGGCTGACCACCTGACAAGCACCCGAGCTGATCTGAATGACTATTTGTCAGTTTTATGAACGGCTGTCACCTCACCGACAGGTCATACAACAGATTGTGGGGAAATGGCCACCAAGCTTGATAGCCCGGTAACAAAGGAAATTTCTCAAGTTTAAAAATCTCAACGCGAGATAAACTAGAGTACTGGTGTTGTGAACTGGAAGGTGGACTTAATAGTTCATACACCATAACTTGGACCATTGTATGATACAGGCATAACAACGTTGAACATACAATGTAACTGGCGGTGTCTAAGATTATAGTTTGTGAATTTAGAGCGCGACGACGGTTAACCGTCACAGAAGAGTATAATGGCTGTTAGCCACAAGAACAACAATGTCTCTTTATTAAAGCATTTCACCATTATGTCGTTCTTCATGATTTATAGTAGCGTTGCTGGGAATAAATTTGCTGCAGCTACATTGTTGGTAGAACCCATGTGGAATTACGACATCATTAATAATACACATTGTGTTCTTGAAGTTGCAAGAGACAATACCACGGAAACAATCGTTTTCAATGGCAGTCCATATCACACTTGTAGCGTGGAAGTCTCCGCAACATCGCATCAAGCATCGATTCTCGTAGAGGTGGCTGGGAAAGAGGTAGCGTCCAAAAACAATTCGCATGATGCTTCTTTTCTCTACATTGAACAAGGTTCCCAAGCATGTCCAAATGCGTGGGTTGTAATTTCTAAAGAATCTGACCAGTGTTCTGTTGTATTTAATGCAACAAGTATCAAAATTACTATACAAGGTAACGTTAGTTTGGTTATCAGTGAAGCGTTAATGTTGGAATCATTGTCTTGGTGTCCAGCAAAGGTCGTTAATTCTGCTATTATGTCCAACGGAAGTCCGATATCTTATTGCCACAGTGTGAAAGGTTACAATGACAAAATAGAATGTCAACCTTTCGAGGATGGTATTCCGGAAGAATGTAGAGTCGATTTTCCATCAAATTGTATTGCGGCTGTCGGGCACAGAGAGGTAATGTTCCAATGTGTGAATGAAGATGATATATATAATCAAATTGAAAAGGTAATACTCTACCCTATGTTTATAAATTTCATAGATTTAAGTAACAACGTTATCGTAAATCTTGAAGTGAATTCATTTGTAACTCTTACCGGATTACAGGTATTGTATTTACAGGATAATTTGATTGAAGATTTGCAAGCCAATGTATTTCATGGGTTATCTAATTTAATAAACCTGTGGTTGTATGGAAACAAGATTCAAACCATCAATGTGAACGCATTTGCTGGTTTGGAAAGTTTGCAAAAACTGTTGCTATATGGGAATAAGTTGAGCACGTTAGAAAACGGTGTGTTCAACGGATTGGAATCTATGATTCGTCTTGATTTAGACGGAAACCATTTCAGTGCGTTGCCAAGTGAACTGTTCCATGGTCTGAAAAAACTTGAGGCACTCTATATTAACAGAAACCAACTAATCAATGTAGACGAGGGAATATTTCAGTTTTTAAGAAACCTTAATCGTTTAGATATGGACCACAATCGTTTGACCGCATTACCCGAGGGGATTTTTCGCAATCTGAAGAGTCTCTCTATACTGTTTCTAAACGATAACAGCCTTCAATCGTTGCCACCCGGTTTGTTTCGTGGGCTTACGAATCTAGCGTCGTTGTGGATTAATCGAAACCCTTTGACAACATTGGACGCGAGTCTTTTTCACGACTTAATACGGCTGACGCAACTTTCATTAGCCAATATTACCTTGAACACACTGCCTCTTGACCTATTTGAGGGATTAGAAAACCTTGAGATACTTTATCTGTATAGCTGTTCATTAGTTAAACTGGAGTCTGCCGCATTCCGGGATCTTCGTAGCTTAAGTAGACTGGATCTTGATGATAATCAACTGACTATATTTCCAGCAAGCTTATTTGAAGGACTAGAAAACCTTAACGTACTCCACGGCTGTTTAATCCCACATAATTTGTCCGATTTATTCTGAGAACACCGTAACTTGCTGGCCCGGTTCTGGTTTTAACTTTTTCAAGTACCTGAATATACTGGCTATCTTTTGTAGAAATTTCAGAACATTTGTAGGTGCCATTTCTGAGAAATAGAGCTTTGAATATTATTATTTACTATAATAGCGCCCTCATCGGCCACATTTCCCATAGAGTTACATGTAAAATGTGTGTAAAGTAGAAAATGCCGATAATTTAAAAATGGCTCCTACAATTTTCGTGAAATTTTCACTGTATACTCGTATTCATTAGCGCTACCTAAATCAGGTCAAACCATTAACGGGGCCACTGTGTAATCTTTTTTTATTCCATAATTTTAATTATAAATCGGACAGTCAAACAGCCGTGACTCTACATTAATACGAATCAGTTAATTTCTTTAGAGGAGAATATATTTCAGGGTTTAGGTCACTTGTACTATCTGATTTTGAATCAAAATAAGCTGAGTTCGCTGCCAGATGGTATATTTCATGGATTGCATAACTTAATTGAATTATACCTCTTTGAGAACCAGCTAAGAACGCTGAATGCCCGCGTGTTTAAAGATTTGAGAAGTCTTACGAAGTTGAATATTGCACACAATGAATTGAGTAGGCTACCAGATGGCATTTTTAGTGGGTTGGAAAATCTCAACATGATATACATCGGTAATAACAGATTAGTAGATATAGACGCGACTACTTATCTTGATCAGAGACTACTAACTGAGATAAGTTTGCTCAGTAATCGGGTTAGGGAATTACCAATCGGGTTGTTATTTGACCTAGTATACCTAGAAATCCTATTCCTATACGACAACCAACTGGCCATGTTAGACGTCGATGTATTCAAAGGCTTAGCTCGACTTACACGTCTGTCATTACATACAAATAATTTCAGCACGTTACCGGTACAAGTGTTCTGGGGGCTGCATAATCTACATGAGCTTCTCTTGTCCAAGAACATGTTCGAAGTGTTGGAAACCGGCATATTTCGTGATCTGCAAATGCTGAACCATCTGACTCTACATCATAATTTGTTACGTGTACTTCCAGATGGAATCTTTAGTGGAATGTATCTTCTACAGAAACTGGATGTGGCTGACAATCGATTGATTTCTTTGGATTTCGGCGTGTTCCAGAATTTTGGTCGGTTAACTTATCTAGCTCTTGAGAACAATCAATTGAGTGAGTTACCTTGTAAAACTGTTCGGGGGTTTGAGCAATATAAACTATATATATCTAGATGGAAATGAATTACTGTCATTAGGTGCCGAGACGTTTAAGGATTTAGATGAGTTGACTGTTTTGAGAGCCGAAGAAAATCGGTTAAGTACTTTACCTGGAGATTTGTTCTGGGGTTTGCATAACCTCATGGAGCTATATTTAAGCAATAATCATTTGATCTCACTAAACGCGAGTACTTTCAAGGATTTGAGCACACTTGAGCGGTTGTATTTGTCAAACAATACATTGCGAGATTTACCAGCTGATTTATTTCGTGGCTTAGAACACCTTACTCGCTTACTATTAAGTAATAATAGTATTAGGTCAATTCATGTTACCGCATTTTATGATCTCTATAGTTTGAAATATCTCTTTTTGCGAGACAACCTATTGACTGCAATACCGGAAAACATGTTTTCTGGATTGCTAAATCTACAGGAACTCACACTGGAAAGAAACCATCTGGCAACCCTTCATCCGGGTACTTTCCAAGGTTTAAGCAAACTTGATGTCCTTGACATTCAAATCAATAATCTGGCTACATTTTCTAGTGCATTGTTTCGGGATTTGACCCGACTAACTCTCTTGGGTTTATCTCAAAACGAGATCGGTACTTTACCAAGTGGAATATTCCAAGGATTAGTGGATCTAAATCGATTACGTTTGAATGATAATCAGTTGACTACATTGAATGTTAGTGTGTTTCGTGACTTACGAAGCCTTTTTGGTCTTTATCTGCATACCAACAAACTAACAAGTCTGCCAAGTGGTATATTTCGTGGCTTGGATAATCTGAGCTTGCTATTTCTATATAGAAATAGGATAGAAGCGCTACCACGTGATGTGTTTCGGGGCCTGATCAAACTGAACTTACTTTCTTTATATGAAAATAAGTTAACTGAATTACCTGTGAATATATTCCAAGGTCTAGTCAGTTTGCAATCTTTATTTCTGAATAATAACTGGATAAAGAGTCTGGAAAACGGTATATTTGATGGTTTGTCCGGTTTGATTATTTTAAATATTGGTGGCAATGTTGTAACGAAGCTCAATCCTGATATATTCAAAGATCTTATCCATGCTGACTTTGTTGATCTGTCTGGAAATCTATTGCATACTATCCCAACTATGTCACATATGACTCGTATGAACCTTTCTTAATTTGCGAGGCAACTCTCTGACAAGGATAAATGGTGAATCTCTGTCTGGAATACCAGATCCAGCTGAAATATATGTGAGTCAGCATGAAATATGTGAGTGCTATGTTGCAGAGAATGCGGACTGCAACGCAGCTAACGATAGATCCCCATACTTAACATGTAATCGCCTATTATCAGATAGATCTTTGGTGATCGTTATGTGGGTCATAGGTATAGGTGCACTTAGTGGAAATATCTTTGTGCTGGTGTGGAGAAAGATTAACACTCAGAAGAACAAGGTTCAAGATCTATTACTGAGTAATCTAGCTGTGTCTGATTCCTTAATGGGTATCTACATGATAATCATCACCGCAGCAGATATCAAGTTTGGGGACAGCTTTCCTATGCAATCTGAGACATGGAGGTCTAGCGTTATCTGTAGAATTGCCGGAGCATTGTCAATTATATCCAGTGAAGCATCAGTGTTCTTTATCACACTTATCAGCATAGACAGGTTTATCTGTATGATGTTTCCATACTCAGATAAGAAAATGGGGAGTTATTCGACAATGGTTACCGTTATAATAACATGGATGTTTGCCTGCTCACTTGGTATCATTCCATCTATCCTATCAGGTGTAAATTTCAAGTTCTATGATAATTCACACGTCTGTATAGGCTTGCCGTTGGCTCTAACACAAATATACCAAACTAATTATACGACACAAAATATTGAATCAGAAGAGTTTGTCTATAACAAAACTTATTTTACCACTGAATTCAAAGGTCTAGCGAGTGGGATGTATTTCTCAACAGCTGTGTTTTTAGGTTTGAACTGTGTTTGTTATTTGATCGTTTTATGCTGCTATATAGGAATAGTGAGAGCTATCAAAGAATCTTCGAGGCAAGCGGGGCGCAGTCGAGATATGGCGGAACAAATCAAATTAACTACCAAGGTGTCGGCCATTGTTGCGACAGATTTCTTCTGTTGGTTTCCGATCATTGTTATTGGATTCTCGTTCAAACAAAGGTACTTGTATTACCCCCGTCGGTATACGCATGGTCAGTTGCGTTCATATTGCCAATTAATTCGGCTATCAATCCATTTTTATACACGATTGTCGATATTGTGACAACTTACAGGAACAAAAGAATTGCCAAAAGAAAACGTACAAAAAGTGATACTGGTACTAAAAGTACAAAAGTCTAAATACGTTCAAAACAACACGGGACCTGTATGAACCGCGTTCAAAATCATTGTAACGAGACAGAATTCAATTTTGAGTGTACGTTTCAGATTTCATCTGTTGGTTTCCGATCATTGTTCTTGGGATTAACGTTCAAACAAATGTACTTGTATTGCCCCCGTCGGTATATGCATGGTCGGTTGCGTTCATATTGCCAATCGATTCGGCTTTAAATCCATTCTTGTACACGATTGTCGATATTGTGACAACTTACAGGAACAAAATAATTGCCCAAAGAAAACGTAACAAGACGATACTGGTACCAAAAGTTCAAGTCTAAATACTGTCAATAATAACACGGGACCTGTATGTAACGCTCAAGATCATTTTGTAACAAGAGAGAATTCCATTTGAGTCATTTTAATTGTACATTGCTGATCGTGCGTCACTTTAGATAGTCAATGGCAAATAGAAAATATTCGGCATTTGAACATTATCTGGTAGCGTATGAGTAAATATTAAAGACTACCATAGAGGTGATATGATAGAGTAATGACAAGTTCATCACGCACCATTGTTACGGAAACGCTGCCAAACTAGTACGTATTGCACCTACGTATAAGTAACTTATACGTAAGACTTTTACGATAGTCGGCAAAGTAATATTGTGCATCACTAGACGTACACGAGACTTCAAATATTGAACTGATACCAATGCAAATATGGCTATATTGTAATTGAGATAATTGCATTAGTTTAGACGTACTTGTACTTCTGGTGAAATACATTTTGAATGTATATACGTTGCTGATCGAGCGTCACGTTAGATAGTTTAAGGCAAATAGGAAATATACGGCTTTTGAACATTATCCGGTGGCATGTATATAAATATTAAAGTCAACTGCCATAGAGGTGTTGTAATAGAGCGATGACAAGTTCATCACGCACCTTGTTACGGAAACGCTGCCAAACTAGTACGTATTGCTACTACGTATAAGTAACTTTTTTCGTAAGACTTTTACGATAGTGGGCAAAGTAATATTGTGCATCACTAGACGTACACAAGAATTCAAATATTGAACTGACAACAATGCAAATATTACTATATTGTTATTGAAATAGTTACATTAGTTTAGGCGTACTTGTATATACTTCTGGTGATGAAATATATTCCTTTGGCGACTTAGGGAATAAAGTATAATTATACGTAAGAATGTTACGATAGTCCATCACTACGTACACTATATTTCAAATATTAAACTGAGACCAAAACAAATATTTCTATATTATAATTGAAATATTTGTATTAGTTTGGGCGTACTTGTACTTCTGGTGATGTAATGAGTACTTTGGCAACTATCGTATAAGTCTTACGTTCAAGTCACTTATACGTAGGATCCGACGTACCAGTGTTGCAGTGTGGCCTAACGTCTGGTGCAATATTTGAGATGAATAGGAATTGAAATGCATATCTGATTTCTGTTGGGTAGGAGCGGTATGTTATATACTATCAATTCATAAATATTTGCCAAACACAAGCAATGTACCATGTTGAATACAAACTCTAGAATATGGCGATACCAGTTGATCTGGTAACCGATGTGAGCGTGTATTCGTGATTTTAAAACTTGAAATTAATTTACAATTTCATGTAATTATGCTTATCTTATGATAACGATATTTGTTAACACATTCATCAATTGTGTGAATAAAGGTAGATAGCAATATAGTATTTTAAATTGGTTGAAACCTGGTTATTTGGAATTGCATGTAAAGCAAGATGAACAAATTTAATGCGTGTATGATTTGTTTAAGACTTTTTCAGTATTAGCAAAATGTACTTGAAATATTTAACAAATTCTATTTAATATCGCTTATTGATGTTGTTAATGCTTACTTAGCATGATTAGTGTATAAACAAAAGAAGCGTATTTGTGATTTTTTTTATGAGCATGCAACTGTATATACATTTCATAAAGTAGATTTATATCAGTTTTATTATTATTAACTTATTTATTTTGTTTGCGATGAAATGACTAGGACGACAAAAAAGATTCTGTTCTCCGGGTGAACGATGGCGCTTTATACATTCATTATTATTATTATTATTATTATTTTCATATTTGTTGACAGGTCGTTGTCATGTGTACGACGCCTTGCAAGCAAATTGCTGCATTTTTTCTCTCGATTTCAAGGCATATTATGCGATCTTTTTCATCTTTGGTGTATCAAATTACATTTATCACCATGAAACTAAAATCTCTTTCAAATTTTGAAATAAGTTGTCCTGGTACCAAGACAGTTTATTTTCGTTTATTAAATAAATTCCATGGTTTGCCACCGTGTTAACGTCGTTAACAGTGTTTCCGGTGTTACGACCGCACTGTACACAAGCGATCACACGCGGCCCTACCAAATGATTTATGATTAAAATTGAAACAAATATGTTTAAAAATTCCTTAAATTGGAAGCAGATTTCCATTATGATTTAGTACAGTTCTGTGATGTCTTTTAACGTGAAATACAGTCAAAGTAGATTTTGTGGCCAGGAATGTATTTTCTGATAGTCAAACTTCATTATAAGAGTGAGAAAAATATGTGTAAACATTTGAAAAAATCACATAATATTGCTTTGATAGCTTAATAGCATATAAGCCTACCTCTCGTATATACTAATTATATAAACTCGCGTAAAAATATGTGTAAATTCACTAAACTCATCCTTAACTAATTAAATGGTGTATCGGGCAAAAGCGCGACAAAAATGTCAGGCCTGCATATTCAAAACCAATGATAAAAAGATCACTTACATGTACTTGGCTTTCATTTTTAAAGTTTTTTTTAAAATTCTAACATTGCGTCATAATGTTACAATAATTTAAGTAGAACATGGTTTTTAAAGCCAATCCACGGGGATGGCAAGAACACATACATTTAGTAGGCTACTGTTGGTTGGCTGATTCAGAGAGACCAATCAATGAAACTAGTGAAAAACCTGAAAAGGCACATGAATGTTGGATACAAAATCTTAAAATGACTGGAAATAAATAGAACTGTGGAATTATGAGTAATAAAAATGCAGAATTCAAGAAAAAAAACTGAAAAGAGGGATCTCAGATGTGTCAGAAAGCGAACCTCTTTCGAATACATTGAAGAATGGCCTGTTAATTCGACCACCCGGTGCATTGGCTTTAAAAATAGGGCATTACTCAAATTAGTGTAACGTGATAACGCAATGGTCCTCTTATGTATGAAAGCCACATTTTAGGTCTCGATGGCTCTACCATTGGTTTTGAATATGCATTCCTAAATCTTGTGTGACACTTTTGGGCGTGCTACATCAGTGCAATCTTTCAAAACGTCATTGAAGACATATCTTTTTAATTTATGAATTGTGCATAGTAGACTGTGTTTGTACTACTAGTATTATAATACTCTCATGTATTGTACATTATATTTAATATCCTTGCTGGTCATGTTTGCAGCTCAAGTGATTTTCAGTCATTGTGTTTAATAATGTACTGTGGTTTTTAATTACTTATTTATATTTGTATGATAAGTTGTTGTTGTTGTATTTGTACTTTAAGTCATTTCTGATGTGTAATCTATGATGAATAGCTTCTTTATTATGTTCTTATATTTTTTCATACATGTATGTTATGCGCCTCGGGTTGTGTTCACAATGCGAGGCGCATTATAAATGCCCTTTTATTATTATTATTATTAAAAAGTGCCCGTTCCTTCTGACTCACCCTGTATTTTTCAAATATTACCGATTATTATATTCTATTGCTTTATTATTTGAATAAAATAAAATAAAATAATATTCAATTGAATTGAATTGATGTCTCTTTTGTAATGTAGTACGGATGTGATCTAAAAGTGGCCGTTTAAGAGTGCTGTCGTCACAAATCAAAGATACAAGTGTATAAAAAGTCTACAATAGAATTTAGAAAATGTTGTGTTCCATTCTCGGACCAAAATGTGTATCGCAGAAATATGAGAATATGTTTTTGCGAAGAGACTTATGAACGCTAATATTCCCAAGACCTCAATGAGTTTTTAAAGAGAATGTTTACATGTTTTTATAGCTATTTAATCAAATAACCTGTAAACAAAGTAAAGTACACAGATAACGCTGCTAAATATTTATATACAACTTTATTTCAGGACTTGCATGACATATTATTAAACATTATCATATTTTGACATTAATTATAATTAAAATAAACCACGAAAGAGACTTCGTCGCCTTATGCCCGTAACACATTACGAGTATCAGTCGCAGGTCGTGGCGATTTTTTGGGCCGCTCAAGTGGACCATGAAACACACATAAGCTAGTTAACAGATCGCCGAATTGGAATAAAGTCAATTGCAGTGATGGACCTACCGACCTGTTGCGACCGGCCTGGCGTTCCTGACTTTGGCTCGTCTAAATACGATTGACGGGAAAATGACCAGGATCGCACAGCGACCGCAATATGTAATGCCCTTGATGTTTGTTATTTTAAGTCGCTGTCCAGCCACCATCAATTGCCAGTGAAGCCCCTGTTATGTTGTCTGCGGCTGGTGAACACAGAAAGTTAACAGTGTCACCGACTTGTTCGATTGTCGTGAGCTCTTTGGTCGGATGTTTCACCAATATTTGGCGCTGTCAAAACAAAAAGTGGATACTCTATATAAAATGAGCGTGGTTCCTCAGCTTACTGCTTAGTGGGGCCTTCACATGTATCCGTGTGAGCTGGGCGACCCCTTACCGTGTGAAAAATGGGTGCAGACGGCGGCACCCACGGTGGACCGTTTCCCGCCCGTTGAACACGTTCAGGGGACTTTGCCGGCCACCGGAGTTTTGAGCATGCTCAAAACTCCTGGTGGGTGAGTAAAAGCGGCAGCGAACGTTGAGAGCCCGGTATGAGGACGGTATAAGGACGGCGCACCCGTTTCGCGCCCGTTCGCAGGGCGGTGATTGACGGTGGTGGACGTCGACATCTCAGCGACGGGTTGCGAACGGGCGTATGCCGCCTGGTTAATCGTTCGCGGAACGGCCTCTCAGCAGGCAATTTATATTATAGATGTTGGTCGTACGAATTTTGGAATGCAAATGAAGCGGCGAGCTTGAGCGCTCAGCTTAAAAAGGGCGGTTTGATGACGATGACGGTTCGGCCGGTACCCAGTCGTTCCTACCGGTGAGGACCCGGTATGGAGGTGGTATGCACACGGTGAGGACACGGTGAGAACGGTAAGCTAGAACTGTATGAGGCCGGTGAGCCCGGTACAAGGCCGGTGAGAACCCGGTGCAGACCCGGTGTAGAACGGCATGGACCGAGGGCCCGGTGAGGTGTTATGCACCCGGTGAGAACGGTAGGCTAGAAATATATGAGGACGGTGAGCCCGGTACCAGGCCGATGAGGACCCGGTATAGACCCGGTATATAACGGTATGGACCCGGTGACCACAACAAAAATCAATGCGCCCGTTGACATTTTTTACTGATTGTTTGGACTCTGTTGTTTTTCTATTAGACGGTAAGGTAGCCGCCTACCACCCACCGCCCTGCGAACGGGCGCAAAACGAGTGCGCCGTCTTTATACCGTCCTCAAACCAGGCTCTCACCGTTCGCCGCCACTTTTACTCACATGGCAGAAGTTTTGAACATGCTCAAAACTTCCTGCCGGGCGCGGATGGCCGGCAAAGTCCCCTGAATGTGTTCAACGGACGGGAAACAGCCCACCGTGTGTCCTCACCGTATGCCGCCGTCTGCGCCAATTTGTCACACGGTAAGGAGCCGGCCAGCTCACACGGATACATGTGACTAATACGGATACATGTGACTAATACAGAGATTCCCGGAATGTGAGTGAAGTGGCGAGCTTGAGCGCTTAGCTTATAAAGGGCGGTTTGATGACGTTATCAAGGCGGTTCGGCCATTACCCAGGCGTTCTGGCCGGTGAGGACCTGGTGAGGAGGTGGTATGAGCCCGGTTCCAGGCCGATGAGGACCCGGTATAGAACGGTATGAACCCGGTGACAAAAAGAAATCAATGCGACCGTTTACATTTTTGGCTGCTTGTTCACCGTGTTGGACTCTATTTGTTTTTTATACGACGGTAAGGGGCCGCCCAGCTCACACGGATACATGTGAAGGTCCCATAATACGGAACGATCGAGTTTAGGGACCACTCGTCGAAAGAGTAACATTGTCTTTCTTATGTAAAAATCACTCTGATTCACACTTATTCACACTTACACTTTCAGAGAGGATATGAACTATATTGAAAAAATATTTATAGTCCTAAATGGTCGCTCTTTTGGAGTCTAAAACTGTAAAATGCTTCATCGGTTTAATGACTGTCGAATATCTTCCGTTTGTCATTTGTCCAAACAGGCTAGATAGACATATAGATGAATCTTTTCGAAACAGTTTGGTACCAAACATGCCACAAAACAACAAAGATAAACCATTATTAACACCATTTAATACAAATCCGTGACGTTTCCAAAATCGCAGTTTCAACGCACGCAAGAGGCAAGAAAATACTGCGTGTGACACTTGAATGGCCAGGAATGAAAGGGATTTTGAACACTCAGTTCGTGCCTGAGCGAGCGGGCTATTTGGTTGTGAACAGGTAACGTGTCAGGTTCCTGCGTAGTTTGTTGAAAATGTGAATTTAGAAACGGCATGGATTTTCATTAAATAGTGATAATCATGGCTTATCTTTGTTGCTTGGTGTCAAGTTTGCTGAAAATATTTTTGAATAACAGCAAGAACTTCGAGCAGCGATTTAAGAGAAGAGAAAAGAATGCTTCTGAAGTCAGTTTTAAATAAAACGAAATTGTTTTCGTGGTTAATAATCTTCGTTGCAAATACTTATAAGCTGGAACACTTCATAGCCACACTTATCCACACGCTCAACCCATTTCCTGGCCCCTCAACAACTTTGATTTGTAGATTAAAGGCATATTATGTGATATTTTCCGTGGGACGCCCCTTATCCTTGATTATTTTAAATGTATTTTAATGATTTAATGATACCTAGGTGGCTGGTTCAGATAGCACATAATCACACACAAATCAATGATATCCCATAGAAAACCATTTCTACAGTGCAACAGCATAAATTACCAAAAGTGCATGTTATTGAAATTACGCTCTAATTCAAAAAGTAACATATGAAAGACAAGGAGACAATATTATATTATAGAATACAGTTTGGTGATTTAATGTCATAGAAAAAAATGGTTTGACCTTATTTGCATTTAATTAGCATATGATAAAGAAATACATTTGCTTTTTGTAATTTCCAGCAAAAACTATACATGCTATTAACACCAAATTCACAGGATATGAAGTTCCCATTATTGTCAACAACTCTGTCTGAAAAACCCATCAAATCTGTCTTGATTAAGCTTAATTAATGACCAAACTCGTTGAAATTATTAAGTAGTACTGTGTATCCAAACCAGACTTGCAAGGTATCAAATTAAAACTTTGCTGTTGTTATGCGCGGTCATTTAAAAGTATCCATTTGATTTTTTGTGAATGAGGTATCAAACTGCGGAGAAGAAATTTGCTCATTTAATGTATATGTCAGATTTTGGTACCGATTATCTATTTTGAATTAGCCAACATCAAAGCACCTGGTCAGGGACTTTTTGTGTTAGGTGTATGGCCATATGTCATAAGTTGGTGTAAAAAAGTTACACTTTGTAAATTGAGTGAAAATTCACCAATTTTGATTCAAATCCACATAACCTTTACTGTATACATCCGATCTACACGGGGTAAAAATATTTGGAAAGCTATTCCTACAAGAATACCAGATATATGTAAATACCAAGTGATATTATACTGAGCGTGTATTAATTATACAGGGTATAATATAAGAAAAACACTTGTTTTTACTTGTTTTGTTATACCCAGGTTATTTTCTGAAGTATTATATTAAAAACAAGTATGGTAGTAAAAAGGCATGATATAGGTGCTTTCAGTTTAAAAAAGTAAATCGACCGATCATCTTCTGTTAAAATATTAGAAAAGAATGCTTTAGAGTCAAAACTAAGTTCTATTTTGAGTTTTGAGGCAGTAATTATTTTAAACATATAATCAATGTTAAAAAATATCAAAACAAAAGGCCAATTACCACTAACTAAAAACTTTACTTGGCACGGTCCGGTTACCCCATCGTTGGGGCAACTGGTCCTATATGTTCCAACGGTTAGAATACACAGAAATCATTGATTGACAACACGGTAACTAAGCAGTATTTTCTTTACAAACTCATTTCCATATTATTTGTGTACAAATGATACAGGTCTCATGAAACCCATGTTTTATACAGTTTTCGTGGTTAACGTGTAAAAAGCAGTAATACTAATGGTGTACAAAGCAAGCGCAATTTTCGACTGCACGTTTATTAGATAAAACGGTATGAACCTAGTTAAATGGTTACATGGTTGTGATATTCAGACGCCCCATACATTTGTCTATATATCCCCTCTTTCTTTAATGATTTTATTACTTCATATAATCATCATTTAGTACTTATAATAAACCATCTTGATATTTAGCCAGCTTTTCATGTTACAGGGGAAGTTAGTCAATATGACAATGATGACCCAACGCGTTGATATACACAAAAAGTAGTGGATAAAATACATAAATCATGATATTTCGTCATAGCAAATAGCTTTACAGACACCATTCAAAATATAATAAAGATGTAATTCATAATACCGAGGTTTTAAACCATTCTAAAGCAATTTCATGTCATATTGTTATCCTTCAATATCAGAAATAGTGGTATTAGACCCGAAATGCCCCAAAATGTCTAAGAACTTGAAAGAATGTGAATTATTTCTTATTCTATTCACATTTCAATACCGAGTCATGTTTTATTGACACTAACAACTCATTTTCAAAATGAATTTTACAATTTTGATTAAGTTTTTGCAGGCGGTCCAGTTGCCACACACCCCTTCGGACCACTTACCCCAACAAATGACGTAGCACTTTGTCGAGATGAAACGTTATTAAAACACGCCTGTGACGTAATACATTTTACGCCAAAATGTTTTAAAACATACCACCATTTGTCATAATAATCAATAACTCCAATACATTTCAGAAAAAAGGCAAAACTGCATTTTTGTTTTTAGCCATTACACAGATTTCTGTAGCCAGTGAGTATCTTTGAATTCGCAAATATTACGGCGTTCGGGTCCTACAAGTAGACGAGTGTCTTTAGATAAGTAAGAAATAGTGTACTTTGTTATTTGCAAATTCATGAACTAATAACTCTACCAAATGAATACCCGTGATAATGATTTAAGTTGAAGCATTCTTTAAATGATAATATTGATCGAAAATCCAAACCACCAATGTCCCAAATTAGCAATATGCGCCATTTTACAGTCATTTCAACCACAACCTATGGTTTTAATCATATTTCGGAAAGTCCCTAAACACACTACAATATAGCACCCATCAAATGCAATATGCACCTAGTATCTTAAGACGACTGTACTGCATGTATATATTTACTGTTGCCAGCGTTCGAAATAAGAAAAATAAATTGGTTATCCACCGGATAACATAGGTTGAGATTTTGGTCATCCGTCAATATTTTTGGTTATCCGCATTTTTGCAGTGGCAAGCTCAAAAATCACATTTTAAGCGAGTCTTCATATACATGTATATACACATACACATACATAATACACAGTGCAAGTGTTACTTAGTATTCAGTATACACCTGAGGAGTGCAACCATTTTGGTTGCATGAAACAGTACTGTAGTGTAAATAGAATAAACTTGATTTAATTTGGATCATACACATACATCTATATGTATATTGTTTAATATAATTATATTATACACATACAATGACGACAACTCCACATTAACCTCTATGCTCAATAAACAACTTTCTCTTTATTTTACAACCTCCTTTCTTTTAACTACTATTTTTCTTCAGTTACTTATTTGTTCTAGTCCGCACGTTCTTTCAGTACGTCTCTCAATAGGACGACCAGCTGTAAGCCCTGAAATGCATACTGATGATCCTCTTCTTCACTCGTATCTCCCGATTCCATTGGATCTGTATCCAGGTCATCCTCATCTGACTCAGCATCAAGTTTCACAACAGCAGGGTCGGTGTCGTCCGCTGTGTTAGTGTCATCCTCATGTACAGCTTCTAATGCATCCTGATGATCCTCTTCTTCATTCTCATCTCCCAACTCCATTGGATCTGTATCCAGGTCATCCTCATCCGACTCAGCCTCAAGTTTCACAACTGCAGGGTCGGTGTCGTCCGCTGTGTCAGTTTCATCCTCATTTGCAACTTCTAATGCATCCGGATGATCCTCTTCTTCACTCTTAACTCCCGACTCTATTGGATTTGTATCCAGGTCATCTTCATCTGACTCAGCATCAAGTTTCCCAACTGCAGGGTCGGTGTCGTCCGCAGTGTCAGTGTCATCCTCATTTACAGCTTCTAATGCATCCTGATCCGGATGATCCTCTTCTTCACTCTTATCTCCTGACTCCATTGGATCTGTATCCAGGTCATCCTCATCTGACTCAGCCTTAAGTTCCACAACTGCAGCTGCTGGGTCGGTGTCGTCAGCTGTGTCAGTGTTATCCCCATTTGCAGCTTCTAGGGTTGGTTCATTCGCGACCATGACTTGTTCTTTCAGTACCGACGGCCAGGTATATAGCCTCTAATGCATCCTGGTGATTCTCTTCTTCACTTTCATCTCCCATCATTTTGGTCATCCGCCGGATGATCGGCCAAGAAAAACTGGTCATCCGCCGGTAGATTTGGTCATTTCGGATGACCGGATGGCCGCTATTTCGAACGCTGACTGTTGCATATCTGTCAATCATATAAAGTACATTAAACATGATCTTAACCCATCTTCATATATCGCCCATACTATCTGTGAATTTTCAATCAGTCACTCAAGGAGTTAGCTTCAAAGATATGGAGAAAAATCACATGTGTAAATACCCTAAAGTTCCAAATGTTTTGGATTGTAGAAGGTAAAGATATATGTCAAGCATCAACAAAAGTCGTATTGTTCAAAAGAAAGCAGTATGCCCATACAGTTACAAAATCCTTCGTTTCGGACCACTTTCCCCACGGTCCAGTTGCCCCATATTCCCCTAATAAGCAACAAAATGACGCCCTACTTAATTCAATAGGTTAAGTACTTTAAAAATAAATTGATATCTTATCACAATTATTTTTGATATGTGTGACAAGTCCACCTTATCCTTATTTGATACACCAATTCACGACATATGACCATATGCTTATTTTGAAAATGAATTTGGTTACTCGGAACAACGTTACACTACTATTTGTGTAGGTATTTTAGAATACATACGCTCATTGCTCTACAAATATGGTTCCAATTTGAAAAATATTAAATTACAAAATTGTTGACAAATTTCTCCTCGTCAATTAGAGACATTGTTTGTAAAGATCGATCAACAATTAAGAATTCTACACCGAAAATAATGAACCAAATTGCACTTTCGCACTCGGGTTTTGAACACGCAGGATAGCGTGACAGGTATGTGTATGGCCATGTGTTTTGAACTCGCCACCCTCACCGTTGCATGTCCAGATTTTCACATTTTATACAAGTAAATTTACTCCATACTTGGACGACGTGACGTTTGGACTTATTTCTAGTGATTCAAACAGTGAACTGGGAAACGTAGGTATTGAAATATCTTTATAGGGAATGCTGGAACCAGAAAACGTAGGTATTGAAAGATCTTTATAGGGAATGCTGGGACCAGGAAACATACATATTGAAAGATCTTTATAGGGAATGCTGGGACCAGGGAACGTACGTATTGAAAGATCTTTGTAAGGAATGCAGGAACAGGAAAACGTACTAGGAAATGTACGTATTAAAAGATCTTTATAAAAAACTTGAGCAGGAAAACGTACGTATTGAAAGATCTAAATAGGAAGTGTTGGAAACGGGAAACATACTGTAGTGGGATCGGAACGGTCTCATCAACAACCAGTCTATTTTGATAGCGTTACAAGAGGAAGTTCGTGATGTGACACCGGCTCGTTGAGTAATAATAATTACTCGTTTGCGAGGCGAAACATACAGACAGACAAATTTCTTTCCATAGCAACACAATTTATTTACAATAATTACACAATCCATCACTTTTCTGCATTCACATCCCCCCATGATTGTTCTTCCCTGATTTAATGCTGTAGGGATTAACAGGAACCTGATATTCCCTCTTATCGGAAGATATTCTAATCAATTTGGCTGATCCTCCCTCTTTGTGTTATAATCGGAAGGTACGTGTAAAAGAATTACAAAACAAATGTTACTTTAATTGTACTGAACATTTGGAATTAAAATCATCACATCATAAACACAAGCTGATGCTTTTTTAAAAGCATCAGCTTGTATTGATGTATTGTATCAGCTCGGTAAGCTAACACATACCGAGCTGTAAATGGTATCCACCATATATCACTTATTTTCTTAAATTTTATAATTCATCTCGTTCTGGTCTCCGCTCTGCCAAGAAATCACTCTTACTGGAACCTAAATCATTACGCTCTTGGGGGATCGGGCTTTCTCTGTTTCTGCCCCTCGTATATGGAACACCTCCCCGAATACACACGTAGCATCCCTTCAATTGGGTCCTTCCAATCTAAACTCAAGACACACTTTTTCAAGATGGCTTATGATTAGGTTATTGTTGTATGATTAATCTCTGCCACATTTTGGGTATTATTCTCATGTTTGATGATATTTGTTTGTATCTTTTAAATATTGATATATGTTTGTTTTCTTGTTCATTTTTCTTGTATCCTGCTGGTTTTTGTTGCTCTGTATGCGCCCTTAGCGTTCTATATTATTTGTATTAATATCATTATTATTATTATTATAAAAAAATGATAGAACTGGGTCAAATCGTTTAAACATAAAGAAACACTTTATAAATATATACATGTATACATTATGAGCATTTGGTTAAAGGGTTGAAGTTACAAAATTATAATTGTTTGGTAGGTCGAGAATGAACGTTGATACCGACGCGTTGACAGACAGGGACTTGAACTCATATCTTAATCTTGTCGTCGCACCGATGACTTTGAACATTACGTGTCGATCTCTGGACGGGGACTCTAACCCAAACTTTATAGTCGTTCCGATCCAATCCACGTAACTTGCTAATCACTGCACGGGACTCGAACCACGGACTTCAACCATTTTAACCGTACTAAATACAGTCAGCTGACCCGATCCCAACTTGCGTATATTGACGTCGCTTGCTGGTGGGACTTGAACCTAATCTCCAAATACACTCCTGACCATACCCAAATACTTCAATATTTATACATTACAGCTTTTAACATTACATTACAGCTTTAAACATGTTAAATAACAATACATGGCTACTCCGCTTTATGCGCAGTTTCTGTATACGATGAAATAAGTCACACAGACACAGTTTATCAATACTGAGTGTGTGCCAGAAGTTATGACCCAAAAATATAACACTGTTATTAAATAATCTCAAAAATTGACTATTTACTCGCTTCGTGCACCTTATAACAAATTTAGGTCAACCACGTACTTGCTGTTTAATAAAACTCTTAAATTTGGTGTATAAATGTAACCGCATCAAAACAATGAGCGCACCTGGCATTCTTTCTGCGCATATTTTGGCAGATGCAAAAACAACAAAATAGTACGATTACAATAGCGAAAATAAAACACATGCCACACCATGCGCCAAATATGTCAGCGCACTCGAAACATCTTGCGTTAAATGCGTACACACGGCAACCGGTACCAATCGCTTAACAATACCACGCATCCAAATAATAACATGAATTTGCAGCTATTTTGTTGACTGTCAGTTTTACAAATATAAACAGGTAGGATCATTCTTATATACTCTGGAATTCAATAATCATGACTCTTATAACACTCTGGTATGCTAACCATGGCTGTAGCCATCACCATTCAATAATAATAATAATAATAATAGATACAGAGTTGGCATACAAATATTGGTACAGATTTTTTTTCTTTTTCGTTTTTTTCTTTTCGTTTCCACAGTGTTTGAAAACACTCGTGCTTTTATTTCTACTTGCAATCATATATACATTTAATCAAATCATAATACGTAGTTTACTAATATAAAGTTTAGTAATTATAACACAAACATAATTGATGAACTTATTTACAATGTAAGTATCATGCATCCGAATAAAAACGTTTTCAACGTTTCTTGAATTATATGAATTCAATTCATAATCAAGCCATGACATGGCATTTCATTTAACTCAAAACGTGTAATTCATTTGAAAATCAATAGGATCAATATAATATTATTATTTTTCATATTTTTTTTTAACGTTTCACAGTGTTTGGATCCTGCTTTTGCTAACAATATGAACAAAATAGTAGAAAATTGAATAAACCTCTTTATGGAAACAAACTTAAATGTCAAAATGACCTTCTCAATACAGCTTCAAAAAGAAGTATGCAACTTTACCTTCTCAATACAGCTTCAAAAAGAAGTATGCAACTGAATAAAAAGATTTCGAAATGTTTGAATTTGAAGAAGGTTATTGGCATGATTCATATGCCTTTAATATAATCAGTATGCTAAATTTAAGGCGACAAACCTAAGACGTCATTTTAGTGTTTGTGTGTTTTTAAACAATTGTGCGTTAAATTGAATTTCATTTATCATTTTACACATTTATCACATATCATACATTCACAGCATCAAATATATCATTAATCATTTAGCATATCAACAACAAAAAACCAATAAAAATATCGACATAATTATACAACTATCTATGATTGTAATCATTTCAAATTCGTCCATTCCAAAAATTGTCACAAATAATCAAAAAATGTGTTCCAATTAGCTATAATATTTGTCTCAGAAAGTAGGGCTGTAATTGTTATCTTCCTACATAATTATTTTTCTTTTTTTTTAATTCTTTTTTTCACATATGTTCAATACAAAGTATAATATAGATCACATTTCTTCATAATATGATATTAAGTACAATACAGACGATAATTATCATTAAATAATTGTTATTAAACGGTCCTTTGCTGATATATACTACACATCCCATAATGGTAAGAGATAATTCCATTTTTTGTTGAAACTCGCAATGTTCCCGGTTTTTTTACGGCGATTTTTATTTTTATTTTTTAAGGACAGATTTGCTTCCTTCCGGAACAAAGCGAAAAATGGTAGCCCCCCCTTTCATTTTGATCTTGTATATATGTATAAAAGCGACATAGTAGACAAATTACACAGAAGGCACTCATGTTATTGTTGGCTAGCCCAAATAGTTGAATCCGTCTATCCATAATGATGGTGATATTTTTTCCTTCCTTAATCCATTTTATAACATTTTCCCATAGTTTTAATATGGTCGGGCATTCACAAAATATGTGTAGTACGGTTCTTCTGTTTCTTTACAAAAAGTGCATATATTTGATTCTTTCCGCTCTATCTTTTCCAAAAAAGAGTTTACGCCTAAAATTCTATGAGTAAGGCGAAACTGGAAGCATCTTAATTTTGTTTCAACGGTACATTTGAATGTTATAAGAAAAATAACCGACCATTTTTTCAAACTATAGGATATGTCTAATTTGCTTTCCCATTTATCTATACATTTTCGTTTGACCTCTTTAGACGAGATTAGAGAATCATATAACCTTCTTGAACCTTTGATGTCGAGCGTTATCAATTTGAAGTTATACGGCTTGAAAGGACGTTGAGCCTGTTTGTTATTGTTCTTTAGGCAGTGATTGCATGATTGTTTAGGGCAGTTATAAGTGCCCCATATTCCAAGAAATTTGTTCTAATGTTATATTTCCTTCGGAATTCGTCTAAAGAGAGAAAAGTACCATTTTCCTTGATCAGATCGTTTACAAAACTTTTACCCAAAGACGGTAATATATTGTTTTTTTGCCAACCCGAATATTATCGTTATACCATAAGACACTTTCCATGAGTTCAATGTTGTTTTTAGGTTGGCGGCTTTTAACAACCTTACTCCATGCCATAAAAACGTCTAACCAAAATTGATTTGGGATTTTTGACTGTTTAAAGAAGTTTAATATATCAGAAGAACCCCCTCCAATATCTAGTAGATGATTAATTTTTCTCAGTTTGTAAAAAAGGTTAATCCACTCTAATTCCCCCGAATTAAAAAGTCTTCTGACCCATGTAGCTTTCAGGGCATAGATGATTGGGTGTCCACCATCCTTAAGCCACCGTTTTCATAATTCTGAATCATTTGATTTCTCATTACCCTATCTACACCTTTCCAGTATATAATAATCTGCTCAGTTCCTTGATAAATTCGTCAGGAGGATCAGGTAAAGTCAAAATTAAGAAGGTTAGTTTGGATAACAATAGAGATTTTGTTATAGTTATTCTACCAAGTACTGTGAGGTTTCCTCTTGACCATTGATAAATTAGTTTTCTTATAGATTCCATGACATGTTCATAATTCAAATTGACCATACTCTCAACATTAGTTGAGAATATAATTCCGAGAGCTTTAAAACTGTCCTCTGCATTTACTCCAGCCCATTTTACTGGGATTTCATTACATATTGTATTTAGATTCCCCTTTTGTGAGCCTATCCAAACTCCTTGGGTTTTTTCAATGTTAACTTTAAGACCAGATATTCCTGCGAACAAATCTAGCGTATTAAAGGCTGATCTCATGGATTTAGCAGAACCATCAAGGAAGAGAACAACAGTATCATCAGCATATTGAGAAAAACGATATTTCCTATCCGCTATTAAAACCCCTTTAATATTTTTATTTTTACGAATCATTTTACCGAGTAAGAATAAATATGGACTCAGTCCATCACCTTGTCTGCAACCTCTTTCAATAAAAAATGATTCAGACAAAAATCCATTCACAAGCACGGAGGCAGCAGCCCTCTTGTAAGAAACCTCAATCCATCTTTGTATTGATGGACCAAAATTGAAGTAATTCAAAACATATTTCAAAAAGGTATGAGAAACCGAGCCAAACCGAGCCTTTTCGAAATCAATTAATAAGAACATACCTGGGATTTTGTTTTCTTTTGTAAAGTTAAGCAAGTCATACATTAATCGAATATTTTCTCTTATATATCGGCCCGACATGAATCCTTTTTGATTCTCGTGAATAATGTCATTGAGACTAAACTTTACACGTTCTACTATACAAGCTGATGCTAGTTTGTACGTTACATTTAACAGAGAGATAGGACGCCAATTTTTCAAAAATTGACGAGGCTTGTCTCCTTTAGGCAATAAAGTAATAACACCAAACTTTTGGTATATCCATAGTTGATGGATCTCAATAGATACCAAGACAAGTCGGCGAAGAACATTTTGTAAAATTCATAACTAAAGCCATCTGAACCAGGTGATTTGTCATTTTTGCTATTTTTCAGAGCACATTTAAGTTCATTATAAGTTATCAACCCTTCGAGTTCATCACGTTTGATTTCTGAAGGTGTCATTTCCAATTGTTCAAAAATTGAATTTAAATGTACAGTTTCCTCAGAATCGCGATTTGAGTACAAATGTTTGTAAAAGTTTCTCGTTTCCAGAAGCATGCTCTTTGAATCATTAAGTTGAGTGTTATTACT
This sequence comes from Ophiura sarsii, assembly GCA_035610835.1. Classification (NCBI taxonomy): domain Eukaryota; kingdom Metazoa; phylum Echinodermata; class Ophiuroidea; order Amphilepidida; family Ophiuridae; genus Ophiura; species Ophiura sarsii. Next base: position 32,234,525 of record CM069459.1, read on the forward strand.
TTCTTTAACAATATTCGAAATAGATTTGTTGACAAAATTACAGAAATCTTGCAATGCAAACCACCAGGCACGAGGGTCATCTCCTTCCTCACATGCCACTTTGATATCAATATAATATAAATATAGGTCAATAAACGCGTATGTGTTGTTTCGAGAGAAATTAGACAAATCAATGCACACACGCTGATGTTGATGTGTGCATAATGATACGACTTCGATGGGGGAGTGCTATTGAATTGTCTAATTTTTCAAGAAACAAAACAGACGCATGTATTGACCCCGGTATTGACCTAATTCATACGCGACACTATACACATCAAAATTCACAATTTGAGCATAATTTTGAGTAAAAACGAATAAAAACATGTTAAAAAGTTTGCTATCACCCGCAGTGAAAAATTGGCGAACCGGCAATTTCTGAACAACAAATCAAAACAAAGCGCGTGGTGCGTGCATTGAACGACGCAAACGCAGAGTGCATTAGACACTTTCAATGCACTCCGCATATTTTAGTTGCTTGCTTTCTGATTGGTTCGACACTACTAAGAGTAGGCATAGCATATATACATGTATATACAATATCAATTTTGAGGAAACCATCACTAGAAATAGTGCTCAACTATAAAATAGGAGCGAATTATAATTTCAAAATTAGTGGTGGACTAGCATATCATTGCAATACAAATTTGTTTCGTATGGATGGAGGAACCATACACACTCCTCACTCCACACTCCTCAGTTGCTATGTCTACACATAGCAACTGAGGAGTGGGGATGGTTCCTCCATCCATACGAAACAAATTTGTATTGCAATGATGTGCTAGTCCACCACTAATTTTGAAATTATATAACATATACAAATATTTCTGTCGTTTGAAATACTTTGATAAACAAAAGATATTAATTATATAGGTCTAGGCCTACTCAAATCAATTAAGGTCTATCGCTAAGCTTACCTCCATCACCACTTTTTCGCTCGTCGGTTGACAGAATATTTGCCTTTGCTAAACTGTCTATATCATGTATATTATAGAGTAATTGCTCCAATGCTTTCACAAAAATGAGTCGAAACCCAAATTCTCAATTTTGGTGATAGCTTCGGGAAAATTAGTCCGATCAGCAGCGAAATAAAAAACAACGACGCGGACTCTGATCGATTGAAACAAACGTGTCAAAGGTCAAATCAAATACCGCGATCGCGAGCAAGTAATAAATGAGTAAACAGGTAAAAGTGATATAATATTTAGGCATTAAAGGGGCATTGAGAGATACGTATGGGAGTGCGGAAGTTATGCATCGTTTTACTCACAGACTTTCGCGGCAAATCTCAACCCGGAAGTGCCGTTATTTGCTTATTTTGGCATGAAGGTGATGTCGGAATTGTATGACATTTTGGATTTAGGCTATGTTGATGATTATCTTTACGTTATTTGCTTATTTAGTATATCGATACATCTCTCAATGCCCCTTTAATATCACTACTTTGCGCGCAGTTTTTCAACAACTTTTCCCAAATGCAACAATGGAAACTGCATCATTTTTTATTCAAATGGCCACTGCCTCATCAATATTGGTGCTGTTGTGATAAATGGGGTGTCAAAATGCTCGGGAGGAAATTCCTGTTCTGTCCCACTTGTTGAATTTCTTAAGAATTAAACACAGGGTGCCTCGAAAAGAGTGGATCCTTTCTGTTTGTACAGTGTTTAGTACTCTCGATCATGTTTGTAATTTATGTAATTCTTTATATATAATGTAAATACAACATGAATTTCAAATATTTACATAAAAGTTTTAACAACTGTAAAATATTATAATTATTGTTACATTTATATTTACAATTAACTATAACTTATTTAGGCTTTTACTGATCATAGTGGCTACCTATGGTCAATTATACTCAATGGTATGTTTCCCAATAAATAGCAGCCCACGATTGACTGATATGTGTAAGTTTCGTCAGTCTCAGAATATCACTACATTTATAATGCTACATTTATATTTACAATTATATATAATTTATCTAGGCCTTTACTGATCATAGTGGCCACCTATGGTCAATACTCAATAGCATGTTTCCCATTAAATAGCACTTCATGAGTGACTGATATGTGCAAGTTTCATCAGTCCCAGAATATCACTGTATATATAAGCAGCGATGGAAATACCCACATGACTTTACACCCGGGGTTGAACAGGAACTAACTACACACTTTATGGACTTAGACTATTCTAACCGTCTAAGTTCTAACCCAATTTTTTTACAAAAAAAAGAAATAAATCAGTTGAAAAAGTTTTCCTAGTGGGAATCGAACCATGGACCTCTGCATTGTAAAGCATAAGTCAACCACTAGACTAGCGAGGGGTGAAATAACCAATACATGATTTTAATCGCAGTTATTATTACGAAATACAGCTATACTACTGTTATGATCAGTACATAACATAATTAATAGAGCTGAGGCACACATGATCGTCGGGTGGAAAGTCATGTGGGTATTTCTACTAATGCGTATATATAATGCTACATTTATATTTACAATTAGATATAATTTATCAAGGCTTTCACTGATCAAAGTGGCCACCTATGTTCAATGCTCAATAGCATGTTTCCCAATAAACAGTAGCCCACGATTGGCTGATATGTACAAGTTTCATCTGTCCCAGAATATCACTGCATTTATATTGATACATTTATATTTACAATTATATATCATTTATCTAGGCTTTTACTGATCATAGTGGCCACCTATGGTCAATACACAATAGCATGTTTCCCAATAAACAGTAGCCCACGATTGATTGATATGTACAAGTTTCATCAGTCCCAGAATATCACTATATTTATATTGCCACATTTATATTTACAATTATATATAATTTATCTAGGCTTTTCCTGATCATTGTGGCCACCTATGTTCACTACTCAATAGCATATTTCCCAATAAATAGCAGCTCGTGAGTGACGGATATGGGCAAGTTTCATCAGTCCCAGAATATCACTGCATCTATATTGCGACATTTATATTTACAATTATATATAATTTATATACGGCCGAGTGCACCAATGGCGGGTAGCTGAAGAATAGCGCTACCTCGCTAGTAACTGAGGCGTAACCCAACATTTGGAGAGCACCAAACCGGGGTAAGCTACTAGGCTAGTAACTAGCGGGTAATTTACGCTAAATCTGATACCTCACCGGACCCAAGAGTAAGTTGGAGCATAACAGATTATAACTAAACGACAATTTCTTATTTGCCCGATGGACGATTACATAGATATGATGATCAGTGGGAGAATTTTATCATGCAATTATCATTATCAACTTGTGTATAATAATTATACTCAATGATACATTTAAGACCAATTTATTATATCCACAATCATGTATACACAGTTGTAAAAATTAGTTCAAACAATCAAGCATCCAATCAATCAATCAATCAATCAATCAATCAATCAACCAATAATTATTTAATTAATGAATAAATTAATGAATTAGATAACATGAAATCAAATAAACAATCAAATTAATATATGAATATGCCTATTGAATGAATATTATAAATAAAGTAAATAAAAAGATGAATAAAAAATAAAAAAGGCCTACACATTTAATAAATCGATTGATTAATGTCAATACCATACTGTAGTTCATAGAAATTGACATAAATGATTTCATTAAAGTCACTAAAGTCATTAAAATAATTTTTTGAAGAAAAAAAAAGAAACAAAATGGGAATTACGGGAATCGAACCCGTGATTTACATTCACAAAAGCCAGGATCACTAGCACGTCACAGAGATTTGACGCTAGAATTGTGATATTTTTTTATTATTTAACCATTGATCCATTTTTTTAAAACGAACGGATTTTGATCGTGAAATTGTTGCCATTTTATAACATTTTGTATGTTACTCTCGCACAAAATGTGTTTATAATGTAATGATGGTCCTTATTTTTGAAAGAATGGTAATAAACTTTGAAATTTTCGAACACAAAAAATGGCGTCATATTCACAGATTTCGGACGTAGGTGTGACGTGTTGCATTATTCATTTTATTCAAATCAACGCTTGACGTAGCGACTGACGACACATATTTATAATTCTACGGAACACCATTCGTGTCAATATGATTGCTGTTTGATACATGTACACACATTTGACGCATGCGACAATTAATTTTGTACGGGGACGATGCTGATTAATATTTACCTCGCTAGTTACTATGCTGGTGTTACTTGCCAGTTATGCTCTAAAAATTACATCGTTAGTAAGTTACGCTACAGTTAAAGCATAACCACTAGGAAGGAAGCTTACCTCCCTATTAAGTTACGCTAGTTTGGTGCACTCGGCCGATAATAATTTATCTAGGCTTTCACTGATCATAGTGGCCACATATGTTCAATACTCAATATCATGTTTCCCTATAGATAGCAGCTCATGAGTGACTGATATGTACAAGTTTCATCAGTCTCAGAATACCACTGTATCTATATGCAGCAATGGAAATACCCACATAACTTTCCACCCGGGGTAGACAGTCCCGGGGTAGACCAACCCAGGGTGGATAGGGTTAGGGTTAGGTTTAGAGTTAGAAACAGTCCCTGGGTGGACAGTCCCGGGGTTGTTTTAGAATGATCTGGACACTCCCGGGGCTGTTTTAGAATGATCCGGACACTCCCGGGTTATTTTAGAATGATCCATCCTTGTTTTTACCTCCCCGACCACCAACCTTCTGAGTGTTTTAACATATAATTTAGAATGAATATAGTTTCCAAGGTGTTTTTTAAACAGTATTATGCGGTTTATTCCGTGTGGGCGCTCTATTGTAGTCCACCCAGGGTTGATCAACCCCGGGACTGTCTACCCCGGGTGGAAAGTCATGTGGGTATTTCCATCGCTGCGTATTTATATTGCTACATTTATATTTACAATTAGATATTTATCCAGGCTTTTACTGATCATCGTGGCCACCAATGGTCAATATTCAATAGCATGTTTCCCAATAAATAGAAAACCACCATTGACTAATATATAGAATTCCATCAATTTATACATCTTTGCAACCTAACAATTCAAACCTCATAACAAAATTGTTACCACGTTTTGTCAGAGGATAGATGCGCACGATTTGAGCAGTGACAGGCTCGTCGAGGAGTGTATTGACCTTTGATCCGACGTCAACGTTGGTGTAGAATATCTGGAATAAAAACAAATACAAATACATTTGTTAACCTTTTTTGCTTTAAAGTGTTAAGTTGTCAAGGTTTGGCATATTTTCTGCACATAATCAGTGACGGCTCCACTGACTGAAGCTAATTTCAGGCAATTTTGACATTAAAAGCCAACATTTTCGCACGCTTCACACTGATCTTGCCCCATTATGTTTTCTTTCCCCCATTCCCGCCCCCTCCCCCCCCCCCCCCGAAATAAAAAAGATAAAAACTCATATTTTATGCTGCACACTCAAATGGGCGTTGAACAATTTGTTTCGATACTTAATTATTGGCAAAACTGTCATGATTATTTAAATTATTTCGGGAGACAAACATTTCTTAATTACTTTTGTCTTTAACATCACTTGATCATATTGAAATATGGGTAGAAGTGTAGAAGTCCCAAGTATGCAAATGATCTCACTGAGTACGATTCCACGCTATACCCCACATCTAACACAGAACTCAACAGCGAAATAAATATCATAATCACCATTTGCACGGGTGGGACTTCTACACCATCCATACCCCTAATGAAATATGCGCCCGGCTGTTTGACCGTCCGATTTATAATTAAAATTATGGAATAAAAAAAGATTACATAGTGGCCCAGTTATGGTTTGACCTGATTTAGGTAGCGCTAATGAATACGAGTATACGGCGAAAATTTCACGAAAATTGTAGGAGCCATTTTTAAATTATCGGCATTTTCTACTTTACACACATTTTACATGTAACCAAGAAGGATATATAATAGGAGGCGACACTTAGCTCATTTGCATATTTGCTCATTAATATGATTAACCCCGTGAACCCAGTCAAAGGTCGCAGATAACGCCCTCTGGAGAGTCGAAGGGACTTTTCTATTGTTCTCTAATGACAGCGTTGGGACAGCGCATGAAGTTTCTTGTACAGAGTTGGCGATGAGCGATTGAGAAGTATAACAAAAGCATACATAAACAGATCGTAACATGAATAATGCAATGCAACAGGTCACACAACGTTCAGTCGAGCGACCGTATAAACAGTATACAAGATGCCATTTATTGTGTTCGAAATGTCAACGTTTTTACCATTCTTTCCAAAATAAGGAGTATAATCATATTACAAACACATTTTGTGCGAGAGTAACATATAAATATGGTTTAAAATGTCCAAAATGGCACGATAAAAATCCGTTCGTTATAAATAAAAGAATCAATGGTTAAATGATAAAACTGACACAATTACACTCGTCGATCTCTGTGGCGTGCATACGTTGGCCATATCGTTTGCAATCGGCAATCACGGGTTCGAATCTCCGTGTGTTCGTTGTTGTTTTCTATTTTTTTGTTTTTTAAAAAAACAAATTAAACTTGAACTTCATTTTTATGTCAAGTTATATAATTTATAAAGGCCGCCAATGCTTTTATAGTTTTTTTCTATTCTTTTTTAATCTATTTTTCTATCTATCATTTATCTCTGGATTTATTGAACTTTATAATATAAACACATTTAAATGCGTAAAACAATATATTATTGCTCGATGATAAGTGATTGAAGTTGAGTTCACTTTGATAATGATAGCAACACTTGTTGTAAAACCATTTTACCAGTGTGCCCAACCATTTCTCCTTTGCACACTTTGTTTAAAATACATTCAGAGATGTCATTTTTATAGCTTGTTATAGCTAGGCTAATATACAACTGTAAGCTACATGTATTTGGATATACACAAAGCAAACACATTTCCAAAACAGGCCATAGCCAATCGTACAACATGAGAAAGGAGACCGTTTATACCAATGTTAAATCTACCATGATTACCATTTTTTTAAATCTGTACAACCGATGAATTTCTAGAAAATCTTTGGTACTGTGGGTACAACTTCATTTCAAGAAAGTTAGTTCTTGTACCAAATTTAGCTAGCTTTAATAAACGAATTGGGAGACGCAATATTCATGTCGAAATATATGTGGAAAGGCAATCAGACAACTATTGATAGACGCGATCAAGTCTTGTACCTTTGAAGGGTGATTACGGGCACGTATGAGTAAAGTGGATTCCCTCTATAATGAACCAAAATTTTAATTTCAATGCCAAAGATCTTGAAAAAGGTTACAGGGGACATTTTCACTTCGACGATGCTCCTATGCGTAGGTCAACTGAAAGCCCGGTCCGATGGTAGACTCCGAATCTCCAGAATCTTAGGAGATATGTACACATTTTCTCATACTTTATGCTGCTACCGCTTCCAATCATTAGATGGTTATAGCATATGCACGGCGCAAAGTGCACGGTGTCTCATTTAGGCCCACAGGAAGGCCGGGCGGGCTAGAGAAGTGCTCAGAACCGGGACTATTAACAATACACTCAATTTAAAAAAAAATAAACACCGGATTCTACTGTCGCTCTGTTACGGTCGTATAGTCGGCCCCCGGATTCCACGTCACTCTGTTGCAAGTAAGTGTAGGCCCTATATTCGCCACAACATGTGGGCACTACCACCATAGTTTTATTGACTGTACATCATGCCTTTCGTCGGTATACAACTCGGACTTTTTACTGTCTGATAAGTCCACCCCTCCCCATATGGCCCTGTTTAAAGCTGGCTACGCCACTGATTCGCGCATGTTGGATGTGCCGGCCCGCCGCGCGCCAGTGGTCCGCATTAGACTATCTCCACCAGTCCCCCAACGTCGGCCCGCGTTATCTTTTGTGCGCATGCGTTGGCCTTGTTCAACACAGCACAGCTTCGCGTCCGTGCGCCATGTTAGGAGACTGATGGATTCAGTCTAGGTCCGCATTGCGGCGCGTTATTGGTCACTCTCGATCATAAACTGCGCCAATAAAGTATCGAAACACTTACAAATGGTCAGATTTAGCAGAACCTGAATTAGTATGCAAAAAAATAATTAAATAATTCGATTCACAGTTATCTTCTGCGCATTTTGACACCTCTTTTGTTGCGCTATGATGTTGTTTGGCGGATTTATGGGCACTTGAGTGGCTTGAAGTCGAATTCTAAAGTTGCAAAAGCTCCTATTCACCCCAATTCCAGAAAGGAACTCGCACAAAGCATCACACACAGACAAAATTAAGACAAAAGACACCAATTTGTTCTGTTTACTTAACCATGACAATTAATGATTGATTAATTATTGATTTATGCCTCCCATCTCTGACCCTTTTGTTTTGTTATTGAAAATTAATGCTGATATTCATTGCAATCGATTTATCCAACACGCGACATACACATCATTTAAAAAAGGCGGGCAAAAATAATGATGATCTTATTCGTTGCTGGAATAGGGGCTTTTGCAACTTTAGAATTCGACTTTAAGCCACTCAAGTGCCCATAAATCCGCCAAACAACATCATAGCGCAACAAAAGAGGTGTCAAAATGCGCAGAAGATAACTGTGAATCGAATTATTTAATTATATTTTTGCATACTAATTCAGGTTCTGATAAATCTGACCATTTGTACGTGTTTCGATACTTTATTGGCGCAGTTTAGTTCGGCGTGGCCCCTCGCTACACGGCTCGATCCTCATGGCGGCATTATTATCACATCAAACCACTTCTGGATGTTATCATCAATCAATGCATTGTCGGCTGCTTTAGTCAAAATTAAATATTATATACCAAGGGGATATACAACTGTCACTGGATATACCCACTTTGCCTATCTGTGATATACCATTGAAAAACCGTCAACGCCTGAATCTTTTCCGTGAACTTTTCCTGATTGGGCTTTTCCACCCCCAAACTGGCCGGAGCCCGGGGGTTAGATCTACGGTTGATTAGCGCATTACAAGAAGTTGTGTCACTTGCCATGCAGCACATACTCATTAGGCATTTGTCCAAAATTTTAGTGGACAAATCCAAAGCGATCGGACGCATGCGTAGAAAAAAATGTTGTCCCCTTGACTCTCCAGAGGGCATTTTTCGATATTCAGAAGATGGCGGACATAGGTTCGTGTGACGAATATTCTAGGTGAAATTCGATGTGGGAACGCTCGGACTGTAGGGAACGATGATATTTCTGACTTCAACAGCGCCAGGGCATCGTTCGGGGACCGTTTGATTATCACTCAGGTCGTGTCAGTATGAAATTAGGTAAAACACTCCGACATAACATTGAAATCAACGGAGATTCAAAGATTACGGCCGTTCGTGTCCACTATGGTCTGGTACTTTTCATTTTCGACCTCACAAATGACGTATATTCATTGATATGATTATTCATTGTATATTCATGTACGTCGATGCTTTCGGCGATTCGAACAATAGAGTGGCAGGGGCCTGATGTAACTCTAATGAGAAATGTGGCCGATGAGGGCGCTATTATAGTAAATAATAATATACCAAGCTCTTTTTCTCAGAAATGGCACCTACAAATGTTCTGAAATTTCTACAAAAGATGGCCAGTATATTCAGGTACTTGAATAAGTTAAAACCAGAACCGGGCCAACAAGTTACGGTGTTCTCAGAATAAATCGGACAAATTATGTGGGATCAAACAGCCGTGTGCGCCCGGCTCGCTTAGCATTTATACACACCTTATCTCCTGCATCATCTTGAATAAAGATTTCTGGGTCTGATGTACTGGATGAGAATGTAGACAATTTCAGCGTTTTCGTCCAGTAATTGGACCCATCCCCTTGTGTTATCAAACCAGTCACTGCGGTTTGATATCCGATATCTGCCTGAATCCATGGAGTCTTCAGATCAGAGTTGGAGGCCATCCAAAAATGACTTCCATCAAGTCTTCCACGCCATGCTTGCCAACTCGTACTCGAAAACAAAGTTGATGCTTGAACGTTAGCATTAGGTATAGAGTTATCTACCATACCAAGTCGATCAGAGCATCCTAGAAAAATAATACAGATTAAAAAACACCAGAAATACCTTTTATTATTACGGAAAAGATGATATGTGAAACGAAATACCTAAGTCTTCAACATTTTAAATTCCAATTCGATGGGCATCGTCTAAATTTTTAGAATAAGCATAGGCCTATACATGAAAACTTTCGTTTTTTATTTTTATTTTTTTCACAGTATCCTCATAATTATATTCAATACAAAGTATAATATAGATCACATTTCTTCATAATATTACTAGTACAATACAGACGATAATGAGCATTAAATAAATGTTATTACAGGGTCCTTTGCCGATATATTACACATACCATAATGGTAAGAGGGAATTCCATTTTTTTTGGTTAAAACTCGCAATGTTCCCATTTTTTACGGCGATATATTTTTCAAGGGAGAGGAACAGATTTGATTCCTTTCTGAACAACTTGTTTTGTCTTTCATAGGAAAATGAAAGTGTACACTGACAGTTTACTAACTGTTTACCATGCAGACATTTGGTACAAAATACGCAATTTGTAGCATTGTAAACCGCGTCTTAGGGATCGTGCTGTTCATTTCATTATCTTTAGTCATTTGCTATAGACAGCCTGTAGTACAAATTATGCAAATTGTGTGAATATTTGAATAAATTTGCATAATTTATTAGCTCTTGAATAATAATTCCCTTTGTTATTTATAACGGAATAAACCTTATTATTACTTTATGAAAGAAATACTGTAGGGATTATTTTCGCCCTAACGTAATAATGAGTGAATAACAAAAACCCATTTCACCCTAACGTGTGTCTTAGCGAAATATTTATGAGTATATTTAAAATAAAAAAAATATTTATTTAAATTAATGTGTAAGAAAATTAACATATAAGTTATGCAAATAATTTACCAACAACTTATGTAAAACAATAAGAGCATGATTGTTATGTAAACATTAACATGTCATTGTTATGTAATTGTTTACAAATTATTTATGTAAAATTAAACGATTTTACACATTTCTTGTGTTCATTTGATAGAAAACACTTAGAAATGATCCAATATATAACGGCTCGAAAAGGTATGCATTAATTGAAGCAAATAACCAAGTGCATAATTTTGTTCTGCGTATTTTGACACCTCGATCGTTGAGATACGATGTTGCGGAGCGGAGTTATTGTCATTTCAATGATCGTGGGTCCAGTTTCAAAAGTGACAATCATCCTATAGAAAGAGGTTTGCAATACTGTTTAGAATGATCAGATTCGTGGTTTTCAATAGGGATGAGTGTCACTTTTGAAACTGGATCCACGATCATTGAAATGACAATAACTCCGCTCCGCAACATCGTATCTCAACGATCGACGTGTCAAAATACGCAGAACAAAATTACGCACTTGAGTATTGGCTTCGATTAATGCATACCCTTTCGAGCCCTTATATATTGGATCATTTCTAAGTGTTTCGATACTTTTTGTGAGCAGTTTACATCGGGATGTTTCCCATATTAGTATTTGATTTGGCAGCACTTCACTTCGAGGGTTTATTGCAACAAAGGGGTATCTGCATTTCGGTCTTTTGAGAAAAAGTGAATTAAAGATTTGTACCTATCATTGTCACCTATTGGTTTTGACAAGTTAAAAGAAATCCTATTCAAACCTTTTTGATGTGAATTTACTATTTTCTCATAATTAGGTTCCTGATCTTGTGCGGATCATTTTGATACACTAGATACTCGACTTGTACACGTATTAACGATATCAACATTGTAGCCAAAATAATGGTGTATCGTTTTGCAATATCGTTATGTCTAGATTATACTATTGCAAAAGTATATTTTCAATCTCTTTCCATACTGTTTTGATATTCTTAGAGCAAGCTATGAAAGAAATAGTCAATGTAATCGATTTCATTCCATACGGTTTTGATTTCCTTACAGCTAGCTATAAAAGATATATTCAATGTAATCGATTTCGTTACAAGTTTCACATATATTAGTTTCCTTCTTCTTTATTTTCTTAAGAAATACTTTTGTTGGATGAATGTTTATGTTGCTAATAATTTTCCAGTTCAATGTTTTCTTTCAATCGTGGTTCTTTGAAATCTTGAAGGAGTGTTTTCCAAATATTGAACCAATTTATATTTTCAAACTTGTTTGGCACACTTGGTTTCAATGATATCTTTGATTGCATTGCTATCCTGTACAGTTTTGTGTTATATTTTCTCAATTTCTTTACTTCTATGATACCATGATCTACAAAAGGTAATTCAATTCCTCTTATTTCATTTGATTGTTTTATCTTATTATTTTAGCCGCTATAATAACCGGGCTTAACTTTATCGCCACTTATATAAGGCAAAACTTTAGTCAGTGTGTAAAGGTAAGGTACTGACTAAAGTTGTGCACATAAAATATTAATATTGCTTGTAGGAAAAACATTAATTATACGTCACAGATAAATGAATTGCATGTGTTTGGGCTGTATGCTGGTAAGATCATGATGATTCCTTACTTTATAGGGTTAATACATAATGTCATGAAGTAAAGAATCCTATATCTAAGAGTCTATGGCTCTCTTATCTTTAACTATATGTGTCTCATACTGCACGCAACAGTAGTTCTTTAGCTTTGTCTACAAGGTTGTGGCTTATTCCACGTGAGTATAAAGCGTGAGTCTATGGGAGCTAGGATTCTCAGCTAAGACGGAATGTAAGATGTCTCACCGCGGTTAAAAAAATTAATACAAAATGGGTTAAATAAGTGTCTTTAAACTTCATAAATAGCGTCACATCAATCGCATCGGTGAATGTGTGTGTTAGTAAATATGTAATGATGTTTTGATGGTAGATAAATATGCTTACCGGTTGCACATGCTTGTCCAGTCCACCCTGCCACACAGGAACAATTATAGCTATTAAGCTGGTCGTTACAAGTACCTCCATTTTGGCATGGATCTGAGCTACATTCATCAATGTCTGGAATATATACACATAAAATACAATGGGTAATAATGCTGGTAGGAAATACATTTACTATATGGAATATAAAGGGGTCAACAAAAGTAAGCCCCCCCCCCCCTAAAATTTGATCACGTTTGTTTGCATAACTCTACACATAATTATACGTTTTGAGCGATTGAAACTCTTATGAAACGCGAAAACACTTGGCTACCCATAGAAAGTTTCTCCATATCAATATCATTATTACTTTTCCCAAAATAGTCACATTTCACAAAAATGATGTTTTCAAAAACAAAACAAAGTGGCACTTTTTAAGATTCTATACGAGTTTGTGTGCATAAATCCACACACAATTAAGCGTTTTGAAAGATTGAAACATTTATGAAACGAAAAAAACCTTGGCTACCAACACAAAGTTTTCGCTTTTCAATACCATGTTCACTTTTCCCAAAACAGTCACATTTCCCCAAAATGATGTTTTTGGCACTTTTCAAAGATACAGGGAAGTTATTGACGTGAATTGGCCAGTCATGAATGAAATAAAATCATTTTATTTTGATTTCAAATAAGGACCAGCTAAAGAAAGAAAAGACTTTCTTTTAATTGAAAATAAAGACAATTCAAATTAATTTTAAATATCACTGGGAGACATTTTTGTAACTTTCTTGCATAATATTTTGAAAAGTGCCACTTTTTCTGAAAACATCATTTTGGGTAAATGTGAATGTTGTGGAAGAAGTTAACATGCTATTAAAAAAACCCTTGCAATGGGTAGCCAAGCGTTTTTTCTTTAGATAAACGTTTCAATTTTTCAAAAGGTACATTTGTGTGTGGAATTATGCAAACAAACGCGATCAAATTTTAGGGGGGGGGGGGACTTACTTTTTTGACCCATTTATGTATTGCATGCGTTTGGGCTGCATGCTGTTAAGATCATAATGATTCATTAATTAATAGGGTCGATGCATAACCTATACAGAGACTATATAACTATGGGACAAGTATCTCGAAGGCAAAGTCCCCCGTTTACTATGCTTAAATTGACGGAGGACGGTTTTAGAGGGGGCGCACTATCACGGTCGTAGCAAACCAGACGACCTAAGACGTGGTGGATTTTATCGGCTCAAAACATGATTTGTGGCACAGAAATAGTACATCAGTGGTCAACAAAAGCTGATTGTGATTTAGAGTAAAACTTATTTGCTTTGATGATAGCAGAATTTAGTTCTTATATGACACGAAACATTCAGAATTGGTTATTTGAAATTAATTTTTACGTGGAACAAAATACGAATTTTAAATTGTGGATGGCTTCGTCTGACAGTGACAGAGGAGGGGCGTGGCGTTATTTGCATTTTATGAATATTGTAATCAGATCAGTTGGGAAGGACGCTGGATCGCGACGATCACATCGTGTGAGGTCATGAATAGTCATGAATGAATTTTCATTCACAACGAATGATTGACAGTTTACGCTTAACTTCCGCGGGACGGTCTGATAGAGTGCGCTATACTGAACAAAATCTCAACAAAGGGCAGATAGCAGCGTTCGAAATAGCGGCCATCCGGTCATCCGAAATGACCAAATCTACCGGCGGATGACCAGTTTTTCTTGGCCGATCATCCGGCGGATGACCAAAATGATGGGAGATGAAAGTGAAGAAGAGAATCACCAGGATGCATTAGAGGCTATATACCTGGCCGTCGGTACTGAAAGAACAAGTCATGGTCGCGAATGAACCAACCCTAGAAGCTGCAAATGGGGATAACACTGACACAGCTGACGACACCGACCCAGCAGCTGCAGTTGTGGAACTTAAGGCTGAGTCAGATGAGGATGACCTGGATACAGATCCAATGGAGTCAGGAGATAAGAGTGAAGAAGAGGATCATCCGGATCAGGATGCATTAGAAGCTGTAAATGAGGATGACACTGACACAGCGGACGACACCGACCCTGCAGTTGGGAAACTTGATGCTGAGTCAGATGAAGATGACCTGGATACAAATCCAATAGAGTCGGGAGTTAAGAGTGAAGAAGAGGATCATCCGGATGCATTAGAAGTTGCAAATGAGGATGAAACTGACACAGCGGACGACACCGACCCTGCAGTTGTGGAACTTGAGGCTGAGTCGGATGAGGATGACCTGGATACAGATCCAATGGAGTTGGGAGATGAGAATGAAGAAGAGGATCATCAGGATGCATTAGAAGCTGTACATGAGGATGACACTAACACAGCGGACGACACCGACCCTGCTGTTGTGAAACTTGATGCTGAGTCAGATGAGGATGACCTGGATACAGATCCAATGGAATCGGGAGATACGAGTGAAGAAGAGGATCATCAGTATGCATTTCAGGGCTTACAGCTGGTCGTCCTATTGAGAGACGTACTGAAAGAACGTGCGGACTAGAACAAATAAGTAACTGAAGAAAAATAGTAGTTAAAAGAAAGGAGGTTGTAAAATAAAGAGAAAGTTGTTTATTGAGCATAGAGGTTAATGTGGAGTTGTCGTCATTGTATGTGTATAATATAATTATATTAAACAATATACATATAGATGTATGTGTATGATCCAAATTAAATCAAGTTTATTCTATTTACACTACAGTACTGCTTCATGCAACCAAAATGGTTGCACTCCTCAGGTGTATATACTGAATACTAAGTAACACTTGCACTGTGTATTATGTATGTGTATGTGTATATACATGTATATGAAGACTCGCTTAAAATGTGATTTTTGAGCTTGCCACTGCAAAAATGCGGATAACCAAAAATATTGACGGATGACCAAAATCTCAACCTAGGTTATCCGGTGGATAACCAATTTATTTTTCTTATTTCGAACGCTGGCAGATAGGGTGTTACGTAGGCCTGACCTATATCAAAGAGTCTATGGTTCTCTTAATTTTATGTGTCTCATACTGCACGCATCAGTAGTTTCTTAGCTTTGTATACAAGGTTGTGATTTTTTCCCCTGTGAGTCTATGGGAGCTATGATTCTCAGCTAAAAAGGAACGTAAAATGTCTCCCCGGGGTTTCATGTAATGATAGG
Source organism: Ophiura sarsii (assembly GCA_035610835.1). Classification (NCBI taxonomy): domain Eukaryota; kingdom Metazoa; phylum Echinodermata; class Ophiuroidea; order Amphilepidida; family Ophiuridae; genus Ophiura; species Ophiura sarsii. The sequence continues at coordinate 32,250,608 of CM069459.1, forward strand.
ATCAATTGTATCGTTTTATATAAGCACAGATTATCAAGACAAGGATGGACAACTGGGTATTTCATTTTGAAGCTATGTATGTGTTTCGGACAAAGATGGATCAAAGGGCAAATATTCTGTGGAATTTTTTGTAATGTCTCGAAATAACTTCTCAAGATGCATACAAAATGTCACTTTCGTTTCTATCCAAGTTTAATAAATCAGAAGATATCGATTTCAAAAGATGTCCTACTGCCTGTCGCGATCATGTTGTACTAAATAATTGGGCTAATAAAATCTATACACTTTATAAATAGCGTCACATCGGTGAATGGGTGTATTAGTAAATATGTAATTGATAGTAGATAAACAAGCTTACCGGTTGCACATGCTTGTCCAGTCCATCCTGCCACACAGGAACAAGTATAGCTGTTAAGCTGGTCGTTACAAGTACCTCCATTTTGGCATGGATCTGGGATACATTCATCAATGTCTGGAATATACACTCATAGAATACATTAACTATACGTCACGGAATAAATGAATTGCATGTGCTTGGGCTGCATGCTGGTAAGATTATGATGATCCTTTTATACTTAAAAGGGTTGATACATATGTCATGAAGTAAAGAATCCTATTTCTAGGAGTCTATAGCTCTCTATAACTGTATGTGTCTCACACTGCACACATCAGTAGTTTCTTAGCTTTGTCTAGAAGGTTGTGGCTTATTCCGTGTGAGTCTATGGGAGCTAGGATTCTCAGCTAAGAAGGAACGTAAAATATCTCCCTGGGGTTCCATGTAATTATTGGATAATTTATATCGTGTATATAAGCTCAGATTATCAAGTCAAGGATCGACAATTGGGTATATCATTTTGAAGCTATGTAGGTATGTGTTTTGGACAAAGATGGCTCAACGCAAATATTCTGTGGAATCTTTTGTAATGTCTTGAAATAACTTCTAAACATGCATAGATGAAACGTCACTCTCGTTCAAAGCCGCGTTTAATAAATCAGTAGATATCGATTTCAAAAGATGTCCTACTACCCGTCGCGCTCATGAGTCCGAGTTTAGGTGTACTAAAAAACTGGGTTAACACTTTCCACGCGGCTATTAATTTTACCATTACAAAACAGAATTTTCAGAAACCTTTTCGTAATTTTTAGAGTCTATTTAAAGGATTACTGAACCAATACTAGGCATGTTTGTACTTAATTCAATGCATTTCTCATGGTGATTCCAAATAAAGAAATATAATTCAATCATTTTGACATTTTTGAAACATTTTGTGAAATTTTGGAATGTCGTCTGCAGCCGCCTGCCGCGTGGAAAGCGTTAAGTAAGTGTCTATGAACTTCATAAATAGCGTCACATCAACCGCATCGGTGAATGTGTGTGTTAGTAAATATGAAATGATGTTTTGATAGTAGATAAATAAGCTTACCGGTTGCACATGCTTGTCCAGTCCACCCTGCCACACAGGAACAAGTATAGCTATTAAGCTGGTTGTTACAAGTACTTCCATTTTGGCATGGATCTGAGCTACATTCATTAATGTCTGGAATGTACACACATAAAATACAATGAGTAATAATGCTTGTAGGAAATACATTAACTATACGTCACGGAATAAATGAATTGCCTGTGCTTATGCTGCATGCTGGTAAGATCATGATGATCCGTTTATACTTAATAGGGTTGATACATATCTCATGAAGTAAAGAATCCTGTATCTAAGAGTCTATAGCTCTCTTAACTGTATGTGTCTCATACTGCACGCATCAGTAGTTTCTTAGCTTTGTCTACAAGGTTGTGGCTTATTCCGTGTGAGTCTATGGGAGCTAGGACTCTCAGCTAAGAAGGAACGTAAAAATGTCTTGCCGGGGATCCATGTCATTATCGGATAATTTATATCGTTTATGTAAGCAAAGATTATCAAAAAAAGAATGGACAAGTGGGTATTTCATTTTAAAGCTATGTATGTGTTTCGGACAAAGATGGCTCAACACAAATATTCTGTGGAATCTCTTGCAATGTCTCGAAATAACTTCTCAAGATGCATATAAAACGTCACTCTCGTTCCTATCCAGGATTAATAAATTAGAAGATATCGATTTCAAAAGATGTCCTACTACCCGTCGCGATCATGTGTTCGAGTTTAGGTTTACTAAATCACAGGGCTAAATAAAATCTATGAACTTCATAAATAGCGTCACATATTCGCATCGGTGAATGTGTGTATTAGTAAATATTTAATGATGTTTTGATAGTAGATAAATAAGCTTACCGGTTGCACATGCTTGTCCAGTCCACCCTGCCACACAGGAACAAGTATAGCTATTAAGCTGGTCGTTACAAGTACCTCCATTTTGACATGGATCTGAGCTACATTCATCAATGTCTGGAATATATACACATAAAATACTATGAGTTATAATGCTTGTAGGAAAAACATTAACTATACGTCACGGAATAAATGAATTGCATGTGTTCGGGCTGCATGCTGGTAAGATCATAATGATCCGTTATCTAATAGGGTTGATACATGTATCATGAAGTAAAGAATCCATTATCTAAGAGTAGCTCTCTTAACTGTATGTGTCTCACACTGCACGCATCAGTAGTTTCTTAGCTTTGTCTACAAGGTTGTGGCTTATTCCGTGTGAGTCTATGGGAGCTAGGATTCTCAGCTAAGAAGGAACGTAAAATGTCTCACCGGGGATCCATGTAATTATCGGATAATTTATATCGCTTATAATATAAGCACTGATTATCAAGAAAAGGATAGACAAGTGGGTATATCATTTTGAAGCTATGTAGGCATGTGTTTCGGACAAAGATGGCTCAGCGCAAATATTCTGTGGAATCTTTTGTAATGTCTTGAAATAACTTCTCAACATGCATAGATGAAACGTCACTCTCGTTCATATCCGCGTTTAATAAATCAGTAGATATCGATTTCAAAAGATGTCCTACTACCCGTCGCGTACTTGAGTTCGAGTTTAGGTGTACTAAAAAACTGGGTTAAATAAGTGTATAAACTTCATAAATAGCGTCACCATCAATCGCATCGGTGAATGTGTGTGTTAGTAAATATGTAATGATGTTTTGATGGTAGATAAATAAGCTTACCGGTTGCACAGGCTTGTCCAGTCCACCCTGCGACACAGGAACAAGCATAGCTATTAAGCAGGTCGTTACAAGTACCTCCATTTTGGCATAGATCTGGGCCACATTCATCAATGTCTGGAATGTACACACATAAAATACAATTAGAGAATAAAGTTCTTAGCTGTTTTGCTATATACGATGGTCTTATAATGTATAGGCTGTACCATATTTGGAATCGTGTATGGTCGCCGATTTTATTCTCATTCTTATTTAGTTTATTGGGTATTTTGATCTTTTATCACAAAATAACGCAGTTTGTTAGATATATTTTAATCGAACAACAACAAATGTCCCCCTTTATGAAATCGGTGAATCCAGCGAGCTGTTTACCAACTTCCTGTTCCGAATTAATCGCGTTCTTTAGCACACACGCACATGGCAACGCTGCGTTATACGCACAACACATACTCCGGCGACTTTGTGTAGGGCCACGCTAACGCGATGATCATACGCACTGAAGGTATTATTATTCGAATGAAATAAACCCCGCCCCAAACTATACACCACTGTCTCATATTGTATGGGCGTATCGGCTAAAAACCAATCAAATTGCCTGTTGACATCCCAAACCACACCCACTATAATATAAGAATGAGTAATAATGCTTGTAGGAAATACATTACCTATACGTCACGGAATAAATGAATTGCATGTGCTTGGGCTACATGCTGGTAAGATCATGATGATCCGTTTATACTTAAAAGGGTTGATACATATGTCATGAGGTAAAGAATCCTATATCTAAGAGTATATGGCTCTCTTAACTGTATGTGTCCTACACTGCACACATCAGTAGTTTCTTAGATTTGTCTACAAGGTTGTGGCTTATTCCGTGTAAGTCTATGGAAGCTAGGATTCATAAACTTCATAAATAGCGTCACATCAATCGCATCGGTGAATGTGTGTGTTAGTAAATATGTAATGATGTTTCGATGGTAGATAAATAAGCTTACCGGTTGCACATGCTTGTCCAGTCCATCCTGCCACACAGGAACAAGTATAGCTATTAAGCTGGTCGTTACAAGTGCCTCCATTTTGACATGGATCTGAGCTACATTCATCAATGTCTGGAATATATACACATAAAATATATTGAGTAATAATACTTGTAGAAAATACATTAAATATATGGAATACACCTAGCACAAAAAGTCCCTGACCAGGTGCTTTGATGTTGAATAATCCAAAATCAATAATAGATACGAACAATCTGAGATATACATTTCATGACCAAAATTCTTCGCCGTAGTCTGATACCTCATTAATAAAAATAGAGTGGATATTGTTGATGTTATGATTGTATAGTCGACCACAACTACCAAAACAATTCTTGCACTAAAATTGGTTTTCAATGGGATATCCTTGCTTAGTGTATGATTACGCATTGAAAATGTGTGAGTGTACCGACTCCCTGTCGATGCCTGTTACTCATTCATCCCCATACCTGACTGGTTGAGATAGCACACAGTGGACAATACAAATCAATGATACCGCATAGGAAACCAATTCTAGTGCAACTTTGTTGTCGTTACTTGTTGAAATCATCATAACTTCAAAAGTATCCATTCGATCTTTATGAATGAGGTATCAAACTACGGAGAAGAAATTTGCCCATTTAATGTTTATCTCAGATTTTTGATACCGATGATTGATTTTGGATTAGCCAACGTTAAAGCGCTTGGTCCGAGACTTTTTGCTAGGAGTATATTAATTGCATGTGTTTGGGCTGCATGCTGGTAAGATCATGATGATCCGTTATTTAATAGAGTTGATGCATGTCATGAAGTAAAGAATCCTATATCTAAGAGTATATAGCTCTCTTAACTGTATGGGTCTCATACTACACGCATCCGTAGTTTCTTAGTTTTGTCTACAAGGTTGTGGCTTATTCCGTGTGAGTCTATGGGAGCTAGGATTCTCAGCTAAGAAGGAACGTAAAATGTGTCACCGGGGTTCCATGTAATTATCGGATAATTGTATCGTTTATATCGTTTATATCGTCACTCTCGTTCCTATTCAGGTTTAATAAATCAGTAGATATCGATTTCAAAAGATGTCCTACTCTCGTCGCGCTCATGAGTTCGAGTCTAAGTGCACTAAACAACTGGGTTAAATAAGTGTGTATATTCTTCATAAATAGTGTCAAATCAGTCGCATCGGTGAATGTGTGTGTTAGTAAATATGTAATGATGTTTTGATTGTAGATAAATAAGCTTACCGGTTGCACATACTTGTCCTGTCCACCCTGCCACACAGGAACAAGTGTAACTATTAAGCTGGTCGTTACAAGTACCTCCATTTTGGCATGGATCTGGGGTACATTCATCAATGTCTGGAATGTACACACATAAAATACAATGATATGAATAATAATGCTTGTAAGAAATACATTAACTATACGTAACGGAATAATTTAACTGCATGTGTTTGGGCTGCATGCTGGTAAGTGTATGATGATCCGTTACTTTAAAGGGTTGATGCATAATGTCATAAAGTAAAGAATCCTATAATGTATCTAAGAGCGTGTTTCTGCTGGGGAAGAAACCGCTAATTAACGCTAAGTTTGCCCAGTAGAAACAGGCAGAACCCGGCAATAATCGGTATTTTTGGTAATCCCAAAAACCTTCACAAACCAGGTTTGGAACCAGCAATAATCGGCAATAATCGGCAATAAACCCAATAGAAACAGAAAGGCGATTCTTAGCGGTTTGCGCCGTGAACCGCAACACGCTGGGTTATACACATTATTGTGAAGCAATCTTTTTCAGGTGCGGTGGCATTGTTTGGTATTACAAAAGGTCAAATGTCGTGGCCCATCGACTAGGATCGATAAACATAGCGGTAACTTTTCGCGAGTAGAAACAGAGGGGATTAAAAACTGACCGATTGAAACTTAGCGTTTATTAGCGTTTACTTTTTGCAGTGCCCCAGCAGAAACACGCTCTAAGAGTCTATGCTCTCTTAACTGTATGTGTCTATACTGCACGCATCAGTAGTTTGTAATGTCTTGAAATAACGTCTCAACATGTATTAAATAAAACGTTACTCTCGTTCCTATCTAGGTTTAATAAAACGGTATATATCGATTTCAAAAGATTTCCTACTGCCCGTCGCGCTCATGAGTTCGAGTTTAGGTGTACTAAAAAACCAGGGTTAGATAAGTGTATGTAGATGATTTGACCGTTGTTTACAACAGTAGTGTTTACAAATTGATTAGCGCCTGGTCTGAAGACATGCTAGAGGTACTAATCCATGACTACTGCATACGTACTATTCAAAAGCAAAATACTCATATCATCAATGAGCGCCAATTTTAGGAAGCACCTGCCCTTATGATGCGTACGCATACTGCCGAACAAGCCGATTTAGTACCTGGCAGGGATTATATAATTATGGAATAGGTCACTCTTCAGACAAAATTTCGCCTACTAAAACCAAATTCACGGGTGAAGGTTTTTATAGGGGGCGCACTATCATGGTCGTAGCAAACCAGACGACCTAAGAGATGGTGGATTTTATCGGCTCAAAACATGATTTGTGGCACAGAAATAGCACATCAATTGTAAAAAAAGCTGATTGTGATTTAGAGTAGAGCTGATTTGCTTTGATGATAGCAGAATTTAGTTCTTATATGACACGAAACATTCAGAATTGGTTATTTGAAATTAATGTTTACGTGGAACAAAAGACGACTTTTAAATTGTGGATGGCTTCGTCTGACAGTGACAGAGGAGGGGCGTGGCGTTATTTGCATTTTATGAATATTGTAATCAGATCAGTTGGGAAGGACGCTGGATCGCGACGATCACATCGTGTGAGGTCATGAATAGTCATGGCTGAATATTCATTCACAACGAATGATTGACAGTTTACGCTTAACTTCCGGGTAAAGAACTTATAGAGTGCGCTAAACTGTGAACCAAATCTCAACAATGGGCAGATAGGGTGTTACATAGGCCTGTACCTGGTCTCTCATTGTGCTAGGGATGCAGACCATGAGTACTGCACTATTCTACACTGTCAGTAATGGTCAATCAAGTGTGAATTTAATTTACAAAGCACATTCCCTGTAGGTGCGCACGCCGGGCATTACGTCACATACCGCCGGGCATTACGTCACAGGTCACATCAAGTACAAACTTCATTAATAGCGTCACATCAGTCGCATCGGTGAATGTGTGTGTTAGTAAATATGTAATGATGTTTTGATAGTAGATAAAGAAGCTTACCGGTTGCACAGGCTTGTCCAGTCCATCCTGCCACACAGGAACAAGTATAGCTATTAAGCTGGTCGTTACAAGTACCTCCATTTTGGCATAGAACTGGGCCACATTCATCAAAGTCTGGAATGTACACACATAAAATACAAAGTCAAATATATGACATGCAGTGCAGCTACAAAATGAATCCAGTTTCCGGCAGCCTGATGCTAAGCATTGGTTTCCAGTTTCCAATACGATTTATTCCGTTAAAATATACTACCGGGTTCCAAATTGTCGGTTCCTTTCATCTATGCTTAGCACCAGGCTGCTGGCAATGAGATTCTAAACATCAACCGCTGTTATCGTGCACATAGCTCAACAAATTGAATTACTTAGAGAATGCGTCGTCGAAGTTGGGAAAAACATTATACAACATATTGAATATTGAATGTCAGTATGGTAATTCCAAAATTATTTCCCTAGATCTTATACGTACGATGTTATACAAAGAGCAGTCGGTTTAACCACACTTCTTAACTTTTCATACACGAACCACCTCTAATATAGTCTAAACTCCACAAATAATGATTTTAGAATTAAACTAAATTGGGGTAAATTGAATAATTTCGGATATTTTCGGAAAAAAATCATCAAAATCTTCCATATTAAAATATCAAATAAATCACTCGCATTCTCTTCAAAAAATTCCAAAATTTGGATAAACCAATTTCAATTCAAAATTTCAATCTGAAATTCGAAAACTATGAATTGTTGGTGAACCCTGAGACAAATGGTCTTGATACTTTAAAGGGGCACAAGAGATGTGTCGGAGGCTGCGCCCTCAATTATGATAAAAACTGGGATTATAATGATTGTATTACATGTATGACCTTACACCTATAAGGATTAAGAAAAATCAGCCCTCTTTGTACAACAAAACGTCGATTCAAAAAATGCTGATCGGGCCCGATCAGCATTTTACGTTAGACAGTAGGCCTATCCCAACAGTATGCGTGATAAATAACGCGAAACATATTTGCATAGAGGGCGTTATTCAATCAATGGCGATGGTATTGTTTTAATCAAGTGTTGCTGTGTTTTTGATGGTAGAAACAACAATAATGGCAATTTTTAATGTTCATCTTGAATTCTGAAGTAAATTTAAAAAAATGTCAACACCGCTTATTGTCCCTTTAAGTGGTTTACCTACCTTCCTGACATGTTTTTCCCACGTAGCCCGCTTGGCAAACACAAACAAATGATCCAATGTCGTCATGGCATGTAGCCCCGTTCCGGCATGGATTTGAGTTGCATTCGTTTTTAGCTGTAAATAACGAATTTAAATAAAATCATTACTAACGCTTGGATTAACAATAACATTTTAAGGTCTCTGATTTTAACAGGTGATCAATTGGTAAGTTTCATTTATAGAGATAAACTGTTTTATTTTGGAATTTATTCCTAATAAATGTCTCATATCATAAGCAATTCTTAATCCAATTAAGTGTCTCATCAGTACTTTTTGAGTGATGTTTAAGTATTAATATGATGTACGCCTGCAACTACCAATCGACGATATGTTAGACAACCAAACAGTTGTTGAAAGTCTCAATTTTATCCAAATCTAGTAAAACAAACACTGAATACTTTGTCGTTATTTATAGAAGTTGGCACCTGTTCATGGTCCTCTCTTCCTAACTATAGGCATACATCATACAATATGAGGTGCTAATTTTGTGTCAACATGTACAATGACTTGTTTACATTGTACATATTTATGGACAGTACTGTAAGTAACCTGTGTCTACTGATCCTGGACATCGAGAGTTAAATGACTATATACTTGATATGACAGCGCCCTCTATAAGCCACATGAGTAGATACCCCACTTTTGAAATTATTCCGGGTCGCTATTATTGGTGACAAATAACTTACTGCAGAAATCGACTCGATTCAGCAGTTGATTGAGCTTTACTGGGGTCCAATTTTCCCTCAAAGTGAGAGGATCCGGATTGTCAGTATACCACATGTTGGATCCGGTGTATTCGTCGTCTTGTGGTGCTATTGGACAGCTAGCGGTACCTCTATTTTCAGGGGCGATTACTCCTTGACAAAAACAGATATCGTTTTCGGGCATCGCCCACCTGTCTCTTCTAGTTGCCGGGTCATAGCGGAGCTTCAATATGCATAGGTATGCGTCTGCAGTAGGTGGCCAACAAGCTGTATAAAAGAAATATAAATAACAATCCAAAATATGCACTTAAAAAACCCTAACATTTGCTTCATCCAAAAGTACCACACCAGAATTACCACACTGATCACAGTGTTGCGATGTCATGCAAACTTAAAATTAGTTTTTGAATCATCAAGGCGGTGGATAGAGTCAGTCAATTGCATTTTTACACACTGGCCCGACGAACGATCGATCATATTCATATTTCGATTGATATTGAGTCACTGTGATGATTGATCACCAATATTGACCACTTATTTCTGTGTGAATATAAATAACGGACGAGATTGATCGACTGAATTGTTGCCCTTGTTTTAACAGCTGGATTATGGCGCGTGTCTGTTCGTACTCCCGTCGTTGTGCATCGGCCGACGGATATGGCGGTGCGATAAAGTGGAAGCAATGTCAACTTTTATCTGCCGACACGTCGACGGATGAGCAGTGACGACGGGAGTATGAAAGGGCCCCTCGATCAAACGATCGATCGTCGGGCCAGTACAAAAAGGCGCCGTTCCGCGATATTACCCCCGTATTTAACATTTGAATAGGGCGGGAACTGATCAAATTTACATCCTGGTATAGAAGGAGATATAGTCCCCTGGATGAGCTACAGCCCGAAAGTTAAGTACAGGGTGTCTAAAAAAAAACCGTGCACGTGTTTACCCAGCTTATTGACCATGAACTTATAAAATTTGGTGTAACAATTGTATACATATTGATAGGCATAACGGTTAGCTTTCATATTCCGTTTATTTCATCTGATTTGGTTTGGTCAACCTTGAGATATGACCAATTAACTAAAGCTACCTAAAGTCGACGTTGTGCCACTTTACAGTTTGCAATGAATAGAAAGGGTTATTCCGGAGAGGGGGGGTTGTTACCACCGGGGTTACCACCCTCTAAACAAATCCAATCCGAAATGCAGAGTATGCTTATTTTGGTACCATGTTATATAGCTACAGGTTCCCTCTATCCTTAACATACTACAACAAGTACAAACATTCCACGCATGACGTCACAATGACGTCACCAAACATGGCCGATCTCAAAATCCCGCCGGATTCGCTGGACAGTGAAATATCATAGAAATCTTCGCCAAAAAAGTTCTAAATATCGGAATTTCACCCGGTTTTTTGCTTATAAGTGATGGAAATTGTGTTTCTAACATAGGCCCATGCTAAAATATTTCAGGAACACACAATAAAAATATTTTTCAAAATGGCGATTTAATTTTGTTTGTAAGGTGGCAACCACGGAACCACCCCCCTACTACCGGACTTTGACGGCGTACCCTACCCCCGGGTAAGGTGGCAGCCTCAATTTGTTTTCGTCAACATGAGCGCAGGGAATGTAAAAGCGATCACCTAGACGCCCTAGGTCACTGTTTTTTGCGTTCTAGTGCAATCGGCGATCACCCTCCCTTAAGAGGACGAGGGTTTTAATGCTTATCTTAAAGGAAGGGTCCCGCAAGCACAACATTGAGCATTATTTGTTAGAAAAATAATTATCGAGCCGAAATTACGTAATTATATAGAACAAAACATCATACTAGTCACAAAAATAAATAAAAACTGCCATCACTCAACATGCAATTTTTAAAATTCGCGGCGATCGAAAGTCCCGGTGTCGATGACGTCACGGGTATCGGTGCTCAAATTTGCGCATGTACATTGTATAACTATGACTTCATCGACACCGGGACTTTGGATCGCCGCGAATTTTAAAAATTGCATGTTGAGAGATTGCGGTTTTTATTTGTTTTTGTCATAAGTGTGGTGTTTTGTTCAATATAATTACAAAAGTTGGGCTCGATAGTTATTTTTCTAACATATAATGCACAATTGTATGCTTGCGGGACACCTCCTTTAAGCATTCTTTCCTTAAAAGTGGCACAACTTCGATTTTAGGTAGCTTTAGTTAATTGATCATATCTCAGGATTGACAAAACAAAATTAGTTGAAATAAACGGCATATAAAAGCTAAGTGTTTGGTCTATCAATATGTATACAGTTGTTACACCAAATTCTAGAAGTTCATGGTCAATAAGTTGGGTAAACACGTGCACGGTTTTTTTTGAGACACCCTGTATAGGGCATTTGTCCCTACACGCAACATGCTTCATTCCGTGTATGTCTATGAACGCCGGACTATATCTCCAGGTGGACTATGGCTCCTTTTCACCACGGAACGTATCTCATTCAGGATATACATTATGTGCATCATTGAAAGAATATCGAAGTTTTGATGGCTAGAGTTTTTTAAACAAACGTCGTCAGCCTTGACGAACCTAAGAGCCTGTAACAGCTGATAATAATACAGACCGTAAAAAGCGGTCAGGATTTTTCAATCTGTCACCCCCTGGCATCTAACAAAACACAGCTGGCAACCATGACAGGATTAAGTAATCATCGTTCATTTTAACAGATATACCAAAGTCATTTTCAAAATAGATTACAGATTGTTAAACGTTATTAAAAAGTTTCCAAGATAGATCAACTTTCATTATCGTCAATATTTAAATGAATAATTTGGCCTGACGACCAATAGCACATTACCACCCTTTTTAGGGGGCGGATCGCGTAGCGAGCCGAACCCTATTAACGTGGGATTGGCAACATGATGACATTTAGGTCTTTCTAGATATAGATGGAGGCAGCCATGTTTAATTTTTGTAGTCTATATGCTAGTCTAATTTTTGTAGTCTATTTGTAAAATAAATGTACCATAATGCAGCATAGTTTATTAGTTCCCCGCAGCCTGTGATGGAGTCAAAGATATTTGTTTTTAGTCTGTTGATGTATTGGCAATACTTCCATCAGAGAGACATAATAGATAATCTTGTTTGACTAAGGAGAAACCATGCAAATAGTGGTCAGTCAGCACAGCAAGTGTTCTGATAAGGAAGACTATGGCACTGCCTGAACATGTAACTATGTGTAAAATATATAAGCCATATAGACAGAACACAGACACAAGCATGAAATGTAATTTTATTTTTCCACTATTTCAATACAAGAACTATTTTGCACAAAATGAAATATTGAAATTGAAATTAAGATAACAGATTTTTATCAGGAATGACAATTTTGTGTGCGGCTTGATATATTAAAGAAAGGTTTTGTTTTCATTACATTCCATGGTTATTTGGGAACTGATAACTCTGGCAATACATCATGTAACCTATTTTTACACAGAGTTGGCATCGTGAAAATACAGAAACATAGGAAAGAGTGATTTTAGTTTTAAAAACTTATTAAATTCAGTAAGAGAAATGCTCCTTTCCACTTATTTATAAAAAAAATGGTAAATGGAATTATCTTGGGCATGCGCTATGCCGTTTAATAAAGTTAGAGGGATAGTTATCTATTTTTCGTTTGTATATGGAAAATACAGCATTTCCATGGCATATTGGTATTATACAGATGATTTAACTTACTTCCCATTCCAGACAAATGTTTACAAAACATGCCTCTTTCTTTTAGACCGCCCCTATTACATGTAATAGAATTTTTATTTTCTCCATGGTTCATAAATACGAAAAAATCCCTAAACCTCTTTTTCGCTTCATGAAGCACGCCTTCGGTTAAATTCTCAGCGTCAGAGGTTTCCTGACACTTCAAATCAAATGCATAGACGGACACGTTTTCTACCACCCATTCATTATTTTCATATTTTCCACAAAACAAATGGCAAATGCTAGTCTCACTGTCAAAACTTGTCAGAGGAGATTAAAGGTCCCCGGTTCAATTCAGCCATAGGTTATGCTAGTTTTGAATCAGAACTTACCAATTACAGACATCAGTAAAATTATTTGGATTCCTTTCATCGTGATATGTCCTTACAGCATCCACACAAGTTCCTATGAGCTGGTAGGTCTTTTCCAATTATGTGAGCGGCAACACGGAACGTCTTTCCTTTATCAGAGAAAAAAGGTACAGTGAGTTGTATGACTAAAATGAGATAATTAGGTTACTAGTATTCCACAGGTACTTCTAGTCTTCATCATAATTTAGACCGGAGTTTACTCTCTTAATGTAAACGAGTGAAAATGTCACTCGTTGTTCAGAGTGAAGTCATTGTCACTCGTAAAGAGTGATTTTTCACTCGGTGTCGAGTGACTGTTCACTCTGTGCGGTTGATGAGTTCAGAGTGAAATTATTGTCACTCAATCAAAAAGAGTGATTTTCACTCTGTGTCGAGTGACTTTTCACTCTGTGCGAGTGATCAGTTGTACCAGATTTAAATAATTTGAGAGCCGGAACACAATCAAATAGAAAAATATTCAAAAACTCAAAATATTCTTTATTTTATCAAATTTAAACATTATTGAAGTGATAATTAATGGTGATATCAATGTTAATTGTTTCTGCGATCATTTTAAAGTCAAAATAATGATTAAATATAAATTACATTAATGAAACGCGTAAAAACATCATCGATAAAAAACATCATAGAAAGTAAATTTAGATACTTTTACATAGAGAAATATCATGTTGATATATGATATCGTTTCACTATCGAAAGGAAGTGATAATGTAATATAGGCAAATGACAGCAGTTGTTTTGTCGAGAAAAGGTAAGTCTAGTTTGGATAATGACTCTTTGTTTGTTATTGTTTTCTATTGAATTGCAAGTTATTCATGTGAATGTGATTAAGTAATTAAAATGTTCCATTATTGTTCACTCTCAATGAGGGTGAAGTTCACTCTAAATGAGTAAAATTCACTCCTTATATATTCACTCTTTTTTCACTCCAATGGAGTGATCACTGTAGGCACTCTTCGAAGAGTGAAAATTCACTCGTTCCTGGAGTGAACAAAATTCACTCTTTTTTGGAGTGAAAATGGTTCCACTCTTTCAAGGAGTGACTTCCACTCTATTAGAGTGATCACTGTAGGCACTCCTTTGGAGAGTGAATATTCCCATTAGAGTGGAATTTCACTCTTTTACATTTAGTGAGTACATCTAAATGAAAATATGATCCTCTTTTGTAGCATCTAATACATCATTCGAGGAAAATCTCACACAATAACTATGATTATTATGATAGAGGATTTGTTCAATCAATTTTATAGTATGAGTTCTCATTTAAAAAAACCACCAATTTGTTTATAACGTGACTTGATACCGTTGATAAACAGGTAAATGACTATCACATAGGCATATCCATCACAAACATCAAAATACAACATCAGATAGCATATCGTTAGGTAACTATACTCGCTCTTGATGAACTAACAAAACAAATAAACAAACAAATTAATCAAGTAAATGAAGAAGAAAAACCAATCGAACAAAAATAACGACAACAAATAACAAGCAAACAAGCAAACAAACAACAAGCAACACACAAACAACCAACAAGTACAAACGCCCCACTAAAATAAAACCAAACACCCCCACACACCCCACACAAACAAAAACACACTACAGACAGTCAATATAAATACTCACGTGCGAATGTCATCAGCAAACTATAAAGATTTAAGGACAATCAACCCTTTCCTTGTTGTTAGCGAAATTGTTCCTTCCTTTAGCAAATGTTGCTTTCAAACGAAAATGATCCTGTTTAGTGAAATTGTTACTTTTTAGCGAAACGTGCTTTTTTAGAGAAAAGTCAAAAGACGTGCAATCATTCAGTATACCAGTAGATAATGTGTGCGTCAGTTTTATTTTCGCGTGCATAGTCACACCTGGTTACAAGCGGGGATGCTCCACCTATCAGAAGTGGCGTAGCTAAGGAGCGGTAAATTGTACACCCTCCGCTCTCTGACAATGTCATTGATTGGCCAAACAAAACACACTCTTCGGCTTCGACTGTATAATAATATGTTTAAATTAATCAAGATAATGACATCGCCGTTGCCATAGTTATTTGTCTATTCATCCGTTTACATTGGCAGTTGTATTATTTTAGAAAAACAAAAAATGTAGATATTTGACAGGTGCTGTTAATTAAAATTGAATTGGTATTAAGTATGGTGTTTGGCGGGGTAGCCACATATCTTGTCGTAAGAGCAAGCATATACTTGACCAAACATTTAAGGGCTGATATCCAAACTCTCAGCGGTGTTACACCGGTATTACACCGATGTTATACCGGTATTACACCGATGTTATACCGGTATTACACCGATGTTATACCGGTATTACACCGATGTTATACCGGTATTACACCGATATTTGTATAGAATATCGGTGTAATACCGGTATAACATCGGTGTAATACCGGTGTAACGCCGCTGAGAGTTTGAATATCAGCCCTAACAGACATCCCATCCCTTAAACGCGTGATTCATCTAAAGCCAAAATTTTGCATTCCCCCCCCCCCCCCCTCCCCCACCTCCAGTTTGATCATCATCGAATGTACTTAACTTCCCTGACATAATTATCTTGATTGGCCAAATAATACACAGTCACTCTTCAGCTTCATCTTGTTTAAATTAATCACAGTAATGACAATACTATTGCCATAGTAATTTGTTTGTTCACCTGTATTTATTGAACTCATTTATTGGCAGTTGTAATTTAGAAGAAAAAAACTATGCAAACCAGGGGTCGCATTCTGACGCGTCTGCGCGTCCTAGACCTCTCACTTTATTATAGTGACGCGTCAGGTTTCAAATTGAAAAGACTTGCAGGTCCCGATTAAAATTGAAGAGACCCCTTAAATTTGACGATGAATGGAAATGGAAACCTAAAGAAATTCTGTAAATTACATATCCATCCTTTGCTCACAATATAAATTCATCAAAACTGTCCGTAAAAAAGGTAAAATTCCCAAATTTCAGGACCCCTCAATTTCTTGGGGGACCCCTTACATTTGTTTTTGGAAGTCCTACGGGGTCCTGAAAAATGTCATGGGACCTCTCACATTTTTGATCCAGTGCTATCCCTGATGCAGACATCTGACAGGTGTTGTTAGTTAAAATGGGTATGTTCTATTGGTTGTATCTTGTCGTAAGCATAATTGCCCAAATATTTACCCGACACCCCTACACGCGTATTTTCCTCTGAAGCCAAAATTCACTATCAAAGTAGGATTTCGCGCGTTCTTTCCCCAAATTTGACCTTCTAATCAAGTTAAATGTCAACAGGATTTTGAGAAAGTAATCTTTTCCTAAAATTAGAAACTGGCCTAATCTCAAAAGATGGCTCAAAAATCACATTTTTGGCACTTTTTGGTCAATATTTTCAAAACTAGTAAGCCAAAAAAAAAGTCCTTCCTAGATAATTGACTTTAGATGATTTTGTGAAATTTTAAATTTTTTAATCAAAAACTGGTTTTGGTAGGTTATCACTATTTTTGGGGAAATTTAATACCAATAATGGATTCTCCGATTCATTTCATTTGAAAAATGGTATACTTTTATGTACATTACATTATTACTTTAAAAGTTATAGTGCTTGATAAATTTCATATATTTAGGGTTGACACTTCCCTTGAGAAGATTGCATATCATGACACCTCTAGCAGGGGAAATCTACAGCATCATGATATTTAACCCCCTGAGAACTACCGGCCGATTTGTCAGAAAGATGGATACATCATTTATTGCACCAATCAGAGACAGTGTTAGAATAATTGTATTCCTGATAAAGATTGGAGTGAAATATTTTACAAGCTGCATTTTAATTGGCTATTCAAATGAGTATATCTTGCAATAAACCAATCAGAACCACTGTAAGATAGGCCGGTAGTGCCCAGGGGGTTAAGACAATATCTTTAATCCTTGTGCAATTTGAAATATATAGTATAAGAGGTAAATTATGGAGAAGCATTATTTAAAAATAGTCTATAAATGTCAGTATTTCAAATAGCTGATTTTTATTGAAAAAAGTCGCTCGTCACTGAATCACTAATTGAAATGAACCAGTTTTTATGATTTGGTAGGATAGCTAATTAATTATCTGAACATATTTATATGAAACTTACACAAAATTTGCGCATGCGCAGAACGCAAATCATTTCGAGCTGGACCAAAAACGGCTAAAACCATGAAATCGACCACATAAAAGCTGACTATAAAATGACGATATAGGCCTACATGGATGTACCAACCAAAGATGGCTGCCACAACCTCAGCCTCTCTTATTACTGCCATCTTTAGAACTACTAGATGTGTATTTTAAAGTAAAATCGTCACACAATTTCAACCTTTGAGAAAATATCATGATCAGCTCCGTCTAAAATCCCCACTATGATTGCTTTACATCCCATAACAATTCTTTCAATTATAATCACTCTATTTTTCTTTACCATTTGTTGTTTCCATGGTTAATTGTTTCGGAATTTGCTTAATAAAAATGTATTTGAAATTGTCCTCTCTTGTCTGTATTAAAGGTATATTATGTGATCTTTCCAGGGAACGCCCTCAACATCGAAAAAAAAATAGAAAGCAGATTTTCTTGCAGATTTACATTTCTGATCATAAATCATGCATACATTCCAAGTTACAGGGCGATACGATTCTTAATTACTTCAAAATCATGGTTTTAGAGTGAAAATAAACTGTCGGAATCCCGACACTTTATATTTTTCACTCTAAATTCACTCTAAAACCATGATTTTGAGGTAATTAGGAATCGTATCGCTCTGTAACTTGGAATGTATGTATGATTTATGATCGGAAATGTAAATCTGCAAGAAAATCTACTTTCTAAAAAAAATCATGAATAGAGGGCGCCCTCTGGAAAAGATCACATAATATGCCTTTAACGCTTTCCATGCGGCAGGCGTCTGCAGACGACAGTTCCAAAATTTCACCAAATGATTAAAAAATGTCGCAATTATTGAATATCATCACCATATTACTTGGAATCACAACGAGAAATGCATTAAAATTAGTATAAACATGCCTAGCATTGGTTCAGTAATCCTTGAGATAGAAATAAAAATTTGGGAAAGGTTTCTGAAAGAAAAAAAATCTGTTTTGTATATATACCGCGTGGAAAGTGTTTTAACAGACATTAAAAGGCATTCAGAATGCCTTAAAAGGCATTCAGATAAGAGAGTGAAGATTAGTGAGCGTTTTAACTATGTATTCAAACCCACATGTGATACGTGCGACCCAATCAAATGCCGTCCTTTACTGGTACGCATAAGCCGGGGCATCATCGCGCAGCTCACAACGGAGAACCAAGTACCTCCGCGTAAACATTAGTCACCAATCAAATTCGACCACACAACACCTTTTCGTGCAATGCCACGAACGAATGGCGTATTATCACAACGCAGTAGTTACGCGACGTAGTAGTTAATAGTACAAGTAACTTCCTTATCATTAACTTTTTCGAGACACTCATAGCGCATGAAGCCCCATATTTCTGAGCCGGATATTAAAATGGATAAAATAGCATAATAAAAAACATTAATTTATTGTTCCCTCGGAATATTAAGTGCTTTGGAGGCTTGGTCTGCAAATAGGTAGTAATGTGTTTATTAGTAAGACTGAAGGTATTCAATCGTAACGAATAATGAGGCAAAACCCAACCCATGCTTCCGTCAATTTCTAAACAAACACCAATCGTTTGTTCAATCAGGGACTTTCAATGAAGTGTTACATTGACAACTACAGGGTGGAAATGTAGCTGCTCTATTTGTTTGTTTGTTTTGAGCGAAAGGAAGTTGCTGAGCAATTAATCTGAATGTGACCAAATAAATGGACCTTTATTTACTCTATTTGAGAAAATCAATTTTCTTGGGTTTTTTTATCGGATTTATTGAAATTGGTATCCACCATCCATCTGTGTACTGTGTCCACACCTCTTTATTGAGCTATAGTTATCAAATGCGATGTAACTGCATTCATACTTTATCTACAGTAACTTACAAGTCGAGCAGCTATCTATTTATTGTAGTTTTGCTTTCCTACATATAGCTTATCAAAATGGATGAGATCAGTAGATTCAATCGTATCTATCTCCGATCATTTATGTATTAGGTAAAGGACGAGTAGTAGACCATCCTCAATAATAATGGATGCCCAGCTAGCCTCTTGTCTCTAGGTTAGATAACGGGCTGTGCATAAACCGTGACTAGGTTTGTGAGCTCTTCCAACAAAATAATGGGCAGATGCGACAATAGAAAGACAATATATAATAATGAAAGGAAAGGTGGTAAGATGTGCATACATATATAAAACGATGTTAACCCCAGAGAACTACCGGCCGATTGGTTAGAAAGATAGATACATCATTTGTTGCGCCAATCAGAGACAGTGTTAGAATAATTTTATCCCTGATAAAGATTGGAGTGAAATAGTTTACAAGCTGCATTTTAATTGGATAATCAAATGAGTATATCTTGCAATACACCAATCAGAACCACTGTAAGATAGGCCGGTAGTGTCCAGGGGGGTTAAATAGTTATTCAACAAAGGTTGCAGCAACTTGTTTAACTGTGTAAAACCTGTGTCAGTCTTATTGGAATGTTCAAAACGAGACCAGCGTACGAAACATGTCACATATTGCTTATTTTTCAGTCGATTATCTTCATTTTGAAGAACTTCAAGGTCAAGGGCCTTCAACGTGACAATTCTTTTATTCACCCTGTACACTGGTCATGGTCTACCGCAATGACTCGAAAAAGTAATATCTACACTAATGGACTTACTTGCAGCAGACGCTATTTGCCATTTTTTCTATAAAGCTACATAAATGATGCATCCCTGTATAATTACTTGCTTGATGGCTATGCGTGCTATTTGTTAATTTAGAATGTGATCCCAAATTAACGAGAGACAAAATAAGTCTAGTAAAGTTTAAATTATACACCAAGCAACCCAATCTATTTGTGATACCATAATTTGGAACCAGAAAGCAAAACCATAGGCCCCATCCGCTTTTGTCGCATATAATAATAATAATAATAATAATAATAATAATATTACCGTTCTTATATAGCGCTTTCCACAATGCAAGCACAGTCCCAAAGCGCTTTTTAAATCAATTATTATCGCTGCCAGTTTAGATATCAGAATCCTTTGGTCGCTACACTTAGGCGGCTACCAGTCGACAAGTGCACAAGCCTATCAGCACTACTTAGATTTTGATATCCTAACAGCTCCCCAAATATCGCTTGGGTCGACGAAGCAATTGAGACTAAGCACCTTGCCCAAGGATACAAACATGTTGGCCGTAGCGGGGCTCGAACTCACAGTCTTTGCATCGTGAGACCGGCGTCTTATCCACTAGACCACACACGCTCTCCAGAAATGTATATTAAAATACATTTCTGGATATCCGCCTGCTAGCCATTTGGTCGTTTTAAATCAATTTTACCTGGAAAGCAAGTCACTTCCACTACCAAATCTGTAAAATACTAAAGGCATTATAACACACTCGTTTGGATCGACTAATAAGCCTAGTATTCAATTTGTAAATGTAATACTGTTTAATTCCCCATTTAAATGGTGATTATATTTCAACCAACAAAACACCGCATCAGATATTATATCGATAGTTAACTCCACGCTGTTTACAAACAAACAAACTAATCAATTAAATAAATAAACGAACAAACTAACGAACGAAAATAGCAATTTTGTTGAATACAACATACATTCATGGAAACGATGCTAGACTTTAATCAAGTCCACGACGGAATAAAGCGTTACAACACTATTTAGGCAAGATTTATATATAGTCTAGGATGTATGTTGCATTACGCAGTTGCGCCCAAATATCAAGCACCCCAATACCCCTACATACAAACAACCCAAAAAACAACCCAACAAACAACCCAACCTACACCCCAACACTATAACAAACAAACAGACAAAAAGGTAGCTCTGACAAGAGCAAGTCAAACAAATAAACAAACAAATAAACAAAACACCACCAAACACCACACCCGCACCCACACATACCCCACACGAATAAACATACACATTGAATAGAGAGTCTATATAAATACTCACATGCCTATGTCGCAGGTGAGGCAAACTCAACAAAACACCACCAAACACCACACCCCGCACCCACACACACCCCACACAAATAAACATACAAATTGAATAGAGAGTCTATATAAATACTCACATGCCTATGTCGCAGGTGAGGCAAACTCAACAAAACACCACCAAACACCACACCCTGCACCCACACACACCCCACACAAATAAACATACAGATTGAATAGAGAGTCTATATAAATACTCACATGCCTATGTCGCAGGACAGGCAAACTCAACAAAACACCACCAAACAGCACACCCCGCACCCACAAACACCCCACACAAATAAGCATACAGATTGAATAGAGAGTCTATATAAATACTCACATGCCTATGTCGCAGGACAGGAAAACTCAACAAAACACCACCAAACACCACACCCCGCACCCACACACACCCCACACAAATAAACATACAGATTGAATAGAGAGTCTATATAAATACTCACATGCCTATGTCGCAGGACAGGAAAACTCAACAAAACACCACCAAACACCACACCCCGCACCCACACACACCCCACACACACCCCACACACACCCCACACAAATAAACATACAAATTGAATAGAGAGTCTATATAAATACTCACATGCCTATGTCGCAGGACAGGCAAACCCAACCAAACACCACACCCCGCACCCACACACATCCCACACAAATAAACATACATATTGAATAGAGAGTCTATATAAATACTCACATGCCTATGTCGCAGGACAGGAAAACTCAACAAAACACCACCAAACACCACACCCCGCACCCACACACACACACCCCACACACACACACACACACACAAATAAACATACAGATTGAATAGAGAAACTATATAAATACTCACATGCCTATGTCGCAGGACAGGCAAACTCAACAAAACACCACCAAACACCATACCCCGAACCCACACACACCCCACACAAATAAACATATAGATTGAATAGAGAAACTATATAAATACTCACATACCTATGTCGCAGGACAGGCAAACTCAACAAAACACCACCAAACACCACACCCCGAACCCACACACACCCCACACAAATAAACATATAGATTGAATAGAGAGTCTATATAAATACTCACATGCCTATGTCGCAGGACAGGAAAACTCAACAAAACACCACCAAACACCACACCCCGCACCCACACACACACACCCCCCCCCCCCACACACACACACACAAATAAACATACAGATTGAATAGAGAAACTATATAAATACTCACATGCCTATGTCGCAGGACAAGCAAACTCAACAAAACACCACCAAACACCACACCCCGCACCCACCCCCACCCACCACAAATAAACAAACAAATTGAATAGAGAGTTTATTCTAGAGAGTCTATATGAATACTCACATGCCTTTGTCGCAGGACAGACAAACTCTGGATCCATGAATTGATGATTAGATGTATATATCAATCCGTTCCTCTTTAATAGAATTGTTCCTTCTAGCGAAATTGTTTTTTTTATACTGAAATTGTTCCTTTTTGTGTGTAAAAATGTTCCTTTTTAAACAAAACTTTTCCCTTTTAAGAGAAAATTCAAAAGACGTTTCAATCATTCAGTATACCAATAGATTACGTGGGCGACAGTGTTATGTTCTGCGAGCATAGTCACACCTGGTTACAGGTCAGGTGCTCAATCTATCAGTTGTGGCGTAGCTAAGAAGAAGTGGCACATTTCACCATTCCCTCTCAGAAAATTTATGAAAAAAGTGATGTTTCACAAGTAAGTGATTTGCTACAAATCCTGCAAGCAAATCATTTTAATGATAGGTTTCTACAAAACAAATGAAGAAGACAATAATATCTCAAAAACTTGGCCGGAGTGATTCGCAGACAGATAATTGCGTGCAACGTAAAATAGTTTTATAAACAGACAGCCATAATTTCATGGAGACGGTATACATAGTCCAGAAATACATTCTTTAATTGCTTCCATATCAACAGCACCTCAGTCCCCCGGAAATGTTTCCCTTGATTGGACAACTAATACACACTCTCCGGCTTTACGGTCTGTCGAATATGTTTAAATTAATCAAGATAAAATGACATCGCTGTTGCCATAGTTAATTATTTTGTTTATCATCCGTTCAATTAATTTATCGTATTATTTTAGACAAACCTAATGTTGGCACTCTGAGGGCGTACACCACTAATTCGGTCATGCGCGGCACTTCCGGCAAACTTGAGTACGACAATAGTCCCTATTTGACCATGAAAGTTACTTTCATGATTTGACGGAAAGAACCCTACGGTAGCAATTGGAACTAATCATTATTGTATTTGTGTCAAATGTGTGTTCTGCGTATTCTTTGGAATGTATACTTAATGTTTTTAAAAAAAATATCGTTAATGTTTTTAAAAGAAAATCACGTGATTTTAGCTGAAATATAAGTCTACGGACCGATATACACGCACGCTGCATGCGCGGGTAAACGCCGACTTATAAGTAAGAAATCATTACGTTCTAACGTGCTTGCTTCATTTTCAGATATGTTCAAACATACTGTTTGTGTACGAATACATCTAATTGTAAGCATACATGATCAAAACGCTTATTTCCTCTGAAGCCATCATTCACCATAAAATGAGGTTATCTAATTTTGAAGAAAAAAAACTACCCTAATTATTCTTGAAAATGGTCGATTTTAGATCACTTAACACGTTACCTAAACACGTTACGCGCGTAACGCATTTCAGCTCAAAAACACTTTTTAGTTGGTGTCTTTGTGGCCACACTTGCTTACAGTAAAATTGGTGCGTCGTCTCTTGTTATCCTTTCATAGAAGTATTTGTGCTCGATTATCACCATATTATTGTCCATTAAAGATAAACCGATATGGGAGGAGGGGTTTCGAGATAGCATTATAGCTTTTTGTAAAAGATATTCCATTTCATTTGTCGTGATATTAGACACGGTTGTGAATACATTAGTGTTATTAGCAACGGCTCTCTCCAGACAATATACAATGCTCAAAAGGTATCTTACCATGCAATAAATATGCTTACAACTCCAAAACTATTGCTCATGCGTTTCAATATGTGATGTGATCTGTGAAAACCCGTCGGATGTCGCAAAATGTGAAATAAGGATTATGGGTAAAATAAAAATAATTAAAAAAATAAAACAATAAAACTTTTATTTTTATTTTTTCATATTTTGTTTAGAAAATTAATTTCTAATATTTTGTATCATCCCCTTTTATGAAATTTCACCTTCAAAAACTTACTTCAGTCACTTTTCTAATTAGCCTTATAATGTTATTCTATTGAACCATGTATCTTTTATGGCCTGTTTTCATGATTTCTTGTTTTGTAGCTTTTTATGACATCACAACCATCATTCACTCATAACTTTTTTTGTAGTGATCGTAGAAAAATGATCAAAACAGTTCTGTAATCAGCACAGATTCAGTTTTCTTATTATATAAATATCTCCAATATGAAAAATCCCGACATGTGGCGGGTTTTCACAGATCGCATCACATATCAAACATAAATTGAGAAGAAATGTCTTTTCGTTCATTTGAGCTATTGCACGTGATAAGCATGCGTGACCAAAGGTTTTTCCAGGCACGCCCCTAAACACGTACATCTGAAGCGCAATATGTTGCGCAATATCGCAGTGTCATTGCATGCGTTACGCTTGCGTATGCCAAAATCGCGCTTATACGCTTGGATAACATTTGCGCGCGGATAGATAAAAACCGAATATTTCTCGCCAATTTGGAACTGATTGAACTATAGTACATATTTCTCCTGAAGACCGCACGCATATTGGTTTGGGCAATTGTAACCGCATTTCGGTATGTGTTTTATCGTGAAATCTTGGCAGGAGACCCCTTAAAACTCTATATTTTAATTTTCAGACCACTTTGCCCTAATTATTTGTTGAAATGCAACAACATGAATTTACCATCAATATAAATGACTTGGAGTCGATTTTATGCTAAAATTACAACATCAAAACGAGAAGAAAAATCAAGTACAAAGTTGCATTTTGCGTTTAGATTTTCAGGCCACCTACGGGAAACAGACTTGTTCTTTTGCCTTACACATGTATATAATAACATAACAGTACTTGTAGAGCACAGTATATAGCTTAATAGCTTGCAATTATGTGTAGATATTATCCTTTAAAGGCATATTAAGCGATCTTTTCCAAGTGCCGCCCTCTATTCTTGATTTTTAGTCTGGAAGCAGATTTTCTTGCAGATTTGCATTTTTGATCATAAATCGTCAAGATCTTGTAAGTTACAGAGCGATACGATTCCTAATTACGTCGAAATTATGGTTTGCTGCGGTTGAAATAAACTGTTGGGGTCTGCGCCTGACAACTTATTGTATAATTGTCTAAGTGTGTTTTGGTTCGTAAATAGATTTCCATGGTTTGACACCATGCTACCGCCCTGTTTGGTGTTTCCGGGTATGATCGCAACTGTACACAAGTAAACACATAAATACGGAATGATTTTTAATGATGAAAATCGAATAAATATGTTGAAAATTTCTAAAATAATTGAAAGCAGTGTGATTTAGTAAAGTTATGAGATTTTCCTAAGGAAAATACAGTCAAGATCGATTTATGAGTCCGGGAATGTCTTTCCTAATAGTCAAAACTTCATTATCAGAGAGAAAAGAATAAGTGTAAAAGTTTGACAAAGATCACATAATATTCCTTTAATAATTGAGTCATGGTAGTGTATAATGCAGCGATAGAGCATGACCAAACAATACCATAAGGCTTAATTACGCTTCATGCGCTGTATTCCAAATAACATGAGAGGAAAACAAGTATGAACATCATTGAGTCCAATATCAGTCTTCCTGCTTTCACATTGGTTTTAATTGGAAATATATTGTTCTTGTTTCTACATTTTACGTGACTAAGTTTGTTTTGAGCGCTCCTTACCATTAAACATTTGGTTAGAAACTTTTTTGAATAATATGTTTTAAAATTCAAATAACGACATTTAAAGGTAAATGTTCCGATTTTCAACTTGAAGTTTTCTATTCGACATAAAAAAGTCGTATTCCAAAGTTTGAGTTGCATAACTCTAATGGTTCTTATTTTAGACGCACAAGATGTCGTGAAATGTGCCCATTGAGTTGTACACAAACTTAGTCAAACTATATTGGTGGTTAACCACTTTTCGCGGTAATTCGATGTTATTTCACCGATTTCTTCGTAATCATACTGATTTGGACCGTCAAATTTCAGTATGTTAATCAGAAAAATATGATCTTTCATATGATATGAAAATCTCCATATGTTTGAGAAAAATCTGTGTTATGAAAATGTGATCGGGTCATCTACCTTTAAACAAATCATACCTATTTAGGTTGTGACTCTATTATTTCAACTATTTCTCAATGAAAGGCACTTCATTAATAATTATTATAGGTTATTGACACTGAATTAGGTTTATACCTATGAAATTTCCTAATATTTCTCTACCGAAGAAAGTTCGATGTAAAGAATTTTTACAGCACTCGATTAATCAACTGATCAAAGTCATTAACGTAATCCAATTAATCCGTCTTATTAAACATGTAATTTACAGCGTATCATATTTTACCGACCATCAGTATTTTAACGGTCACACTCAAACACATGAATTGTTTTTATTTAATGAAAGTTGTTTACTACGTTACACTATACAACAATTGACCAAATAATTTAAATCATGGAAAGAATAAACAACGAATAATATCACAAATGCTTAACATCAGAAGCATTTATTATGTACTAGGTAGTTCATAATTATAATATCCTTTGAAAAATATAAGTAATGTCACTTACTTTTATCATTACTTTTACTCCAAACGCGCACGGGAGGCAAGGAGAGTTAACATGCGCTTATAATGTGTATAATTGGTGGTAAAATAGTGTCATTTTTTGAAGTGAAGTGCTTGATATAAGTTAAGACACATTTCGTGCTAGGTTAATTCCGCGTTGTCTAACATGAAGGATAACCAATGAAATGGATACAGATGCAAGGTTGGCACTGTCCAACTCAGAGGCATTCGATGAGAGCATGCCAAAATTAGAAAACTGTGAAATTTAAAAAAAAGTAGGGGTCTTCGGGTGAGCCATTTGCCAAGCTCTCTTTAAAATAGTGGTCATTTTGGGTAAGGAGTACATGCATTTGAAGAAAAAATGGGATAATTGGTTGAGAGATGAGAGAGCGAGACTGAAAAAGGAGCCTTAACACCCTTCCAACATCCCCTTATTATATAATATAACCCCACCCAGACGGTTAAAAAGAGATTGTTTAATGGTACGTTTAATTTAATGTTGGTGTCGATTTACATCTGTTTTAGGTAGTAAAAGGATACAGGGAAACGTGCGTATTAAAAGATATGCATACGAATATATTCAGGAGAAACATGATGTAAATAAACATGACAACAAATCTTCCCAAATTCAAGTGTATCAGAAGAAATAATGGTTATGAGTGATTAATGTGGAAGTGTTGCTATCTAGAGAAACAGTATGTTTAAATGTAAATGAGAGTGATAATTTAGCCTAAATGCATAATGGTGGAAATAACCAATAATTTCAAATTTGATAGGCAAATACGTGTGGATTGGTTATTCTAAATTGAGCATTCTTGTGGGACACGCTAAGTCAGCAAAACCCCGTCCAAAATGTTCTTTACATAAAATATAATGTTGGTTTTCCTGTTCGAACGCTCCCTGTAAAGGTCATCCGATAACATAATATACCCTGTTCCAGCACTCCCTATAAAGATCTTTAATGTGTATGTTTCCCGCTTACAGCACACCATTTAAAGATCTTTCCGTAAGTACGTTTCCCGGTTCCAGTACTCCCTATAAATATCTTACAATACGTACATTTCCCGGTTTCAGCAGTCCCTATTAAGATCTTTAAATACGTACGTTTCCCTGTTTCAGCAGTCCCTATGAAGATCTTTAAATACGTACGTTTCCTTGTTCCAGCAATACCTATGAAAATCTTGAATACGTACGTGACCCTGTTTCAGCACTACCTATGAAGATCATTCAATAACTACGTTTCCCGCTTCCGGCACTCCATATAAAGATCTCTCAATACGCACATTTCTCGGTTCCAGTCCCTATAAAGATCTTTAAATACGTACGTTTCCCTGTTCCAGCACTCCCTATAAAGATCTTTAATTACGTACGTTTCCCTGTTCCAGCACTACCTATGAAGATCTTTCAATGCGTATGTTTCCCGCTTTCAGCACACCATTTAGAGATCTTTCAATAAGTACGTTTCCCAGTTCCAGTACTCCCTATAAATATCTTACAATGCGTACATTTCCCGGTTTCAGCAGTCCCTATAAGGATCTTTACATACGTACGTTTCCCTGTTTCAGCAATACCTATGAAGATCTTTCAATACGTACGTTTCCCTCTTTCAGCACGACCTATAAATATCATTAAATACGCACGTTTTCCTATTCCAGCACTCCATGACTAAACACATCAATGGTCTCATTTCGTCTGTGAATCAGGTAATCGTACGTATTGAAAGATCTTTATAGGGAGTGCTGGAATTGCGAAACGTACGTATTGAAAGATCTTCATGGAATATATTTAAGGCGCTCGGTTCATGTGTACAGTACGCGTTCTCTCACAGATGATTATTTTGACAACAATCTTGGTCACGATATTCTTATAGCTACTCACTTAGGTCCGCGAGTCGAGCGCGTATATTACATATACCGCGCAAGAGTAAGCAAGCGTAAAGCGCTACGCCAACATCATTTTAAAATTGAAGAAACCACGATGTATCGCTTATAATTAAGATAATATCGTCTTGTTTTTCGCCATTCTAATTTCCAAAATGTCAGGGTTCAATGCACACATCAAGGTCAGATGGCCGTTTCAATCCGTACACATTTTTTATATACCATCAATTATTAGCATTATTTGCGCATGTGATCTCTCCCTGCCTGCTATGCACGTTTAGAGAAGAATTTACACAATTTGCAAAATAATGATAAAAGTAAGTTACATATTGGACTCGATAATGTTGATACTTGTTTTTCTCGAGTGATTTGGAATGCAGCGACAGAGCTTAATTGACCCTTATACCATGTTTGATCATGCTTTATATAGCTACTTTATTAGTCTAACCCCTGCCCTAGAGACCCGTGTACAATTGCTGCCCCTGGCCAACTCTGGATACGGCAATATATTCAAAATGGCCATTTTGAAAGATCTTCTATCTCTGGCACTTGATAAGCTAGAATGATGAATGATGTGTTTGTGTCAATCTCTAATAAACTTGGCATTATAAATCCAATGGAATGGTCATTGTTGAGTTTTAGGGGTCAGATGACTCATTAATCCAAGACGGCTGCCTTGAAAAACATACAATGTTATATCTCTCTGGCACCAGGTGAGCTAGAATGAAGAATGCCTGTCATATCCACTGATTATGTCATTACAAATCCAATGGAATGGTTATGGCAGAGTTGTAGGAGTCAGTTGACGCCTAAGTATGCCGACGCATGGCATATTTCCGCACGGGGTTGGATCATGGAATGTTTGCGAGTTATTCGATACCCCGGTTCGGTACTAACAGGGTTAAAAGTTAACAAATGTGGGCAATCCAAGGCACTAATCTCATTAGATAAATGTCTAAAGTACGACTTTTTAAGAATGAGAATAAAGATATTGTTTTTAGACCGTACCCGTGCTTCCGTTAGTATTATTATTTGCGTGGAAAGTCCGCCTGCGGCGTCGTTGTTCCATCGCCCGCATTTACACGGACACGGTCTAAAACAAATTTCATAGCATGTTTATGGATGTCACCTTTGCGATGGATCCACCGATACTTACTCCCCTCTGTTTGTATGATCAAAACCTTCATTGCACTGACATGGTGAAGATTCTGGGCGTAAAATTGCTAAAGATCTGAAATGGAACACCCACATTTGTGACATTACGAAACGTGCAAGTGGACGGCTATTTATGCTTAACATCCTAAAACGGCATGGGCTAAGTGTTAAAGACCTGGTGACAATCTATGTTGGTTTTGTTCGCCCCCCTTCTTGAATATGCTCTACCAGTATGGCATCCTGGTCTGACAGAAAATCTCCACTATGATTTGGAGCGTATTCAGAAGACGGCGTGTAGAATCATCTTAGGTTTTAACTACAGGGTGACCCAGAAAATGTTGAACCTAAAAATCACAAAATAAAAAAAATAAAAAAATTGAAAATAAATAAATATGGCATTCTGTTTTCAATAGTTATATAAACAATTTATTCAGCTTTCTGGAGAACTTTGGATCATGTAAATTGGCCTTACCAAACTAAAGATACACTTGATTGTGTGACAGGGGGTGTTTTCGCCCTTTTGTAAAAGTGAAAAAAATTGTAACTTGGTTCAGATATGAAACTCAATTCTGTTCTAAGTACGGTGATTTAAGTAATCTTTTCTTTTGATCTGTATTTATCAAATTAATTTTACATTTTCAAATGAAGTCAAGGGGACAGTTTTTGTTTTCAAAGTCTCTTATATAATAATAATATTGATTTACATAATAAATGAATATTGATGAGATACTGTGCAGAAATGGTTTCAAACAGGCACTTGTTCTACTCATGTAGCATGAAACCATTTTTGTGCACTTCACTTACACTATAAAACAACACTTTATTACACGTATTTTAAGTTTCGTGTGGCCTATTTTCATGATCTAAAATGTTTTAGAAAGTTAAATGTATGGTGCACATAGCTGGTGAACGAGTTATGCAATATTTTGTTATTTTATTGGTAAAAAAATGTTGAATTTTGTGATTTTTGGGTTCAACATTTTCTGGGTCACCCTGTACACAGGCTATCAGGATGCTTTAATAACATTGTGCTATTCCCGAACTCAGGAACCGTAGAGACCAAATTTGTTTAAACTTTGCTCAATCCCTTTTAAAATCAAGTGATTTCCGTGGTTGGTTACCAAGATCTAGAAGTGAACAAGTGCATATGACTCTCCGTAGTGCTCACAAATTAACTGTTCCTAAAACACGTAGGCTACCGTGCATTGCGCACGAAGCTCAATTCCATACATGGTCAAACTCTTAATTTAAACATTATAGTTCTGTTTCGAGTAGGGGGTGGGTTGTTGTGTTATGCATGCTTAGTTATATCTATGAATATAATATTGTTTCTATTGTTCTATGAATTACATATTGTAAATATTGTTGTAATTCAGCATTTTGCTGCGATAATGACATGTTTATTAAACCTTGAATTGAATTGAAAAAAATACCGTTATTCTCTAAATATCAGGCGCTCAAGTCAAAAATAAAACGATATAGGCATAGTAATATTGAAGATGGTCTTGCATGCACTTTGAAACGGTAGGACTAAATGGACAAAGGAGTATAGCCGGGTGTCAAAGGTGGGCTTCCACCTCAAGTCCCTGGTGTTGGTATTGAGTAGGCCTACACCTTATGTGGCGTGGGGTTCTGGGCCCGCTTAATTAAGGCCACAAGAAAATTTTGAATTAAGTGCTCGCTGAAGGCATTTCTAAGCCGTTTTAAGGCTAACAAACTTTATATTTTCCTTTACATTCCAGGATTTGTTTGGACATTTTTGCCTGGCATTTTGCTTTTAAAATATAGCTGGGTGTCACAGGTGGTTTTTCCCCTAGTCCTGTGGTGTTTGGGTAGGCCTACCGAGTAAACTTATATGCGGCGTGTGAGAACATTTTCAATTTCGATACTCTTTGAGGGCGTTTCTAAGCAATTTTTAAAATAAAATATAAGTGTTAAAGGTTTTACTTTTTTTTTTCACAGACCCAAGGGGGGTGTTTCACACCCAAAACCCCTCCCCCACTCTGAGTACGCGCTCATTTTATGACCCCCCCCATTTTCCTTGTAAGAACTATTCGACCCCCCCCCCCCCCCTTCAAACCCCACACCAAGATATTTGGGATCCCCGCCCCATACCGAAGAAAATTACAGCCCCCTTAAAGGTATATTATGTGATCTTTTCCATGGGACGCCCTCAATCCTCGAGAAAAAAATGGAAGCAGATTTTCTTGCAGATTTACTTTTCTGATCATAAATCATAAATAGATTCCAAGTTACAGAGCGATACGATTCCTAATAACCTCAAAATCATGGTTTAAAGAGTGAATTTAGAATAAAATTTGAAAAATAGATTGTACCGCTCGGTACAATCTATTTTTCAAATCATGAATTTGAAGTAATTAGGAATCGTATCGATCTGTAACTTAGAAGAAGTTATGATTTATGATCAAAAATGCAAATCTGCAAGAAAATCTGCTTTTATAGTAAAAATCAATGATAGAGGGCGCTACTTGGAAAAATTCACATAATATGCCTTTAAATATGCTTCAGTAGGGGAAGGTGGGGTAATGGCGGACGCGGGGTAATGGCGGACAGGGCTGTATCTAAAGGCAGGTGAAAGAAGGGGATATTTTGCCACCCTATGATGTTAGGTGCCTCTCCATTGAAATCACACAAAACCTAAATGGGATGGTTGTCTCGCAAATTCTCGCGAGAATTACAAAAATCACTTTTTGGGCAAGTTGATATTTTGGTGCATTACTTTCTCTTTGAAACTGGTATTTCTACATCAAGGAAAACAAAGTCTTATTATTTTTTTATTTAATGTATGATACCTTCTGATAAAAAAGAAATGAATTCGGAGTCACAATGATGAGCATAATAATAAGAGAGGATGTGCCCATACATTGTACATGGATTGGGGTAATCCCGGACATGTACCGTTTCCATGGTAACCAATATGGGCGTGGTCAATTTAACATCATAAATCGGTAATAGTTGTTGACCATATAAATATGTGACATTGTTCTTTGATTTCTGCTACACTTTTAAAAAGGGTATTTTTTAACTCCCATTGAAATACTGTATTCCAATAAAAATAGGGCTGCCATTGAAAATACGGTCCGTGATTACCCCCAGAGTGTGGGGTAATGCCGGACGACGCCATTTTTTTTATTGCGTCGTAGCTTCGAATTTAAAAATGATGAGTTGATAAAAACTTGATAAAAGGTAGAACCATCACAGTGCTTTGTGTTTACATGATTTTTATTGTTATATGACGTATTATATGTGTGTTATACCTCTCTGACAAAATGTGTCCGCCATTACCCCACCTTCCCCTACGGTAATGGGTAATGTTACAATTCTTTTGCAGGATAGACTGAAGTGGGCAAGAAATCAAACCTACTATCAATGCTCCAGGAGCACAATTCTGGGCAAGTATAACAACATTGCTTCATGTCAAGATGGCGGAAGAGGCGGAGTCCGCAGTTCCTGATATAGCAAAAGTTTCAGAAACAGATTTAGATCCACAGCTCTCGCTAGATGATATCACGGTAAGATTGCATGGAAGCTGTCTTTGTACTGAATGTGTTGTGTGTGTTTTTAAATTAATACGACCTCTAAAGAGTGTGCTATCCTCCAAAACACAGAGGCCCTACGATGACGAGTCTTCCAAATTTGGCACCATTATTTTTTTTTCATTGTTTTTTAATTTATCAAAACATTACTGGTATGATATTTATTAAGTTTAGATAGCTCTGGATTTAATTGTATCAGCGGCAATATCATGTTTGCTGCCTCATTAATTATGTACATGTTTATTCCATTAACTTTTAATGGAATAAACATGATATTTCACAGCTTGTAAAACAATGAATCCAACGGAACCAGCCATGGGATTGAACAAAACACACCAAGCCAAGGATCAGAAAAGTGATACAAGAGGATATATATCTCGAAAATGTAAAAATGCATGAGTAAAAGCAAGATATATTTAATTATTGTTGTTCCGAGGCCTTTGAGACAACTCGGCCTTCGATTTTTCGAGACAACTCTGCCCTCGAGACAACTCGGCCTTCGAGACAACTCGGCCATAAGACAACTCGGCCAATGAACCAACTCGGCACACATTTGTTAATGTCATTATTGTCCTCAAAAATGAAATCTACTAGCGGGACGCCCATACTTTGAACGAGCTCCCGCTAGTAAGTAGCCCCTACCAGATAGACACCTACAAAATGAAATAATACATAAAGTAGCTAGTATTTATAAAGCAAGTCTACATTTATCACAAAATTGGTAAGAATACACGAGTTAAAATATAATGCATAGGCCTATTTCCTTACCTGAAATTGCATGTTTCCTGTCATTAACCCATATCACATACATGAGTAAACATAATGCAGGCCTATTTCTGACCTGAAATTGAATGCGTCCCATCATTACCCCCAAGCAATATCCCATGGTTTATACTTTTAAGGAACCATACAATTTCATTCCACCTCGTGACCCTCCCTGTTACGCAATTTAGTATCACATTTTTTCATTAACCCCTGCCACCCAAACCACAATACACCCCCTCGCCCCCGCCCGCCGTCCCTGCCCCCCCCCCCCCCCACCCCCCCCCCCACTGCCTGCCCGGGCTTATCTCAACCCCCAAGGCCTAAACCATCTCCCCAAGCTATATCCTGTGGTTTATGCTGTCAAGGAATCACACTATTTCCTTCCACCCAGCATGTCGTGACCCTCCCTGTTAGTGTTACGCAATTTAGTATCACATTTCTTCATTAACCCTCTGCCTCCCAAACCACATTACTTCATTACACCCCCTCTCTGATATTTGCCCACCCACGTGTATAGGGGTGCATGGGTGTAGTGCGTGTGAGCGTTTATTTTGCATGGCGCACTACGACGCGTTATGTGTTACGCGCGCCGACTGCTTGATTACAGTATGCATATAGGGCCAAAATTTTGTTTTTGTTTGATTGTCCTCGTCCGCCCGACCCTCTTATAAATCATTCCGACTCAAAAACTTTTTTTTTTTGACTTTTTTTGTTTGTTGAAAATTGTTAAAAAAAAATTTGAAAATTTCAATTTTGTTGTTGAAAATGTCATTTTTTTGCAAAATTAGTCGAAAATCAAAATTTTCATTTTTCTAATTTTTTTTAAAGTATTCAGAAAATAAAAATACTCATCAAAATATTAAAGATTTTGTTCCCTGGTTTGGTTACCACAACAAGTACATCACATTTTACTTTTGGTACCTGAAAAAAGGGCAAGTGAGAAAAAAAAATAAAAATAAAAATTTTCCCAACCGACCTACCCAACTTTTAAAAGTGATCTATGGACAATCAAACAATTTTTTTTTTTGGCCTAGAGATAAACAAACACGGCCCGTAAAAATAGTCTGAAAAAGCCCTGGATTTTACTCTTTTGCTCATGGTCAATTCTGTACGGTTTTCAGCCATTTATAGCTTATAATTATCTCTCACATTATAATCATCTTTTATCAGTGCAACGTTCAAGGCGTTAAGTTGAAAACTGAGAGAACCTTTTATGGATACATAGTAGTATGATTATAATTAAAAGACCGTATCACTTGGTGACGCATTTTTAAGATTCAAAGCATAATATCATCACTTCACTGATTATACAAATTGAACATATTTTTAAATGTCAATATTATTCTTTATAATAATTCTTCAGCCAACTATACATCGGCATATTTCACATTTTGATTTGCAAGGTTTGTAATTGTAGCCGTGTGGGTGACAAAAAATGGTCAAATTGTATACTTTTTTCAAAATCCTAGACAGGGGTCATCGCTTGAAATATTTGCACAAGGGTTTCCTATAACCCTAACCCCGAGGTACCTTTTCCAAAGATTTTTTTTCGCTGCCAAATAGCAAGGGAAAAAGTACCCTCCCTCGGGGCTCGAACCCCGGACCTCTGGGTTCAGAGACAGACGATCTACCGCTAGGTCAACGGGGGAACCATATATACATGGCGGAGTATATTCCGCCCTGTATATACCCTGGGGCCATTATTTCATCGAAAAACTGCCGAGCCGGGTGACACATGTACGCCGCATCGTAGTAATTCGTAGTACTCAAGAGTGTTAGGGTTAATACCCATCTAATCATCTTTACACAAAATGCTGATTTTGACATACACCTACGTAGCACAAAAAATTCCTGACCAGGTGCTTTGGTGTTGGCAAGATCTAGGTGAATAACAAATTAGGGCTGTCATCGACATGGACGATGTCGACATTATGTCGATATCGGCTATTATCCCGACATGTCGATATCAACTTTGGGATGTCGATATAATTGACATTAAACCGTCCGTAATGTTTGACATTGTTTCAAAATGATTTTGTAATAAAAGAATGTAGAAAATCGGCGAATTAATGATCTTGGCGTATAATACTAAAGGATTTTTAACTTGTGTACATTGACTTAGCGATATTTTCGATCTGCGGTAATATTCTATACTATCGCGGACATTATTTGCGGGGACAATCGGCTTGGTATTTGGATCATAATATGTCGATTCTGAGATTCTAGAATAGCAACATGTCGACATGAAAAAAAGATCTCGATAACAGAACTATAACAAATTAGTAACTTGAATGTGTCTGTGATGGAAAGACATCATTTGAACAATGTGGAGGGCGTCTGTTTTTGGTATGGTTCCACTTGACATTATCAGGTGTGTAATTACCCTCACCTCAGAGGGTCATGAAAGGAATAATCTGAAGCAAAAGTTTGACTGATTTTATTTTGAAAAGTTGAAAAATACCCAAACCACAAATTAGACCCAGACTCACGCTCTGAAACTGAGAGCTATGATTCAGAGCTAGCCATCATTACACTTACAGTTTGAAATCTTTTTTTTTTAAATTTTAATTCCCACTTTTTAAAAAAAAATTCAATATAGTTTTAATAAACTAACTTCACTTTAAAAATGATCTCTTGTACAATGTATACTCCCTAAATTAAACTAAATCCAAAAGAAAATATGGACTCACCTTGTAGGCTAATGTAACACACATGTATTGCCCCTTATAAGGTCCATAAGCTTATAAATCTAACCATAAACAAGATCCTTTTTGGGAGGACTATTCTTTATTTAGACATGGTCTAAAGTTAGACCCTGTTTAACTTGTTTTCTTCATACTGACTGTTCAATTCTGGAGAAATAGTGGCAAAATCACGTGTTAGTATGACGTTGGAGTTGAATGCTAAACTTTTTCTAAACTTTGCTTTGAGTTAAATTAATCTGACTTATTCTGTTCCTTCTTTTTCTAGATTGATGATGATGAATTTGACATTCCTGAAATTGAGAATGCTCCGACCCTTGAGAGTATTCTCAATGAGGTAAGAACAACCCTAGACCAAAACAGCCCTTTATGGCAAAAGAATGTATCTTATACATAGTTTTCTAACAGTATACTTCCTTTTAACATGATCAAAGTTAGCTTTTTTCTCAATAAATCATGTAGTGGTAAAAGGCAGTATATTACTTTTATTGTCTTTACAAGTTGCAACCTTTTCCTTAGTGAGGATTATTGAACCAAGTTAACACAATCCATGTTAAAGAAAGTATATCATTAGGAAAGTACATCTAAGATACATCCTTTTGCCATAAAAGGGCTGAAAAGGGATCAGATGCAAAGGCCAAACCGTTTATCCAAGTATATCAATCGCAAACCGTATCTGATACGGGGGTTGGCGTACATTTTGCTGAAGTTGGCACGGTTTGAGTTGGAGAGAGATGCCTATTGTGTTATGATAATAGAAGTTCATGGTTTGTGTTTAGATTTACAATGTATTCGATGTGGTTGAGCTTTTATGAATAAAAATATCACATTTGTGTTTCAATTCATATGATACGGTTTGCGATCAATATGCCGGGACAACAATGGTGCTCCTGATCCCTTAAGGTATATTTTTCTTAGGAACAACATTTCAATTGTTTGTGTGTTAGTGTTTGTTTATCAATAGAACGAGGGTTTGATATGTTTTGAAATGAGTGGTTTACCTGAACCCTATAGTTGTAGTGGTTACTTTAAATTTCCAGGCAATTTATTTCACCAAATTTTCAAACGTGTGCTGTGAATTCAATTTATGTTTGAGTATTTTAGTTCTGTATTTGAGATACGACCAAAGCTCAAGATAAGCGGGCGCTGAGCGATTTTTACCCCTCGGTCCTTCTGCCAAAGCGCCCAGTAATGCTGAAAAATAAACAACCGAGCGCTGATATTTTGTTCAAACCAGTGCCCAGGAAGCTTGCCCAAACATTGAATTTCACTTAGGCTTATTTGATTTAAAAAAAAGGTTAGCTCCCGGTACACTAAAAGTAGCTCCTGGTTCTCAATAAATCCCCCTGATCTGGGCGCTGCTTTTGAGAAAAAAAAGTAGCTCCCGGTAAAAAAAACCCCTGTTATCTTGAGCCTTGGATACGACAGTTCAATAGATGAAGCACATTTGGAGTTTGGACAGTGTCAGGTTTGCAGGACTTTGCTTCCAGGCACATGCACCTTGAAAGGAGGTGGGTGTGCTCAAGGCTCAAGATAACAGTTTTTTGCCAGGAACAACCTTTTTTTTTCAAAAGTAGCGCCCGGATCATGGGATTTATTGAGAACCAGGAGCTACTTTCAGTCTACCGGGAGCTAACTTTTTATTAAATCGTATTGTCAAATCGAAAGTCGATGTCTTAGGCAAGCTTACCGATCATCAATGGGCGCTAGTTTGGACCAAATATCAGCGCTCGGTTGTTTATTTTTCAGCATTACCGGGCGCTATGGCAGGAGGACCGAGGGGTAAAAATCGCCCAGCGCCCGCTTATTTTGAGCCTTGGGTGTGCTCACGTTAGACAGCTTATTATACACCAGAGGTGCAGAAATCCTCATTGTTTCTTGTGGATAATCTGTCTGACACACTATTTGAATGAAGGAGACTCCATAGATTCTTCCCAAATCTTTTGCAAGAATCTAAATGGATTCCTTGCAGCCTTTGACAAACCTCTGACCCTGATTTTCTGAACTTAAACCATCTTCCTGCATTCTGATTAACTCTTTAAAAAGCTTCCGAATGGAAACCTATGATGTTCTTACTACTAACCTTGTCATGTAATATTTCACTGACTGCAACATATGATACAGTTAAAATAAGTAACTTACCTGGTAATAAATATGCTCGTAACTCCAAATCTATAGCTCCTAAGAACAAATATTGAATTATAAATTTGTAAAGATATGTCATTTCGGTTCTTTTCGTCATTAATTGTTGACCGATATTGTCGGAGAGATAAAAACCGAATATTTCTCACCAATTTGGGACTGACTAAACTATAGCTGATTCATTTGCCCATATTTGTTTCAGACCGACGATGTCTATGAGCCAGAGAACACTACTGGTAACTTATTCTCACAAGCCACAGAGTCTGATGTGACGACAACAAGTGGATCAGAGCCGAGCACGCCCATGAAACAGTAAGTTAACCCCCTGATGAGAACTACCGGCCGATTGGTCAGAAAGATGGATACATCATTTATTGCACCAATGAGAGACATTGTTAGTTTAATTGTATCCTGATAAAGATGGGAGTGAAACATTTTACAAGCTGCATTTGAATTGGCTATTCATATGAGTACATCTTGTAATAAACCAATCAGAACCACTGTAAGATAGACAGGTAGACCCCAGGGGGTTAACCATGGAAAACACCATGAATATGTATACTGTTGCTGCAGTTTGAGATAATGATGGAATTAGGCATGGAAAATCAAGACATTTTGACAGTAATCTTTCTTCATAAAATCTTTAGCCAAGCCTTATAACACCAGCGAATGAATACAGAAGGTTACGGGCGCACATGAAGGCAACTAGTGCACTGTGTATTGTATGCGTGATGCGTGCGACGGCTGAATAACGTTTGTCCATGTGGCCATAAATGTGTACGGTTGGATTATTTTTCCGCGCGGAGAGATAAAAACCATGCGCAAAAGTAATCCAAGCGTACGCGCGCACGGAATGGCCACTCGCTCATGGTTTTGAAATGGTGCATTCTTGTAGCTTTTTACTCAATATTTAATGATTTTTTTTCTCATTTTGTGTTTTCAGGGTGAAGAAAAAGAGTATCCAATATGCTGTACACGGGTCTATTATTAGACATGTCATGCTGCGGAGTATCTCATCACAAGTTATGTCCGCTACTGTAAGTTGATCAAATCTGTATCATGAGACCAAGTGTCTGTTCATGTTTGCCCAAGTTTACGCATTTTCTTAAAGGAAATCTGTGCCATGGAACTTTAGCGCTCATATATGTAGCATTATTGTTATACAGACCACTTCCATAGGTTAAAATTTTAATTGTACCGCGTAAAGATAAAATCAGCTTTAGAGAGAAAAACAATCACATGTATGGACGTCGCCATATTGATCAAAGCTATGACGAAAGACTTATAAATGAGATGTCAGCATCTCTGTTTCATGTATTGATATTATCAATTTATGCATTGAATTCCTGCGTGATATCGTCCAGCAACCTTTTCCTGATGAGGCAACAGTTATGATGACATCACAATATTGGGTATGGCTATCCCATCAGCACTTATGACACAGACAACCAGGCGCGAATTTCAAATAATCATAGGTTGGGGATGTGCAGTTTAAATTAATTTAATTGACCATTATAGTTCTGTGTTCAATTAAAATGGTCAATATACATTAAATAATTATTTTCCTACCATATAATGCATGGTTTAATGAATAGAATGGTATCCCTTCAAGGATTTCTTCACCATTTCAGGATAAAGGATGGCTTTTGGGTTTTGGTTGGGCATCACATGATGACTATTTGGCACCCACTTTAATTTGAAAAGTAGATCTTAGCAAGTCTGACCACCTTTCAGTAAAGAAGCCCCCGAAATGTACTCAACTTACTAAATTTACTTGGGAGGAACATTCATTCCAAACAATCAATTCAACCAATTTCTTGCCAGCAATTCACAAATCCAATTGATTATAGGTATTTCGATACAATTACTGTATTCTCCCTATTAAGGGGGCTGTCAAGTGTC
This sequence comes from Ophiura sarsii, assembly GCA_035610835.1. Classification (NCBI taxonomy): domain Eukaryota; kingdom Metazoa; phylum Echinodermata; class Ophiuroidea; order Amphilepidida; family Ophiuridae; genus Ophiura; species Ophiura sarsii. The sequence goes on from CM069459.1 coordinate 32,292,063, forward strand.
ATTTCGTATTTTCCAGGAATTTCACTTTTCTTCATTTTTCAAAACTTCAGAGTGTTATCTATCAGTACATGCAAAGAAATTTTCAATTTTGAAATTCCAAAAGCCTATTTAGAAGGATTTAAATCCCTTATTGTGATCATTGACAAAGTAGAATGGAAAAGTCTGCCCGCAGGGGATCAGCGAAACTCCCATGCGCCGCGTATCCCGTGTTTTGTTTTTCACGCAAATTGGCACGCGCCAGTTCGCTTAAAATACGCGACGCTGTTATTTCGAAAGCCGTCAGTGCGTGCTGCGTTACCCGCTATGTTTTTGCCGCGTTTGAGGGCTTGTTCATACGCATTGTTTACGCATCGGAGGCCCGACTTATCAAACCGTCATTTTTGCCGGGGTGTGGCTGAGCCTGAAAGCAAGTAGGCCTATTAGTAAAACAAGGCTTTAGCACAAGCGTATTGGCCTATACCTGTTTATCTATTTATTGTCATTACTGAATATGGTAGGCCTATTACTTCGTATCGTTGTTAAGTTAGCTAGTTCTCAGTTAGTTCAACTCGGTGTACTAATTTGTCATTCAGATATCAAACATAATATCAATTATAAGTGCCGTTTTACCTAGGCCTACATGGGCATGATCGGAGAAGCATCCTCGGGCCGATGAGCCGATGCTATCAAATGGTTCACATGGTTATCTCATAATAGTCTAACTTTGTATAGTACATGTATTTGCACACGCGGCAATCAAACACACGACATGTGGAGTTGGGGGGGGGGGGGGGGCGGTGTATAGGGCCATGGAGAGCAGGGATGGACAGCCTCTCCTGGCATGTATTTTAATATACTATCCAGTATAAGCTCATTTATTCAGTTGCGTTCGGGTCTAAGGCCCCGCTGTTAGGCCTACGGTTTGGTTGGTGACATGCCATATATAAGACAAAATAAGTTCCAAGATAACCAGAAGTAGGCCTATACGGCCAAACAAGTCATGTTTCTATAAAATCCTCCTAAAATGTCATAGTTAAATTGAATAATATAAAATTCTGGAACATTCCAAATGAAATTCGGACTGAACAAAGAACAGAGATCTTCCCATTTCGATCGCTAAATGCCCATCATTCATATTTTGAATCAATGAAACGTCCGAATGTTCTAGACTGAAAGCAAAGGTGGAAGGGATGGGATTATGGTGGGAGAGGATGCTCTATATTTCTGCCCCTCGGACCCACCCCAATAAAAAAATAGGGTAACATCGGTTTGGTTTATCACGAAGTTATGAGATGTAAACAATAGGCCTGATTAATTAAATGTGTGGTTGCACCTTTGATATCCTTGTACTTTTGTGTCCTCTCAATAAAAAAATTCAATCTAGGTATAGGTGACAAGGCAATTCATAGGGATAGCCAATAAATAATAAAACCATGCAGTAATGGAAATACCGAATACTGTATATAGGCCTAGCACTAGAGCTAATTGTTAAATAATGACCGTGTTTTCAACGTTATCATTGTTATCTTCAGTAGATAGCAAACTACTTTTATAAGAGATCCAACCGAAATGCTTAATAGAGCTATTGTTATAACACTGAACAATCACTATTTAATAATTATCTTTGGTAGATAGCAATTCAAATCAATTTTAAAAGGATCCAAGTCCATTCTAATGGAAAATATTCATCATTTAACTACTGTGAAATGTGCTCCATTACCCGCCAGTGGCGTATCTGATGAGATCGCTTGTCAGAGGGGGAAATGGTATCTTCCCGGTAGGCTTTAACTTTACAGGCTGAGGATTGCCGCCGCCGCCGAGTCCGACATTTGAAAACGGGGAGGGTGGGGGTGTTCTCAAAATCCACCCCATCCGATTCAAATTGGGGCCCTTGCTCCCCCAACCCATTGTATTTACAGAAAATAAAACCTTTTAGCCCGGTAGTTTGAGCTGTTCTACCCGGTCAAATCCGTCGAGGGGGGACACTCTGCTGATACGCTACTGTTACTCGTTCGCTTGACAGTTTACCCATAGACAATTCATATAGTCATTTTACAAACCGTTAAATTTATTTTCCTGCTTCATTAAACATTAGACCTATCGGACATATATTTCAGTTTCTTTTTCGGTGGCGCTGGCATAACGAGGATCAAGTTCAGGTGGCATGTTGTGGCCTTTTACTATTTATGATGAAATTACAATTCGTGACGTGACTCATATTAATCATGTTAATCAGAAGCTTACCCGATTCCGTCTCTTTAAATATCTGAGGTAGAAGAAGAAAAAACATGTAGGCCTAGAGCCTACCAAACGACAGGTCTTAAATTAAATCTTCATCCCATTTCTTGCTTTCTCTCTGTTTCCAATTTTTCTCTCTCCTTTACCATGTTTACTAAGTCCTTTATCTAGGATAGGTGTTGATTTTTACACCCAGACTACTCACTAATCCCGCCACGGTGCATTTTTAAATGATCACATTGATAAAGACTCGACTACACTGGCCTATAATGATAAATTCTGATGATTAACCGCAGAGTGTTGCGCACAGAAATTAATACACGAGCGTCTAAATCTTTGTCAACCGGTTCAACGCGCACGCGTCACCATTTATTTTGCCAACTCAAAACATTCCGCGCGCGTCTGCGCTCATTGTCGATTAACGCACGCGCTTGAATGCGTTACGCTTCCCGGAAATTGTGAACGCACTTCGAATGCGCATAAAATGGTATGGCTTCTTTTTCAAACTCGACATCATGAAAAAGGTGTTTTTTAACACACATTTGAGGTTATTTTGATACCAAGAAAAGAATGGTTTGTAATGAAACTTTGCACGAAGTTGGGGATTTATATGTTTCCCACAATATCTAAAGAACAGGATTTGAAATACGTGTATTTCCCCGTAAACCATGATCAAACGGCGGTATTGTCACTTTTCACATTCATCGGTTGATTTCTTTATGTTCATTTTTGAGTAAAAATACGATTTACAGACACGATAACTCAATACAAACTGCATCTGATGGACAGCAAGTAAGTTTAACGCAACAACCATGATCTTCCCCAGGTTCCATTTTTTTTGTTTTTTGTTTTAGGCCTATTTCCCGATTTTTCGGATCATTTTGTGGAAATTCACGTTTGTTGTATTTAAAAATCCCATTTTGTTGCCTTATTTGGTCAATAAATAAAAAAATATCTCAGATATCAAAAAACAAAAAAAATGGAACCCGGGTAATTTTCTTAAGATTACAAAAATCGTAAAAGGACAGATTTTCAGAAAATATTTTTTTTGTTACCTTGTCCGAATTGAAGACTGGTCAAAATTCTCGTTTTTTATGATTTTTTCCAAAATGGTTCTTTTTAGAGCAATTTTATGTTCATGGTTAGATTTATTGAACCCTTTCCTTCAAAAAAATGTATACTTGTATATGGAATATATGAATAATTACGTAGTTACGGCAGTTTTACGGAAGCTATTTCTGACACTTGACAGCCCCCTTAAGCGCCCAGGGCGGTTAGCAAAGTCATTTTGGGTGGGCGCTTATAAAGTTGCCCTTTTTTAAACTCATTTATCGTAAACCCTGTCAAATTCGGCAAGGTTGCACTAGTGGAAAACCATGTGCGATCGAAAAGTAAACTGTTTAAAATTTGGGGGGAAATCAACATTGCGGCATCGCAGTGGTCTCACTGTGACCACATTACATGACGTCAATGTTCCGACAAGCTTCAAGTGCCCCTTGTATCAGCGCGGTACTGTAGGCCTACGACTGGCAGTGAGTGCCTAGTGGGATCACGGAGAGCGGGCGGCGGCGGCGATCGAACCAGGATAACTGGTTCTGCATGCTTTACTGAAGGACGCCGTGGCGAAAAATGTTGTTGTACAGCTACGGTAATTGAAAAGGTGGGCGCTTATAAGGGATTGTTTGTTGGTAGTCATTAAGAAAAACAGGGGTGGGCGCTTATAAGGGCATGGGCGCTTAATAGGGATAATACGGTACTCAATCTGTCTCTATCTTGTCACATTTTTACAGGATCGCGTAGATGCAGGTTCTCCAACAGCTATGGCAGTCTCCATGTTGATAGCCATTGGCACCTCACACGGCCTTATTCTGGTCTTTGGTAAGCTATATTCTGTATTATTCTGTTGAACATCAATTTAGAGCTGACCCGCCATGGTCGGGTCAAATTAGTACTGTTCTATTAAAGGCATATTATGTGATCTTTTACAGGGAGCGCCCTCTATTCATGATTTTTTTTAGAAATTAGATTTTATTGCAGATTTACATTTCTGATCATAAATCATAAATATATTCTAAGTTACAGAGCCAGAGTGAATTTAGAGTGAAAAATAAACTGTCGTGCTAGCAGGACAGTTTATTTTCACTCTTCAAACCATGATTTTGAAGCAATTAGGAATCGTATCACTCTGTAACTCAGAATATATTTATGATTTATGATCAGAAATGTAAATTTGCAAAAAAATCTACTTTCTAAAAAAGTCATGAATAGAGGGCGCCCGCTAGAAAAGATCACTTTTAATATGCCTGTAACTAATGGGAACAGCACTTCTGTATTTTTACTTTGGCGAAATTAAAAAGAAAACCTGTTCTACAGGCTTGACTGACCCATTTTTTTTTTTTTAATTAATTTTTACAAAATCATTGGAAAATAATGTGGACATTTTGTTGTTGACATTTTTGAAATGTTTTGAATTTATTTCAACATTTTTGAAAGATTTTGAAAATGTTCACAAAAATGTTGATGTTGACCCCCAAAAAAACCCACCAAACACAACAATACAAATTAACACCACCTGACCTTTTCTCTGCCAACAATTATAGAATATATATTCGCTGTTAGTGGCACTAAATGTACCTAACTATTTACAAAATTTCTTTGAAGGATTACTTATTGCATTTTAAAATTGAAATATTTTTTGTAGATCCCAAGCAAGTTTTAAAATGGTGCCTTGGCAGTACAGCAGTGGGTGGTCAGTATGGAGCTGTTTCATCACTGGGAATCAACACAGACTGTACACGGTTACTCAGTGGGTTTGCCAGGGGTCAGGTGAGTGAGCAGACAACAGATGTTTGTTTGTAAATAGGGGTTAAGAGGTGTGAGCAACCCAACGAGCTAGATAAAGGTAGAGCTCTGACTGTATCTAAAGTCATTGCCAGCCCATTTACAATACAACCCTAAATCTCGCGCTCAAATTTAGGTAAACATACAGACCGGGATATACAGACAAATGCCAAATTGTTCAAAAATATTGTAAATTGAATTGGTTATACATTGGTTATACATTAGAAATGTAGAAATATCTATCAGCTTTTGTTTTAGATATCGAAATTCAGTAAAAAAAAATTAGGAGCCTGTTACCAAGTTGTGTGCATGATGTCAGCTGGGAACTAACATTGTACACCACTTGTCATGAATGGATAGACTAAATTTAGGGAATTTGCTAACAGAACGGCAATGCGACATGGAGATAAACAAAAGAATTGTGAATGAAAGAAAGAAGGGTTAGCTTACTCGCTACTGGGAATCATCGCATATGATATTTTCTGACTCACCCTGTAGATTACAGATCTGTGAAAACCACTTAACTTAATAATAATTTATAACCCAAATCACACAAGTTGGTGCTTTCATGTTTGTTCTGTGTTTTGTTTAGATCACTATGTGGGATCTGACGTCAGGAAAGTTACTGAGAACCATCACAGATGCTCACCCACCAGGGTCAGCTGTTCTACATATACAGGTATGCATTGTACAGTGATGCCAACGGAAATGTGTCCCAAACCGTGGCGCAAGTACCCTCTAGGCTATGGCCAACAAGAAAAAGTAGCCCAATTCTTGGTGAGCCATAGAAAATACAATTAATGGTTGCCCAACTTTTTTACAGTACGCGGCACTCGTTTTCTTTACCACGGCGCAGGGGTAAATAATAGTCCAATTCTGTGGCCTAACCACGGTGTTGGCAATACTGGTATTGTCCACAGTGTACAGACCTGTAAAATGAGGAACTGTGGAATCCGGGAAATGTTGCTCTTCCAAATAAAGAAATACATAAGGAATGGAGGGAAATCCAGTTTTTTTCTGGGACATTTTAGCTTTTTGAATGATTCCAAATGACATTTTGTGGTTAAGATTGGATGGATACTGCTCTCTGATTTTATGAAGAGAAATTACTCTTGTCTTTTCTGTCTTTTTCCATGCCTTATAATACCATCAATATCTTAAAATGCATTTACCGCAACAGTACATATATTTTTGTACAGAAGCCATAAGGTAGTGATTTTGCCCCAAACATGATCTACCACTCCTGAAGTGTATGTACTGTTCATTGGGCAAATATTCAGTGGTTTTTTTTAGCATCTACCATTCGAACCACTGGAGTAAATTGGCATTGAAATAAACACATTCGTATGTCTTAAGCTCCGTTCACACTAGACGTTATTGGTGTTCAATAATATTATTGATTGAATGGATTTGCAATTCTTTTTGTTATCAGTTTACTGATGACCCTACATTGGCCATATGCAGCGATAGTGGAGGATCGGTGTTTGAGCTCAATATGAAGTAAGTACAAAGTTATATTTAATGTAGTTTTCTTTTCGTTAACCCTAAAAAAAGTTTATCGAGCGCTGTAACTTTTGAACTATTAGTGTGATGTATATAAGAGTGAACATTTTGGAAAGGAAGTGAGTCAGAGAATCCATTTTTTGGTTTCGAATTTCACTGAAAATGCTAATTTAAAAAATTTTGATCCAGAAAATCACTCTTTTGGCTCAAATTATTTCTGACAGCTTAATAAAATCAGTTTTTGATAAAAATGCCGACATCGCATCAAAATCGTCTAAAGACACTTCTCTAAGAACTTTTTTAAAAATTGTTCTTATTACTTAGAGAACATACTGAAATGATCTATTATTGTGTCAGGGGTTTATTAGAACCTTTAAGAAAACCCTACCATTTTGGTTGTTCTTCATATGTGACGCGATCAAGCGGAATGAGTCGTATGTTAGGAATATTGATTTTGAGTTATAGGTAAAAAGAAGTGACAAATTCTTAGTTTTACTTTTTTTTTCTCAGTTGGTAAACTGTTTGTAACTTTAAAACTAGAAATTGTGAGATAAACTTTTAACTTATATTAAAACTAGAAGTTCAATTTTATGGGGTTTGGACCATACTGTAGCATTTTTCACCTGCCTTTGACTGATGAACAAATATCAAAATTCAAAACTGCCGACATGTGACTCGTTTCGCTTGATCACATCACATTTATGTGTATGAGATGTTCTTAAAATGTCCATATTGAAATATATAGTTGTATGATTATACTACAGGTCAATTAATGCATATGTTTTGTTTTGAGAGAAATTAGACAAATCAATGCATGCAAGCCGATGTGAATAATAACACGACCCTGTACACGGGAGTGCTATTGTGATCATATCAACATTTGCACAAGTTCATTGATTTGTCTTTTTTTTCGAGAAACAAAACATATGCATGTATTGACCTGATTCATACGACACTATACAAATCAAAATTCACAATTTTGTGCCTACTTTTAATCTCTTTTATAATAAATAATATATAGACTCGGACAAACTGGCGAGAATTAAATTAACAAAGACCTTAAAAATACACAGCCTCGAACCCGGTCCCTCTCGCTATCGCGGCGATTGGTTACTCCACTAGGCTACAGGGACTGTGCTTACATAATAAATAAACTCATGTTAACAAGTTTGCTAATACCTGCAGTAAAAAATCCAATAAATCAAAACAATTTGCGTAGTGCGCAAACCATACACGGAGTGCAATTAGATATTTTATTGGACTCCACGTATTATAATGTCCTGCTTTCTGATTGATTCGATAATACTTAAAGTGTATGTTATACAAAATAACATAATGTTTTTTATGATTGCAATAATCAGGGCAGATAGAAAATATTTTCTCTCTGAGAACTTTTTTGATAAATGATCATTTTCTTTGAGACAGTTAAATGCTTTTAAATGCAGTTAAATGCTTGTCATGTGCCTTTTTCCTGGTCTGAATTTATTATGAAATGCTCAGTGACATATACATTGGTATCTATGGGGGTAAGAGCAAAAGGGAAGATAAATGATTGAATTTGTCAGGAAGATGCTCGTGAAGCACACAAAATGTTTGTCTTTCCCATGTAAAAATTCCTAGTGAAATGTCGCCAAAATACATTTACATGGCTTTATTTGGAATATCGCAATTTAGGAAGATCCTCCATAGAGGGAAATTAGGAAATGTCTTTTAACTATCTTAGAAGCTTAGAATGAAGAGCAAGTGACCCTCATAGATCTAATTACATGTCTTACATTTCATCCTTTTATTTTTAATTTTTATACACTTATCGCTTTGAAGATATTTTTGTCTTGCGTTTTATCTTTCTGCGAGCCAACATTTTTTCCTGGAACACCGTTCCCGCTGTGCCAAGGATTTTGTAGCACTGGATTGCATTTTACAGTTGAAACCTAACTGTGTTATTTGTTTTTCTCCACAGATGGACACTGGGAATGTCTTTTTACTATCCGAGAAGCTTAGAATTAGTATAAATGGAATGCATGAACAGCGAGTGACCCTCATAGGTCTAATTACATGTATTACATTTCATCCTTTTATTTTTAATTTTTATACACTTATCGCTTTGAAGATATATTTTAATTTTTTTCTGCGAACCACTTTTTTTTTCTGGGAACACCGTTCCCGCATCCCCAAGGAATCTGTAGCCCTGGATTGCTTTTTACAGTTGAAACCTAACTGTGTTATTTGTTTTTTCTCCACAGACGGACACTGGGTTTGAGGACGTGTGACTCAAGATGTCTCTTTTCTGGAAGGTAAAGTAGATCCAGTCAATCCATTCTCTCTTGACAGCTAAATGTGTACAGTAAAGGTAAAGGCAGTCAATCCTGTAATCCCAGAAAGTGCCCATCTCTCTATTAAAGGTGTATGTTCCGATCACTTTTTGGGGCTATGATTTTTTTTTCACATCAAGATATTTTGATATCAGAGGGATCCCCATATTTTCTCATTATGTCTGTAAAATATTAGGGGCCAGAAATGTTCAATTAAGAAATTATAGGCTAAAATGTGGCGAATTACTGCCAAAGGTGGTTAACCACCAACCAATTTGTGTACTACTCAATGGGCATATGTCATGTGACCTTGTGCTTCTAAAAATAGAACCATGAGAGTTATGCAACTCAAACTTTGGAATGTGACAATTTTAAGGATGACCTTTCATGTCAAATAAAAACATCAAGTTCAAAATCGGGCCAGCAATCGGAACATCTACCTTTAATAATGTTGCTGTGTGGGGCTCGTTACATCTCCTCCACAGCGAGTCTGTTACCTTTCCATCACTGAAGAATGCCGATACCCTTTTAAATACACCTGGGTAATTGTATTAAAGTGCCTTACTCAAGAGCACAACATGTTGACCACAGTGGGACTCGAATCCACAACCTTTGTATTATGAACCCAGTGCTCTACCCACTGCGCCACACATGCTAACTTGACATGACTTGACTTGTGATTAATTTTCAAAGCTTTTCAAAGTCATGACACCTGAAAGATTTAACTTGACTCAAGGCTGGTCATGAAACTGACTATAAGTGAATGTAGATTTATCAAATTTTTACTGTAAATATATATCATTTTATGCTTAACACTACTTATTAGAAAAGACATGGACATGTCTTGATAGGTATATATTATATTTTCATGTTTATTGTCACTGGATGTGACTTGAACAAGATCAGTGAATTTACTCAACATGACCCAACCAATGACCTCAAATGACATTTTGGATTAACCTAACATGACTTGACTTGAGGAAAATTGATTTTTTTAAAACTTGACATGTCATATCTGTATATCTATATATAATTATTGACAACCGTTTCTGGTTAGACTAGCCATTGAACAAAGTACGTACCGTAAACGGCAGAGCTTATGAAAATTCAAAAATTCAGAGGTACAGCCCTTCCGGAATATGATTTAAATGTTACTTGAGGTTTGCTTGCAACATCTTGTATTGGATGATAGAGTCTTCTTCCCGATGCGTAGTGAGGATAAACACAATTATCCAACACCAAGGGAAATCATACTTGTCCCAAAAGTCCCTATCCCGAGCAGTGCATAATGCATTTTTGCACTATTGCGTAGGGATGAAAAGGGGGGAGGGGGAGATAGAAAGGTGCGTTAGTACATTTAGATTTTCTCTGTATCTGTGTGATACACAAGCCCATGGATGTAGTATGAATACAAGCTACGCTCGCGCCAATAAAATTCAGTAATTAGCTATGAATAAATATGCAAATGAATAGCTATGAATATTTATGAGGTATAGAAAAACCCTATTTGGGGACAAAATATGTGGGCCACGTTTCTGGCATGAAGCTCACACAAATCATGACGCTAACCAAATTGATTTGATTTGAGTACATTTGGGTCCTAAGACCCTGGATAACCCAATAAGCCCCGAATAGTTTATTTCCATTGGGGTCCTTTAGATGTGTGAACAGATACAGACCGGATGTTCCCCTACTCTTTACGAAAGAGTCTGTAAGCTTTTAACATGCTCATGTATTGGTCTTCTGATGCACATGACCACCGTTTCTACGTGACTTCCGAACCATGTTTTTTGGGCTGTCATTACGAAATCGTCACAATCACTTTACTTCATTTACCTGGCGGACGACACAGCACACAATGTATCAGCAATTTTATAATATAATATCCCTTAACAGCGTCCCAATCTCGCTTGGGTCGACATGGCAATTGAGGCTATGTACCTTGCCCGAGGATACAAACATGTTGGCTACGGCGGGGCTAGAACTCACAACCTCATGATTATGAATCCTGAGCTGTTCCACTGGACCACACATTGTCATCACAGTTAATGTGCATAGATTTTTAAAATAATTTCTTTGATAATTTCAGTCGTGGAGAAGTGTGTACCCTGGCGCCTTTACTGATGAACACATCTGTCAAAGAGCACCCATTGAGGGAGTTATCATTGCTAGCTATGGCCACGCTATCCAAGGTGTTCATCGTAGGACTTAGACCAAGACTAACAGTATTATTCACCAAACAACTCAAGGTATGTGTATAATTACATAAGTTATTATTAACCCTAACTCTACTACTCCACATGGCAACAGCAAGGCCAGCCTGTTTTTTATAACGCGGCGTGCGAGTTTTGGGGCGAAAAAATGGACCCAGGCTATTTACTTGGCAAAGTATCTGAGCCAAGTAGCCTTGACCCCCATGGTGTAGTGGAAAGTCAGTGGGCCTGTGTGCTGGAGGTTCGTGGTTCAAATACCAGGGGGGATTGGGGTGGGGTGACTTTTCTCCGTTGGAAAAAAAAATCTGTGGCCGTGTGGTGTAGTAGAGTTAGGTTTAAAGAGCACTCCTTGAGGCATCTTGCAACATAAATCCTAATATCCTGTTGCTGAAAGACTCTATTGGCAGTCATACTAAGCTGGCTAGCTTCACACTTTCCACACGGCTATAAGTTTTACCATATACAAAACAGATTTGTCAGAAACCTTTCCCAATTTTCAAAGGCTATCTCATGGATTACTGAACCAATACTGGGCATGTTTGTACTTATATCAATGCATTTCTCATGGTGATTCCAAATATGGTAATGAAATTCAATATTTTTGACATTTCTGGAACATTTTGTGACATTTTGAAATGTCGTCTGCAGCCGCCTGCCGCATGGAAAGTGTTAACACTTTTTACCATATTTTAACAGATTCTTCAGAAATCTTTCCCAACTTTTAAAATCTATCTCACGAATTACTGAACATGTTTGTACTTATTGTAATGCAATTTTCATAGTAATTCCAAATATGGTGATTGAAATGTCAATAATTTTGACATTTGTGAAACATTTTGTGAAACTTAACATTAATCGTGAGTAAAAGCCTCACTTATTATTGGATTTTTCTTCAACAATATAATTTCACTTACGTCCAATAACAATCCAGAAGAAATCATTCAAACATATTTCACATTTCTTTGGGTTTTTGTTTTTTTTAATTCAGGGTGTTTGTACCTTTGTATCAGGATTTGGTTGTAATCATATGCTATTTGTTTTTTCTCTTTTCAGGGTGATCCAAGCACCTTACCACTGCTAGCATGGCAGTTTGTCATCATACAGCTGACTGATACCAACAGGGTGGTGGACCCGGTGTTAGCGTTTGGTCGTACTCATATTATACACTTTTACCAGGTTCGTTAAATTTCTGAAAAAGTTGTCAGCAATGTTCTATATGTAAATGGTCATGAACTTATCGTTCATTTTCGTTTTAGACATTACCAGAAATTGTTCTCAAGATTGTCACGCTAGGAAATTGTGAGTTCTTCTGCTATGGCGAACATTTGGTGCCATGAAGTTCAAAATGTTCTCAGGAAAGCCATGTTGCATAAGATAGCCACACACCGTGAGACTAGAGTGGGAAATGATACAACCCTGCAACTTCGCACGATCATTTGAGCAGTAAAAAAATCTGATTTTATTTCTTCTTCCTGAATTGTAAAGACAAATGTGATATTTGCTGGCTTAGAAAGCATCCAAATTCACATAGATTGGTATCAAGAACCATGTCTATATGTCGTTGGTACATCATGATTTTCATACATGTCAAAAGCTGGCTACACCACTTGTACAAGTCGTAATCTTGATAGATGTTCCTGAGATATTCTTTTGAGGAAACTATAACTAGCAACTAGCAAATTGAATTCAAATAAAGTAATAATTAATTTTTCCCTCATGGTGGTTGAGAAATGAAAAATGTATTCCTCGACAAGGATTTGAACCCGCGACCTCTTTGATTAATTATGATTAATGGGACATCACCTACATGCACCCTGACTATGTGAATATCATCTAGGTAAATTTTGAGAGATCTTTTTACTGGTTAATTGGTGATTACGGTGACATGTTCAAGCTCCATGACCATTTATTGAAAAATGGAGCAGGCTAATTACCTACCTATTTTCTGCACTTTTTGGTGACGACGAGTGATCATCTTTAAAAAAATAACACTCTACAAGGTCCAATTTCGCAATTAAGTGGTCTAAAACAGAGTTTTATATCAGTATTTTTAAACATTTCCCTATGGAGCTCTAATTAGTAGTGTGACCCATACATGCTAAAGGGCCGGATGGAGATTGGTGATAATTCTGTACACCGTAAAATTTACTTGTGTTTTCTGATATTGTTCTTACACATTTTTCTTGTCAGGTTCTCTACCAGGAAGAGAGTGTTGTGAAAGTGGTACCACTTCAAAATGTGCAATTATCATATTCCCTGCTATCTATCCAGGTAAGATTGAAAAGGGTTACAAGAAAATAATAAAAAAGTTACACACAAATTTAAAAAAAATGTCAACAGTTCTTTTTTTCAGAAATTGCAAAAATAATAATTCCTCCAAAATAATTTAACCATTTGAGTTAAATCAATCATTCAAATGTTCTAAGAATTTCTATAACATTTTCAAAATAAGACAAACAAACAAACAAACAAAAAGGCTAATTTTAAATAGGTCAGACCTGTATAATGTTGGTGGAAATCGAAATTGTTCACCTTTTTTTAGTTCAAGCTGTGTCAATCAATCTTTGTTCACATTATTTTACTTCATGGTTTGGCAAGATACCATTGACAGCAACATTGTTAAGCATGTAGAAACAAAAACCTGTATCTAAAACTGGCAAATTCAACGCTAATTCAAATATACATAGAAACCCTCCATTCCAGCTTTTGTAAATGCCCACAACTGGCATACAACGGAGGTGCATAAATGTGGAGATGCTGCCAATCCTGGAGCACCACAATGTGTGATTAAATGGCATTGAAAAGAGGGGGTATAACACCTTCCATTTTGTATTTGGAGCAACTCCCCAGTATGGCAATTATGTACTGTTCAGCTCCGAGTTTAGAAAGTGTGTATTTGAAACTCCACATTTGGATGCCCCCATACTTGGCAGTAGTGAAAAGAAGGGATGTGTGTTTTTTAGGTTATATATTTTTGAACAGGGAATTTGTCTTAAAGCCAAACTCAAAAACTATGAAATTTATCAAGCGCTGTACATTTTGAACTATTATTGTGATGTATATAAAAGTGTACATTTTTGTAAAGGAAATGGGTCAGATAATCCATTTTTGATGTCAAATTTCACTAAAAATGCTGCTTAACATTTTGACCCTAAAAATTCACTTTTGGTGCAAAAAAACATTTTTGGGAAAAAATGCCAAAATTGCACTAAAATCTTCTAAAGGCACTTCTCTAGGAGCGCATTAAAAAAAAGAGGTTTAGTTGTGGTCAAAAACGTAAAAATCAACAACAAAAATCATTATTTCTCTTGCATCTATTCCAATTCCTATATTATTATTTTATCAATCTCTTCCCTAACAGTGGTTCAACTCCAGAACAATGATCACTGTGGACACAACAGAGAAGCTAAGACTGATCGATGTAAGGTCTGAGGAAGAGTTGGAAGTGATTGATTTGGTGGATATAGGTCTTGTATACAGCAGTAGTCATTTCAAATCATTAGCCACAGGAGGCAATGTTAGCAAAGCATTGGTAAGTATAGCCTAAGTCCACACAGTCCCTCTATAGGTCTTGTATACAGCAGTAGTCATTTCAAATCATTAGCCACAGGAGGCAATGTCAGTAAAACATTGGTAAGTATAGCCTAGGGCCACACAGTCCCTCTATAGGTCTTGTATACAGCAGTAGTCATTTCAAATCATTAGCCACAGGAGGCAATGTCAGTAAAGCATTGGTAAGTATAGCCTAGGTCCATACAGTCCCTCTATAGGTCTTGTATACAGCAGTAGTAATTTCAAATCATTAGCCACAGGAGGCAATGTCAGCAAAGCATTGGTAAGTATAGCCTAGGTCCACACAGTCCCTCTCTATAGGTCTTGTATACAGCAGTAGTCATTTCAAATCATTAGCCACAAGAGGCAATGTCAGCAAAGCATTGGTAAGTATAGCCTAGGTCCACACAGTCCCTCTCTATAGGTCTTGTATACAGCAGTAGTCATTTCAAATCATTAGCCACAGGAGGCAATGTCAGTAAAGCATTGGTAAGTATAGCCTAAGTCCACACAGTCCCTCTAGTAGTAATTTCAAATCATTAGCCACAGGAGGCAATGTCAGCAAAGCATTGGTAAGTATAGCCTAGGTCCACACAGTCCCTCTCTATAGGTCTTGTATACAGCAGTAGTCATTTCAAATCATTAGCCACAAGAGGCAATGTCAGCAAAGAATTGGTAAGTATAGCCTAGGTCCACACAGTCCCTCTATAGGTCTTGTATACAGCAGTAGTCATTTCAAATCATTAGCCACAGGAGGCAATGTCAGTAAAGCATTGGTAAGTATAGCCTGCAATCTTGTTCAAAACCTGTTGGGATATAAGGGTCCCATCTTGCATGTGTAGGGGTAAACCCACCCCATACATTCAAGAGGTTATGACTAATACTACTACTACTAATGGACAGTTCTTATAAAGTAGTTTACACCGTGCT
Organism: Ophiura sarsii; assembly: GCA_035610835.1. Lineage (NCBI taxonomy): Eukaryota > Metazoa > Echinodermata > Ophiuroidea > Amphilepidida > Ophiuridae > Ophiura > Ophiura sarsii. Next base: position 32,307,631 of record CM069459.1, read on the forward strand.
AGCATAGTCCCAAAGCGCTTTAGCCAATTATTATCGTTGCAATCATCTTGAAATGATCAGAATCATTTCACTTCATTTAGGCGGCAGCGGGCCAACGTGCACAGCCTATCCATGCTTAGGTTGTGACGTTTCCCAACAGCTACCCAAATATCACTGAGGCAATGGAGATTAAGTATGATTATTTGATAGAATTTCTTCTGTTTTTCTAATGTTTTGAAAACCCTTTTGAATTGCTCATATCTTTGGAATTAATTATCCATTCTTAAGGGTTTTCTGCAAAATGTTGCATTGTAAATGGCCAATACAATCAAGTTGAAAACTAAGAATGTGATATTTTTTTTACATCAGACTCATTTTGCTTGATCGCATCACATTCTATGTAAATATTCTTTCTTCCAACAGGCCCTAGCCGGTGAGAGAGCGTGTTACCAATCAGTGAAGACCCATAAAGGACAGCTACTTGTATTGGGCACCAAGGTAACATTTGAACTTTGTAGGTCAATTGTATGTATGAAGTTGTATTTTTTAGCCTGGTTAGGTGACTTGCAAAAATTGTACAGGCCCGACCAACCCACTTTTTGTTTTGAATTTTCAACAAGCAAAAATATTAAAAAATTAAAATTGCTTGGAATTATTTTAAGAAAAATGGAATTGTTTGAATTTGATTGGAATTGCTTGAAAATTGTTTAAAATTTTTTTGAAATGTAAAGACAGAAAATCAACAAACTAAAAAACGACCGACCGACCCTACCTAAGAGGTCTGTTTTCGGCGCCTTATGCCTGATTGATCTCCTGGCTGTTCCTGGTTACTATTACTTAGGTTGTTTTACTATATTTTACACCTCATAAATAATCATGGAATAATCATGGCAATTCATCAACTATTTTTGACATCTACAGGGTGTCCCAAAAGTCTATGCACGTTTTTGAAGAGTCATATCTCATAAAATATAAATCATATGGTATAAATTTAACCATATTTTGATAGACGAGATTTGGGAAATTAATTTGATATCAAACACAACCCTATTGGTGAACCCACAACATTATAAAACTGGTTGAAAGTCATTGGCCGTGTGCCAGACCAACCCATACCAAGTCCACACATTGTTGCTAAAAGTGCGCATAAATTAACGGTATGAAAGCAACGTTGCGCATTAGTCACAGTTCACTGCTTACCTTGCAACATTAATTTGTTATTTAATACCAAACTCGGTCACTCACAACATAAATAAGCGTAGTAGACAACATTGCACAGCAAAAGTCTTCATTATCAAGATGGTTTACAGCATAGATAAGCGAATACAAATTGTATGGTTCTACGCTGAAACACATTCAGTTCAACTTACTCAACAAAAGTTCAGAAAACATTTCAAAGTGAAACGTGCACCAGGAAGAATATCCATTCTGAAGTTGGTGGATACATTTTTGAATACAGGAACATATTCTAAATGGGTAAAACAACCTTCGATGAGGCCTTCAAGCAGCATTAAAATAATCCGCTAATCCGCTAAGTTTAAATTTTAACATGTTTGACAGCTGTGTGATGTGTGTGTTCACTTTTCTGTTTCACGTTATTCAATTGTTTAGGTCTGTGTTTTTGCACTAGCACACGTCTCTGTATACATGGAAAACATTTAAATTAGATTTCACTATAGAAACGAAAATTATGTGTGATATAGTTTGTTATTATGATGATATCACTGTAATGTAAAATTTTAAATATTACAATTGACAGATCCCTTTCCGTGTAACCAACTCTACCCGTATTTTTTTAAAATCTCAATAGGTATGGATTTATGAACTTTATTCCCCCGAAGTATAAAATTACATTTTTGCAGTAATAAATATTTTACTTCTAGGGTGGCATTACAAACATATGTTACTCCAATGTTTGGTATCAAAATTATTTCCCACATCTCCTCTTTCTAAATATGTATTCATATTTTCAATACGACTTATATTTTGTGAAATACAAAGCTTCAAAGTCGTGCATAGACTTTTGGGACACCCTGTAGGTACTATTATTTCCAATGAGGATATTTGTGAATATTTCCCGATAAGCCAACAGGGAAAAATACCTGTGTTTCGAGCCGGACCAACCCATTTTTTAGAAATTGATTGGCAGCAACTCCACAAGTGGAGACTGTATATTCAGGCCCCACATCCCTCCAACAATCCTGATGAACTTAACCATGCAAACCGTACCTATCAGTGTAGTCCGTAAAAAAACAACTTGCTTGGTAATAAATTGCTCATAGCTCCAAAACTATTGCTCATTTAAGCATTTAGTTCTTCTGCGCGCAGCCTCAGCCTAGCAATAGGCGTATTATTGATTAAAGGGATACTAAGAGATGTGTTGGAGGCCGCGCCCTCAATTATGATAAAAACTGGGATTAGTATATTTTTATAATTGTATTACATGTATGAACTTACACCTATAAGGATTAAGAAAAATCAGCTCTCTTTGTACAAGAAAACGTTGATTCAAAAATGCCCGTACAGCCGGGACGAGCATTTTACGTCCGACAGTCTCCCCCTGCAGTACGTGTGATACATAACGCGAACCATATTTGCATAGAGGGCGTTTTTCAATAAATAGCGATGATATTGTTTTTATCAAGTTTTGCTGTGTTTTGTTAGTAGAAACAACAATAATGGCAAATTTTAATGTTCATCTTGAATTCTGAAGTAAATTTTTAAACATTTACAATTTTCCACACCACTTAATGTCACACTAACCTGCATGTCCAAAACCAAAGTGAGAAATGAAAACTGCACTTTGTTTCATTCTTTTCAGTGTAGCTTTCTTAATTGTTAACCAATTTCCGCAAACAATGTCTCAAATAGAAGAAGATAAATAAATCCATGATTTTGTGATAAGTTAGAACAATATTGTTAGTGTTATAAGGATATTTATTAACCAATAGTTACTTTTTAGCTCTGTATATGAAATTAGTTTTTAACATCTTAAACATTTTAGAAATACCCATAATTGCTTTGTTAAGCAACCAGTAATGTTTTAGGGAAACTTGTTCATTGCTAATGAATTGTTTGTAACATCTATCTAACAAAATAGCATGTGCATTTATTTGTGTTTACATTTACAGTCGCTGCATGTGATGACGCTACGCAATTGGCATGAGGTAAATAATGTCTTTCCTTTTGATTTTTTAAAAAAAATCTATTTTTGGTGTTAACCTATGAGTAAGCAATCACAAGAATTTGCCTACAGACTCAGAAACGGCGTCCACATTTTGAGGAAAAAAAGAATGGAAAGCAAAGGCTTTATATAATAATCTGACACTACTGGGATTTGAATCCAGGACCTATCGGTCTTAAGGCGGATGTCATACCACTAAACCAGCTAGACTGTCAATGCCGAAGTTGCAATTTTAATCCTACAAAAGAGGTAGGGTAGCCCGTAGACTATGTGTTTTACAGAATAAATCTACAGGGTGAGTCAAAATGACTGCAATAGTGGAAAGAAGCCATTTTGTTTTCAAAACCAAAATGAATGTTAAAACTTTTTAAACGTTGCAAGAATGATGTATTTAATCCTAACTTTGTGTGAAAAAATGAAGTCGATCGCATTTTTTGTTTGTCTTTGGTGACCCTCTTTGCTGCACAACCAAATTTACCTGTTTGTTCACGAGCACGGTGATTTTCATTGGAAATGGCACACATTGCATTTTCATATTTGAATATCCCGCCAACAAAAAAATGGAAAATTTCAGTTTTTTATTAAAATTTAGAACATTATACGCTTTCATAGCATGGGTATGATTATAATTGATTATGCTAACTCACATGTAAACAAGAAAGGATGCATCAAATTCCAATAACATCACAAATTAACTCAAGTTTCCAAATTTGAATGAGACACATTTTGCGATCTGATGCATATTTTGGGTATCTCGTGTGAAATGGGTGCACTGGTCAAAAGGTTCACCAAAGGAAAACGAAAAATGCGATCGACTTCATCTTTTCACACAAAGTTAGGATTAAATACACCATTCTTGCAACGTTTAAAAAGTTTTAAAATTCATTTTGGTTTTGAAAACAAAATGGCTTCTTTCCACTATTGCAGTCTTTTTGACTCACCCTGTATATACACTGCAGCGCATAAGTAAATCTGATGATCATGATATGCAACAAACATGAATTTATGAGGAAGAACTATATAATCCACACAAACAAAATCGTTACTAGTCAAAATAATCTATAGTTTGTTAATAGAATATGACATTTCAGGAAATAATCACAGTGCACATACTTAAGCACGGCAGAAGTATACCGTACACGGTTGTAGCACTGTCAAATATTGTAGGGTCCAGGGAGGTTAGGGTTATTAATCTCTTATTATTATAATCATTTTTTTTTTTATCAATAGAGGATAGATCTTCTAGTGAAGGACAATAAATTCAAGGAGGCGTTATCTCTTGCCAATTCATTCTACAACGGCAATGCCAGGGCTGTCATAGGTAAGTCAAAGGATGGCAAGCTTATCATAATAATCTGGCGGTTAGCACTGTTTAGCCCCTGCAAGCCCCTGGTATGTCTCTAATTGCGCTCGGTAAACATAAAAATTAAACTTCATCATCAAACCGGCGCCTAAATAGCTTTTGTTCAATGTTGCATTTTTCTTTTTAATCCTAAGACGGTGTTTTTAGTCTAATCTAGTCTATTAACACACATGGTAGGTAACATCTGGCAGCTATTGCCTTGTTGCACTAAACCAGTGGTTCCCAACCTTTTTCTGGTGGTGACCCCATTCCAGAAACCAGCATCAGCGCGCGACCCCTCACAGAACAAGGTCACATGTGTTACTAAGATACAACATTACAATTCTAACGATGTCTTCTCCGATCATGAGAGAAACCATTTCCTTGGCACATATGGCATTATCAGTTCCCCACCGATGGTGTGTGGCTTTTTAGCTTTTGTGATACGCAGTGAAACACGATTGGAAGCTTCCAGAGCACGATCATTGGTCTGATGACATTTACCTTGTTTATCCAAGCGGGTATTTTTAAGGGTGGTTATATCTTCCGTTCGAAAAAAGGAGCGATCTTTATCTTTGTACGCTGCGTGTTTTGTAGACAAGATGTCGGTGTAACTTGTTCCCTTTCATGGATTCACTCGAGAGTACTTCGTAACAAATAACGCACTGAGGTTTCTGGACTTCATGATCTGCCACATAATAGAAACCTAGCTGAATGAATTTGTCCTGGATGGTCCTGGTAAGGTCGTTCGCGTGATGCGCCGGCCATCTTTCTGCACAAAACGTAACAACTTTAAATGTTAGGTATATAAACGCACAGGCGTAATCAGGCATGCCCTTCTTGACAACCTCATTTTTTGCACATTATTTGCAAGCACAGCTGCTGTAAATAGGTCAATGATCATGCAATTATTCTCTGTGATCTCTGTGTAGATATCGATTGGAATGATCGATTCTATTACGGGGAGACGATAAGTTACATCGGGTTATTAGTCAATATATTCGCTATATAACTATACAGTACAGTACACTTATCATGAAAACATAGCATTTTAATTTTTGGTTAAATTAGGCTAGTCCGCGACCCCACAAAAAAGTGTGTCGCAACCACTGCACTAAACCCTCAAGTAGTTCCTAGTTCTTTGAAAATTGCCATGGACCTGGAGTTACATTTTGGGGGGACACAGGAAAAGTAACTCACACTATGAAATCTCTTGTTTTCATCCTTGGGCTTGCTCATAGCACAGGCCTTTGAAAAGTGAAGATGGAGGGTTTTTATTGATTTTTATTTTTTTAATTAAATGGACACATAAATATGGCTGTTTTCATGCAAAATTTATATTGCCATCATCTTTCAGTAACATAAGGAAAATGGTGAGGCTCTTTTATGTTCAAGTTTATGTTGGTTAGACCTTTATTTTTCTATAAAAACACTTAAAAGTGACGGTTAGTTCAATAATACATAATTAGGCTATCAACCATTAAAATTACAGTATTAAAAAAATAAAAAGTGACGTGCCGAGCAAAGCTCACGCGCGGAGTGTCTATCTCTCTTTCTTTGGCGTTTAGGCCAGACTCCTCTTTTTGTAATTTTTGCTGTGGGGGTTCGCCACTCCTCCCGCACAACTAGTCTGTGTTAACTTCCCAACATGAATTAATGCTGGTACCCATTTATACACCTGGGTAGAGAGGAGTAATTTCGGTAAAGTGCCTTACTCAAGGACACAACAAGCTGGTGGCAACGGGACTCAAACCCACAATCTTTGTATTGTGGAGCGAGAATGTTGGACCACGCGTGCCCAAACAAAGGTAACCATATCCCAGAAAGTGAGGAGGGAGTAACGAAAATCAAATGTTTTTTTAAGTGGTAATCCTGACAGGTTTTGGTTTGATTGCTCTTCTTTCTTTTCCCCCTTTTTTTTTGGGGGTGGGGTGGGGGTAGGGGGGGGGGGTATTCTTCTATATAATATTGGGTAAGCTTTCAGAGTTAATTGTACCATTATTGTTCCACTGCCTAATCATGCTTTAATACTGGTGATTTAGCTATTGGCTGATAATAAATTATCCAATTCCCAGACAAGGCAAGCTAGTGGTTGTGCCCTAAGGCACTGTACTAAGGCACTGTATTGATGTAAATCCCACACCTGGCCTTGGGTAGCCCAAACAAATATAATGTTTTATTTCCGGTTACATTCCGGTGAAAAATTGCAATAACCAGATTCATATCCAGTTTGATTTTTTTTGATTTTTAAAAATCTGTCTCACATGTCCCGTGTGCATAAGTATGTGGAGTCATTTTTGCCGCATAACCCTACGCGATGAGCCAATTTTGTTGGCTTTTATTTTTTAGTTTGTTGGTCATAATCATGTCATAAGTTGGTGTAAAAAAGTTACACTTTGTAAAGTGAGAGAAAATTCACCAATTCTGATTCAAATCAGCTTAAATCTTATTGTATACATCCGATCTACATGAAGTAAAACTATTTAGGAAGCTATATTACTACCACTCATTCCGCCTCCGACTACCTGGGCATTCTTTGGTCTAGCTCGTTTTATTGTGAATCCAAATGAGCGGGGGATTATTTTATTTAAAAGTAGATACAATTAGCAACAAAATGACATGACCCTACTTAATTCAATAGGTCAATTATTTTTACAATAAATCGATTTCTTATCACAATTTTTTGATAAGTGTAATAATTCCGTCTTATTTGATACACCAATTCATGACATATGACCAGTTCAGAAAAAAAATTGAAAAACAAAAATTGCTCCTAAAAGGGCAACAAAAGAGAAGAATCTCCGCATTTAGCATAGCTATTTTTTAATTTAAAAAGTGGAATAAAGGCATATACATGATATGTGAAGCCTTTTTTGGCCTTGTATACGTAACAATCATATAAAAACCTTAAGGTTAGCCTTCAGAAAATAAACTATATTTCGTCAAATATGGGATAAATAGTTTTGAGTCACACGCACAGATTTATTTACAGTTGGTCGGGACATGGGAAACTTAACTATTATTTTGTTCGGCCTTATAGTCAACAATGACAGCACACTACCTGCCTGACAAATGCACACTTTATAGCCTCAGGGTCTTTGGTTTAATTGTAATACACAATTGTTAACCCTTTCCACACGGCAGGCAGCTAGCAGACGACATTCCAAAATTTCACAAAATGTTTCAAAAATGTCAAAATTGTTGAATGTCCTTACCATATTTGGAATCACCATGAGAAATGTATTAAAATAAGTACAAACATGCACAGTATTGGTCCGGTATTCCTTGAGATAAACCCTGAAAGTTGGGAAAGGTTTCTGGAAATTCTGTTTTGTATATAGTAAAACTTAGAGCCGCATGGAAAGTGTTAACTTAGTGAATCATAATGGTTTCCCTCTATTCTTTGAAAAGGCCCTATCTATAATAGCTGCCAGTTGTTATATATGGAGTTTGTTATATGCTGAGCAATTGGTATCAACTAAAATGTAACTCGTAGCAGCTATTGCAGATATGGTCTTTTTGTTGAGATACCTAGTGATATGAAAAGTCACTATCTGTTACAGCTGCCATATGTTATACACTTCTGGTGCTATGGTGCACCCTTGTGAAAATGCAACCTTACACATGGCAGCCATTGTAGATAGGGCATTGTGGCTCTAAACCCTCAAAATGATGCATTCACCTGGATTGAAAGACAGAAGGTGTGCAGCACTGTGCAGACAAAAGACTAAGCTGATCCCCTGCTCTTTTCAATACAGTTTGTGACCTTAATAGAATGCCACTGTGATAACATGCCAAGGTATTCGCATTATGAAAATCTAACGCTTGGATAAATTGCTCAGGCCTCTAACAATTTTGAACTTTGAAAGTAGATAAATTTGACACACTGAGTGATATAGAATATTTGTATATAGTTGTAGTTTTGGATGTCAAACAGTCAATTCAATCGGTTTTTGATACACATTATATATTATCAGAACGATAATATATAGTTTGGGCAGGGGTTACCTTCAGCGCGTATGGTCATCGCATTAAGATGTTCAAGCGCGCCATACATAAAGTTACCGGCATATGCGTTGTGCGTATAGCGCAGAGTTGGGGTGCGTATGTATGTGTGCTAAAAAATTTGATTATTCGAAGCAGGAAGTTGGTAAACAACTCGCTGGATTTGCCTCATTTATAAAGGGAATTTAAAATGAATTCAACAAAAAGCGCTATTTTAACTTAAATTATAGCAAAACAGCTACAAATATATTTTATTCTCTAATTATCATTTCATTTTTCAATTTGTTTCCTCAATATGAGATTTATATAACCCCTTAAGAACTACCTGCTAATTGGTCAGAAAGGTGGATGCCTCATTTGTTGCACCAATCACAAACATTGTTAGAATAATTGTATCCCTGTTAAAGAGTGGACTGATTTATTTTAGAAGCAGTATTTTAATTAGGGATTCAAATTAGTATATATACTAATTTGAATACCCAATTAAAATACTGCCTCTAAATATGGTGTAATTAACCAATCATACACACTGTTACATAGGCAGGTAGTGTCCAGGGGTTAAGATCTAAACTTATCCTCAATAAAGTTCGGAATTTGTTTTTCATATCAGTCACCAGTTTTGTTATATTTCATGATGTATTCATATTGTGTTGCACATTGATGGAAAGCTGAATTGTTCTTGTTTCCAATCATCAGGGGCGGATTTAGGGGGTGGGGCGGATCTTCCCCGGAAAATTTGACCAAAAACAGAGAAAATCCCCTCCCCCCAAAAAATCCCCCTCATAAATATCTCCAAAAACTACTTCCGGTATTTCTGTGCGTCGACCAACAAGAAAGGATATCAGTCTCGTCAGCTCTCCAACTGTTTCCAACACCTTGCCCTCCGATCACTTTGCAGTTAAATGCTACGTTGACATCATTCGTCCAGGGCATAGTAGAAAGCGTGTCAAATCGCGGCTTACTCGGAAAATCAATAGAGATGATTTTGTCAAGACGTTAGGTCTTCGTTAGATTCTGCTTCCTCCACGGCGAATATGGACTCTGTAGTTAATCAGTACAACGACCAGCTTTCTAAGACTCTTGACAAACATGCTCCCATGGTAGAATGGACTGTGATTTTGAGACCTCACGCTCCATGGTACTCATGAGTCACTTCGGATCGCTAAACAAGAACGTAGGCGTAGTGAGCGGAAGTGGATGAAATCGGGTCTCACAGTGGACAATGAGTTGCATAAAGAACAGTGTGTGCAATATAGATCTCTTCTAATCAAATCAAAGACTGAATTTCATACCAATAAGATCACAGAATCCAACCAACGTAATCTCTTTCGCGTCATCGACAAACTTTCCTCTCCAAAAGTTAGCTGTACTCTTCCAGAGCATGACAATCCAAAGAAGATGGCTGACTCATTTGCTCAATTCTTTAGTGACAAGATAGACAAATTGCAAAGCCGACTTGAAGTTTCTGATCTGCCTCCCCTCTCAGTTCAGATTGTGACTTGTGCACAACTTCCTTTGCTGATTTCGACCAAGTATCAGAGGAAGAAGTCTTAACAGCAATTAAATCGGCTTCAATCACATCATGTCCTCTCGACCCTCTACCGGTTGACATCTTCAAGGACTGCCTTCATGAGCTTCTTCCCACAATCACTAGCATCGTTAACATGTCTCTCTTTTCCGGCACATTTCCTACAGCTCTAAAACATGCTAGAATTATTCCTCTTCTGAAAAAGGCTAATTTGGATGTAAATAACCTCTCTAATTACCGCCCTATATCGAACCTTTCATTCATAGGGAAGGTTATTGAAAGAATAGCTGTGAAACAGTTGCAGGTTTATCTAAGTGAAAACAATCTCCATTCTCCAATGCAATCCGCGTACAGACCATTCCACAGCGTTGAAACGGCTCTTCTGAAAGTCCAGAACGATATTTTGACATCTTTGGACAAACGCAATGAAGTGTTGTTAATCCTGTTGGACTTCAGCGCAGCATTTGATCTGATTGATCATGTCCAGCTGTTGGACTGTCTTACTACACGATATGGAGTAAAGGGAAATGTGTGGAAATGGTTCTCATCTTACCTGAGTAACAGATCTCAATCGGTAGCCATCGGTAACGTGTTGTCCGACCCTGTTCATCTGAGATGTGGCGTTCCACAGGGATCAGTCGCGCGACCGCTTGCCTTCACATTGTTCAGTGCACCACTCCAGTCTATAGTTGAGTCACACGGCCTCAAGTGTGTCGTCTACGCTGATGATACTCAGTTGTATTTATCGTTTCAGCCAGAAGATCGTCAACAGGCAGTCAACAAAATTGAAGCGTGCATTGCTGACATCTGCTCCTGGTGTGAGCAAAATAAACTGGTCTTAAACCACAGCAAGACCGAGCTGATTTATTTCAAATCGAAGTTCAGCACCTCGCCATGGGAGCCTTCTATAAAGATCGGTGATACGATGATCCAACCATCGCAAGCAGCTCGCAATCTTGGTGTCATTATGGATTCGACGCTCAATATGCAATATCACGTTGACAGTCTGTGTAAAGGTGCCATGTTTGGCATAAGAAAGATTGGGCATCTGCGTCATTATCTCTCCCGGAATGCAACTTTAATGTTGATTCATGCGTTTGTCACATCAAAGCTAGATTCGTGCAACTCGCTTCTGTTTGGAATGCCGGAATGTGACATATCAAAAATTCAACGTGTCCAAAACACTGCGGCTCGGCTCGTCTTGCGCGTTTCGCGACACGAACACATAACACCCGCACTTGAAGAGCTTCATTGGCTACCTGTTCGACAGAGGATTTCTTACAAGATTTTGCTGCTGACATTTAAAGCATTACATGGTATGGCACCTGATTTTATTTCGGATCTGATACGTCCTTATGTTCCTGCCAGAGCCTTAAGATCTGCTTCAGAAACGCGCCTCGTTGTTCCCAGTTCATCTACAAAGACTTATGGAGATCGAGCATACGCATCCGCTGCCGCGTTTTTGTGGAACGGTCTCCCTATCAACGTCCGTCAAGCTCCATCTCTTAATATATTCAAGTCGCGACTAAAAACACACCTATTCAAGCAATATTATTATGTCTGATCTATGATTTTCTCATCTCGTTAACCAGCTTGTTGTCATAGCATTTTCTTTTTGTGATTTTCGTGTTACTGGCTGAGGGTGTAAAGTGCTGGCAACCTCTCCCCTCAGTCAAGTCTTGTGCCGGTCACATCAACATCAACTCAATAATATTTGCAATTGTCATGTGCAGGTCACACAACCATATTCTTGGTATGTTAGACATTTTTAACTTTAATATTTTTGTTTTCATCTGCTTTTTCATATATTTATATTGTATTATATCATTGCATTGTGTCTATTTTTGTATTTTTTATGCATTTTTTATATATTGTTGGTCTTGGTCTTTTTAATGATTCGTTTTAATGTGTACATTGTATGTAATGATGGTGAATATTTTAGCCATTTTATTCATGTAAAGCGCATTGAAGCTTTGCGTACTGCGCTATATAAGTCCTGTATTATTATTATTATTATTATTAAGAAAGGTAAACTATGACACCATAATGGAACAGAAAAATTAGAAAATCAGCGTGTCTCCGACGGAAAAAAACTAGCTCTATCACTTCCGGTGATTTTTTTTTGAAAACGCCCCCCCCCCTTTGAAAAAAGTGTCTTACGGGCCTGCATGTTCCTTTGTATTAATTCGCTGCTGTAGGGAGGCTCGCCAATTTAGAACTGATCAAACTATAGTAGCGAGACTTCAGTAAAAGAAACCACACATACACCTTAGATCTGAGCAGATCCCCTAATCCGTCAAATTTTAAACATTTTGAGTGTCCACAGTGTAAAATAGTGTCAAGGACCACAAAATCCAGCTGCACGACTCTAACCATGGTAACACTGTTTAGCTCAGTTTGTATGCCTAATACCCAGTGTATAATGAAATGTTATCTTTTTATATTCATTTATGTTATTAGGTCTGCAAGGAAGTATAGACCAGAGGAAGACGGCTGTTGCTGACAAGGTAAATACCATACCAAGCTATTTGAGGTTTTGTTTTATGAATATATTTTACTTACAGGTGTATGTACCGATCACTTTTTTTTGGCTATGATTTTTTTTTTACATCAAGATATTTTGATTTCAGAAGAATCCCCATATTTGTTTCATTATGTCTGTAAAAAGTTTGCGCTAGAAATTGGCTGCACCCTAGTTGACCAATGCGACCTGATTCTGATGATTCACCAGCAGTAAAAATTACGGCGCTTTGAGCAAGTGAGCAATTTCGATAAGGCGCTTTATAAAATACAGATTATATATTGATTATATATTATATATAGTTTGTGTACTACTCAATGGGCAAATGTATTGTGACCTTGTGCTTCTTAAATTAGAACCATTGCATTTATGCAACTCAAACTCTTGAATGCGGCAATTTTAAGGATGACCTTTCATGTAAAATAGAAAACATCAAGTTGAAAATCAAGCTAGAAATCAGAACATCTACCTTCAAAGGAACAGTCCAACAAGCATAACATTTAGAAAAGACAGGAATTTTGTTTTGGTTGCCGTACTATGGTCTGACAATGGATGGGTTTTTCCTTATTTTGAGTAGTGGATTCTGGCTGCGCCGACATAGCCATCCATTAGAGCCTGCCAAGGGATGTCAGAAATATTGCGTGGTCCAATTTAAATGACTGCATAAAGTAGTTACCATATCAAACCACACCCACTGCATTAGAATGTGCATTTTATGTTAAAAATGTTTGATGTCATGGTTATTGGTGCTCAAATTGCATTGTATAACTATGACTTCATATTGACCGGAACTTGCAATCACCACAAATTTTAAAAAAATGGTATGTTGAGAAATGGCAGTTTTTATTCATTTTACCAATATTTAAAGTGTGATGCTTCTTCTTCACCATTTTATAGCCTGCTGCAGCATATCTGCGGAAGCGTGTGCAGATCGTGCTACGAGATCTGCGGAAGCGTGTGCTACAAGCAGCTATAGTTTGATCAGTTCCAAATATTCAGTTTTTTATCTCTCCGCGCGCAAAAGTAATCCAAGCGTATGCGCATGATTATCATCACGCACACAGTTTTGGCCACACGCATGCATCACGCATATGATGCACAGCGCGCTTGTTGCCATCATGTGCGCCAGCGTCCTTCTGTATTCATTGGCTGCTGTAAGGAGGCTTCGTCAATTCGAAACTGATCAAACTATAGCGCTGTAGTGATTTATAGTGATGAAGAATGTTAGGGTTAACAAACAATGACAAAAGATGTTTCTAAACCGGAAACCCCCCCCCCCCCCCCCCCCCCCCCCCCGCTGGGCATGTGTTTGGGAATAAAACTATCAGGGGAGAAAAATAGGTTGAATTTTGGGGAACAAATCAGCACCACGAACTTGGCCTACCCACATGAAAGTCTGGCCAGTAACTGATTGCATTGCAGGGTCAGCTGCTTGAAAAACTTTGTTTTTTCTTTGCCATGTGATAGCCAGTCTGAATGCACGCTGCTAGCAACTACAATCAAGGAAAATAATAGTTGGCACACATGACGCAACTTATTACAACTATCCCTGTGCTCGCAAATGGACAAAGCGCTGTTTAGTAGAAAGCAGAAGTCTCCCCCCTTTCTTATATTCTTCCCCCACCCCATCAATTAATATTGAAGGAACTGCCAAGGCTTCTGATAACATGACTCGGATCAACATTGCCTCGGGGGAGAGGGTAGGGGGGGGGGGGAGTTTCACTTTAATTCGGATATAGTTTGCCAACCTTTTTTTTCCTTTGATTGTAGCAATGTAATGATGAGATTTATAGATAAAAGAGACAGAGAGCAGAAACTTTCAAATCCAGGCATGTTACATTCAACTATTTAACATATTGGCATTTATTGTGCACAGTGGAGACCTGTTACCACAAACTCTATAACGGTTTACATTTATTTATAAATATAATAAACTTGTAATATGTAAACTGAAAGGAAACAGGATACAGTCATGTGGGTATTTCCATTACTGCATATAAACTGCTCACAAAAAGTATCGTAACACTTAGAAATGATCCAATATATAACGGCTCGAAAAGATATGCATTAATCGAAGCAAATAACCAAGTGCATAATTTTGTTCTGCGTATTTTGACACCTCGATCGATGAGATACGATGTTGCAGAGCGGAGTTATTGTCATTTCAATGGTCGTAGGTCCAGTTTCAAAAGTGGCAATCACCCTATAGAAAGAGGTTTGCATTACTGTTTAGAATGATCAGATTCGTGATTTTCAATAGGGATGAGTGTCACCTTGGAAACTGCACCCACGATCATTGAAATGACAATAACTCCGCTCTGCAACATCGTATCTCAACGATTGAGGTGTCAAAATACGCAGAACAAAATTATGCACTTGGTTATTTGCTTCGATTAATGCATATCTTTTCGAGCCGTTATATATTGGATCATTTCTAAGTGTTACGATACTTTTTGTGAGCAGTTTATATGCACACATAGTGGAAATACCCACATGACTTTCCACCCGGGGTTGACGATCGTGTGTCGCAGCTCTATTAATAATATTGTATGTACTGATCATAACAGTAGTATAGCTTTATTTCGTAATAATAAGAGCGATTAAAATCATGTCTTGGCCAGATCACCCCTCGCTAGTCTAGTGGTTGACTTACATGCTTTATAATGCAGAGGTCCATGGTCCGATTCCCACTAGGACCACTTTTTCAAATTATTTATTTATTTTTGAAAAATTTGGGTCAGAACATAGACGGTAACAACAAAGTCCACAAAGTGTGTAGTTCCTAGTCAACCCCGGGGGAAAGTCATGTGGGTATTTCCATCGCTGCATATATACAGTTAAGCCCATAATTATTCATACCCTTTGCTAGAGTGTTGTCCTATAATATCCCTCACTGTACATTCAATAGGACACATTAGTAATGCATCCACATTGTATGCACACATCATGGAATAATTGCCTAACGATATAAAAGCCTATCACCCATACGTAAATAATGAACGTTTGGAATGTCAAAAGCATGCGTATTATCACAAAAAATGGCCTCAAGCCTGAGACTTGAATAATTTTGGACAGACATAAAAATACAACTCTTGTTCAATTCTATTGTTATGCAAAAAATGTTGAGCCCAAATATATTGATTTGTACGTGCAAACTAACTGTCTTTTTTTGTGAAGCGAAAGTTCCACCACTCCAGCTGGTATAGATATGAGAAAAAATGCAAACAAAATCATATTTTTCAAAGGGTATGAATAAATTGTGGGCTTTTAAGCCCACAATTAAAACTGTACATAGACAGGGGAACAATGGGCAGGAAATGACAAGAGATAATGTAACACAAAGTGACCGCTGGATGAATAGGGGAAGGGTTATCAAACTTGACAGTATAGTTCTACATGTACTGGAAGAGGAAGTACCTTTTGTTTCCGTGTAAACTGAAAGGAAACAGGTTACATCAAGTCTTTTAATAAAACCAGTTTAAAGTGGATTATACTCCTTCATAATTGACCTTTTTTGTATTCGCACACACACCATTAATGGTAACAGGAAGTAAATTATATAAAAAATGAAATGAAATATTAGACTATATTTATACAGCAAAAGTCTGTGCTATTTAAAGGGGGATTGAAAGATCCTCTGAGAAGGGAACCCCTGGTTTTTTTTCTTCATTTTTTCAAGCTTTATATACACACCTTCTAACTATACCATCTGAAATCATTGAGTATCATTTCCAATAATTCATGTACAATTTGTGAATTTGGATAGATTGTTTTCGTTTTAATGTAAATTCATATATATCAATTGTCACAGATGGCTTCTTACCAATTTGTATTAAAATAGGGGGTGTGGGTGACTCCCCTATTAAGGTACGATACAAATTGATATCCAGATATAACTATATAATTAGATTAAGATGACACATTAATTAAACATTGTAATTCTGTTAATGATTCTTTAAACAAAAAAGTGTAGTTCTACATTTATCTGGAAGAGGAAACAGCTTTTGTTTCCGTGTGTAGGGTGGTGCTGGGTTGCCATTTGATACATACATAATATTTACTCATACCGCTGTTTCATCGATCATAACATATGTTTGCCCCTTAACTTTGCCTTTACGGTCTAAACAACTAAACAAAGAATTACCAATGATGGTGTACAGGAATGGATTAAGAGCGGAATTTATCGGAAGTACAAAACCAATTATCCACGCAAAAACGTCGGGAGAAACCTCTATTGCTTCCATCTGCACCAAAATCCCGATCACAACAATTGGCAACCAGCAAAGCAAATCGGTCAATGTGATCAGTCCCATTTTGAAAGCCATTCTCAGATCCGTTTTTAATCGGGACATGTTTGATATTCGTATCTGAATGAATAAACTGATATAACATACTGCAACTGTAACGCAGCAGAAGAAATTGACTCCAAGAAATATGACAATTGAATATGTGGGGCTTAGATAGCTGCCAGCTTTTTCATTTATATAGAATTGTATAATATCATCAGGTCTATCAATTATGTCATAGGAGAGTGTTATATTGCCGGATGTTGTATGGGTTAATACATTTCTGGCCAGTGGTAAACCTATACATACTTCAGAAAATTGATAAAGATCATGATGGTCTTTTTCCAACCCAATTCCTAATGAACTTACGACCAGTGCAAGTATCCACACCAATATTGTAACAAGTGTCTTTGACCTTGTTGTCAAAAACAGTTTCTGACTCACAACAGTATTTCTGAAGGCCCAACATCTGTCAATACCTATCAAAAGAATAAAGAATAGGGAGGATTCGCTTGAAAGTATCGATAGGAAACCTGATAATTTACACAGTGCATGACTCCTCCAATGATCAGCTTCAATAGGAAAATATTGATCAAAGTACTGATCAGCTGATGCGATTATAAGCATATATACTCCCATGAGAAAATCAGCAGCGGCAAGGTTGGTAATGAATAGAACTTGTTTTTGGTAATCGGTTTGTTCTTTTCCCCTGGTTAGTTTCCGGCAACCCCATATTAAAACATATGTGTTAGCAATTAATGCAAACACACCAATGATCCACATGGAATACTTGATCAATGTATTTGGTAGAAGTTCACCACAAGTCATGTATTCTGATTTTGGTTCTGCTGATATACACTTAGGTCCTGATGGTGAGTATATAATAAAACAGCATGATGCTGGAGTGTCTACTGGTATTGTAGTAGTATTTGTAAGTCCAGCAAAAGACTCTGACGTTATTTTTGAAAGTGGATTTTCTCGAAGATTAAAAAGCTTCATATTTGTTTGATTTGCAAATGCATATGGATGAATTTCACTTACGTGGTTATTGTGAAGGTCAAGTACCACAAGCTTATGTAAGTCAGAGAAAGAGGCATCAATATATGATATATTGTTACTATGTAAATCCAGAATTTGCAATGTATCACAATCCCTAAATAAACCTGGTTGTAATGGTGTCAATGTGTTATTATGCAGCCACAATTCAGTTAAGTCAACTAACCCCTGGAATGTATCCACATGGAGATTGGATGACTGGTTATCATGCAGGGATAGCAGTGTTAATTTACTGAGATTCCCAAATAAACCTGGTTGTAATGTTGTCAATGTGTTAGTATTCAGCGACAAAAGAGTTAAGTCAACTAACCCCTTGAATGTATCCACATGGAGACTGGATAACTTGTTATTGTACAAGTATAGCAGTGTTAATTTACTGAGATTCCCAAATAAACCTGGTTGTAATGATGTCAATGTGTTAGTATTCAGCCGCAATTCAGTTAAGTCAACTAACCCCTTGAATGTATCTACATGGAGACTGGATAACTGGTTATTACTCAGGGATAGCAGTGTTAATTTACTAAGATTCCCAAATAAACCTGGTTGTAATGTTGTCAATGTGTTATTATCCAGCCACAATTCAGTTAAGTCAACTAACCCCTTGAATGTATCTACATGGAGATTGGATAACTGGTTATTGTGCAAGTATAGCAGTGTTAATTTACTAAGATTCCCAAATAAACCTGGTTGTAATGTTGTCAATGTGTTAGTATTCAGCGACAAAAGAGTTAAGTCAACTAACCCCTTGAATGTATCTACATGGAGATTGGATAACTGGTTATTGTGCAAGTATAGCAGTGTTAATATACTGAGATTCCCAAATAAACCTGGTTGTAATGATGTCAATGTGTTAGTATTCAGCCACAATTCAGTTAAGTCAACTAACCCCTTGAATGTATCTACATGGAGACTTGATAACTGGTTATTACTCAGGGATAGCAGTGTTAATTTACTAAGATTCCCAAATAAACCTGGTTGTAATGTTGTCAATGTGTTAGTATTCAGCCGCAAATCAGTTAAGTCAACTAACCCCTTGAATGTATCCACGGGGAGACTGGATAACTGGTTATTATGCAAGGATAGCAGTGTTAATTTACTAAGATTCCCAAATAAACCTGGTTGTAATGTTGTCAATCTGTTATTAAACAGCTGCAATTCAGTTAAGTCAACTAACTCCTGGAATGTATCCACATGGAGACTGGATAACTGGTTATTACTCAGGGATAGCAGTGTTAATTTACTGAGATTCCCAAATAAACCTGGTTGTAATGTTGTCAATGTGTTAGTATTCAGCCACAATTCAGTTAAGTCAACTAACCCCTTGAATGTATCCACGGGGAGACTGGATAACTGGTTATTGTACAAGATTAGCAGGGTTAATTTACTGAGATTCCCAAATAAACCTGGTAGTAATGATGTCAATGTGTTATTATACAGCCACAATTCAGTTAAGTCAACTAACCCCTTGAATGTATCCACATGGAGATTGGATAACTGGTTATTATTTAAGTATAGCAGTCTTAATTTACCGAGATCCCCAAATAAACCTGGTTGTAATGTTGTCAATCTGTTATTAAACAGCTGCAATTCAGTTAAGTCAACTAACCCCTTGAATGTATCCACATGGAGATTGGATAACTGGTTATTATTTAAGTATAGCAGTCTTAATTTACCGAGATCCCCAAATAAACCTGGTTGTAATGTTGTCAATGTGTTAGTATTCAGCGACAAAAGAGTTAAGTCAACTAACCCCTTGAATGTATCCACATGGAGACTGGATAACTTGTTATTGTACAAGTATAGCAGTGTTAATTTACTGAGATTCCCAAATAAACCTGGTTGTAATGATGTCAATGTGTTAGTATTCAGCCGCAATTCAGTTAAGTCAACTAACCCCTTGAATGTATCTACATGGAGATTGGATAACTGGTTATTATACAGGGATAGAAGGGTTAATTTACTGAGATCCCCAAATAAACCTGGTTGTAATATTGTTAATTGGTTATTATGCAGCCTCAATTCAGTTAAGTCAACTAACCCCTTGAATGTATCCACATGGAGACTGGATAACTGGTTATTATACAGGGATAGCTGGGTTAATTTACTAAGATCCCTAAATAAACCTGGTTGTAATGTTGTCAATGTGTTATTATGCAGCTGCAATTCAGTTAAGTCAACCAACCCCTTGAATGTATCTACATGGAGACTGGATAACTGGTTATCATGCAGGGATAGCAGTGTTAATTTACTAAGATTCCCAAATAAACCTGGTTGTAATGTTGTCAATGTGTTAGTATTCAGCGACAAAAGAGTTAAGTCAACTAACCCCTTGAATGTATCTACATGGAGATTGGATAACTGGTTATTACCCAGGAATAGTATGTTAATTGACTGAGATTCCCAAATAAACCTGGTTGTAATGTTGTCAATGTGTTAGTATTCAGCCACAACTCAGTTAAGTTAACTAACCCCTGGAATGTATCTACATGGAGACTGGATAACTTGTTATCATACAATGTCAGTTTTTTTAGTCGCCCAAGATCCTCAAAGATACCAGGTCCTAATGTTGTTAGTCGATTACTACTCAGTAATAGCACAGATAAGTGATATAATCCTTGAAACTGATCACTATGGAGATATGTCAACTGATTTTCATGCACATGTAGATTTTGCAACTGAGCACAATCCCAGAATGCACCTTGTGCCAGTGTTTCTAGATCATTTCCATTCAGTGATAGGTCTAACAAGTTGACCAACCCTTTGAATAGATATTCATTGATATGAGATAAGTTATTATTGGCCAGATTGAGATGTGTCAATTGAACCAGATTCCGGAATGCACTGGAATTTGTGGTATTTTGAAATTGGGAAATTTGATTCCCATGCAATGATAGATGTGTCACATTTTTCAGGTTCTTAAACGTATCTATACCTATATTAGCAATTATATTTTCAGAAAGGTCAAGGAAATTCAAAGTCTTTAAATCATGGAATGTATTTTGGTCTAGTTGAACTAGAATGTTGTCAGATAAGGACAAAGCTTGAATTAGCTTTACATGTGAGAATGTCGCTGGCTCAATGGTTGAAATATTATTTCCTGATAAAATAAGTACTTCCATGTTAGGAATACCTTCAAACATACCAACTGTTAAGACTGATAACATATTATTGTTAAGAGACAATTGCCTAAGGCTAGTTAGACCAGTGAATGAACTAGAGTTTATATACAACAGTTTATTATAAGAAAGGTCAAGTACTTGCAGCTGAGATAAACCCTCAAAGTTTCCTTGTTGAAGACTGGAGATGAGATTGTCGTTCAACAGCAGAATGTTGATGTTGGAAAGATTTCTGAAGCTTCCTAGACTATCCAGTTGTCTTGCACTACCATCAAGAGCAGATGCGTTGACTACAAATTCATTTGACAATGTTTCATAGATGAGAAGTGTTTGTCTGCCATCCAAAAAATCTGTTACAAATTGGTTGAAGTTCAAACTACAGACACACCCATCTGGGCATTTGGGATATTCAGCAACTTGTATATTATCATTTTGCGATAGACCAAAATCTGGTATATCTGCTGCGGTTTGACTTGATGCAGGAAATATTGGTCTCAAGGATGGATGAAGGATAGTCAGACTTCTGTATTGTTCAATGCGCTGGTAAGTGATATTGTATACATTAGTGTATCTTTCAACTCGTCCACATGTCTTCATCAGATCAATGTCGTGTGCTATATTCTGATACGCCATACAATCTGATGGATCCAGTCCTTTCTGCAAGTCGCTGTTATTCCCAGATCTGACAGCGAGTAGATGAATTTCAGATCCTACATTGGTGTTTATTTCCAGATTCGCGCTGTTAATCGTCATACTACAGGAGCTTTGACTTGGTCCCATCACTGCTATGATGTCATTCCGACATTGTTTATCAATTGAGTTAGGCCTCACATAGAAATAGTTATAAATAGACCAGTCAGACTGCACGTGCAACACACTTAGTTGAATTTCAAAGCCAGGTGGGGCATAGACATGGAAACGGCATTGTTGATTTTCAAATGTATGAAGCGTTACAGGAAGAGGCTGGTTTCTTGCTAGAGTTACATATTGATTGGGGCAGAGTGTAGCATTATCTGCCATACTATTGCTTCCATTTTCAGGGTCCGAATCGAAATGATGAGGGTGGGTCAGATTGCCTACTTCTGTCTTTGTAGAGTTGCCAGTCGCTGTAACCGCTGAAGCCTCTGTGTTGTTATGTGGAGAGTCTTTATATGGCAAGCCAGACACCTTTGATGAAGCCTCGGTTTTGTTAGGTGGATTGTCTATGTATGGCAAGCCAGTCCCATTCGCTGAAGCCTCGGTTTTGTTAAGTGGAGAGTCTTTATATGGCAAGCCAGACACCTTTGATGAAGCCTCGGTTTTGTTAGGTGGATTGTCTATGTATGGCAAGCCAGTCCCATTCGCTGAAGCCTCGGTTTTGTTAAGTGGAGAGTCTTTATATGGCAAGCCAGACACCTTTGATGAAGCCTCGGTTTTGTTAAGTGGATTGTCTATGTATGGCGAGCCAGTCCCATTCGCTGAAGCCTCGGTTTTGTTAAGTGGAGAGTCTGTGTATGGCAAGCCAGACTCATTCGCTGAAGCCTCGGTTTTGTTAGGCGGAGAGTCTATGTATGGCAAGCCAGACCCATTCGCTGAAGCCTCGGTTTTGTTAAGTGGATTGTCTATGTATGGCGAGCCAGTCCCATTCGCTAAAGCCTCGGTTTTGTTAAGTGGAGTGTCTATATATGGCGAGCCAGACCCATTCGCTGAAGCCGCAATTTTGTTATGTGAAGAGTTGGTATATCTAGAGTCTGACACATATGTAGAGCCTGACACATTGGTGCCATGATATGAAGAGTTAGTATATGGTGAATCAGACACGCTAGTCACTGAAGCCATAACTCTATTATTCGAAGAGGCCATAAATTGAGAGTCGGACACATTAGCTGCTGTAGCCATGGTGCTGTTAACTGAAGAAGTGTTCATATATTGTGTGCCGGACTCATCAGCAGCTTGACTAGCATCATTTACACTTACATTGCCCATATGTTGAGAGTCAGTGTGATTGTCTGTACCCATATTCCTATCTTGTCTATTCCTATTCCCATTGGACACTGAGTGTGCAGTTGGAATGCCAGACATGACATAGACTAGTACACAGAGTAAAGTGAGGATCCACATATTAGGCAAATATTTAGCCACCATATTGACTGTATATACAAATAAATTCACCTAAATGTTTATCGAACAATTTCTCTCGACTCAAGCGAGGTGTGGCCAACTACGATATGAAATTATTTCACACAACCGCTGCATTTTATATATAAGTATAAAGGTTGATTTTTTTAGTAATATGTTAAAAATAGAATGTGATCATGGAATCATGGAATTTAGCTGACAATCCCCAACTTGACTATAATTCTATGCTTTCTATGTGTCCTTTTCAATTCATTGCACACATTAACCTAACTTCATCGGTCATACCTGGGCTAAGTACAGTGTTGCCCATATCTCAGCTATGCTGCGGAATTGGGCTACTTTTAATCCATATGCCGCGGCCAAAACAAGTTAGGCAACCATTGTATTTTCTATGAGCTCAACAAAAATTGGGCTACTATTTGTCGTGGGCCACGGCGTAGAGGACACTTGCGCCACAGTTTGGGACAAATTTCAGTTGGCAAAACTGGTTACATTTGAACGAAAATTGTTACCAAATGCGTAAGCAGAGTTCTATTAATGACAGACAATTCAACACAAATTTGGCTACTAGGCTGCAGCCTAGACAACACTTGTGCAGCGGTTTGGGACATATTTCAGTTGGCAACATTGGTTAAATGCTGAACAAAAGTTGTTTGCTATGCTTTCCTTGTGTCCTTTTCAATTCATTGCACACATTAATCTATCCTCATCGTTCATATCTGGGTTAACTACAGTGTTGCCCATACCTCAGTTAGGCCGCGGAATTGGGCTAATTTTAACCCCTACGCCACACCGCAACATGTGAAGAAGTTGGGCAACTATTGTATTTTCTATGGCTTTAACAAAAATTTGGCTACTTTTAGGCTGCAGCCTAGATGACACTTGCGCCACGGTTTGAGACCAATTTTGTTGGCAACATTGGTTAACTACTGAACAAAAGCTCTTAC